>CM060441.1:2476258-3137722 GCA_030545235.1 Helianthus tuberosus | reverse complement strand
CCCTGTGATTATACACCATGGTTCATTAGTTAACCGATTAATACGCATGATTCCGTTAATTGCCTATATGTTGACCATTATGCCCTTATTACCATAAAACGTGATTTTTGGAAATGTAAAAGTGTAGAAACCTTAGTTACTGATATATAGACTTGTATGCAAAGTTTGACATCAGTTTGAGGTGTAGAATAAGAGTTATGCTCATTAGCGTAAATTGAAAGCCTTTTGTTAATTAAACGACTTAATTAGCGTATAGCCTAGTTAAACCTACTTTTTGATATCAAACTTATTACCCACTGATGTAATATATTATTTTGGGATTTTTGAAGATTTTTAATTAATTTTAGGCTGAGCATAACTTATAGTCGTAGGCTTAATCCGGTAATTGTCGGTTTTGCCCTAACGGGCTATAAAATGAGTTTTACATATCTAATTGACTCCAAACCTTTTGCCACTGATTACATATGGTAAATAAATTATTTTAAGCCTTCTGGAATGATAAAAATATCAGCTTTGTATATAGGACCCGTAAACGGCTTTTAATCGCCTTTTTAAGCGTTTTTAACACATAGTATGTACTAAAACTATTTTAAACATACTCGGGTTGATACCTACTGATATTTTAGGAAAATTATAATATTTTAACAGTAAGCAAAGGTTGATAAACTCAGACTTCAGTTTTGAGCTTCTCGGCTTATGTGAAATTACCAAAATGCCCCTACGGTGCATAGTTTGGTTATAATTGATAAATTTCACATATATACTTTACCCTACTGTTATAACTTATCAAATTGAGTATGTTTGCTAATTACATCAGACCTGTAACTCAGATAAACACTTAAACTCTTTTATAACCTTTTAAATGACCAAACTACCCATACGGGGCATTGTTTGTGTTTAAATTCATTTCGGGCATAATAAAAGACATCTTACTGATTTCACAACATATATGAAGCATATTAACTTAGGAAACCTGTAAATGGCTCATATGTATACCCGTTACGCTTATACGCGTTCGGTTCGGTTTATGTAACTAGTTTACGTAAATTAGCCGAAACGGGTCAAACCTTATCGGTTTTATCTCAAAATCCAGAAGGTGTTTAGATTACCCATATTATACAAGTCTTCAAACTTTTCGGGTCTAAAACACATTCTATTCCGGTCTTCACTTAATCATGCGTTTGAACCGTATATTTCCTTAAGACTAACCGGTCTAAGCTTAGGCTTAATTAAAGACCCGTTAGCATTCTAATTGGTTATTTATACCATCATTCCAGACTAGAGCCTTCCGTTAAATTGTACCTATGCTTACTTAAGTGAATACGGCTGAGTTATTAAAATTCTTGCTATTTAAGACAGGAGCTAGCTCAGGTAAATACTCTTAACTTATTTTCCCTATTACGGGCTTGGGATACGGTAATATAAATACCGCATGGTCAGGTATGGGATTTAAAGACCAATAAGTCGGGAAATCCAAATAACCTATTTTTAATTCGTATTGCTTGACTGAAACATTGGGGATTAATGCGACCGTGTCCTGGATATCCTTGACTCATTAAATGCAATGGCCACGACTTAAGCACGGGGTGTAGGCATACACCCGACAGATGCTATATGCTAATTAATTAATTGTACCCAATAAGGGATTCCCAATAAGGGAATAGTGGTGTGTCGGTTAATCATGAACCGACATAGATCCGGGCCCCGTATGTAGAGCAAGTCATGTAAAACTGATAACATGAGATATAGTTTGTCCCAAAGCATAAAAGATTAGTTTTGCCTCTGTGCATTTTAATCAAAGTGTCAAAAATGTGTTGTGCCTGGTGCATCTAAATTAATTTTCTTAAACTCTTTTCAAATGAGTCAGTTGAGTGTATTTACCAGTGAAAACTGACGTATTTTCAAAAGTCTAAGTGACAGGTACAAGTACGTAATAGGCTGGAAGCTGCTCAGGACGTTAATAAGGAATCTTGCAAGTTCTAGGCATCTAAAGTCTGTTGAACAATATTTATATTTTAAGATCCGCCTGTGGATCCTTTACTTTCCGTTGTAATACTGGATATTACTTTATATTCGGATTGTAATATATTTATCTTTTGCTTCCGCTGTGCATTATATATTGTGTTGTTTGACTATGATGTTACCAACTACGTCACGATACTCCCCACCGGGCCCACCGATGACACGTGGAAATCGGGGTGTGACATGTTGGATAACCCAAGTTAGTCCATAATCACACCTTCACCAAGCTTGAAGCTTGAACATCACTTGTGGGTTAAAAACCCTAAACAAAACAGAATATATGTGAGGTTTAACCTCTGATTTTGAATGTCTCAACCTTGTTTTTAAGCCTAACTAACCATAGAAGTGGTTATAAGCATAAGGACAGAGGTTTGAGATGAGAAAACTCAAGTTTGGTTAAGTTTAACAAAGTGTTTGTATAAAACAGAAAGTTTCTTACACTTATAACCCTTCTATGATGATGTTCCATCTTTGGTTTTCCAGGGAAAACCTATGGAAACATCCCTAGGTTTGTTCCAAGTGCTAAGAAGCAAGAAAGGATGAAAAAGAGATGGAAGATAAGTGAGGTTAAACTCACTTTTGCAACTTGAAGTGTTTCTGACTTTTGCTACTGTTTTGCACCATATTTTGGAGGGATTAGAGAGTGGATTAGTGAGTTTGTAAAGTGATTCAAGTGTGGGATTGAGTTGGGTTTTATAGAGGGTGATTAGGTGAGGTTTAGTTGGCTAATTAATGGAAGAAACACACCAAAGAAACACAAAAATGACCAATCCATGAGCTAGAAACACAAATCTGCCGGATTGATGCTGTGGCGTCGCGCCATAGCAAACACACATACCCGTCGCGTGACGCGACGGGTCAAGGTTCCGGAAACAAGTTTGATTTTTCACAATTAGGCCCCTGTAGTTTATATTTTAGGGTTTTAGGGACTATTTTCGCCATATAAGCATCGTTAAGGACAAAATAAGTATGAGGAACACAAACCAAGTGTAATTAAGGGTATGAATGTCTTAATTAAGTTTCGTTTACGATCAAAACACGTTTTATGCATATGTTTCACGTATTTACAAGTTCAGCACATAGTTTCCAAGAATTACGAATAAGCATCAATTGTTTTATGAAATTAAATGTATGAATATGTATAAAGTATGTACAACATGAATTTAACAAAATACGAGTTTTATTTATAATCCAAGTCTCGGATTTAACAATGATTACAAAGAAAGAATGATTACAAGAACACAAGGTTACCAAAAATAGAAATACAAACAAGACTTTCTATTTATGGAAAGTATGAAGTAGCAGGTCGTTACAGTCTCCCATCCTTTAGGGAATTTCGTCCCGAAATTTAGTAAGATGTAGCGAAAAGATGTGGATACTTCGTCTTCATTTCACTCTTGAGTTCCAAGTAAACTCAGCGCCACGTTTTCCTTCCCATCAAACCTTAATGATAGGAATTTTACTGCGCCTCAATAACTTGACTCCTTGGTCCATGATTTCGACAGGTTTTTCCACAAAATGCAAGGTCTCGTTGACTTGAAGGTCTTCGAGTGGAACTTGAAGCCCTTCGTCAGCTAGACACTTCTTTAAGTTGGACACTTGGAAGACAGGATGTACATTGTTGAGTTCTTCAGGCAGGTTCAGTCTATACGTAACCTTGCCAATCCTTTCGAGAATCTTGAAAGGACCAACGTAGCTAGGTGCGAGTTTCACTTTCTTACCAAATCGAACCACTCCCTTCCAAGGGGATACCTTTAGGAGTACGAAGTCACCTGTCTCAAATTCCAAAGGTTTGCGACGCTTGTCGGCGTAACTCTTTTGTCGGCTCCTGGCTTTAAGTAAATTGTCTCGGACCTGTAAAATCTTGTCCGTCGCTTCTTGTATAAGCTCGGGACTAGTGAATTGAGATTCACCAATCTCGTGCCAACTAATAGGCGAACGGCACTTGTGACCATACAATGCTTCGAAAGGTGCCATTTGAATACTCGCATGATAGCTGTTATTGTACTAGATTTCGATCAAAGGCAAGTGTGAATCCCAATTGCCACCAAAATATATTACGCATGAACGGAGCATATCCTCTAATGTTTGGGTAGTACGCTCGGTTTGACCGTCTGTCTGAGGATGGAAAACGGTGCTAAGGTTAAGAACAATACCCATAGCAGATTGAAAGGTTTGCCAAAGACGAGACGTAAAATGAGCATCACGATCGAAAATGATGTCAACGGGGGTACCATGACGAAAAATGATTTCATCGGTGTAGATTCTAGCCAATTTCTCGACTTTGAAATCCTCACGAATGGGAAGAAAATGAGCTGATTTGGTCAATCGATCAACGATTACCCAAATACTGTCATGACCAGAAGAAGTATGAGGAAGCTTAGTGATAAAGTCCATGGCAATGCTCTCCCATTTCCAGACAGGAATCTCTGGTTGTTCGAGTAAGCCAGAGGGACGTTGATGCTCAGCTTTGACTTTGGAGCAGGTAAGATATTTGGCAACATAAGAGGCGATATCTCTCTTCATTCCAGGCCACCAATAGGATGTACGCATATCGTGGTACATCTTATCAGCTCCAGGGTGAACGGAATACCTTGTTTTGTGTGCCTCATTCATGAGTAAGTCTCGGAGATTTTCACGATTAGGGATCCAGATACGATTGAGATAGTATAAAATACCATCGGATTTAGACACGAGCTCATGTTCCTTAGCACCTCGTATCTCAACAGAGAGACTGCCTTCATTAATGGAGGCATATTGAGCTTCACGAATACGACATTGAAGATCGTTAACGAGTTGGAGACAACGAATACCCTTCACATGAGTTTTACGACTAAGGGTTTCGGCTACCACATTCGCTTTACCTAGATGGTATTTGATTTCGCAGTCGTAGTCGTTTAACAGTTCCACCCAACGACGTTGACGCATGTTCAGTTTTTTTCTAGTCGAAGATGTGTTGAAGGCTCTTATGGTCGGTGAAGACCACACACTTGGTACCATAAAGGTAGTGTTGCCAAATTTTCAACGCAAAAACAACTGCGCCAAGTTCAAGGTCATGAGTAGTGTAGTTCTTCTCATGTATCTTGAGTTGCCTTGACGCATATGCGATGACCTTGTCTCGTTTCATAAGCACACAACCAAGTCCAAGGTTTGAAGCATCGCAATACATGACGAAGTCGTCGTTACCATCAGGAAGCATGAGAATAGGAGCATTACAAAGCATGTTGTGACACCTGTGTCTGTAATCATTGTAAACTGTTCAGTTATCAATAAAGCAATATTATTTAACCCCAATATTTGTTTGATTATGTTTGACATTTTTCATGTTTTGATTTTTGTTCGATTTCAAACTCTGAATCACTTTCTGGAGAGTTATACGCAAACTTGTAACACCTCGAAAACGGGTTTGGTAATTAAACCCCGTTAATACTAAAGACGGGGAAAGTACCGTTAGTGGTAAAAGTAAGCTGGCAACTATTAGGAATAAATTTAATAATCCTAATATTTATTTAAAAGTGAATAAGAGATTTCAAGAAAATAGAATGGATAAAAGTCCCGATTTAACGGGACTTAAAGTAAACCGGGTTATGACTTCCCGAACCTACTAAACTGACTAGGAATAATTTAAACCTAGTTAGATAGTGACTTATGAGTGGGTTAAAACCCTTAAATTATGAACTAAGGGAAAATGGAGGGGCCAAACTTGTTAAACTTAAAACTTGATTTATTAAACACAAGAATTAAAAACAAACCAAACACCTACTTGGGGTTGTCTGGTCGTAGAAGAAGCAGGGGGGCGACATGGGTTTTCCTTCAAACCCTAAAATCCTCACAAAACTCCCAAATTGGAGTCTCTAATCAAGTCCAAATCGAATTTCAAGCACAAATTCATGAACACCTAGTTGGAAGGATCACAAGGTATGTAAAATTGTGATGTTTTGATCCATCTTAAATTCTAGGTTATTTGTAAGAAACCGAAATTGAGCTTGATTATGTCATGCATGGATGAATCTTGAAGTAATAGGATGTCTAGGAGTAAACCCTAGTCAATAACATGTTGGATTATTGGATAATCTATGAAATTCATAATGATCCATTGATAACTTAAGTGGGTTTATTGACAATATGATGAACACTCGGGTTAGAGTGTTAAATTGATGAAAATTAATTGTTATAATATAAGTTCTTGATGTAATTCATGAACACTAGACTTAGAGGTTTGATTGTTATGTAAATCTTGGTGAAAATAACTAATTATAAACTAGTTAGTAAATATGTGAAATTATGCACAATAGGTGTTTGTTAAAATGCCTAAATGAGAACCAAAGTATTGAATTTAGAGTGAAAACGCGTATTCGAATGATATAGCAATTACGCGTGATATGAAGTGATAAGAGTTCTAAATACTATGTTGATTTAGAGTTAATATAGTAAACATGTGATTGAAAATAGTTAACTTTAGATAAGTTAAGTTAACTAATCATGAAGCCGAATAGTAGCTTCGGCATAGAAAATATGTGAGGTGGAATAGTCGTGATTGTTAATGACTAATTTAACCGCCTTGTAAATGTTTGACAATAGTTTGACGCGTAACAAGCTAGGTGAAAGCTTGGAGGAGGGAGCGGGTCAAACAGAGCATGTACGGAAAGAAAAGTGTAGCACGGATGCGAGGTAAGTGTAATTTACACACTTATGTAGAATACTCGTTTATTCGATACGTTGTAAACGTGATAACGATAATATTGGAAATATGGAAATTGTCAAGTGTCGACTAATGTAAATCAAGGTTAAAAGGATACCCATGGCGTAAGCCGAAATGGGTTGAATTTATAAGAAAAGTGTGTAAAAGAAAAAGGGTATGGTTATAAAATCCGGGAGGGGATGGATGTATGAATTGGAAATCAAAAACGATGTTTTTGATTAAATAAGATAATGTTGGGCATATAGTCCAAACGGGTCGAATGGTGATGATAACACTATTTGACAATATCGACTAATATGGTTGTCAAGTCTTATGTTAGCAGGACCGATTAGCAAATCGGATAATTGCGTCGCCATTGATGGGTGATAATGAAACAAGGTATAAACCGGGTCTACTTGTTGATCCGGGCCAGGTACGTGTAATTATGTTGTAGTTAAAAGTGCTATTTTGGTCGAATAATTTGAGAGAGAGTCCTTAATTATAAAAGGACTAAAATCGACCAAAACGCCCTTGTAGGCTAAATGGAACAAACGATCCTTAAAGGTTGTTTGGAAACAAGTTTTACAATTAGATAATTACTTAGGAGTAGTATAGAAGTGGAAAGATGTATCACGTTAGTCAAATGGCTCTATTCGAGTCTTTGCCGTAAAATAACGATTTGAAGGGTAAATTTTGGTATATATAAATCACCACATTGAATCCACCACAAATATAGTTGTGGTGGAAGATCCTTTGATAAGAAATGCGGACATATGTATTTGGAAATGAATGAAAACAGTTGGTGCTTATAATATGCTTATTTATCTCAAACGGGTCAAAATAAGCATATGGGGGAAAATGGGTTCAAGAAGGTATATAATTCTATAATCGGAACCTAATATGTTAGACATCATTGAATTTAATAGGTTTGTGAGAAATAAGGGTCAACAAACTTGTATGTTTGATAAAATCACAAACGGGTCAAATTTTGGTAAAAGAGTAATAAGCCGAAGACTTAAAAGTCTTAAGTTTTATCAAGCCGGATGTCGGATTTTAACTCCATATGATGGAGAATAAAATTTCAAACATGTAGGAAGAAACGGTACGCCAAACGGATAAGCGGTTTGAAAGATACGAAAGATTTCGTGTCAAATTACGGCAAAATGGAAAAGCTGAATGCAGGGGCCACCGTAAATTACGGTGTCCACCGTAATTTACGGTGGAGCTGAAATTGTTACGGTGGTTCTCTTCTGATTTACGGTGGAAGAATAAGGTTTCAGGGGATACCGTAAATTACGGTACCCACCGTAATTTACGGTGGGCCCTGTACAAAAATGTATTTTTTATCAAGTTTCGCTTCCCGGACTCGTTTAGACCCATTTTAATCTCCGTATGACTAAAGCATTTCATGTTTATGAAATGTAGGTACATTTTGGATGCCGAAAGACGATCAAGCTCAATGAAGAACCGAACACGATAAAGATACACGCTTCCGCACTTTGCCACATTGTAAATTTTAAACAACGAATGTGATCACGTTGTGTAGAATAACTTATGATTTGTAAATGTTTTAATAAACCTGTATTTCCAATGTTATGTAATCTTAATTACATGATTGTTTTTCGTAATTTATACGTTAAACCTTGAATAATAAGAACGGGTGTTACAAGTTGGTATCAGAGCCTTGGTTTAAGAGATTCAAGTATGGTGGGAAAACTATGCTTGGACTTAAACCTTACGCTCTTGATAAAGATTAGTGTTCGGTTCGAGGCTTGATCGCAAATCCGGTAAGTACATGTATGTTAATAGTTTAGCATGCTAAAGTGTTGTAAACAACACATAGGGCTATCGTGTGATACACGTTACCCCAATTAAAATGATTGAGGTAGTTAATGAAAATACGCGCATTGACGCGTATAGTAGAAAAAGCCTTGTATTATAATACGGGCGATTGTTGAAGTTGACATTACTAACTCTTATGAATGTTTTGATTGAAGGACACTTGCATTTAAAGATGACAAGAGTTGAACAAATTAAGGATATGATAGAAGAACGGTCCGAAGTATGACAAGAGGAGCATGCTCACCAAGGACTAAATCGCGTAACGACCGCGAACAAGGTTAATGGCAAGGAACGCCCGTCGGGGCAAGCATTACCAGGTGCACACTTTAAATTTAATTGCACAAATAGTAATATGCAACAAATATGTAGAAATTGAAAGTTGCATATGTAGATTAAAAACTTGGAAAAACTTGAATAGAAAATGTATTCGGGATATTGTTTCCAAGAGAAACAAATAGAGGCATTACTTACATAGGGCGTGATGTGAAAACTATAAAGGGTCATGCGTGTCATATGTTAATCGCTTACTCTGGCCAAGTAAGTAGTGGCATATGGTACCATGAACTTCTTATAGCGGACACATTTACATCCGATGTAGTAAGGGCGGGGTGAATGGGACTAACTTAAAAAGTACCCAAATGAATCAAATGAGCAAAATATTTGAAAATAATGTAAACGCACAACCGAGTGACGGAAGCGTATTACATTAGGATAATGAGCCCGAGTGAAGGGACAAAGAAACATGTAAAATGATTTAGACAAGTATTGGGAGGGAGTGTACTTACACTCGAACCCAGAAAACGCAAGCATGTAAAATGATTTAGACAAGTATTGGGAGGGAGTGTACTTACACTCGAACCCAGAAAACGCAAGCATGTAAAATGATTTAGACAAGTATTGGGAGGGAGTGTACTTACACTCGAACCCAGAAAACGCAAGCATGTAAAATGATTTAGACAAGTATTGGGAGGGAGTGTAGTTACACTCGAACCCAGAAAACGCAAGCATGTAAAATGATTTAGACAAGTATTGGGAGGGGGTGAACTTACACTCGAACCCGGAAAATGCAAATATGTCCCTTAACGGGTCGTTTTTGTAAAACGTCAAACTTAAGGACAAAGTCGGAATATATAAATGAAGCGAGGTCTTAATGCATACCGGGAGGGTTGCAATAATAACGACTTCGGTAAAACACCCGGTTAATGGGTAAGAATTAAACACATGCGTAAACCAAGAGACGTGAACGCGGGTTGAAAAAAAAAATCAAAGGACTTGGATTACGAGTTATGACTATAAAATCTCGTATATAGAAATTGTGAGTAAATATGTTCAACTATTCGAAGTCGAATGGGTTGAATAAAGAAAAAAAGTTGATTGTTTATAAGTGATGGATTTCATGTCAATAGGTCAAACAGGTTGAATACAATATAACGCCGAATGGCACAAATGAGCGCTAGCCAGATAAAGGTAGCGTTAAATGCAAGAGAATAATGAGCCCGGTAATGGGATATAACCAAATAAGAATATATGCAAATCAAATAACAGTAAGCATAAGAAGAACTGACGCATAAATGACGTGGGAAGTCATAAAATCGGAAAATTGTCCGAAAAAAAAAACAATTATAGCCATGAAACTACAATTAAGGTTAACGGGACCTAAGCTTGAAACCAAATGATTCTTCGAACAAAAACAGGGTGCCTTGACACCAAACATGTATTTTAAGAATGACATGAGTAAGGAGTGATCTACGGGGTCAACATAACCTTTAGGGTTATAAACAAATGAGAGATCTATGGGACTAAAACGACCCACGGGTCATGATTAGAAAGAAGTTATAAGGACTTCGCCCTAAAGAGGTGAAAGTCTAATCAAAATAGCCCATAAGGCTAAGTGATAAAAACCTACGGGTTAATTAGATAAAGCGAGGGAATCGGTTGAGAATCCCCGCATAAAACTAAGACTGTAAAAGAATAAATTATGGACTATCAATATCCTGGTATGGATAATTGACAAAAGTTAAAGAGAAGATCCTAAAACTAAAACTTCGGTTTTAGTAAGAAATAACGTTTTTACAAACATAAATTCTGATAGGGATTTAAATAGTAAGCATGAAAGATACAAGTCTTGACACTGATAGGCGCAAGACGATATATTCGAAAAGTGATATTTTCGAAAATGAAAGGTTGATACAAACTAAACACGATGTGACACGATCACGGTTAGGAAATCTAATGTGAAGTAAAATCACATTATAACCAAGCGAGCGGTGAAAAGTAACGGATTCATAAGGAATTCGATAGTATATGAAAGCGATGGATATCACTAAGTTAACTAAACTAGTGGAAATAACGAGATTACGTTATTTCGAAATTACACTATGTCGTATGAGATATGTAGACAATTAGTAACCAAAAAAAAAAAAAAAATGTTACCATACTTTTCGGGTAATACTAACGATTGGTTAAAAAAGTATAAGTAATTTCTCGGGTAGAATGCATTGAGTTTAAACTCAATGAATTATGTAAGAAAAGGTTTCGAGGACGAAACCTCTTTAAGGGGGGTAGACTTGTAACACCCCGAAAACGGGTTTGGTAATTAAACCCCGTTAATACTAAAGACGGGGAAAGTACCGTTAGTGGTAAAAGTAAGCTGGCAAATATTAGGAATAAATTTAATAATCCTAATATTTATTTAAAAGTGAATAAGAGCTTTCAAGAAAATAGAATGGATAAAAGTCCCGATTTAACGGGACTTAAAGTAAACCGGGTTATGACTTCCCGAACCTACTAAACTGACTAGGAATAATTTAAACCTAGTTAGATAGTGACTTATGAGTGGGTTAAAACCCTTAAATTATGAACTAAGGGAAAATGGAGGGGCCAAACTTGTTAAACTTAAAACTTGATTTATTAAACACAAGAATTAAAAACAAACCAAACACCCACTTGGGGTTGTCTGGTCGTAGAAGAAGCAGGGGGGCGACATGGGTTTTCCTTCAAACCCTAAAATCCTCACAAAACTCCCAAATTGGAGTCTCTAATCAAGTCCAAATCGAATTTCAAGAACAAATTCATGAACACCTAGTTGGAAGGATCACAAGGTATGTAAAATTGTGATGTTTTGATCCATTCGTCGCGCAATTTGGATCGTTTTTCGCGTTCATGCGTGTTTCGTCGTAATTAAGTAAATAACGCGTTCGTACGACCAAACGAACCGACATCCGGCATATTTTTGAGCATGTTTCATGTCCTCTATGTTTAGGCATCATTGTAGAGCCTTAAAGTTGGATTAACGGGCCTTAGATGTGTCGGAAATGAGCTTAAACCACTGCAGGGACTGAAACTGTACAAACTGAAACTTTGTTTGCTAATCTGGGTACCAGGCGGGCCGTGTAAGACCCCCTATGACTTCTACACGGGCCGCGAGACAACATCAGACCTGCAAAACTGATTTTCCAGTCTGTTTCCAGATGTCGTGCACTCTTGCAAATGGTATTTTCAGTATTATGGGCCATTCTAGGGGCTCCCATGGTTTCACAAAACCATGGGCACATGTGTACGGATGAGATCGAAGCTCATTTTACGATGAACGATCTTAACGGTTGTGCAAAAACTATATAAACCCCACCCCTTTGCTCTCAAACTCATAATTTGATCTGATTTTGCTCTCTAAGTTGAAGTATACACTTCATACCTGAGAGTAATCGGATCAAAACTTCCATTCTTGGACCCGTTGTAAGTCCTCTTTCGTTCTTTTACGCGTTTTAAGCGTGAAAGTCAAACTGTGTTTGACTTTCTGCTTTGACCAGTTTATGGTCAACACGAAGTTCGTTTGAACTTCATAACGTGAGCGTAATCACGATGGTTTTAGTCTCTTGTGACTATACCTACTGATTTACCACGTTATCTAGGCTCAGTGACGAGTCGTAGTTTCGGCCAAAATGCGTATTCTTGTGTATTTTGTAACCAAACTACTTTTAGGTATCAAAACCATTTGTTTTGATGCCAAACCTGTTTTCAAACCTTGTTAAACATGTTCTAACATGTGTAGCTCGTCACTTTAGGTTTAGTGCTTATGTAGGGTCGTAAGGTAAGCGGTCTAAACAACCGCTTCATACTTAGTACATCGTTTTACATTACATTTCACGCTATGTATTTCCATTTAGTGCATACTTAGTGCATTGTTTTACATTACATCACATGCTATGTATGTACATTTATTGCATACTTAGTACATTTGTTTCACACCACATGCTATGTATGTCCATTGTTGCATACTTAGTACATTTGTTTTACATCCCATGCTTACATTTTGGTATGACATTTGGTTTGTTTAAATGGGACACAAATACATTCATTAACATTGATCACGCCGTTCGTTAGTAGGTAGTGGTACCATAGGAATTGACAACTCCCGTTCCTGACATCCTAGGTATGTTTGGATGGAAGGAATGACCGAATTCGATACACATAACTTAGATAAACCTTTAATTTGTTTAAGGGCTTATCGCCACAGTCTCAAGGCTTGAATGTATGCATTTTCACAATACCGCATAGTTGTTTGTATCAGTATAGCATGCATTCCCACAAAACATAACTTTGATTTAAACTATGTTTTACTTCAATACCTTGTTTTGTGCATTTTTACCTATGGTTTAGTTGATATATTTCACTTACCATACATGATACACTTTACTTGATATACATTTGACATAAACATTTTGACATTGATATACACATTACATGATTTACATTTGATATAAACCTTTTGACAGTAATATACACATTTGACATAAACATTTAACATTTGTTTAAACAAGACATTTGGTTGGTTTGTTTGGGTAAGTGATTTAAGTAACGAGACGTGTGTAATATGATAAAAGCATGGTGGATACGCCGCTGGTACTTCCTATATATAAGTGCTTTTATGATATTACATATCGTAGCGTTACTTAGATCATTTCAATTTAGACATTAACATTTTACATAAATAACATATTTTTCACAAGACATTGTTTTACAAAACAGTTTGTTTTATACAACTCATTTTACTTAGTTATTTAATTAACCATACACCTTTCTTTTATATAATCTGATTTCTTATCACATTTTTTGTATGATTTATAAAAGAAAACGCTTAACAAGATTCATGACTAATTTTTATTAAACATTTCTTTAAACTCAAGTCATGAATCCTATTTTCACAAAACCTATGTATCTCACAGGCATTTTTATGCTGACGTACCTATTTTCACATGTGTTTTCAGGAGCTGATGCATAGGAATGATTCAGGATACACTAGGGTGGACTCGGGCCTTAGTGACATAAAAGAAGCAAGATTACTTTAAATAATGTTATGTACTCTTGTTTCTTTCGTTTAAGACAATGTAACTCTCTTGTTTGATAAATAAAACATAACTTTAATTTCCATGGTTGTGAAACAATAATTCTGTTACAACACTCCCCGACGTTTCCGCCGCGGTTTCGTTGTTTTACGCGGTCAGGGTGTGACAGAAGAGTTGGTATCAGAGCCAATGGTTATAGGGAATTAGGTTATTAGTAATGTTTTGACCTAGACTATAACCTTTCTAGGACCCTAACACAAGTTATCTTGTGTTTAGATCTTAAAACATGCCCTTCACCTATCCTTAGGTGATTACCAAAACGAGAACCCAATTTTCCGAAATGATTTTTGAAAATCAATCTTCTGTTTTTAAATAATTTATTATAAGGTTTTGAACCCTTTGATTTTTCATAATGATTTTGAAAATTTAATCATCCATTTTTGAATGATTCTTTTTGGCCTTGTGCCTTCCAAGTTTTCAAAATCTCGTGAAAGTTTTGGGTTCTAAATAGTGTGAACACGTGCAAACTGGAAGGGTGAATGCCTGTACCCTGGGTTTTCTGTCTAAGGCTAGAGTGTTCGTACAAATCCACATAATCAGACCAGTCACTCTTACCTGTGAACTCTTGGGGTGAGTGTTCACTTATAGGCGAGCATGTCTTCGCAATACATTATTTTTTACCCGTTTACTTTGATTAGTCACTGTGTGTCGTTTGTTTGCTTTGTGGTAACAAACAAATGACCACCATCTTTGCTTTTGTCGATTTCTGTTTCATCCCATTCTTTTCATATAAATCATCTCACTCGTTTTCCTTCATGTTTCCTCTTTTAGAATGCCTCCTCGACGCGAAAATTCGCTATCTAACGCCGAAATGGCAGATATCATGGCACAGCATATGGCTGCTGTACTCCCAAACATTATTGCTCAGGTGAACCAAGCCAACAATAACCAGAATGCTCCATGCAATTTCAAGAGTTTCAATTCGGCTAAACCACTCAAGTTTAGTGGTTCTGAAGGGGCAACTGGGCTCCTACAGTGGTTCGAGAGCATTGAGAGTACGTTTCGCCACGTTTTGTGTCCTGAAAATCAAAAAGTCGAGTTTGCTTCAGGTGTGTTTCAAAAGAGGGCTCTAACATGGTGGAACAGGGTGATGAGAGACCGTGGTGTTGAGGTTGCTTTAGCACAAACTTGGGCTGAACTTAGGGCTCTTATGATGAGGGAGTTTTGTCCTCGTCATGAACTAAGGGCTTTAGAAAGGGAATTTGATGACTTGAAACAGGATAGTGGTGAGCACCGTGCGTATACTGATCGGTATGAAGAGTTAAGTTTGCTTTGCCCTACCATGGTTACCCCACTCGAGAAAGCTATCGAGAGGTATATTGACGGCTTACCTGACTCTGTACAAGACATCGTCACTGGTAGTAACCCTACCACAGTTCGTCAGGTAATCGAGTTAGCTGCGACGTTGACTGAGTCGCAAGTCCGAAAGGGTAAGCCGCACAGGAAGGGCAACAAGGGCAAGAAACAGTCGTCTGACAAGGGTGAGAGCAAGAAAGGTAAAAACAAGAAGGGCAAAGATTCTGGTTCCTCGAAGGGGTCTAGGAAGCGTAAGGCTTCCCAAAATTTTGCTGTCACTGCCCAAGTTAATCAGGCAGCCCCCAACCAACCCGCACAGCCTCCAGCGAAGAAGCGGTATGCAGGGAATGCACCTTTGTGCAACAGATGCAATAGTCACCATCAACCACAACTTTCGTGCCGTTTCTGTACTAACTGTGGAAAGTCAGGTCATCTTGCTGATATTTGTTGTTTCGCTCAGAATCAAGCAGCTCGTAATCCAGCTCAACAGGCTGCTCAACTGCCTGCTCAACAGCAAGCGCAAGCTGCATGACCTCATTTTCCTCCTGGTTCATGCTATAATTGTGAAGACCTTACTCATTATCGAAACCAGTGTCCAAGGCTGGTTAATGCAAATCAGAATCAGGTTCAGGCTCGAGGTCGAGTCTTCAACAAGAATGTTCAAGAGGCGCAAGCAGACAACGAGGTGGTGAACGGTAGGTTCTTAGTTAACAATCAGTCTGCTTCTGTTCTTTTTTATTCAGGCGCCGATAAGAGTTTTGTGTCATTGTCTTTTGAGCCATTGCTTCGCGTGTCTAGAACGAAACTAAGTAAGCCTTTGACAGTAGAAGTTGCTAGTGGTGATCCCATTGTTCTCGATTCTGTTCTTCGAAACTGCCAGTTGAACCTTAACAACCATCGTTTTCCTATCGACCTCATGCCAATGCAACTTGGAAGCTTCGACATTATAGTGGGCATGGATTGGTTAGCCAAGCATCACGCAGAGGTAGTTTGTTTTGAAAAGATTGTTCGTGTTCCGATCTCGACAGGTGAGATCCTACAGGTTCGTGGTGAGAAACCTGCTAATAGCCTTAAGCTTATGTCTTATTTTCAAGCTTAGAAGTATCTGCAAAAGAATTATGTGGCCTTCTTGGCACATGTCGTAGCAGATAAAGGCAAAGGCAAGTCTATCCAGGATATCCCTGTTGTTCGAGATTATCCTGAGTTGTTTCCTGAAGAGTTACCTGGATTACCCCCAGCACGCCAAGTCGAGTTCCGTATTGATCTCGTACCTGGTGCAAATCCCATTGCCAGATCTCCGTATCGTCTTGCACCGTCTGAGATGCAAGAGTTGTCTAAGCAGCTTCAGGAGCTTTTAGACAAAGGTTTTATTCGTCCTAGCTTTTCACCTTGGGGTGCTCCCGTTCTTTTTGTCAAGAAAAAGGATGGATCTTTCAGGGTGTGCATCGATTACCATGAGCTTAACAAACTCACCATCAAGAATCGATATCCCCTACCTCGCATTGATGATCTCTTTGATCAGTTACAGGGTGCGACTTGCTTTTCAAAGATTGATCTGCGTTCTGGGTATCATCTACTTCGTGTGCATGAAGAAGATATTCCCAAGACTGCTTTCCGCACTCGTTGTGGGCATTATGAGTTCACAGTTATGCCATTCGGCTTGACTGATGCTCCTGCTGTTTTCATGGACTTGATGAATAGTGTTTGTAAGCCTTATTTAGATAAGTTCGTCATCGTTTTCATTGATGACATCTTGGTTTATTCTAAAACGCAAACTGATCATGAGCAACATCTTCGTCTTACTCTGGAACTCCTAAAGAAAGAGCAACTTTTTTCCAAATTCTCTAAGTGCGAATTTTGGCTTAAGGAAGTTCAATTTTTAGGACATATCGTCAACGAACAAGGTATTCATGTAGATCCCTCCAAGATCAGTGCGATTAAGGCTTGGGATACGCCTACTACTCCTACTGAGGTTCGTTCTTTTCTTGGTCTCGCGGGATATTACCGCCGCTTCATCAAGAACTTCTCAAAGATTGCAGTTCCCTTAACTGCTCTAACTCAGAAGAACAAACCCTTTGAATGGGGAACCAAGCAGGAATAAGCGTTTCAGACCTTGAAGCAGAAGCTTTGTGAAGCGCCTATTCTATCTTTGCCTGAGGGCAATGATGATTTTGTCGTGTATTATGATGCATCGAACTTGGGTCTTGGCTGTGTCCTCATGCAAAGGAACAAAGTCATAGCATATGCATCGAGGTTAGTTGAAGATACATGAGAAGAACTACACCACTCATGATCTTGAGTTAGGTGCAGTTGTCTTCGCTCTCAAAATCTGGAGACACTATTTGTATGGTACAAAATGTGTGGTTTTCACTGACCACAAAAGTCTTCAGCATATCTTTAATCAGAAAGAACTCAACATGAGGCAACGATGTTGGGTTGAGCTTCTAAACGACTATGATTGCGAAATTCGCTACCATCCTGGTAAGGCGAATGTCGTGGCTGATGCTTTAAGTCGTAAAGAACGTGTCAAGCTTTATTGTGGTCGTGTTCAATCTGATATTCAAGCTCGATATGATATCCAAACCCGCATTTATCAGGCTCAACAAACTTGTGTTTCACAAGGTATGATGGGAGAGGAGTTACCCTATCACATTAAGCTTGATCTTGAACTGAAGGACTTGGATCATATTATTTCATGGACCGTTTATGGGTCCCAAGTCAAGACAATCTTCGCACCTTGCTTATGGATGAAGCTCACAAGTCTCGTTATTCTATTCATCCTGGTGCTGACAAAATGTATAAGGATCTTCGTACTCAGTATTGGTGGCCTGGTATGAAGAAAGACATTACCTTGTACGTTTCAAAATGCCTTACTTGTCTTAAGGTTAAGGCTGAACATCAACATCCTTCTGGTTTATTGGAGCAACCAGAGATTCCGGTTTGGAAATAGGAGAACATTGCTATGGATCTTATTACCACTTCCGCGCACAAAGAGAGGTCATGATGCCATCTGGGTAGTTGTTGGTCGTCTTACAAAGTCAGCGCATTTCTTGCCGATCCGCTAGGATCTATCTGCTGACAAGATTGCTAAAATTTATGTGGATGAAATTGTATCTAGACATGGTGTTCCTTTAAACATTATTTCTGACAGAGATGCTCGATTCTCGTCTCGTTTTTGGTGAACCATGCAATCTGCTACGGGGACCCAACTTAATTTGAGCATTGCTTATCATCCGCAATCTGATGGCCAAACTGAAAGAACAATCCAGACTTTGGAGGATATGCTTAGAGCATGTGTGATCGATTTTTGTGGTAGTTGGGATTCGTATCTTCCGTTGATTGAATTCTCCTACAATAACAGTTATCACTCCAGCATCAACATAGCTCCTTTCGAGGCTCTCTATGGTTGAAAATGTCGTTCACCAGTCTGCTGGAATGAGATCGGTGAGGCTCAGCTTACTGGACCTGACCTCATTCTAGAGACAACAGATAAGGTTAAGAAAGTTCGTGATAACCTTCAGACAGCTCGAAGACGTCAAAAGAGTTACGCGGACCGACGGCGCAAGCCCTTGGAATTTCAAGTCGGTGATCGTGTATTACTTAAGATCTCACCTTGGAAAGGTGTGATCAGATTTGGAAAGACAGGAAAACTTGCACCTAGATACGTCGGACCATTCAAGATCGTCGAAAGAATCGGTAAGGTGGCCTACAGACTTGAGTTACCTCCTGAACTTGGAAACGTTCATCCAAACTTTCACGTGTCCAATCTCAAGAAGTGTTTAGCTGATGAGAACCTCCACATACCACTTGATGAGATTCGTGTTGATAACACAATGCATTTTGTTGAGAAACCTGTGGAAATCATGGACCGTGAAGTCAAGTGGCTTAAACGTAAGCGCATTCCATTAGTCAAAGTTCGCTGGGAATCTAAACGTGGACCAGAGTTTACTTGGGAATGTGAAGATCAAATGAAGGCGAAATATCCACATCTATTCTCACGAGTTTCCTCTAAACAAATTTCGGGACAAATTTCCACAAGTAGGGGAGACTGTGACACCTGTGTCTGTAATCATTGTAAACAGTTCAGTTATCAATAAATAAATATTATTTAACCCCAATATTTTTTTGATTATTTTTGACATTTTTCATGTTTTGATTTTTGTTCGATTTCAAACTCTGAATCACTTTCTGGAGAGTTATACGCAAACTGGTGCGTAAACGTAATCAATTTAACGTGACAAATACTCTGGAACATCAATTTATGCTTAATATAACTTAAATAACCTTTACATAACTTAGAAATAAGTTTTGAAGGCTTTGGTATGGCGAAATCAAGTTTATTCGCTTATAGGGACTAAATTCGACAAACTGCGAAAGTATGCCGATTCGTACTGTAACGAACATTCCGGAACATGACCATAAGTTAAACATACCCTAAATATCCTTCACATAGCTTAGAAATAGGCTTTGAGGGGTTCGGTGTGCAAGAATAAACTTTTTGGTCATTTAGGGACTAAAAGCGTAAAAAAGTGCATAAGTTTGCATTTTCGCGCATATCTTACGTTCTGAATACATTCGGAGATCCAAAAATTTATTTAATCATTAAAATATTTTATTTTAGTGATTGGCATGATAAAAATCCATTCGTCGTGCAATTTGGATCGTTTTTCGCGTTCATGCGTGTTTCGTCGTAGTTAAGCAAATAACGCGTTCGTACGACCAAACGAACAGACATCCGGCATATTTTTGAGCATATTTCATGTCCTCTATGTTTAGGCATCATTTTAGAGCCTTAAAGTTGGCTTAACGGGCCTTAGATGTGTCGGAAATGAGCTTAAACCACCGCAGGGACTGAAACTGTACAAACTGAAACTTTGTTTGCTGATCTGGGTACCAGGCGGGCCGCGTAAGACCCCAATGAGTTCTACGCGGGCCGCGAGACAACATCAGACCTGCAAAACTGGTTTTCCAGCCTATTTCCAGCTGTTCCAGCTGTAGTGCACTCTTGCAAATGGTATTTTCAGTACTATGGGCCATTCTAGGGGCTCCCATGGTTTCACAAAACCATGGGCACATGTGTACGGATGAGATCGAAGCTTGTTTTACGATGAACGATCTTAACGGTTGTGCAAAAACTATATAAACCCCACCCCCTTTGCTATCAAACTCATAATTTGATCTGATTTTGCTCTCTAAGTTGAAGTATACACTTCATACCTGAGAGAAATCGGATCAAAACTTCCATTCTAGGACCCGTTGTAAGTCCTCTTTCGTTCTTTTACGCGTTTTAAGCGTGAAAGGCAAACTGTGTTTGACTTTCTGCTTTGACCAGTTTATGGTCAACACGAAGTTCGTTTGAACTTCATAACGTGAGCGTAATCACGATGGTTTTAGTCTCTTGTGACTATACCTGCTGATTTACCACGTTATCTAGGCTCAGTGACGAGTCGTAGTTTCGGCCAAAATGCGTATTCTTGCGTATTTTGTAACCAAACTATTTTAGGTATCAAAACTGTTTGTTTTGATTCCAAACCTGTTTTCAAACCTTATTAAATATGTTCTAACATGTTTAGCTCGTCACTTTTGGTTTAGTGCTTATGTAGGGTCGTAAGGTAAGCGGTCTAAACAACCGCTTATACTTTCAAACCCGACCCGTTTGGTCGATCATTAGGATCCAACCAAACACATTAGGTGACCATAGTTGTATAGGGAATAACCTTCCAAGGTTATACCTTATGGTCACGTCGTTTAGTTAGTTGTATGATAGGTAGTTTATATGCCTTAGGTAAATGACCAAAATACCCTTTTTACGCCAAAACTCATTTTAAGCATATGTAACATAATTTTTGACATCGAAACTGATTTGACAACAATATTAGACATGTTACGGCATATTTTACTTGTCATAGGACTAGTTAGGCGGTCCGAACGCGTTTTACACGAACGACGTGTTAAAGTAGCATAAGCTACCTAAATGGGTCGTAAGCACTTAGGATAAGTTCCGTTTTAGAATGTAGGCTTTCTTAAGCCATATTACATGAGTTCTTACACTCGTTTGGTTTACAAAACCTCATTCTACCCGATCCTATTATTAGGTCCGTTTATTAACATATATACCTATATTAGGTGCCATGTGATTCCGTGATCTTTCGAGCGTTGCTTGGTGGTTATTTAAAGACTATTGAGCAATCTCAAGTGAGTACATAGTCCCCTCTTTTACTGTTTTTTTTCAAACGTTTTGGGGTGAAACACATGTGCCTACTTGTTACTTTCGTGTTTTCCATGTTTTCATATCATATGCTTGTTATGTTCTTTAGTACACTTATAGTACATGATTTCATTGTGTTTTTGCTATGTATGTCCATTTGTTTCATACTTAGTACATCGTTTTACATTACATTTCACGCTATGTATGTCCATTTAGTGCATACTTAGTGCATTGTTTTACATTACATCACATGCTATGTTTGTACATTTATTGCATACTTAGTACATTTGTTTCACACCACATGCTATGTATGTCCATTGTTGCATACTTAGTACATTTGTTTTACATCCCATGCTTACATTTTGGTATGACATTTGGTTTGTTTAAATGGGACAAAAATACATTCATTAACATTGATCACACCGTTCGTTAGTAGGTAGTGGTACCATAGGAATTGACAACTCCCGTTCCTGACATCCTAGGTATGTTTGGATGGAAGGAATGACCGAATTCGATACACATAACTTAGATAAACCTTTATTTGTTTAAGGGCTTATCGCCACAATCTCAAGGCTTGAATGTATGCATTTTCACATTACCGCATAGATGTTTGTATCAGTATAGCATGCATTCCCACAAAACATAACTTTGATTTAAACTATGTTTTACTTCAATACCTTGTTTTGTGCATTTTTACCTATGGTTTAGTTGATATATTTCACTTACCATACATGATACACTTTACTTGATATACATTTGGCATAAACATTTTGACATTGATATACACATTACATGATTTACATTTGATATAAACCTTTTGACAGTAATATACACATTTGACATAAACATTTAACATTTGTTTAAACAAGACATTTGGTTGGTTTGTTTGGGTAAGTGATTTAAGTAACGAGACGTGTGTAATATGATAAAAGCATGGTGGATACGCCGCTGGTACTTCCTATATATAAGTGCTTTTATGATATTACATATCGTAGCGTTACTTAGATCATTTCAATTTAGACATATAACATTTTACATAAATAACATATTTTTCACAAGACATTGTTTTACAAAACAGTTTGTTTTATACAACTCATTTTACTTAGTTATTTAATTAACCATACACCTTTCTTTTATATAATCTGATTTCTTATCACATTTTTGTATGATTTATAAAAGAAAACGCTTAACAAGATTCATGACTAATTTTTATTAAACATTTCTTTAAACTCAAGTCATGAATCCTATTTTCACAAAACCTATGTATCTCACAGGCATTTTTATGCTGACGTACCTATTTTCACATGTGTTTTCAGGAGCTGATGCATAGGTATGATTCAGGATACACTAGGGTGGACTCGGGCCTTAGTGACATAAAGGAAGAAAGATTAGTTTAAATAATGTTATGTACTCTTGTTTCTTTCGTTTAAGACAATGTAACTCTCTTGTTTGATAAATAAAACATAACTTTAATTTCCATGGTTGTGAAACAATAATTCTGTTACAACACTCCCCGATGTTTCCGTCGCGGTTTCGTTGTTTTACGCGGTTGGGGTGTGACATATGTCCTTGAGCGTTTGAAAAGATTTCTCTTATTCGGGACCCCAAACAAAAGGTTTCTCTTTTTGAGTCAAGGAGGTCAAAGGAACCTCGATCTTCGAGAAGTTAGAGATAAAACGACGATAATAACCATCAAGACCAAGAAATGAACGAATTTCAGACGGAGATTTAGGTGCGTTCCAATTCTTCACAGCTTCGATTTTAGCGGGGTCAACGTGAATACCAAGTTCGTTGACAATATGACCAAGGAATTGAACCTCTTTTAACCAAAATTCGCACTTGGAGAATTTGGCGTATAGACGTTCAGTACGAAGAAGTTCAAGGATAAGACGTAAGTGTCGCTCGTGCTCTTCTTGTGTCTTGGAATAGATAAGAATATCGTCGATGAATACGATCACGAAACGGTCCAAGTACGCTTTGCACACGCGGTTCATCAAATCCATGAAAACGGCAGGTGCGTTGGTCAAACCAAAGGGCATGACCACGAACTCGTAATGACCATAACGCGTACGAAAAGTGGTCTTAGGTACATCTTCTTCGAGGACTCGAAGTTGATGGTACCCAGAACGAAGATTGCTTTTGGAAAAGCAGGTCGCGCCTTGCAACTGATCGAAGAGGTCATCGACGCGAGGAAGTGGGTATCGGTTCTTGACAGTAAGCTTGTTGAGCTCACGATAGTCAATACACATTCGGAATGACCCATCTTTCTTTTTGACGAACAAAACAGGAGCGCCCCAAGGAGAAGTACTAGGGCGTATAAAGCCTTCATCAAGAAGCTCTTGGAGTTGACTCGAGAGCTCTTGCATCTTAGAGGGTGCTAAACGGTAGGGAGACTTAGCGACCGGCGTTGCGCCAGGCACTAAATCGATGCGAAACTCGACAGAACGAGCAGGAGGCAGACCAGAAAGATCGTCGGGAAACACATCAGGGAAATCACGTACGACGGGAACGTAGCTTATGCTTGGGCCTTTGTCCTTCTTTTCCACAATGTGGGCGAGAAAGGTGAAGGTACCCTTGCGTAAGCATTTGTTTGTTTGGATACACGAAATTAGCTTAAGACCTTGAGAAGGTTTTTCTCCATCGACGTGTAGGGAATCACCGTTTGGAAGAGGAAGACGAATGAACTTCTCAGAACAGACAACTTCAGCACGAACTCGCCTAAGCCAATCCATACCTACTTTGACGTCGAAACTACCCATTTGCATAGGTATAAGATTGATTGAAAACGTACGATAATTAAGGATCAAGGAGCAATTGGAAAGAATGGAATCAACAGCGACAGTTTTACCATCAGCGACTTCGACAGCGAAAGATCTTGGCAACTTAGAGCATTTACACTTAAGCAGAGATTCGAATTATAACGACACAAAACTTTTATCGGCGCCAGTATCAAATAAGCATGAAGCATAAACATGTTTCACAAGGAACGTACCAGTAATGACGTCATTCACATTTTGGGCTTGTGCAGTAGTGAGGATAAAGGCTCGGCCTCTAGCAGGTTGTTGAGCCTGTTGCTGCTGCTGTTGCTGCTGTTGTTGTGGTTGTTGCTGTTGTTGCTGTTGAGGCTGGTTTCGTTGAGGACAGACGTTAGCCATATGGTTGACATCGCACATGAGCGACTTAGTTCTGAGCTTGATTGGGGGCTGGGTTCTGAGCTACCAAGGCTTGGTTTTGATTGGCTAGAGGAGAGACGCGGCAGTTGAGAAAAATGCCCATATCGGCCACATTTGGCGCACTTGCGACAAGGAACGTTTGGAGGGTGGTGGTATTGGCATTGGCCACACTTAGGTTGTGTCCCAGTGTAACCTTTGCGCGGAGTTTCATCGTTGGCTATAGAAGGCATGGGTTGTAGGGGTTGAGGGTTTGGCGGAGTGACAACCGCGCAAATTTTGGCTTGAAGCCTTCCGCTTCTTGCCTCGGTTTTTCTTGGTGGGTGCGGAGGGTTCATCAGTGGGTTCAACGGTGGCTTGATGGGCGGTTTTCAGTGGGGTTTTTGTGGCATTCCTACGCATGACATGGTTACTGTTCAAACGGGCAGCTAAACGAAAGGTTTCCTCAATAGTGGCTGGGCAAGCAGCTTCCATGAGGTTCATGAAGGAATCAGGGTAGTAGTGGATGTATTTGTTGATGGCTTTTTCAGGGGTATCGAGTTGGCCGGGGTAAAGGATACTAAGCTATTTGAAACGAAGGGTTAAACCATCATTGTCGTCATCCACCTGCTTTAGGTGCCAAAACTCACTCTCTAGTTTCCTTATCTCATGTGGAGGAAAGAATTCCTCCTTCATAATCCTTTTCAATTCAGCCCATGGCAACGCGTGGGCGGCGTCCTCACCTCTTGTGCCTTGTTCAGAGGTCCACCGATCAAGAGCTCTTGATCGGAACACCCCTGTGTCATTTTGGGTGCGTAGGTCGTCAAGACAACCACTCTGACGAAAGGTGATCTCCATGGCATCAAACCAAGAGAGTAGTTCGGTAGCACTATCTTTTCCAGTAAATTACAATGGTTTGCAAGCCATGAATTATTTGAATAGAAAAGGTGACTTTGGCTTCTCCACCTTGGAGTCCACAGAGCCATGGGGCGAATCGATGTTGGTTTGAATGCGGCTAACGATGTCGGGTATAACTCGAGCCATTTGGTCAGCCATTTGTTCAGCAATGAGCCCAACTAGCTCTTGTTTGGAGATGGATTCACTGTGGGAACCTTTCTTTGACTTGGTCTTCTTTGATGAGCTTGGAGATGCCATCTAGAAGTTCGAAAGAAAAGGAAAGGATGAGACTTGATCATAAATTTTAAAACAAGGTTTTTGCATGTAAAAGCATGTAAGTGTTCATGTATCATGTATAATTCACATAAAGCATAAGTTTTCAACATGTATTCAACAAGTATAACACGTATGAATGCGTGAAAAGGTATACATTTAGTTTGTTCACGAGAGTTATTATTGTTTTTGATTGCGCGAGACATGCAAATTGTATGACGGTTTTAAACGAATAAAGTAACAAGTATAAATTCACATATAAATTGAATCACATAAAAGAGAGGCTCATAAAACATAAGATTGTTTCGGGTAGAGAAACGTCGACTATTCCAAAGTGAATCGAAAGTCCTTTCAAATTAGAGAAACGTGCTTCGGCCTATAGATAAGATACTCTCGTCGAGAAGCGATTAACGGTATCTTACCCTTCCAGTTACTACACGTCTCTAATCGATTGAAACAATCGAAACTTTGGCGAGATCGAAAATCGAGGAATGAGACTTAATCGACAAGGTGAGGGTTTCACCCCTAACTTGACGATTTCGTACCCTAATGTGGTTAGTACTCGTCGGGTCAAAATATAATTTCGACAGTTTGACGAGGGTCCACTGGAGTTAGAGTTGGAAATTTATCATTAAGTTGTGGATTTCACTCCTAGCTTAAAGGCGTAATTTCATGCAAAAATAAGTATAAGCGGGTTGAGAGTCGTTCACCAAATTGTGGGTTTCACACCTATTTTGGTAAACTCGTCTCTTTTGTATAAAGAGTGTCTTCAAGTCTTCAAAAGTGTATTAGTGTTAGCCTTAGGAATGGCATGTAAGTTTAACAAATAGGAAGTGTTGCTCTGAAGCATGCAAGATAGAGTACAAAAGTTGTAAACAACAAATACGAGTCAAAGTTCCTAAAACTATATACTAGGGCAAAGCATTCCTACTTTTTCCTAATTCCCTATAGTTATGGCTCTGATACCAATCTGTCACACCCCAACCGATGGCGGAAACATCGGACTGAGACGAAAACGAGATTGCAAGAGACTTCATAACACTATTCGTGAAAAAATTTAAATAAATCCCATTTCATTTCATAACTTCAAATTGTCAACATTTCATAAACTCAAATAACAAAATGTTCAAAATAACAATAACAAAAATTGATTCAACATTTTAAACCTAACACGTCTAAATGTGTATTTAGGCATCGTCGCTACTTCATTTCATAGCAATCCTTAATCATCAACCTGTAACATGTTAAAAATACAATTGAATGCAAAAGCAAAGACGAGTATACAAGTTTGATACATACATAGCAAAAGATAAGTTTAAACGATTCCTCATAGCAAGCATGTGATACAAGATAAACCTTAAATTCGGCATGTGTCTAACATATCAAACCGGCAATATGCTCATGAAATAACCACAAGTCTACGGGCGGTGCGTTAATCCTATAGCGCTATATATGTCACGTATAGGCTCGTACGAAGTTAATGATAAGTCTAACACAAGATATCCTTAACCCAAGTTTAAAGTATCAAGCAATCACGTATACAAGCATGTTATAGGAATGTTCGTGCATTTAAGTAAATTGTTCATGTGTAAGTTTTGGTAAGTAAATGTAACACCCTTGTTATTATTTTAAGGTTTTCGTATGGTTTACGGAAAAGAACATGTAATTATAATTACATGTACTTTGAATAATACGGTTAATTTAAAACTTTTACAAATGAAGGTTTATATACATCATAATGAGTAGGAGATCGTCATTTAAATATTACGACGATATATCGTGCTGAAGCTTTTAACTTTATCGTGTTCGGTTCCTCATCGAGCTTGATCTTCATCCGGGCACTCTTGGCATTCACCTATGATCAAAACCAACTTAAAAGTTAGTTTTGATGATTAATTAATAAGTTCAAACAAGTTCCATGGGTCAAACAACAAAAAATAACATTTTTCCATAACTAAGGGGCGTCGCGTGACGCCTAGCCCCTGTTTTCACAGACTGTTGTTTAACTGCTGCTGTACATTCCCAGCATAACCCGATTTCACGGAAACGAGCATAACTCTCTCGTTTTTAATCCGTTTTACCCGATTCTTTTTCCTACACGTCCGTAATTGAATTCTCCGTCTTATGGAGTTAAAATCCAATATCCGGATTAACAAAATTTCAGACTTTTAAGTCTTCGACTTATTACCCTTTTTACCAAATTTGAACCGTTCGTGATTTTATCACACAAACATGTTTATTTGATCCTTATTCTCATGATATTCATAATTTCAATAATTCCTATCATATTAGGTTCAAGTCACGGGTCTCCTACGTATCTTAAACCCGTTTACTCTCATATGCGTATTTTGACCCGTTAAAGGTATTTAGGCATATTTTGAGCATGAAACGCTTTCATTCGTTTCTAGCGTTATTATACAGCATTTTTTTTCAAGTAATCTTCCACCACATCTATATTTGTGGTGGACTTAATGAGGTGATCTATATAATCCGAGTTTTTCTTGTCGGATTGCTAATTTACGACAAAGACTCTTATAGAGTCATTTGACCAAAGGTTTACATCTTTCGCTTCTTATACCTATTCCAATTATTTATTTGATCATAAAACTCATTTCGAAACTACCTTTAAAGTTCGTTTGTCCAATTTAGCTTAGAAGGGCGTTTTAGTCCATTTAGCCAATCATTTACGATGAAGGACTTTTGAAAGTATATTTGACCCATAATCCCTCTTTTAACCTATGATTTTGTTTGAAAAATCAATAAGCTTTCCAAACGCAATATTCATTACTTAAAACATTCGATTTACTTATCAAGTAACCAAATGTTTATTTTGACTTCTTTTAACACTTATTGAACTACATGTTCTAAATGAGTGTTACCCTTTTTCACATACCTGGCGCGGATCAATATATTGACCCGTTTTTAATACCTTGCTTTTACAACCGCTAATTCATAGCGTTGCTAATACCCATTTCACATTTACTCCTGAAATAATATAACTCGACAATAATCATTAGTCGTTATTGTCAAAGGGTGATATCTTCACCTTTTGACCCATTTGGTCTAAGTGATCGATTATGTTGGCGAGATGATATTTATTACCATCTCATCTACATGAATTGTTCCAGTTTATACAGTGCGGTCATTTCACTTATTAATTGTTTCTTAACGCTTTTTAGCCTATCATGGCTTACGTCATACAATGTCTTTCAAAACCAATAGTTATGGTCAACGCGTGACCAATTTACCGTTTTACCCTTATAGTTTGTTTTGGTTTACCCTATAAGGTAACCATTCAAAAGTTCATTTTTCATTAGTCATAAAATGATCGAATTACCGATTTAACTCCTTTTAAACCATCAACATGGTTTCTTGTCATGCTCGACTATCTTGTTCCGTACGTCTACACGCCGGAACATCATACCTCAATTAAGTATTTATCTTATTCGTAGCTACTACGATAAGAGAATATTCTAAAATATAAGACTAGTGTAAGCTATACTTACCTTGCATTCCGAATACACTTTTCCTTTATGCTTGACTCGTTCGACCCGCTTTCTCCCCAAGCTTCACCTAGTTTGTTAAGCGCCAACTATCATTCATTATTCACAAGGTTGTTGGATTAGTCATTCCAAATCATGACTTTCACACCTTATGATTCTTTGACTATTTTTCTCTTTAAACTCAATCATGAATCATGAGTTTAATTCTTGTGTCAAGACTCACTTCTAATCAATTATGAACTCTTAACAAAATCCCTATTTTGTTCAAGTAGTTCATTCATACGAGTTAGTATGGCGTTTATAAATACCAATACAACATTAATTTCATCAAGTCAACTAAACCCATTTCATAGCAACTATGATCATATACTCAAACTTGTAAATTGTTCAAGTATTTTGCTTCAACTATTAAATATGATGATTTTAACATGTGTGTATCATCATTTTCACTACATAATCCAAACCCACTTGTCTAAGTGTAGTGATCCATCAAATTATTCAAATCATTGCAATTTTTCTTCAAATTTCTACTTAGGGTTTGTTCCTAAGCAATGACACTTCATTAATTCGGCCATAGCCTCTACGATTCATACATAGATTGCATCATGCAAGGTTAATCAATTTTCACAACTTCAAGAATGTTAGAAATTCAACATACCTCACGATCCCCTTGACTTGGTGATCGTTTCTACACGTTCATGCATTGATTTGGATCTTGATTCGAGCTTCAATTTGACCAATTTGTAGAACTAGGGTTTTGAGCTCCTTGCTCTTGTCCCTGGTCGTACACACACACACACACACACACTAAGTGTGTGTTGTGTTTGATTTTTAGTTTTTATAAATCAAGTCCCTTTGTTTGCAACTTAAGTCCCTCTAGTTTGGTTAGTTATTAAGTAGGCCATAACCTACTTATTTCTAGTAACATTCCCTCTTATTAACTAGGTTAATTATTCCTAGTTAGCTTACTAGGTTCGGTAAGTCATAACCCGTTTTATTTTAAGTCCCGTTAACTCAGGCTCTTATAAACTTAATTCCTTAAAACTTTGATTCGTTTTTATTTAATATTAGGATTTCTTATTTAAATCCAAATATTTGTCGGGTTATTTTTACTACTAACGGTACGTTACCCGTCTTTTAGTATTAACGGGGTTTAATTACGAAACCCGTTTTCGGGTTGTTACAAGTCTACCCCCCTTAAAGAGGTTTCGTCCCCGAAACCTTATTTACGTAGTTCCTTGGTTTGATCAAACGAATCCAGTTTCGTTTTCAAGGCATCCATTCCTTTTGGTCAAAAACTTTCGCTTTTATATTGACGCGTGCGTCTTTCATGTGTAAGGCCTCGAGGGCCGTTACTTTCAGCTTGTCCCCATTATCTTTATTGATTATTTAATTTGGCGGTTAGACTTGTTAGTCACCGGTTACCTTATACCCCATCACCCGGGTTTACTATATTGCCGTCTTTGGCCTCTTACGTGTTTATGATTTCATATCTTGTAACTTACGTTATAACATGGTTATATTCTGTATCACCATTGTGACCGTGATCACATCACGTCATGTTTAAGTTTATGTCGTCTTTTCTTATTGAAAATCTTTCTTTCGAATGCATTGCCTTGCACCCATTGGTGTTAAGATCTAAATTCTTTGATATTAATCATTTTTCCGAATTCGTCTTATAGTATTCATATTTGTTAAAACGTTATTTCTTACTAAAACTGAATTTTAGTTTAACGTTTTTCTCTTTAACTATGTCAATTACTCATATCAAGGAAACTGACAACCCATAATTTATTGTTTTTTTTTTCATTCTCGTTTTACGCGGGGAATCGTAACAAGTTCCCTCACCTTACACTTTTGACCCGTAGGTTCCTTCACTTAACCTCGTAGGCTATTTCCTTAAGCTTTCACCTCTTTAAGGGGAGGCCCTTATGATCCCTTTGCTTCAATTCATGACCCGTGGGTCATTTTGGCCCCGTAGACCTTTACACCAATTAATATCCCGTAGGTTACGATGATCCCGTAGATCATCTTTTATTCTAGTCTTTATTCAAATGTGTATACGTTTATATACGCATATGGCGTTAAGGCACCCCTTTTTACGTTTAGAATTATTCACCTTTACTTTTTGGATTTCGTTTGACCTTGATCGTAGTCTAAGGCTACATTGTTTTCTTTCGGACAATTTTCCAACTTTATGACTTCTCACGTCATTTATGCGTCAGTTCTTCTTATGCTTACTATTATTTGGTTTGCGTATATTCTTATTTGGTTATGTCCCATTACCGGGCTCATTACTCATTTGCATTTGACGCTACCATTATCCTGCTTGCGTTTACTCATGCCGTCCGGTATGATATTATATTCGACCCATTCAACTTCAAAATAGTTGAACATAATTTATTCAAAATTTCTATTTACATTATCTTGTCGTCTTTTAGTTATGACTCAAAACCCGAGTCTTTTAACTTTCCATCCGAGTTCCTGTTTCTCGGTCTACGCATGCGTTTAATTCTTACCTATCAACTGGGTGTTGTACCGAAGTCGTTATTATTGCAACCCTCCCGGTATGCATTAAGACCTCACTTCAATTTTATATTCCGACTTTATCCTCAAGTTTGACGTTTTACACAAACGGCCCGTTAAGAGGCATATTTGCATTTTCCGGGTTCGAGTGCAAGTACACTCCCTCCCAAAGCATATCCTAATCATTTTACATGTTTGCATTCTCCGGGTTCGAGTGTAAGTACACCCCCTCCCAGTGCGTACCTTAATCGTTTTACATGTTTGCATTCTCTGGGTTCGAGTGTAAATACACCCCCTCCCAGTGCATATCTTAATTGTTTTACATGTTTCTTCGTCCCTTCTCTCGGGCTCATTATCCTAATATAATACGCTTCTGTCACTCGGCTGTGCGTTTACATTATGATCAGATATTTTTCTTATCTGATTCATTTGGGTACCTTTTTAATTTGTCCCACTCACCCCATCCTTACTACATCGGGTGTAAGCGCGTCCATCATAAAAAGTTCATGGTATCATGTGTTCACTACCTACTTGGCCAGAGTAGGCGATCAACACATGACATACATGACCCTTTTATAACTTTCACATCACACCCCATGTAAGTAACACCTCTATTTATTTCTCTTGGAAACAATTTCCTGGATAGGTATTCTATTCAGGTTTTTCCAAGTTTTCAATCTACTTATGCAACTATCAGTTTCTACGTATTTGTTGCATACTTCTATTCATGCAATAATTTAAACGTGCACCTGGTAAATGCTTGCCCTAAGGGGCTTTCTTGCCATTACTTATTTGCGATCGTTACGTGATTTAGGTCCTTGATGAGTATGCTCTTCTTGTCATATCTCGGACCGTTCCATCATCATATCCACAATTCGTTCAACTCTCGTCGTCTTCAAACGCGAGTGTCCTTCAATTAAAACATTCACAAAAGTTAGTAATGTCAACTTCAATAATCGCCTGTATTATAATACAAGGCTTTTTCTACTATACGCGTCAACGCGCGTATTTTCGTCAACTATATCAATCATTTTAATTGGGGTAACGTGTATCACACGATAGCCCTATGTGTTGTTTACAACACTTTAGCATGCTAGACTTATTAACATACATGTACTTACCAGATTTACGATCAAGCCTCGAACCGAACACACTTTATTCTTTAACCATGAGCTCTGATTACCAACTTGTAACACCCTTGTTATTATTTTAAGGTTTTCGTATGGTTTACGGAAAAGAACATGTAATTATAATTACATGTACTTTGAATAATACGGTTAATTTAAAACTTTTACAAATGAAGGTTTATATACATCATAATGAGTAGGAGATCGTCATTTAAACGTTGCGACGATATATCGTGTGGAAGCTTTTAACTTTATCGTGTTCGGTTCCTCATCGAGCTTGATCTTCATCCGAGCACTCTTGGCATTCACCTATGATCAAAACCAACTTAAAAGTTAGTTTTGATAGTTAAATAATAAGTTCAAACAAGTTCCATGGGTCAAACAACAAAAAATAACATTTTTCCAGAACTAAGGGGCGTCGCGTGACGCCTAGGGCCGTCGCGTGACGCCTAGCCCCTGTTTTCACAGACTGTTGTTTAACTGCTGCTGTACATTCCCAGCATAACCCGATTTTACGGAAACGAGCATAACTCTCTCGTTTTTAATCCGTTTTACCCGATTCTTTTTCCTACGCGTCCGTAATTTAATTCTCCATCTTATGGAATTAAAATCCAATATTCGAATTAACAAAATTTCAGACTTTTAAGTCTTCGACTTATTACCCTTTTTACCAAATTTTGACCCGTTCGTGATTTTATCACACAAACATGTTTATTTGATCCTTATTCTCATGATATTCATAATTTCAATAATTCCTATCATATTAGGTTCAAGTCACGGGTCTCCTACGTATCTTAAACCCGTTTACGCTCATATGCGTATTTTGACCTGTTAAAGGTATTTAGGCATATTTTGAGCATGAAACGCTTTCATTCGTTTCTAGCGTTATTATACAACATTTTTTTTTCAAGTAATCTTCCACCACATCTATATTTGTGGTGGACTTAATGAGGTGATCTATATAATCCGAGTTTTTCTCGTCGGATTGCTAATTTACGACAAAGACTCTTATAGAGTCATTTGACCAAAGGTTTACATCTTTCGCTTCTTATACCTATTCCAATTATTTATTTGATCATAAAGCTCATTTAGAAACTACCTTTAAAGGTCGTTTGTCCAATTTAGCTTAGAAGGGCGTTTTAGTCCATTTAGCCAATCATTTACGATGAAGGACTTTTGAAAGTATATTTGACCCATAATCCCTCTTTTAACCTATGATTTTGTTTGAAAAGTCAATAAGCTTTCCAAACGCAATATTCATTACTTAAAACATTCGATTTACTTATCGAGAAACCAAATGTTTATTTTGACTTCTTTTAACACTTATTGAACTACATGTTCTAAATGAGTGTTACCCTTTTACACATACCTGGTGCGGATCAATATATTGGCCCGTTTTTAATATCTTGCTTTTACAACCGCTAATTCATAGCGTTGCTAATACCCATTTGACATTTACTCCTGAAATAATATAACTCGACAATAATCATTAGTCGTTATTGTCAAAGGGTGATATCTTCACCTTTTGACCCATTTGGTCTAAGTGATCGATTATGTTGGCGAGATGATATTTATTACCATCTCATCTACATGAATTGTTCCAGTTTATACCGTGCGGTCATTTCACTTATTAATCGTTTCTTAACGCTTTTTAGCCTATCATGGCTTACGTCATACAATGTCTTTCAAAACCAATAGTTATGGTCAACGCGTGACCAATTTACCGTTTTACCCTTATAGTTTGTTTTGGTTTACCCTATAAGGTAACCATTCAAAAGTTCATTTTTCATTTGTCATAAAATGATCGAATTACCGATTTAACTCCTTTTAAACCATCAACATGGTTTCTTGTCATGCTCGACTATCTTGTTCCGTACGTCTACACGCCGGAACATCATACCTCAATTAAGTATTTATCTTATTCGTAGCTACTACGATAAGAGAATATTCTAAAATATAAGACTAGTGTAAGCTATACTTACCTTGCATTCCGAATACACTTTTCCTATATGCTTGACTCGTTCGACCCGCTTTCTCCCCAAGCTTCACCTAGCTCGTTAAGCGCCAACTATCATTCATTATTCACAAGGTTGTTAGATTAGTCATTCCAAATCATGACTTTCACACCTTATGATTCTTTGACTATTTTTCTCTTTAAACTCAATCATGAATCATGAGTTTAATTCTTGTGTCAAGACTCACTTCTAATCAATTATGAACTCTTAACAAAATCCCTATTTTGTTCAAGTAGTTCATTCATACGAGTTAGTATAGCGTTTATAAATACCAATACAACATTAATTTCATCAAATCAACTAAACCCATTTCATAGCAATTATGATCATATACTCAAACTTGTAAATTGTTCAAGTATTTTGCTTCAACTATTAAATATGATGATTTTAACATGTGTGTATCATCATTTTCACTACATAATCCAAACCCACTTGTCTAAGTGTAGTAATCCATCAAATTATTCAAATCATAGCAATTTTTCTTCAAATTTCTTCTTAGGGTTTGTTCCTAAGCAATGACACTTCATTAATTCGGCCATAGCCTCTACGATTCATACATAGATTACATCATGTAAGGTTAATCAATTTTCACAACTTCACGAATGTTAGAAATTCAACATACCTCACGATCCCCTTGACTTGGTGATCGTTTCTACGCGTTCATGCATTGATTTGGATCTTGATTCGAGCTTCAATTTAACCAATTTATAGAACTAGGGTTTTGAGCTCCTTGCTCTTGTCCCTGGTCGTACGCACACACACACACACACACTAAGTGTGGGTTGTGTTTGATTTTAGTTTTTATAAATCAAGTCCCTTTGTTTGCAACTTAAGTCCCTCTAGTTTGGTTAGTTATTAAGTAGGCCATAACCTACTTATTTCTAGTAACATTCCATCTTATTAACTAGGTTAATTATTCCTAGTTAGCTTACTGGGTTCGGGAAGTCATACCCGTTTTATTTTAAGTCCCAGTAACTCAGGCTCTTATAAACTTAATTCCTTAAAACTTTGATTCGTTTTTATTTAATATTAGGATTTCTTATTTAAATCCAAATATTTGTCGGGTTATTTTTACTACTAACGGTACGTTACCCATCTTTTAGTATTAACAGGGTTTAATTACCAAACCCGTTTTCGGGGTGTTACAGTAAACATGTTACACCCCAAAAATTGGTAAAAGTAAAGAGGGGAATTCGAGTATACTCACGGTTTTGCAAGTTGTTCCTACTTGAATCCGAGAGTAAGTTGGTTGTTGGATTTAGCTAATTGGAGCACCTTGTCCTTCTACACAAAGGAGACATAGGTGTGTGAGTTTGGGATTACGGAAGATTATAGATTCGAAAAAAAAAGTATGAACATAAACATAGTAAAATAATCATTTAGCACACATGATACTTGTCTTGACACTATGAAACTCTAAGGAGTTTAAATGTTTTCATGGAACAAGGTTCCACTAGAATCGTGACAAGTTATCAAGGTTTAAAATGATATAATCTAGTACCTCGACCTATGAACACTAGTTCATCATCAAAGTTTCGATTATTTGGATAATGGGCATATGTATTATATAGGTTATGTAATATATATATATGTTAATAAGTCAAACATGAGGTAGAAGATTTACATCTTCATTTAGGTACCTCTAAGAATAATGGAAATCATGTAGGAGGTAGGAAGAGAAGTCTTCCATTTAGGTACATCTATGTGTTCACCACTACACTTGTTGTAAAAACATACAAGGAGGGTCATGAACTATGAATAATTTAAGAATATAAACAACTACACTATGAGAAATCATCAAGTAATGTGGGGATTTTATGTTGGACAACCCAAGTTAGTCCATAATCACACCTTCACTAAGCTTGAAGCTTGAACATCACTTGTGGGTTAAAAACCCTAAACAAAACAGAATATATGTGAGGTTTAACCTCTGATTTTGAATGTCTCTATCTTGTTTTTACGCCTAACTAACCATAGAAGTGGTTATAAGCATAAGGACATAGGTTTGAGATGAGAAAACTCAAGTTTTGTTAAGTTTAACAAAGTATTTGTATAAAACAGAAAGTTTCTTGCACTTATAACCCTTCTATGATGATGTTCCATCTTTGGTTTTGTTGATACATGATACTGTGGACGCGACTCGGTTCGGCCCGTGTTGACACGACTTTCCTCCGTCATGTACAAGACGTCAAGCCAACAAAAGAGACAAGACAAGGACTGGACTCAACATCACAGTCCTTGGGCTAAAAGAAGATGACGAATCAGGGATTGGGCCTTAAACTGACTGGGCCTAAGACCACATCGGCGAATCAGCCCAGAAGTCGACGAAACAGATGTGTTTCGTCGACCATGATTCTGTTTCGTCGCCTGTTTTATGTTTCGTCATATGTATGTGTGTCTGTTAGTATAAATAGAGTTCATTTGTTCTGTTTCGACAATATAGAACACAGAGGAGAGAACAGAACACACACACACACCCTAGAGAGAGTTTGCAAGATAGATTTGTAAACATTGTGCTTGTAACTGAACCTTTCATACGCATTAATACAAGAGGTGTTAATCGTTGAGTCTTGTGTGTTGATTATTTACGTGTTCTTTCTCGGTTTGCTATCTCGGTTGGATTCCGCACAACCGGGTTGGTTTGTACACAAGGATTAGGCGACTAGATCCTCCCCTAGCCGGACCTACAAGTGGTATCAGAGCCTTGGCTCTTCTCCTTGTTAAAACCGAGGTGTTCTTGCGTTTTTCGGGATTTAAAAGTTCATAATTTTCTGGAAAATTTCTTAAAATCGAGCTAAGTGTTGTGTTTTGCTTTATGTTTTGTTAAAAACCTCGTAAAATTAATGTTCACATATTAGTTATTGGTTTTTTATTAAACATTTTAGCAAAAATTTGGGTTTTGGAAAATTTCGAGTCACCGGAAAATTCATCGTGTTCTTGCCATCTTCAAAGTGTTCTTCTTGAAACCCACTTTTTGATCTTAAAAAGTTTAAATTAATAAGTGTTTGTGAATTGGAAATTGAAATTTGATTAAAATATTGGAGACCATACTGGTTGGTGAACTTGGACGTGCAAGGTTGTCTCAAAGTTGTACCGTGTCAGACAGATCTCACCAACCCCTGTTACCGTTTCGACGAATCAGACATCAGACGAAACAGGTCTCATTCGTCAAGCCCCTCCACGACGAAACAGACTTTCTGTTTCGTCGATATTGCTTGTTTTTGGGCTTCTGTTTCGTGGACCTTGTTACTGGGCTTCTGTTTAGTGGACATTGTTACTGGGCTTCTGTTTCGTCGACTTGGCAGCCCAAATCATAAGTGGGCTGTTTCGTCAACACTTATATAGTCTAAATCAGTCTCGTCGCATATCAAATTTAGGCTTATTTCGTCGATCATCTTGTTTCGTCGAACAAAATCATAAGCCAGTTTCGTCAAAACACCTGTCAGTTTTTAACAGAAGGTTTGTATTTGTGCTTTGACAGTTTGTTTGAGGTGTGAATTTCAGGTTTTATTATTTTTGATCAAAAATGAATCCGGCCTGGGGTACTCCGTCAAATACAGAAAACAAGTATAGAAGCAGTGAGGATTTATTTAGAGAAATGTACTATGGAACTCCGTCTCCCGCACCGGCATCTTCGCAAGCTAATGCTACATCTACCGGTCAATGGGCATTCGTATCAAATCAAGCTCCAAGTGTTCAAAGCATTTTGCTAAGCGAAAGTGAAACGGGAAGTTTGAATAGGCCTCCAAAGTTGATGCACTTAAGTGAATATCCGGGATGGTTTGGTAGATTTCATACATACGTCCTTGGTCAAAATACAGAACTGTGGTTGCGTTTCATCACAGATTTTGATCAAACAATAGAGGTTGCCGCTTCATCTGCTGCTACATTTGCTGATCTTACGGAAGATCAGAAGAAGGTCTATGACTTAGAGAAGAAAGCGTATGCCATTCTTACTCAGGCGTTAAGTAAAGACATTTATCATCAATTTATCAATTACAAGACAACAAAGAGGTTGTGGGACGCATTGAAGATAAGGGGCGTGGGAAATGAAGCAACACGTCAATTGAGAAAAGACTTGCTAAAGAAAGAGTTCGATGGTTTTTCTTGTATGGAGAATGAATCTTTAGGAGATTTGACAAGTCGATTTAATCATTTGCTGTCTGAATTGTCAAATTTTGATGTTGTTACACCTTCAGCAGAGATTGTGAAAAAGTTTGCTGATGCGTTGCCACCCCAATGGAATACTTTCCTGGAAATCTTGAAGTGCAATGGCACGTTAGCTACAACAAGCTTCAATGACTTTGTTCAAATCTTGGAAAACAAGAATCAGGAAGAAACTCTTAAAGCGAAAAGAGTTCCAGTGCCACAAAATCCTGAGATGTATTATGGAACTTCTAGCACTTCTACAAAACCTTCTTCACATGCTCCAATTCAAACAGCGTTTGTGTCTACCACTGACATGTATGGCAATACTGTTCAAGTTCCAGTCCTTCCAAAAACAGACATGTATGGAAATCCGCTTGAACCTGTTCCTCAACAAGTACCACAACAGCAGAGCCAACGACTTATCAGAACTACAGATATGTACGGAAATCCGTTTGAACCAGCTTCTCAACCAGCACCACAACAGCCTATCAGAACAACTGATATGTATGGGAATCCACTTCCTCCTCAACAGCAAGCATGTTATGGAAGCACATCATCTGCTAGTCAGCAATCAAAGCCAAATATAGTACGGCTCGACACCTCAAGCTTTTCTAAAGTCAGTGTGGAAGTAGCCAAGGAACACATGGAGCTGCTAAACACTTTGGTGAGCGCATACTGTGGATTGGTAGAAGGTCAGATTGGCAACATTAATCTGACACAAGAAGACTATCAGCAGATAGATAAAGAGGAGATGGAGATGATGGACATCAAGTGGGCCTTTGCCAGTGCTGTTAGGCGAGCAAAGGATTTCATGGAAAGAACGGGCAGAACCAGCTTGGAAAGCAAGAAAGACACCAAGTATGGGTTTGATAAGCAGGCTGTTAAATGCTTCAATTGTGGTGAACGTGGTCATTTCAAGCGTGAATGTACGAGGCCATCTCAACATGGAAATCAGAATCCTTTCAGAGGTCAAGGCAACCAGCAGAACCAGAACAGGAACAATGTTCGTACGTTGGTACCTGTCAACAACCAAAGCCAAGCAGGACCATCAAATGCCAACCAGGCACTTGTGGTTCAAGTAGATGAAGGTTGTGATTGGTCGATCCAGTTGGGAAATGATGCTCCAGATGGAACAGTTTGCTTTGCTGAAATTGTCAAGGATCTTAAACACGCCAGTGGTGGAGAATCTTCCACCAATGGTGATGAATCTTCTGAAGATGAAGACAGCTCCGGTTACACTGGAAGTTCAGATGAAGAGTCCTCGGGTTCAGGGAATGATCGGGAAGATGACACATCAAGTGCGTCAGTCGATGCAGTTATTGATGAGCTATTGGATGAAGCTGCAGCAGGAATTCAAAGAAGATCTATTTTGGTGGATCAAGCTGCTTATTCTTCGTCTTCTCTCCATTCAGCCTTTATGGCTAATGTCGACAGTTCATCAAGTCAGGTATGTGTCGATGAACCCACTTCTGTTAGCTGTGATAACTGTGATAGTTTAAATGGTAAATGTGCTGATTTAGAGGCAAACATGTTTGAGTTGCAAGGCAAACATGATGCTGTACAAGCTAGTTTGTTTGACTTGCAAGACAAACATGTGTCATTGAATGATAAGTGGTGTGAATTGCAAGGCAAACACGAGGCTTTGCAAGAGAAATATGATGTGACATTCATTCATAATCAGAAATTAACTGTTGATCTTTCAAAGTGCACTAAAGCCAACATGTTTTATGAAAACCATGAAAAGGATTTTAAATCGATGATTGAAAAATTAAAGAAAGATAAAATCAAGTTAACAAAAATGGTTTCCAGAAAACAAACTGACATTAATTTGTATATAACTCGCCTTGAGGTAATGCAAAAGGAAATGGCTTGTGTTAAAACCGAAAGTGAGGCGATCCGACTCAAGTTAGATAGCTATTTGAGCTCTAGCTATGTGTTGGATCACATCATTGATGTTCAGAAAGAGAAAAAGGATGTCACATGTATTGGATATAAGCAATGTCCACCACCTGTCAGACACAATTATGATGCACTGCCCGATGAGGAGTATAGAACTCATTTTGAACCATCTGTTCCTCTAGATGTTAAGGAATTTGCAGCAGAATGTGCAACAGGTCTCGGATACAAGAAAGAAGTATCATCAGATTCAGATGTGTCAGCAGATACATGTGTGTCCTCTGCTGAACAGAATCAGGATCCTACAGTTGTGATTGAGGATACTGATTCTTCTGATGATGAATCCGATGATACTGATTCGGAAAAGTCTGATGCGGTAATCAAAGAAGAGGACATACCTCTTGAGAATCATATTCTATGTGATCCTCCCGCAAAACCCGCTAAGACTGTTCCAACCGAGTCAACATCTGCAAAAGAGTCGGAGAGTGTGGATTTGCTGTACACTCTTGTTGGTGATGATAAAGTTTATTCAGACAAAGATTTTCCTATTAAGAATGTTAATCAATCATTAATCAGTAAAGTCTTTGAAAATTCAACAAGTAAGTTTTTGGGAAAGACAGGATCACGTGTTACAGTCACACAGTGCCCTCCTATCCCAAAGGCCGAAGTTCGAAAACAATTTGGCAATCAAAAATTACCAACAGTGCAAAAACAGCAAAATCATGCCAAACCAAGAGGTAAAACACCGACTCAAAGTCAAAGGAAGCCGAATCAGAAGAAAAAGAAGAATGTGAACTTTGTGAAATCTAAGGGAACGGACAAAATTGCAAAGTTTGAAAATCAATCTAATTTAGATTTTGTCCAAAAAGCAACTGTGATGAAAAGGAATGAACCAAGTTGTTCAAAACCTAGTACCTCGGGATCACAAAGTTCATCATCGGCAAGACGACCACATGATACTTCGGGGTTTGTTGAACGAAGATCATGTTTTGAATGTGGAACAATCGGGCATATTGTTCGAAATTGCCCGTATCTTCATAAACAAAAAGGCATAGTTGATGTTCCCCGTGGCCCAACTGACCGCAAGCGATCTGTTTCTGTAAAACAAGATCCCCGACTTGTAAAAGAAAGGGAAAAGAAACAGAAACGCCAACAGGTCAAGAAAATTGAAAAGGCGATTAAAATTGATGTGGTTCAAAAACAATCTGTTCCAGTTAAACCAGAAAGTTCAAACGAAGTTAGACTTACAAACAATCAAACTGGCATCACAAAACAGACCTGGAAACCAAAAACGGTTAAAAATTCAGGGGGACCATCACAATTTTCAAATCATCAAAGAATAGAAGTTATTGTCATTGATGAAAATGGAAGACCCAAGACCACAATGGCTTGGGTCCCCATCTCCAACTAATGGTGTGAGTTCATGTGCAGGGTGTTCCAGGAGGAACTATCAGTAGTCATTGGATTGTTGATAGTGGGGCATCCAGGCACATGACAGGCGACATGAAGCTTCTCTACGACGTCAAATCTATTAGAGGAGGTTATGTTGCTTTTGCTGGAGATAAGGGCGGATATATTACGGGTGAAGGAATGATTTCTAACGGGGTTGTTAGTTTTGACAAGATCAACTTCGTACAACAACTTGATCACAATCTTCTTAGTGTTTCTCAAATTTGTGATAAGCAGTTCTCAGTACACTTTGATGCAAATGGATGTTATGTGCTGAAACCCGGCTTCAAAATTCCAAAAGAATGGATTCTCTTGTCGGCTCCAAGGATAAATGATCTGTATGTCCTTGATATGAGCCAAGCTATCACAACGTCTGCACAAGCAACTTGTTTCGTTTCCAAAGCCACAGAAAAAGACTCAATCTCTTGGCACAGACGAATGGGTCACATTCACTTACGCAAAATGAATCATTTGGTGTCAAACGAGTTGGTGAATGGTGTTCCTCTTAAAAATTTTCATCTTCAAGACATCTGTGTCTCGTGCCAGAAAGGAAAACAAACGAAGAAGCGACACCCTACAAAGAAAGTCAACACGGTGGCTGTTCCTCTTGAACGTTTGCACATGGATTTGTTCGGTCCTGTCAAGCACAAAAGCATTAGGAATGATCAATATTGCCTCGTGATTACTGATGATTATTCAAGATTTTCTTGGGTGGCGTTCATGGCACATAAGAGTGAAACCTTCGGTATTATCAAAAACTTAATCATTCAGATTGAGAATCTATATAAGTTGAAGGTTAGGCGGATACGTAGCGACAATGGTACTGAATTCAAAAATCATGCCATGGCGGAGTTTTGCACTTCAAAAGGTATTCTTCACGAATTTAGTGCAGCTTATACTCCTCAACAAAATGGCGTCGCTGAACGTAAGAACCGCACATTGATCGAGACTGCTAGGACTATGTTGGTAGAGTCACAATTGCCGATTCCTTTTTGGACTGAAGCTGTGGCCTCTGCATGTTATACGTTGAACCGAGTCCTTACAGTCAAACGGCACAACAAGACCTGCTTTGAGCTTATTAACAAACGGAAACCAGATTTGTCATATCTTGAACCGTTTGGAGCTCCGTGCACAATAATCGATCCTAATGGAAAGTTTGGGGCAAGAGCCATTGAAGGATACTTTCTTGGGTATTCCACCCCGAACTTAAGAGTCTGGAATCTAGAGACTAAAAGGGTCGAGGAATGGTCTGAAGTCAGAGTACAAAGGCACACTTTACCGGTTAGAAATCCTGGTCAGCCTTGGATGTTCGAGTACGATGACTTTTTCAATTCGATCAATGTTGAAGCAGTTGAAGAAAATGCTGCAGCAAGGATGTTTTTCGAGAGTGACAATGCAACAGATTCACCGTTGGTTCGTCCCATTATTGTCAATCAAGAACCATCTTCAGTGAACAATAATGCTCTCGATAATGAGGATTTTCACGATGCTACCGAATTGAACGAATCTTCAGAGGATGATGAATTTCTCGATGCAGATCAAGAAGCTCCAATAACAGCAGTTCATGGTACTTCAGAGGGTACTCCTCCAGTGGGCGTCCCTGGAACAGCTGAAGCTACTGCATCATCCTCTTCGTCAATTCCGGGCATTGAATTAATTGTTGATCTCAATCTCAACAATCTGGGTACAAACATTCCAGTTCAAGATAATCCAGAGACAAGGATTCATAATACCCATCCTCAACAAAATATCATCGGAAATGTGCAAAGTGGCGTTCAAACAAGAAACATGTTGCGGAACAACAACAATGCAGGCTTGTATGCAGCTATCCGAGAATCCGGGCAACAAAATGATTGGTCTTTCGCGTGTTATGTCTCACAGGAAGAGCCAAGAACTTGGAAAGATGCCTTGAAAGATAGCTCTTGGGTTGAAGCAATGCAGGAAGAACTGCAACAATTCCAGAAGCTTGGTGTCTGGAAACTCGTAGAGAAACCTGCTGGTTACAAGAAGATTGGTACCCGTTGGGTGTTTAAATGCAAAAAGGATGACCATGGAGTCGTTATTCGAAACAAAGCAAGGCTAGTCGTTCAAGGTTTTCGTCAGATAGAAGGGATCGACTACAACGAAGTTTATGCACCTGTTGCACGTCTAGAAGCAATTCGGATCTTTCTGGCTTATGCCTCATTCAAAGGTTTCAAGGTATACCAGATGGACGTGAAAAGTGCATTCTTACATGGTGTGGTGGAAGAAGAGGTGTACGTCGAACAGCCTCCAGGTTTTGAAGATCCTATTCATCCCGATCGGGTTTGGTTGCTCAACAAAGCTCTATATGGTCTACATCAAGCACCGCGAGCTTGGTACGCAACCTTATCTAATTATTTGCTGGAGAATGGATTTCGCAGAGGTCTTATCGATTGTACTCTTTTCATCAAAGAACAAGATGGAGATCTTCTACTGGTACAGGTATACGTTGATGATATTATATTTGGTTCTACTAATGATGCTTTGTGTAGGAATTTCGAGCGCATTATGCAGGATAAATTCGAGATGAGTACTATGGGGGAAATGACTTTCTTTTTGGGCCTACAAGTGCAACAAACTGAGTCTGGGATATTCATCCATCAGACTAAATATGTTGGTGACATCTTGAGCCGGTTCCAGATGTCTGATGCAACGCCCATCGGTACCCCATTGCCACAAAATCACGGAATTACTCCAGATTTGAAGGGTGAAGCAGTTAGCCCCTCATACTACCGCGCGATGATCGGATCTCTTATGTACCTCACGGCATCAAGACCAGATATAATGTACCCAACGTGCCTGCTTGCCAGATATCAAGTCAACCCGAAGGCCTCACATCTTGCAGCTGTAAAAAGGATTTTTCGTTATTTGAAGGGTTGCCCTGACACCGGTCTATGGTACCCTAGGGATAATAACTTTGACTTGATCGCATTCAGTGATTCTGACTTTGGTGGATGCAAAATCGACGGCAAATCCACAACGGCTGGATGTCAGTTTTTGGGAAATCGCCTAGTCACATGGCAATGCAAGAAGCAGACATGCGTCGCTACATCAACATGCGAAGCTGAATACATTGCTGCCTCAAGTTGTTGCTCCCAAGTCCTGTGGATCCAACAACAAATGCGCGACTACGGTTTTGAATTCCTAACTACTCCTATTTACGTTGATAATTCTGCTGCATTACAGATCACTAAAAATCCTGTGCAGCATTCAAAGACTAAGCACATCGACATTAAGTATCACTTCATACGTGATTGCTTTGAGAAAAGGCTAATCGATGTTGCTTATATCCACACCGATGACCAACGTGCCGACCTTTTTACCAAAGCATTTGACAAATCAAGATTTGACTTTTTATTATTGGTAAACGGCATTAAGGTCAAGCAAGAGTAAACCAACATCGGAAAATCATTTTTGTAAATACCTTTGTGTTTTTAATTTGTCTTAGTTTATTGATTTTAGGGGGAGTAAATCCAAAATTTGAAAAATCCAAAAACATTAAAAAAATTTCAAAAACACAAAAACAATAGAAAAACAAAAATGAGTTTCCTGGCGAGCAAAAGAGAAAATGATAGTACATCAGTGGTCTATCCAAACCTCTTTAAACCTAAACTGAAAAACGATAAGCAGCTCTATATAAGATGTATCGGTAGGCTCACAATCATTTTAAAGTGTGCAGGGTGATATAAATCTTAAATCGACTGAAGACTGGGTGGGAACCATTCATTGGCATATGGTCTTAGTACCGAAATTTCGTTTGATAGATTGCCGAGGTTCTGAGATATTCGGTCTTTATGCTGCTTATCATCTGGGTATCATGGTTGTTTCTTTTACCGAAAAATAACGGGGACGCAAGTCTAGATCTTCCATGATACTATACATACGTGTACATATTGCATACGACCTCAATAAGTGATCAACAATCACATGTCCAAACAAATAAGTGATAATATATCACAAATTCTTTCCGGGAGTCAAGTTCGTCTCTCTGCTGTACGAAAGTACTGACCTGTTCACGGACTTGCTCCTGTGCCCTCATGCATCTGAAAATCAAGTTCCTCATCAATAAGTGATTCTATCACACAGGGCTTGTTTTCAAATCAAAATAAGTGAGAATCTCACATCATATACGGTCAAACAGATGATAATCGGTATACTCACCGGTAAGATGAACCCTCGTACATACCTTGATACGGGAATGTGTCGTGATGTGGATGAACACCGGTCGGTAAGTATAAATCATACCTTAACGTATCCCCTCGCCATGATTACATCTGATAAGTTGAGCTTAAGTGGACAACAATACCGATAATTGTTATAGGATGCTTATCTTAATGTTAACTAATTGAACAACAAGAGCGTTTTGGCATGACCGTACACTGATATGATTCTCTTACCCTCGAAACTCACAAAAAAAGAATGTCTGTAAATATTTATTTAATGCTTTCAATTTCTGCAACTCAGTATATATTTATTTACTGCTTTCAGTCTTTACATTTCGAAATATTCAAAAATACCAAAAAGATTTTAGGTGTGTTTTAATATAAATTTTCTAAAATCCAAAAAGATTTTATTTCTGTCTTATTTTCGATCGTACGATGTTGGATCTCGAGTCTTCGTTCCCTGAAACCTGAAAGAAAACCGAAAATGACTAAATCTTCATAAACGGTCGAAATTTGCAAGTGTTGAAAGTTAAAATTGAAATTGACAAATTTGTTAAACTTTCAAACTGTCGGACGGTGTTTGATTAAACAATGGTCACACGTGTGTCGTTTGCTTATGTTTCGATATTCCAAGCGGTTGTTCTCATTACGCGTTTAGATTTCTTGCATGTGCAGATTCTAAAGGCAAGGAGAACATGGTCGATGACAAGCCTCGGAATGGAGACACGACGTGAAGGCGCTCAAGTGATGAAGATGATCGAGTTGCCGCTGACCATCATCAATACCACAAGGATCTCACTTCATAACGAACAAGTATTTCACGAGCATACCTCAAAGGAGAGCTTATGTTAAGGGGGAGTTTGTCAACACACTTCCTACATGAAACGGGGAGTTTGTTGATACACTTTCTGCTTTGAAGACGTGAAGACTTTGAAGATCCTCCGACATAGAAGATATGAGAAGCGAACCTCACGAGTAGCGTCCAAGGGGGAGTTTGTTGATACATGATACTGTGGACGCGACTCGGTTCGGCCCGTGTTGACACGACTTTCCTCCGTCATGTACAAGACGTCAAGCCAACAAAAGAGACAAGACAAGGACTGGACTCAACATCACAGTCCTTGGGCTAAAAGAAGATGACGAATCAGGGATTGGGCCTTAAACTGACTGGGCCTAAGACCACATCGGCGAATCAGCCCAGAAGTCGACGAAACAGATGTGTTTCGTCGACCATGATTCTGTTTCGTCGCCTGTTTTATGTTTCGTCATATGTATGTGTGTCTGTTAGTATAAATAGAGTTCATTTGTTCTGTTTCGACAATATAGAACACAGAGGAGAGAACAGAACACACACACACACCCTAGAGAGAGTTTGCAAGATAGATTTGTAAACATTGTGCTTGTAACTGAACCTTTCATACGCATTAATACAAGAGGTGTTAATCGTTGAGTCTTGTGTGTTGATTATTTACGTGTTCTTTCTCGGTTTGCTATCTCAGTTGGATTCCGCACAACCGGGTTGGTCTGTCACAAGGATTAGGCGACTAGATCCTCCCCTAGCCGGACCTACAGGCTTTCCAGGGAAAACCTATGGAAACATCCCTAGGGTTGTTCCAAGTGCTAAGAAGCAAGAAATGATGAAAAAGAGATGGAAGATAAGTGAGGTTAAACTCACTTTTGCAACTTGAAGTGTTTCTGACTTTTGCTACTGTTTTGCACCAGATTTTGGAATGATTAGAGAGTGAATTAGTGAGTTTATAAAGTGATTCAAGTGTGAGATTGAGTTGGGTTTTATAGAGGGTGATTATGTGAGGTTTAGTTGGCTAATTAATGGAAGAAACACACCAAAGAAACACACCAAAGAAACACAAAAATGACCAATCCATGAGCTAGAAACACAAATCTGCCGGTTGATGCCGTGGCGTCGCGCCACAGCAAACACACATACCCGTCGCGCGACGCGACGGGTCAAGGTTCCGGAAACAAGTTTGATTTTTGACAATTAGGCCCCTGTAGTTTATATTTTAGGGTTTTTAAGGGTTTTAGGGACTATTTTCGCCATATAAGCATCGTTTAAGGACAAAATAAGTATGAGGAACATAAACCAAGTATAATTAAGCATATGAATGCCGTAATTAAGTTTCGTTTACGATCAAAACCCGTTTTATGCATAAGTTTCACGTATTTACAAGTTCAGCACATTGTTTTCAAGAATTACGAATAAGCATCAATTGTTTAATGAAATTAAAAGTATGAATATGTATAAAGTATGTACAACATGAATTTAACAAAATACGAGTTTTATATATAATCCAAGTCTCGGATTTAAAAATGATTACAAAGAAAGAATGATTACAAGAACACAAGGTTACCAAAAATAGAAATACAAACAAGACTTTCTATTTATGGAAAGTATGAAGTAGCAGGGCGTTACAGTCTGCCCCTGATGATGCCAATAGTGAATCCAAGAACATTAGGAACCTTCAAAAAAAAAGTAATTAAGAAAATCAATAAATTATAAAATATAATATTGTTGAATCGCGTTTTCTTTTATCAAGATGAATCCTTCCAAATCCATTAGTTATCCCTCGCAATTATCCGTACCTATATAAACAACCAAAACAAACCAAAGTAGATTCTATTCTAGAAAACACATATTACATGAAATGGACGAAAAAGACATGGATGCTAAAAGATGATAAATACATGCATAAAAATGCTCTTATCAATGCATGCTGAAACCGCCTTAGGAGGAGTAGACTGGACAACATTTGATATATTTGTCCTCTCTAAGGATATGGTTGAGGAAGTGAATTCATGGAGACGTATGATTAATGCTAAAGACTTTTGAGAGGATGCTACAAATTTGTATTAGATTCCCGTACTAAGAATATTTTTAGCACTTCATATTCTATGGTTGTGTACATCTCTTTGAGCATGGGCGTTTATATTTAACTTTTATGTCTAGATATATGAGTATATGAATTTGGAGCTGAGGTCTCACCGGAAACAACCACTCTATCCGCGGATAGAGGTAAGGACTTGCCTACATCCCTCCTCGCTAAATCTCACTAATAGCTTGGGTATGAGTGGGATTCTACCAAGAATGATTATTGTTATTGTTGGTGTTTAGGTAATTAATTGATGAAAATAGACGTTTGTTCATTGACCTTCCAACTTAGTAAACTCTCCTTTGTAGCTAACTCCTTAACTTATTGACAACCAATTTATACTGTCACCAACTATTCCAACTTAATTAGTCACCTAGCCACAGACCCTTCTAAACTAGTGCGTAGTGTCTAAAGATTATTTTCAGTTTTGGCAGATTGGTCCGACATGAAAAACTTTTTTCACCATAAAAGCTATTTATCAACTTTGAACCATGGTCACTAAATTTGCGCTTGTAAATTGAAGACCTTTATTGTTGTCGCTAACATTAGTGACCAGTATATATGTGGTTACTATTTAGTGTTTACTAATCTGATATTTTCTTCAAGTGGCTACTGTTTTTATTTTTCTGAAACATTAGCTAGTACATCTAAGTGGCTTCAATATTTGAAATCAAAGGAAAAGTATACATATTTGTAGAGAAGGTAAGCTTTGAATACAAAAGATTAAAGCACACGCAACTTAACATTACTTAGAAGATGCGGAAAACTATCTTTCAGAAGGGAAACTTTTATCATTCTTCCAGGCACATCCTCCATTTTGATTTTGTTTAACTTGGTATATTTTTATGCACCGACTTTAATCGTGTGAGTTGGCATATTTCCGAGAGCTTGAGCTTCAACAGCTACTTGATCAAAGTTACTAGGGTTTTTTGCAACAGCCGGAAGAATTTCAGTGTGCAACAAAGCTTCTAGCTTAACAACATCAATACTTTTGTGATCTTGTCCTGGAACTTTCTGCTCCTCCATTTCAGTGATTTTCGCTTCAAATTTGGATGTCTTTTCATCGATAATAGGCTTCTTGTTTTTGTACATGAAGTATAGTATGATTTGAATGATGCCAAAAGTGAATCCAAGAACATTGGGGATCTTCAAAAACAAGTTATCAAGAAAATTAATATATTATAAAATATAATACAGGTCGCATAGTAAGGAAAATGATCAGAGAATTGTGTTGTATGCTTTATTTCATACCGCAATATTGAAGTCGTGAAGAAGTAGGCCGTAAAAGAACCACATAACTGCGCTGAGGGTGAGTGCTACCGATAGTAGAATTGGCATGTACTCTACACTTTTTGTTTTAATCACTTGTCGCTGCAAAATAAGGTGGATAAATGTTAAGTAATTAAGCATGCATGATACATTAGGAAATAAACTAAGTAATATCATAGTCATTAATCATGCACACTTACCAGAACACCCAGAGGTGCAACAAAAACACATAACGAAAACACAAGGCAAATCCATCCAACTATCACGCCGCGGGTGACTCCACTTGCAAGGAATTGAGTCAAGACAACAATCAATCCAAAACCAACAAAAATTAGCAATATTATTAGCTTCAAACTCTCCATCTGCATAACCAAGGTTTTTTTTGTTAGATTAATCTTCTTCAATGATAGCTATATATACAATCATTAAATTTCATTGTAAAATATTGAATAAAACATACCCTAGCCTTCTTTGGTGCATAGAAGAGGAAGAATACAATGTAGATGGTTTCAATGACGATTCCAAACGAGTTAATGGTGATGAGAAGCAAGACATTGGTCTTAAGCATTGCATAGTATATCCAAAGCATGGCACTGAATAAGCCCACCACATAAGGGGCTGATTGAAAGCCCTCAGTTGATTTCTTCTTGTAGACTTTATAAAACGTTGGTCTGCGATTTTATGAAAGTTTGTTCGAAGGTTAGGTGATATTTCATGTAAAAAGATGAAACAGAATCAGAAGAAACATAAAGATTCTTACATTGGTGCAAGAAATACCATAAAGGAGACAATATTTCCTGAAAATGTTGGAAACAAAAGATGTTAGCTAGGAGCACATTCATGCATGAAAATATACATAAATTGGCGGGAAAACACAAGCAATATATATTATTCATGAAGTATATACCAAGAAGGCCAAAGGCAAGAGTGAGATGAGCTAAGTTCCCTGTCATCTTCTTTAACTGCTTAATAATACAAGTATATCTGTCCTTCCTGTTTCACAAACCAAGTCTTCTTAAAGAAATGCTAGCTAGTTTTCTATCTCTCTTGTTATTTCTGATGAGTGGTGCATGAGATATGAGAGACTGACCCCTTTATATAGGTAGCAAGTGTTGAGGGTGATGGCTCCCCACCAATATGTGAGCATGATACCTTTTTTTATGTTATCTGTATTTAGTTACATATTATTGAATTTGATATTAAAGTGTCTAATTCAATTTATATCCTATTGATGCAGCTTAAAGGATTGATTATCTTTCCATTTGTTTGAGCTATATATAGCTAGAACTAAGTTCTCTACTTTGGTTCAACACACACAACATTTGGACATCACCATACACAAAATCACGAGCTATGTTCTTGCTCAATGATAAACTTCAATTACGGGTGAAATTTCACCCAAATTTGGTAATCTCCTTAGTACTTCTGCTCCGCTTGTTACGAGGAAACAAACGTGGATATACATGAAGTCTATTTTAAGGAAACCACCAGATTCAATTAAAATTAGATTCGTCTCCGCTTTTATGATACCTTGTGTCTTTATATGGGGCATATAAGAAAGACGTAGTATACGGTTGTATAACTTTGTATACGACAGTAATCTGTGTAGGGCCGTACCAACCTTTTTCGAGGCCCAAAGGCGAAATGAACTTTTGGGGCCTTTTTCTTTTTTTGATTATTATAAACGGTACTCCTTTATCCGTGTCGGGAACCAAGCAACAATCACAAAACATAGAGTGGTTTGCTTGTATAAGAAATCAAAGAAATCTAAAACAATAAACTTGCACTAATATTAGTAGTGAGCATATAAATTTTCTTTTAGTTGGGGGCACTAGGCCCAAGTTTAGGTTACTTATACTATAGGTACGGCCCTGCTGTCTCCGTATACACACATATAATTAAGAAACCGTATTACATCTTTCAATTTTTTAGTTACATTAAGTTAACCGTATATATTTTGGCAATAAGATCTGCAAAGCAGACAACTTCAACTGTCGATTAACAGAAATTTCATCTTTTCTAAAAATTGGCTCAAAAGCCTGCCGAAAAAAGCGGAGTTTATGGAACAATGCCATCTGTGAAAAATAAAAATGCCCGGAAACAGACAACCTTTCATGACCAGAAATGCAAATGGCCTCTACCTCTATCCCTCTTTCTAATAATAATTTCTTTGTTTATTTTATGGTAGTGCGTTCAAAAGCTTTGCTTTTCTTTTAATTTGCTTCCAACCAGCTCCATGAATCCACGTTAATATTCTCTGCAATTCCCATGAGACCAGGATTTTTTTTGTCTTTCATGCCTAGCGAAACGAATTGAATAAGATTGCGCGCGATAGATGATGATCCATGGTATGTAGCAAGGTAAGTGGTGTGGCTGTTAAAAAGAAGTTTCTTGCTAGCTCCTTGCTAGTGTTTTTCTAAAATAACTCGTGGTTCAAAAAAAAAAAAAAAAAAAAAGAAACTGGAGAAGGAAAATGAAACCAGTTAATCTCTTAACATCTCATAGTTTAGTTAGATAGTTATATAATTAGAAATAATATTAGATATGGCGGTTATGAAGTTGAAGGACCAAAGTTGACAAAGTGGAAGTTGGAAACTTCCATCAATAACCGAATAGGTGTGTCTCTACACACACACCCATTCCAATCGGTACAAGACAATAAGGGAAAGGATGCGACTGTTGATCATATGGCTGAGAATCGACATACCTCTTCAAGATCAAATCTCAACCACACATCCAAGAGACACGACCTTTCACGAAGAGACGCGTCTATTCACTCGTACCCGTAGGAAACTATAAATAGGGATAGTTAGATTCATTTGTACTTGTTCATTACATTCGAAATCAATTGTATATACTCTCAATTCGATATTGTATACATTCGGTTATTATCAAGTTATTCAAGTTATTGTTATTCAAGTTATTCACGCTCATTTAGAGATCAAGATCCAAGTTTGGGCCAACAAATTGGTATCAGAGCATCAGGCTCTAGGCGTGGGAATCGCAAGGCATCGCAGGGAATTCGCGATCAGGTTTCAATTTCGTTTTAAATTCGCAAAGTTCAATTTCAGAATTTTATTTTTCGGTTCTAGGGAAGTCGGTTGAACCGAACGGTTAGGAATCTAGGGTTCGTTTGTTTTGATTCCGGGGTTTTAGTGCGAATTAGATTATTTCGGTTGTTTGATTATTACACGGTTAGGGTAATCGTGGGGTTAGTAAGATATATTGAAACCAAGAAATAAAAGTTAGTAGAAGTGAAGATTGTTCGGCAGGAAGATATGTCAGGAGGAACCGGACCAAGTTCACAAGTTATAATTCAAAAGGAAGGAAATTCTCTTTCCCAGTTTCAGTGTCCAATACTGAAACCAACAAACTATACGGTTTGGGCTATTCGTATCAAGACGATTCTTGAAGCGAATGGTTTGTGGGAAACGATTGAACCGGCAGAAAATGCAACGGTAGACGCTAAGAAAGATAAGTCTACAATTGCATATCTGTTTCAAGCAATACCAGAAGACGTTGTATTGCAAGTCGCAAGTTGTAAAACTGCAAAGGAGATTTGGGATAATCTAAAGATTAGACATGTTGGCGTAGATCGGGTACAAAAGGCGCGTATGCACACGCTAATGTCAGAATTTGAAATGTTGCAAATGAGGGATGACGACACTATTGATTCGTTTACCGCAAAGATCAATAGTATCGTTACCCGAGCAACAGAAGTAGGATCGACTATGAGTCAATCGACTCTAGTACGCAAACTCTTAAATGGCGTACCGGATAGGTTTACTCAAATCGTTGCCTCTATGGAGCAATACTCCGATCTAGATACCATGACGCTACAGGAAGCGGTCGGAAGACTAAAGACGTATGAAGAACGTCTCAAGTTAAAGAAAGGAAGTCAAGGAGAAAGCCAAGATAGGCTTATGTTTACACATCAGGATAACAATAGAGGAAGGCAATCTGGAAACCGCGGTCGTGGTAGATTTAACCAGACGCGTGGAAATTGGCGAAACAACAGAAATAGGCAAAGTCCCAGAAACGAAGGATCTACATCTGGATCTAGAAATGGAAGTTCTAGAAATTGGAAGAAGTTTGCAAGAACCGACTTAAGTAAGATCCAATGTTTTAAGTGTCAAAAGTTTGGACACTACAAGAAGGACTGTACTGAGAAAGATGAAGTGCAAGAACATTCAAACCTCGTCGAGGAAGACGAAGCACCCGTATTGTTGATGACAATACAAGAAGAAAATGTTCAAGAAAAGGCTTTGCTAAATGAGGAACATGTAAAACCGACAAGTTATGCCTCAGGAGATGAAAATCTATGGTACTTAGACAACGGGGCAAGCAACCACATGACAGGAGTGCGAAGTCACTTCAAGGAGTTAGATGAAACGGTGACAGGGCAAGTACGTTTCGGTGATGGGTCACACGTAGAAATTAAAGGCAAAGGTTCAATACTACTGGAATGTCTGAATCAAGAACAAAAGATCGTTTCACAAGTATACTACATTCCAAGCCTGAAGACCAATATATTGAGCCTTGGACAACTTACAGAAATCGGTTGCAAAGTGGTTATGGACGGAGATTTACTGACTATCCGAGATCGAAATAGAAAGCTGCTAATGCGAGTCAAGAGAATGAAGAACAGGCTGTATAAAGTCAAACTGAAGACGGGAAAACCAATCTGCTTATTATCAAAGACAGAAGACACAGCATGGCTATGGCACGCAAGGTTAGGCCATTTACACTTTGACGCCATTAAGGAAATGACTCGTAAGAATTTGGTACATGGAGTTCCCCAAATAAGCCATGCTAGTCAAGTCTGTGACGCATGCTTATTAGGAAAGCATAGTAGGGCACCATTTCCAAATCAGGCAAAGTTCAGATCTTTAAAACCTCTGGACTTAGTCTATGGAGATTTGTGTGGTCCTATAACTCCACCAACACATGCTGGGAATAAGTATATATTCTTACTTGTAGACGACTGTACTCGCTACATGTGGGCGTATTTACTAACTTCCAAGGATCAAGCATTCGAAACATTTAAGGAGTTCAAAGAAAAGGTGGAAAAGGAAACACAGACCAAGTTAAAAATGCTAAGGACGGATAGAGGAGGTGAATTCACATCGGCTGAATTCAACAAGTATTGCAAAACCAACGGCATAGCAAGACAGCTTACAGCACCATATTCCCCACAGCAAAATGGAGTAGTAGAAAGAAGAAACAGGACGATGTTGTCAACTACTCGCAGTATGCTAAAGGCAATGAACATGCCACAGAATTTTTGGGGTGAAGCAATACGACACGCAATATACGTACTAAACAGGGTTCCGACAAAAGCCCTGGTGAACAAGACACCATTTGAAGCATTGAAAGGAAGGAAGCCAAATTTAGAACACTTGAAAGTTTTTGGCTGCACTGCTTACGCTAAGGTACTACCACTTCAACAAAAGAAGTTAGATGATAGAAGTGCACCTATGGTTTACCTTGGAATAGAAGAAGGATCAAAGGCATACAGATTATATGATCCAGCAAAGAACAAGATATGTGTCAGTAGAGATGTAAAGTTCATGGAAGGTCAACCATGGAACTGGAATAGTTATATGGAGACGGTAGATTCAGGGAATCCCGAATGGACAAACTTTGTCATTCAAGAAGATGACAACCCACCAGAGTTAGAAGAAAATGAACCAAGTAGTCCAGGCAGTAGCGAGCAACAACATGACGATTCAGGAGTAGATCAAACAGAAGAACAAGACTCCTATGAAACCCCGCCAGCACATTCGTACAATCAGAACTCAGCAGGAAGTTCAAGCAGTTTATCAAGTGGAGGTCCATCCACCTCTGAAAGTACAACAGAAAGTATTAGTGACACTCCAGTAAGACTGAAAAGTCTCGAAGAGTTATACGAAGAAACAGAAGAAATTCAAGTACATCCACATGAATTATTACTCGCTGAAGAAGAACCAAGGAATTACAAGGAAGCATCTAGTGACAGAAATTGGATTGAAGCAATGAAGGCTGAGTTAGACTCAATAAACAAGAATAATACTTGGAAACTGACAGAGTTGCCAAGAGATCACAAAGCAATAGGTTTAAAGTGGGTATTCAAGACTAAGAAAGATGCAAGCGGAAACGTGGTCAGACACAAGGCAAGACTGGTTGCAAAAGGATATGTTCAGCAACACGGAATAGACTTTGACGAAGTCTTTGCACCGGTAGCACGTATGGAAACAGTACGACTAATATTGGCTTTAGCAGCATATCAAGGTTGGGAGGTACATCATCTAGATGTGAAATCTGCATTCTTACACGGAGACCTGAAAGAGGAAGTCTATGTATCACAACCAGAAGGATTTATAAAGCCAGGAAAAGAAGGAAAGGTTTACAGACTATCAAAAGCATTGTATGGATTGAGACAAGCACCAAGAGCTTGGAACACGAAGTTAGATCAAACCCTAAAGTCACTTAACTTCAAGAAGTGTACTTTAGAGAATGCAATCTATACAAGGACGAGTGAAGCCTCTACACTAATAGTTGGAGTCTATGTTGATGACTTGATAGTCACAGGAACATCAAAGAAGGAAATAGACATCTTCAAGTCTCAGATGAAGAATAAATTCGATATGAGCGATCTAGGATTGCTAGCATACTATCTGGGAATAGAAGTAATTCAAACAGGGGGTGAGATAGGCATCAAGCAGACAGGATATATCAACAAGATACTCAAAGACGCTGATATGTTATCCTGCAATGACACGAAGACACCCATGACTCCAGGAACTCAATTAACAAAGACTGAAGAAGGAGATCTAGTAGATGCAACACACTACAGAAGCCTGATAGGTTCTCTCAGGTACTTATTGCATACAAGACCAGATCTATGTTACCCAGTCAGTCTACTTAGTAGATTCATGCAAGAACCAAAGGAGCAACACCTGAAAGCAGTAAAGCAAATACTACGTTACATCAAAGGAACTAAAGAGCATGGAATCATCTACAAAAGACAAGGAGGATGTAAGATCACAGGTTATAGCGACAGTAGTTTTGGAGTTAATACAGACAAAGGAAAAGGAACAACTGGTCTAGTATTCTACTTTGGAGAATCACCTATAACCTGGTGTACACAGAAGCAACAAACAGTGGCACTATCTTCATGCGAATCAGAATTCATGGCAGCCACTGCAGCAGCATGTCAAGCACTATGGCTTAAAAGATTGTTAAGTGAAATCACAGGCTGGAAGGAAGAAAAGATAACACTCAGAGTAGATAACGTTTCAGCAATAGCACTCATGAGAAACCCAGTCTTTCACGGAAGAAGCAAGCACATTGACACACGCTATCACTTCATAAGAGAATGCGTTGAAAACGAAGATATCACTGTGGAACACATAAGCGGAGAACTACAACGGGCAGATATACTAACAAAGGCACTAGCAAGGATCAAGTTTGCTACAATGAGGGAACTGCTCGGAATTCAAGATTTAAAGCAACTCATGGATGTTCGAGATTAAGGGGGTGAATGAAACCAGTTAATCTCTTAACATCTCATAGTTTAGTTAGATAGTTATATAATTAGAAATAATATTAGATATGGCGGTTATGAAGTTGAAGGACCAAAGTTGACAAAGTGGAAGTTGGAAACTTCCATCAATAACCGAATAGGTGTGTCTCTACACACACACCCATTCCAATCGGTACAAGACAATAAGGGAAAGGATGCGACTGTTGATCATATGGCTGAGAATCGACATACCTCTTCAAGATCAAATCTCAACCACACATCCAAGAGACACGACCTTTCACGAAGAGACGCGTCTATTCACTCGTACCCGTAGGAAACTATAAATAGGGATAGTTAGATTCATTTGTACTTGTTCATTACATTCGAAATCAATTGTATATACTCTCAATTCGATATTGTATACATTCGGTTATTATCAAGTTATTCAAGTTATTGTTATTCAAGTTATTCACGCTCATTTAGAGATCAAGATCCAAGTTTGGGCCAACAAATTGGTATCAGAGCATCAGGCTCTAGGCGTGGGAATCGCAAGGCATCGCAGGGAATTCGCGATCAGGTTTCAATTTCGTTTTAAATTCGCAAACTTTAAACTAATGCATAATCAACCCTTGTACTTGTTTCAAAAGGATCATTTAGAGATCCAAGTTATTCAAGTTATCACTTCAAGCCAACCATGCGGACCGGGGTATCACCAATGAAAAAGTTTCCAAAGAAAGTGTTTCAAAAGGGTTTCGTGAAGAAGTCCGGGAAGAAACCTAATGCACCAGTGGGTAGGCCAAGAAAACCGGGGGTTCGGTGTTTCAAGTGCAAGAAGTTTGGCCACATCGCGTCAATTTGCCCTAGTAAGTACATTATATTATCACCATTGCCAGTCGAGTGTGATTATATTGTGAAGGATACTTGCGGGGGTAAATGGGATTCAATCTGGGTTGTGGATCCCACGTTTAAAACGCATATGACGGGAAACCGTAATTTGTTTAAGTGTTTCAAGAGACACTTCGGGGTTGTAACGAACGAAAGTAAGAAAGATGTTTCGTTTGTTCATGGAATTGGTGAAGTAAGGGTGCCGGTGGACGGCAAGGATAAGACAATTCCGTGCGTAAGTTACTCACCAAAACTTGACAGGAATGTTCTAAGTCTAGAACAACTCTTGTTTCAAGGGATTGAGACGGTTACTATGGGTGAGAAGTGCGTATTGAAGAAGATGTTTGGTTGTCGATCAAAGGGGTTCGACATATACGAAGACAAGTCGGAAACCGACTTGGAACAAGATTATCTTAATGCTTTCTACGATAATCTTGGGGTTGATAATGGCTACAAGAAAGAAAAAGGAGAGTTTCAAGAGTGTTTGGGTGATTATTATGAACGAGAATTCGAGAAGTCGAAAAATAAAAGGAAAGTGTACGGTGAACGTCCAAACGCTAGGAAGGTTGTGTACTCCAAGAAAGCAAAGAAGGCTTTATTGATCTACATTGAAGGCGAGAAGGATAATCCACGCCAATCAAAGCAAATGCTTCGGGAACGGGCAATAACTCTCTCTCAACTCGAGGAGGACGTTGTTGAAAGGGGGTTAATCATGGAAAATTGCGTTGAACCAGGGGATCTTATCACATTACACGAAGAAATCAAGAAGCACCCAAGATTCTTCGACGCACCGTTTGAAGAAATCTTAGTTTGGTTTATCACGAACTTTCTAGGGATTGTTTGTGAGAAGGCGATGCCGCCGGAGTTAATTGATGGACGTGATGTTAGCCTCATACTACTACACCGCATCGTGAAGCACAACGGTGGGTTTGATGAGATAATGGCAAAAGACAAATGGGGCGAGATATCGGTGAAGTATGGCTATGAAGCGGACGACGCTTATGAGATGAAGGTTGCATTCGTTTACTATCTAGAGTTGGTCGAATGGTATTTTGATTACATCAAGAAGGAGCGTGCAAGAGAGAAAGTTGGAATGGCCGAAAGCTCAAGCAATTGCGGATGGATCAACGATTCAAGTGATGATGACGTGGTGGTGAAGATCGAAGTCACCAACAACCGCAAGGAGTAATCGGAATCGAAGGGCTCGGATGTTCTTGCTTAAGGGGGAGAATGAAGATCGTTATGGTAATCAAGATCATCCGAGTTACAAGCTATGGGCCTCGGGCCTGTTTATATTTATTGTTTTATGTTATTTAGTAATGGGTCAAACAATTATCTATGTATGTATTTTATTTGGGCCGTAGGCCACCTGAACGGGTCGAACGAATGTGTTATGTCCAGTCCATTAGTAGTCGGTTAATGAACAAGGAAGTTGGGCCATGAAAGTGAACCGGTGTGTCTCCAGGAAAATAACCGAATGGCGGTTATCCATGAAACGTCACCTCTCAAATTTGAATCAACGTGACTATTGGAGACATACCCTTTCATCCCTATAAAACCGCTGCCAAACTTCCTTGTCATTCGGTCAGTTAGTTTATGTATTCGAACGTGGTTACAAGTTATCAATATTCAAAGTTCTAGTTTGTTCAAGTTTCATTCGGTTAGTTTGTTTTTCTGCAAATCGTTTCGTTTCAATTCATAATCATGAATTCGTGTAAATGTTGTGGATTATTCGTTAGTGATTGTGTTTGTGGTCACAAGTCCATCCGTTCCGATTGGTCCTGGGTTTCCGATGACGATGATACCAACAGAAAATACCTACTTTAATTAACAGTTTTAAGTAAATGGCAAAAACTTCCAATTATTTACAGTTCAAACACCACCTTGTACTGATCTTTAACTGATTTTTCAAGATACATTGAAAAAAAATCATCTGACTCATTAACCTTAAAACAGAAAAATATCTTGATCTCCTTTTTATAATCAATTCTAATTAACACGCGAAAGCTTGTAAGGATAATCAACATGCCTTTGTGCCCCTGGCGTTTGACACGTTCGGCTCCTTGGCGCCGGAGGCGGTTCGGTTCTTGGCTAGAGTTCAGCGTGTTGTCCACAACAACTTTTCGGCCCCTCAGGGGCGAGGCTTTGTTTTTAGTAGATTATGATTTTCTATTCAGAAAGGGATGTCGGCGCAGTTTGTTGCCCGTCTACCTGCTATCCTTATGTAATTTGCCCCATGATTAATTTAAGTATTTAACACCAAAAAAAATTAACATGGAATTTTTTTTAATTAGCAACTCAATATAAAAAGAATCTAGGACTCACTATCCACCCTCCAAGTAAAATTTATAGATCAATGGAATATATATCAGAAGTAACAACTTTCATTACTAACAAGTGAATCATCAAAGAGCATTTAGCCAAATGATATCTTGGCGCGTGTTAATTAATTGTTGCCCCCTCTTTTAGAGGTTCCAATAGATTAGAAGTATATTAATTAGATAGGTGTGTCAGCTTCCAATGCTATGGATAAAACTTTATCCTTAGAACCTTGGGTGTGGGTTCGGGAAAGCCTGCGGGGGAACCATTTCTTGTTGACGGTGCAATCGGGGGATTCTCCGCGTTCATTTCGAAACTGCGTCTCTCTCTCTCTTAATATTATTGGATAGGGGAACCATTTCTTGTTGATGTGGGAAGAGGAAGGGAAAGAAGAAGGTGAGAGGTGGAGGTAATGTGAAGGTGGGGGAAAGGGGACATTCCTCGTTTATGCAAACGCTATATACAATTTTTTGAAACTGAGATTGGCATTTTATTATTTCTTATAAATGGTCCACAGCCTTATATATGTCTTTGGATAGTTTACAAGGATAATGCAGATCCAGAAGATTATATCAATTAATCGTCAAGTAGTACTAGTGGCTGTGTTCCCTTTTCTTTTTCTTTTTCTTTTTGTTCACCTACTTTTTATGAGATTAATTCATACATAGATGCTTTCCCCTTACATTATGGAGGTACTTTATTGGGTGTTTTTGTGTGTGTGTCCACGTTTATGATTAATATGCAGGGAGTGGATCGGAGGGTCATCTTTATAACTGTTTTAGATTAAGTTTTATTAGTTGTGGACCCTTTGATTATTCATTTTTTAGGATAAAAAATAATTGTATTAAAATGAATAATAACCGTTTTAGATTAAGTTTTATTAGTTATAGACCCTTTAATGATTCATTTTTTAGGATAAAAAGGAACTGTATTAAACTGAACAAGATTTGAAACTGAAAATTATTTGAAACACAACTTTAGTTCTTAGGTTATGGGTGTACCCTTACATTTGAGCTATTAACTATAACATGGCATGTTAACCGACATTGAACACCACTCCTCCTTGTATTAAGGGGCGTTGAAGAGGTTATTTGTTAACATATTAACCGGAAGTTAAGAGATTGAATTAATTATTATTTTCTTTTTTAAACCAAAAACCACTAAAAATATGGCTAGATGGGGTTAAGAGATGAGGCAGAGTGAAATAGGAAAAATGAGTAATGTGACAATTATGTAAAGTTAAGGAGGGTTAAAACTTACCCCAAAGCCTTAGTGCAGTTGCGTCTATTAATTGCTTGAAGAATCCATTAATTATTCATGTATACATCCATAACTTCAGATAAGTTTCCATTTTCTTAATTAATATACAAGCACTCCTTCACAAAAATGATAGGGGGACTCTGTATTAGTTTGATGCAGAGCGAAAGCACGAAAAATCAACAACGAGAGTTTTTAAAGAAAATAATATATATTCTTTTATGCCTAAGGTGTTGTTTGTTTTTTAAGAGGTAAAATGTCTACAGTTGGACGGTGGTGGTGGACGTGGATGGTGGGTGGTGGACGGTGGTGAAGGTGATGGACGGTGGACGATGGTGGTGGGTGGTGGTGCTTAACCCTCTGCATCTGCAGACCTTAGAAGATCTTAAAAGTGACTGGACCAAGTTTGTACCAAGAAGTCATTTAGTGATTTACACGTTTTACACTAATAAAAATCAAAGATTAGAAATTGGAAAATATTTAATGATGAAATCAGATCTCCTAATCTCTAATTGAAGGAATACGACTCCTATAGCTGAAACGTGATTTGCCTCATCTGGACTTGTTTTTCCACTGTTTATGAACCTCGTAAGTCCATTCATAGCTCAAGTTAATTATGCTAATTTTATGTTTAGGCCTTTTTCTACCATGTTTTGCTCTATTTAAAGGGTCCAAGTATGATATCTCTTGGATTAACTCTATATCACAATTTACTTATCTTTAATGGATATTAATTTGAAATCAAGTCTAGACAAGGCAAAGGAGTTAATGTGCGATTTAGTATGACTACAAAAGTACTAAGGGTTTGTGTATCTATATAGTAGAGGCTTGTTTCTTAATTAAGCGTTACGTTGTTAAGATTATATGAAAGGTACCTTCGATGAACGATATGACTACCACTCATTAAAGTATTACTATTTGGCACCCTCAATGTTTTAAGTCCACCAGCTCAAGTAATTAAAGGCATAAAAACCACACGTTTAAAATCAAGTTATCATGTGGGTGAAATAGTTTTGATGTGCATATGCTGATAAATAATAGCCCAGTAAATTCCAGTTCATATTTGGGCTCTATCTCATCTTTAATTCTTTTCATACATAATGGAGAAAGCTTTTAAGAAACCCTATCTTGTCCCTTTCCACTTTGCAATTATTGGAAGTGATCTAACACTATAAAGAGTTTTGCCCTTTTTTTTTGCGTGGCTTACATAACGCAGTTGCGGTTCAATCTTGTTCATAAACAATTCAAGAAATGGTTTTCAATAATTTAATTTTCTTTAAATATCCATCATGTATATGTGTATGGCTAACTTTCTTGACAAGATAATTAAAAGAGATCGCAACCATTTGACAATATATACATGATAATTTTTTTACATACGTTTTTGCCTTTATGGTGCGTAGCTTTTGATTTGTTAGAAGAAAAGTGAGAAAATGGTTGTTTCCCTAAGCATTTGTAGATTGTTCGGGAAATGGACAATACATGATCAAACAATAATTATAGAACAATAGTCTTGTATAAATTGACACATACAATTACACGAATAACAACAAACACACCCGATATAATCTCACTCGTAAAAGACAATATGAATTTTCCTTGATTTTGAAAATTCTAATATCAACTTGATTCATTACCTTTGAGATAAATGTTTGTGAGTTCAGAAAAAAAAGATCCTAATTATAACCAAGACACAATTTGGTAACTAGCAACATACATTGATCAAGTAGTGGCTAAATTTTGATTGATAACTTTGTCACTGAAAGCCTATTGCTAATTTTGATTAAAGACCAAATAAGAAAAAGAGGTCACTATGCTGACAAACAGGAGTTGTCATTTTAATTAGTGAGTGCTTAGTGATGAAAGAATTTGTTTCATGGCTGCGATATTTTTTGGAAAGACTGTTATTATTGGTCACTTTGACACTTAGTAAAAAATACTTTCAACAAGGTGACCCTTTGAACCAAGCGTTAGTGCGATGTCAACCCCATGCCACATCACAATTTAGGCAATCCTGACATCCTTACACCATCGTTCAATGTGACGCCAACCACCCCATCATTAGCAGGGTATCGGGTGCAAAGGGGGGAGGGTTTTCTAGGATCCATTTTATAAATGAGTTGGGTTTTCTAGGATCCGTTTATAAATTGAGTTTCTAGGATCAGTTTTTCGCGGATGTTACAGTCTCCCCTACTTTTGAAAAGTTCATCCCGAAATTTGCTTGGGAGCATTCTCTGGAAACAAGTGTGGGTACTTATTCCGCATTTGGTCTTCAGGTTCCCAGGAGAATTCTGGTCAACGTTTAGACTCCCAGCGAACTTTGACTATTGGAATTCGACTACGTGTCAACTGTTTCTCATCGTGATCCATCAATCTGTATATCCTCAAGTGGAATATGGAGATTTTCATTGGCAAGACACTTCTTTAAATTGGATACGTGGAAAGTAGGATGAATCCTGCAGAGTTCTTCAGGTAACTCATGCTTATTGGCCACTGTTTCAACTTTCTCGAGGATTTTGAAAGGACCAACATAGCGAGGTGCTAGTTAGCCTTTCTTTCCAAATCTGACTACACCTTTCCAAAAAGATACTTTTAGAAGTACACGATCAGCAACATTAAATACAAGCGAGTTTCGTCGTTTATCAACATAGCTTTTCTGACGACTTTGAGCTGCTAAGAGATTGTTACCAATCTGAAGAATCTTATCAGTCGTTTCTTGGATCTGTTCAGGCCCGATAACCTGAGCTTTACCGATCTCGTGCCAATAAACAGGGGATCGATACTTCCGACCGAATAAGGCTTCGAATGGAGCCATGTTAATGTTGGAGTGATAACTCTTATTATAGGAAACCTCGATAAAAGGAAAGTGAGTATCACAGATTCCTCCAAAATTAATAACGCATGAACGCAACATGTCATCAAGCATTTATATAGTGCGCTTGGACTGACCGTCAATCTGTGGGCCGGGTGATACGTAGTATTGAGGTCTAGTCGAGTGCCTAACGCTGATTGTACGGCTTGCATGTGCGTGAAGTACAACGCCTGTCACGATCCGAGATAATGCTCAAAGATACGCCGTGTCGGCATATGATGAGTAAATACAAGCCAGTTTCTTGTTCTTGTAATCTTTATGAATTGGGATGAAATGAGCGGATTTAATTATATTGTTATATTTTATAAGTCTTGAATTTTTAACACTAAATTTCAAATATATGACTTCCTAAACAAATAATTATCTAAATAAAAATATAAGTCCATACATGAATAAATATGAAATTTTGATAGAAATTATTTAAGAGTTTATAACATAAATTATATAAATTACTATACCTTTTTATGATTATTAATTTTAGAAAATTATAAATAATCCACCAAATAAGTCCTATCAACTAGGAAATTATTACAACTTATGTCTATTTTTGTATGAATAAGATTAGTTATCATTATAAAAAGAATAAATGTACTTTTATAAATTATTTAATATCCATATTACACGGACAATTACAAATATAAATACGAAATTTGTTATAAAAATCCACAACTAAATTAACTACTGAAAATCAGTATATATAACTTATGAAATAATATTTTGATCAATTAGCATTTTTATATGGTTTCTAACTAATATAACATGTTCAATTGTCCAATAAATCCATACAATATTCAATAAATCTCAAAATTTCCAAAACCTAATCTTACATGTTAGTGATCAGTTTAGCAAGTCCAATTTCATGAAAAACATGTTGTTAGATTGAAAAGCCCAAAGTTATGAACTTCAAGAACCCTAGAATCACAATAATCTATATTAGAATTTTGTTTACCCTTTATCACAGGAATGGATAGAGGATTTTTGTTGAGCATGAAAAAGATATGAGAATGGACTCAAGACCTGATTTCGTTGAGAATTGAGGGAGAAATCGCGAAGTGAAGTTACGAGCTATAGATTCCTTCTTGCCTTGTGAAGAAACACTGGTTCAAAGGATCGGAATCGATTGAATCAGGGGTTTAGTTCTGCATAAAATGGTTAGGTCCTCTCGTTTGATTCATGGTTGGTTAAGCTCCTTCTTCGAATGATAACTGCAAAACGAACAACCGTTAGACTCGCCACGGGGAGAATGGGGATTCTCTCCGTGACCACCCTCCGGCGTGAGAATAAGTACAGGTTTCAATGAAGAAGAAGAAGTAATAGTGAAAGTGAAGTGGGAGTAACTTGAGAAATGATACCTGAGCTGTCTTATTTATAATCGAATTTGGGCGGGAAAGTTTGTTGACGGGAGAGATAACGAAAAGTAATTTCCGTAAGCAGTTATCCCTTCACCGTTAATCGCTAACGTGATGTCTATGCACACGGATCGTGTGCATGATCAACGGCTGGGGTGATGCCACGTGGAAAGTGGGCAAGTGTGGATCTTTCTTCAATTCAATGTCATCATCGTGACTTTGAAGGGTGCTCAGGATGATGCCACGTGGCCATTCGGTTATAATCGAATGGTTGTGCATGATAAAGCCTTCTAGAAGATTTACAGCTGTAATCCTATGTGGCTCTTTCTCATGTAAATTATGTTGTAACAAAAAAGGTTACTTTTTGTCCAAGTCTGTGTGACATTCGCGTGGAGATGTTGTTAGGGCTTTATCCTAACCGTTCCGTTGTATGAGAGCTTGCGCAAGGATATGTTATTGATTTTCTCGGCGCGCATATGTTGGAGACTACTTCCTTTTAAGTTCTCTTCTTTAGAACCAGTGCACTGCCGCGTAAGGTTCCCTGAAAGAGGTTTATTGGTGGTGAAGTTGTGGTATGGTCCCGAGCACCTGCGCAAGGTTTTTGGGACCTTACACCTTCAAGTCCCCCCGGTCCAGTGTTGCTCTTATGCAAATAAGTGGAGTACTAGACTATATAAGAGGTGTATGTTTTTTGCTATGTGGAGTTTTTGGCGCGAAATATGGAGAATCTTCTTGGAGAAGATACTCTTTTTTCTCATGATTTCAAATTTGTAAAATTTAACCCGTGGCAGGTGAAAGGTACAATGATGTCTGTTGACGTGTGACAGTTTTGTGTGACAGGCTGTCTCTTGTCAGTTGCACGTCGTCAATCGTGGCTTACACGCGCACGTGAACCCGCGTGTTGGTTTTTCCCACTCGCTCTTGACGTTTAGATAACCGTGTTTTCCCGAAAAAGGTGCTATTACGGTTTTCTAGGTCATTGATGGCGGTGGGTATATAAACCTCTTTTAGTACTTTTTTTTTTCTGATAGCGTTTCTCTTTGATTCCACTCTTCTTCTCAGATATCCCTAAGAAACCTACAATTTTTCTTGCCCTATGTCTACCGGAGAATGCCACGAAGATTCTCCCGAAGAAATCTATGTCGGTCTTCCACCATTGAAATGGCCCATGGAAACATTTGATAGCATGGTTCAAAATTTTAAGTTTCCCGATAGTTGGGGTGCTCGGTATCCCGATGAGGGTCAGACGGCGGCAGATGCTCCGGCTAGGTATCCCTTTTTTGGGATTTCTTTGCTGCAGGCAATTTTCGATTGCCTGTAACGAAGTTTTTCCTTGAAATCCTTTCGTATTACAAATTCCATATCTCTCAAATGCACCCTATTGGGATGGTTTGGGTTCGTCATTTTGAATTCGTTTGCCGGTCGATGCATATTGAGCCGACGGTTAACCGCTTACGAGTGTTTCACCAAATGCATTGTTCCCAGGGTTCTTACTCCTTTGTCCAACGTGCTTCGGCAAAAAAGATTTTGTTGCAACCCCCGTAATCTTTTCATGACTGGAAACTGAAATTATTCTTTATTAAAGCCGGTGTGATTCTGATGAAGCTGGCCTTTAGAGGTAAAGAAGACATTGCAACAGAGACCATACAAACACCTTTTACGGAGGCTTGGTACCAGGATTTGAAGGACGTTCCGTCGATTGAGCGTCCGGAGTAAGCCCTAGTTGGTGCTGGTATGAGTCTCTTCTGGCGGATGGAACGAGAAGATAAGCCAGTATACATGGAAGATGGTGATGCGCGTGTGGTGTTATAGGTTTTTATGTATATTTTTATCCATTTTTACACGTTAGTTAAGTTTTAAATTTATAAAACACGATATTTTACTAACACCAAACACACATATGGGCAAGTTCACCCATCGTGAGCGTAGTATTGTGTTGGTAAGATACCGAGGTTGTCCAAGGACACAAGAGCTTTTAATACCGGTTTATCCTTAACGTCTAATCAAATCAAAAGTTAGAAAAATGTTTTAAACTAGAAAATAAAAGACTAAAGATGATGAAAAATAAAAATAAAAGTAAAAACAGATAGACAAGATGAATCACTTGGATCCGACTCGTGTTTAGTGTAACCTTTGATTACTTCGCACTTTTTAAGAGATTATCTTAGTTATTGTAGTAGGCCCCTCTTTTGAAGGTGACGTTACCCTCAACCCAGTAGTTTGACTCAGCAAGGATACAATCCTAAAGGGTTGGATTATTGAAAGATAATTAATTAAGTTATTAATGCATAATGTGGTAGGCCCTTCTTTTGAAGGTGACGTTACCCTCGGCTAAGTAGTTTGAGTCAGCAGGGATACAATCCTAAATAGCCGGGTTAAAGTTTTAATAATAGCTTACATATGAGGGGATCAAGGAGTTCGGACCCCCGCCATCCAATACCATTGGGTATTGAAGGAGGTCCTACTAAAGTTGACCAGGTCCTTGCAGGATCTATACACTGAACAAGGCAAGACTCTTACCAAACCATTCCCTTAACCCCCGACCAGGTAGCCAACATATCTCCATATAGACCGTGGATATATGAATGGTGAAAATCTTTTATTTTATATAGACAGTAAAATAACGCCAAGACACCACGGACAAATGATAAGGAAGATTCACCTTCAACATAAGAAACTAGTTATTAAAGTCATAAATACATAACCAAATAAAAAGTGCGAGAAGATTAAAAATAAAAAGTATTACAATAGACACTTGTCTTCACCAAGTGATGTAAGAGACTTAGGAAAACATGGCCTTTGATTGTCAAGAACTCTTACGATCAATCTTGGATCACGAGACTACTCACACACTCTATGATGGATGATGGTGGTGGATGTGGGTTGTGATGGTGGTGGTGGGTGGGTGAAGTGTGAGAGAGGTGGTTTGCCAAGGAATGGTTTGCAAATGAGCCAAGCACCACTATTTATAGCCTGCACAGAAGCTCGGACACGACCCTGTGTCCACCCATCTTCTCTTTCTTCATTAAATGCACTTTGTCTGCATTAGTTGACCACGCCCCCGTGTCCGCTGGGCACGACCCCGTGTGTAGAAGCGTATCTGTACTATCAAGATTTTCCTAGATTCTGCGAATATTAGAGTTGACCACGGCCCCGTGTCCGCTGGACTTGCCCCCATGGTGGGTGATAGAAGCTTCTACAACTTTGTCTTTTCTGCAGACACTTGGGCACGCCCCCGTGCTCATTGAGCACGGGGCGTGTTCAGCATTCTGTTCTCTTTTTTTTGCTTTGGAAGATGCTGTCGGGGGGTCGGGCATGCCACGTTTATTCCTTTTCTTGTATTTATGTTAGATTTAGCTGTCTTTTTGCTTCTTTTGTTCATTTGAGCTCATTTAATCCTGAAAATACAAAAGGAAGACAAAAACACACTTTTTCCAACATTAGTACTAAAAAAGGGTTAGTTTTATGCCACATTTGATGTAATTTATATGTTGCATTTTGCACACATCAATGGTAAAAGTAAGATTTGAGACTTTCTTTCTTTTCTGTTTTTCTCTTCTTTTTTTTTTTGAATTTGCTCCTGTTTTCCCTTTTGCAGTTGTCTCTTTATACGTTATTGCTTTTGAGAGGGAGGGTTGTTCGATGGCTACCGTCCTGAAAAGGGCTGATGAGAAGCTTTGGTATATGCAAATAGTCAAGTATTTCGCTCTTCCGCGAGATGAGGATTTGGCCGCGCAACCTCCAACTGGCGCTGGTAAGTTTATTTTGAGTTTTGGTTGATATTGCGATATTACTCTTTGCTGTCTTTGCGCGTGGGTAATATTGCAATTTTTTTTTCTTTAAGTAGGTTAGCTGACTAGCCAGGGCATAGGCCCTGAAAAGAAAAAGCGTGCGTCTATCGCTAATATCGCGCTAAGGAAGACTGATACGGCGAAGGCCCAGTCGTCCAGGGCGAAAAATGTTAAAGGAGAGAAAAAAGGTACGCACCATTCATCTGACTCCTGGTGTGACTATGTAGTGGTGTCTGACTCGTTGGAAGGTCTTGCGCCTGTAGTTGTGAAGAAACCGATGGCGGAGCCGCGGGATGCTGCTGATATTCCTGCCTCGAATGCTGATGACCCGATCGACTTAGAGTCAAGTCCCGAACCTTTGTTGAAGACAAAGGCGGGGAAAAGAAAACAGGCTGAAGTGAATGCTGAGGCGCAGCCTACCAAGAAGGTTCAGAGTAGAAAAATTAGCAGAAGAGGCAATCTTGATGCCTTTATTGTGAAACCTCCTCTTGGTAAGTATCTCCCTTGTTTGCTTTTTATGTGCACTATATGTTTGTAATATGTATTCTGTTTTGCAGAAAAACCAGTTTCTCCTGTTCATGCGGAACCATCATTCGTGGTTAATGAGGATCTCCCGCCTTCACCCCCTCGCGCGCCGGTCAGTGAACAGCTAGAAAATACTAAAGTCGCTGATGAAGATGAGGCGAAGAAGACTGCTGAGGCAGGAAACCCTGAAGTTGAAAAACCTGTTGAGGTTGTGGTGGAAACGGATAAAGTAGTGGATCCGGAGACTGCGGAAGTTGATTCTGCTCACCCTAAGTCTCCGGAAGTTGTGGCGCGTGACCCAGAGAAAGGAAAATCTGCTCGGGAAGATCCTGTGACCGTTTTCCCTACTTCTGCTTTTGCTCATGTGAATGTTGAGAGGAGTCCAGCTGGTGATCAGGGCTTCTTTTCTTACGATGCCGAGAATTCTCCCATCCGCCCAAATGAAACTCCGGGGGATTATTACTATAGGACTTACTCGGAGAAGATGGCCTCTGAAATTCACACCCCCGTTTGGAATTTGAAGAAGGGCGACACTTTTTCAGATTGGCGAGTGTGCCGTGACTGGTTACAGGGAACCTTTCCTCCTGGAGAGATTCAGTTTCAAGAGGGGCGTCTTCATGAGCAGACTTATCATTCTTACCTTGAAGAAGCTGCTACCTACACGTCTACTATGCATCGTATAGTGCGCGAGTGGCGTAGTATGCACAAGGAATGGGCTGCTTTTGAAGCGTCCAAGAAGAAAGCTGCTGAGGATGAGGCCCGAGCTGCCCTTCTGAGGGCTAAGTTGGAAGCTGATCGGGCAAAGTTTGAAAGCGACCAAAAAAACTGAAGAATGGTCTGTTGCTGGTTGGAAAAGAAAAGCTGAGGCTGCTCTTCTTTCTAAGGAGCGCAAAAATTGGAGAGAGATTTGTGAAAAAGATAATAATGAGAAGATAGGTCTCCGCAATATCATTAATAATCTCAAGGCTGAAGTTGAGAGATTGAAAAAAACAAGATGCGGATATTGAGAAGCTGAAACAAGAAAAAGCTGAAGCTGAAGCGGCTCGTGATGAAGCGCGCTCTCATCGAGAGAGAAGTGAACAGAGAGAGGTACGGACCTGCGCCACTCTTGCCCTTAGGGATAAAGAGATAGACGAACTTACTGCTTTATTATCTGAGCAAGAACAAATTAAGGCGGAGCTTGAGTCTGCCAAGAAAGATCTGCAGCTTGAATGGGTTGAAAGAGCTGAGACTTCCCGCCGCCTTAGTGAAACTGAAGAAAAGTTGGAGAGTTCTAAAACTGCTCGGGAGACGGCGGAGAGTCAGCTTGAACCATTAAAAAATGACATGCTATGGTTGAAAGATCGCAGAATCATAAGTGTAAGTGTATCTGCCTTTGATAATGTCTGGAGATGATTATTCGCCTTCTTATTTGTTTTATTGTGCAGGTTGCCAACTCTGTTCTTAATGCTGATGAACTAGATGAAACGGTCGCGCACCTGCTGGTTGATGCGCGAAACGATGGGTATGCCCAAGGGTACGCAGAGTGTTCCCACCATGTGGTTAATTCTTTAAAAGTTGACTGGGACACTAGTAGGTCTGCGACACATGGTGCTGATACCGAAGCTGCTCTTGCTGCTGCGAAGACTCAATTAAACACTTTGCAGCTTCTTGTGATGGACCTTGTCACTGTTGCGCTGCAGTCCGAGGATTTCGTGACGCAACTGAGAGAAGTGTTCCCGGATAGAGAAGATGATGATGATGAAGACCTAGCTTAGGTTTCTTTTGTCTTGTGGTTATATGAACAATTAGTAATTGACATAGGTTTGGGATGTAGATCCATGTTTGTTGATGCGCTATGGCGTAAGTAACTTTGTTGATATACTGTCGTATATGTAAATGGTTTCTTTTTTGTTAAGGCGCGCGGTGTGCCAGTAACTGATATGATAAATGTTTGAATTACAATATTTTGCATGAGTACAATTTCTTTGATTAGGTAAGGAGAATAAAGGTGGTATAAAGGTCATGTGTGAACATAAGGCTAGGCCTTGCGCGATACTTGCAACCGCAGATCGTTCATGAGACTTGTGTTAAAGTTACCAAAATGTTTTTGCGCTTACCAAAAGGAATTGCATGCACTTTGTAATAAACATAGAAATAATAGAACAAACTTTGCATTGATTAAGGATAAGGCTCAGAGGCCATGGTTACAAAGTTGTTTGCTTAGGATAATTAATTGAAACTTAACTTATCCATACTAATAGCCCTGTTTCATGATTTGGTAAGTTGAAGAACCTAACCAATATGTAGGGAAACTATTGTATGCTTGTTTCTCTTGCGCGGCTTAAGTTTTCGCTTTTTTACTCGGGCCTTCATCCCCGCGAGTAATCTGTTTGATGTCCTTCTGCACATTCTGAAGTAAGTGGGTGAGTTCACCACTTTTTAGTGCCTTCTCGATTTCGGTGCGGAGGCTTATACAATTGTTTGTAGTGTGACCATTATCCTTGTGGTAGTCACAATACTGATTTGGATCTTGACCCCTTTTGGTTTTCATTGGCGGAGGAGTTTATATTGATAATCCTCTGTGCTGAGTACCTCCACCAGTGTTTTTGTGAGGGGAGTCCATTGCCGCTCACAATTTTCCTGTTTTGCTTCTTTCTGCGCTGCTAATTTGTTTATTGTTGCATGCGCGTCGTCAGACGAGTATGTTCCAGAGGTTGAGTCACGCCAATTCTTCTTGAATTTCTTTCCGCTGCTACCACTCATGTCCTGCGGACGATTGTGTGGTGGCGGTGGCCTGTTAGAGCTTAAGTTACGCTCGGTTTGTGCGTAAACCTTTGTTGCAGCCATTAGTTTCTCACAACTTTTGGGTAAGCCCTCTGTTCCTGACAGAACCTTGATCATGTCATCACAGCGCACCGGATACTTGAATTGTGCTCGTATCAGATGTTCATGGACGTCACCAATCTCTATCACCTCCTTGTTGTATCGCGTTATGAAGTCCTCCAGGATTTCATCATCACGCCTCCATATATTCATCACATCGGCGGTGTCTCTGATAGATCTTCATTGTTGGCTAAAGTGAACGAGGAACTTCTCTTTTAAATCCACCCACGACGTTAGCTTCCCTACTGGTAAATTATCGAATCACAACCGTGCCGCACCTGTCAAGGTTTGGACGAATAGGTGGCACCACATAGGCAATGTCCAACCCCTACCAAACCCGCGCTGGTAAATACACGAAGGTGGTCATCCGGATCTGACATGTCGTTGAATTTTCCGAAGTTTGATGGTAGTTTCTCTTTTTTGAGGGGAGCTAGAGCGATTTCACTGACGAATTTCGAGTTCTCAGCTGCTTCTGCCGGGCGGTATATTAAATTGTAGTCATGTTCTGCATCCGGGTTATAAACCGCGCGGGGTTTGTAATTTGCATCCGGGTTATAAACCGCGCGGGGTCTGAACACACTTGTATTATCACCTTTCTGATAGGTTCTGTCGTATTCGTCGGTGTGGGTGTCCCGCTTCTGGAAAGAATGCGGGCCCAACCGAGAATGAACTGACTGCCTTCTATGAGAATATGATTCATCACGGTAATCTCTTCGTCGAGTCTCAGAGTGAGTAGATTCGTACCTTGTAGGAGATCTGGAATGGACTTCTGTATCATCTACAGGCATTCGTGATGGTACGTCATGGTGAGATGTACGTGGTGCAGATGGTGCTCGTACGTGAGATGCAGGTCTTCGTGGCTGAGTGACAGGAGGAGCAGTCTGTGCAAAAAGTTGTGCGTATACTGCGTTTATTGCACCTTGGGATCTGACGTACCACGAGATGGGAGTTTCACCGGGAGGTAAGATTGAACTTATCGGGATCTCGGGTTGTGCTCCTAGAGTAACATGGTCGTTCGGATGATTAACGTTGTTCTGGACCTCGTTATCATTGGAAGCCTCTTCCACAATCCCTTCGACTTGGGTATTGTGTGCGAAATTTGTTGGCCGAGGGCCTGATTGACGGTTTGTCAGAGTCTCTTCCATTAAAAAACAGAGGTGGAAGAGTAAATCAAAATGAGAAGATGTGAATAAAAACTGAGAAATCGGTGGGCGCCAATGAAGAAACACTGGTTCAAAGGATCAGAATCGATTGAATCAGGGGTTTAGTTCTGCATAAAATGGTTAGGTCCTCTTGTTTGATTCAGGGTTGGGTAAGCTCCTTCTTCGAATGATAACTGCAAAACGAACAGCCGTTAGACTCGCCACGGGGAGAATGGGGATTCTCTCCGTGACCACCCTCCGGCGTGAGAATAAGTACAGGTTTCAATGAAGAAGAAGTAATCGTGAAAGTGAAGTGAGAGTAACTTGAGAAATGATACATGAGCTGTCTTATTTATATCCGAATTTGGGCGGGAAAGTTTATTGACGGGAGAGATAACGGAAAGTAATTTCCGTAAGCGGTTATCCCTTCACCGTTAATCGCTAACGTGATGTCCATGCACACGGATCGTGGGAATTATCAACGGCTGGGGTGATGCCACGTGGAAAGTGAGCAAGTGTGGATCTTTCTTCAATTCAATGTCATCATCGTGACTTTGAAGGGTGCTCAGGATGATGCCACGTGGCCATTCGGTTATAATCGAATGGTTGTGCACGATAAAGCCTTTTAGAAGATTTACAGCTGTAATCCTATGTGGCTCTTTCTCATGTAAATTCTGTTGTAACAAAAAAGGTTACCTTTTTTCCAAGTCTGGGTGACATTCGCGCAGAGATGTTGTTAGGGCTTTATCCTAACCGTTCCATTGTATGAGAGCTTGCGCAAGGATATGTTATTGATTTTCTCGGCGCGCATATGTTGGAGACAGCTTCCTTTTAAGTTCTCTTCTTTAGAAACAGTGCACTGCCGCGCAAGGTTCCCTGAAAGTGGTTTATTGGTGGTGAAGTTGTGGTATTGTCCCGAGCACCTGCGCAAAGTTTTTGGGACCTTACCCATTCACCTTGAATTCACAAATTTGGGTGAGTGTTAACGGGATTTGAGAGTGGGGAATGATGTATAAAGCTTAGAGGGTTATATATAAGCTATGGTTACTGAATTTATCAAAAACCGATCGTGTTCTTGTAAGTGTTAATGGTAATTTTTGTGACAACCCGTACCTTCGAGTTAAAAACCATTTGTTTCGCTTTTACAAATTAATTATATACGATCTTATTCGATGAATTAAATTTATATTTATTTAATTTGTAGTGTACAAACGTGTACTCGAAACCAAATCCATATCATGTTGAACCGACCCGAACCGTATGAACCAAAGCGTATGTCGCGTGTCGATTCAACCCACTCGCGTAACTTGGAACTTATGAGGCATAAACCATAGCATGAATATTAATTATTCATTTATATTAGTTTATAAAATAATAATAATAATAATGTACATCAGTTTCTTATTCGATTTCATGAGGGTTTTTGTATATGCATGAAATATTATAGGTTAGATATGTTTTGGAGGTTATGAAATAAATCACGTGCACATGAATCCAAATGTGAGATTTTGCTACACTTATCTCTACGGCCCAACCCCAAACCACCATAGCCCATTTGATGTAATTGCCGCATACATGTATACATGAGGTATACGTGCTTCTGTTGAGGGCATAACAAAAAAAAAAAAAAAAAAGAAACCAAACCCTACTCTTCTCCCTTGGGGACTTACGGAAGTAGAGGAGACCCCCTCCCCCTCGATTCTGGTCATCTCCTCTCCCACCCTACACCTCTCGGTCAGTTATTATCTTTGTTGATTGAGTTTCTTTGTGATGATTGATCATGTTACCTCGTGTGATTGATTACATGAATGTTATCTGATAACTAGTGGGTAGGAATGTGTGATTACTAATGATAATTGTCATGAAATTATTGAAACCCCCGAACTGTGATATGTGTTAATGATCTAGGGATGTGTATATGTGAGTTTGATAAATGCCATGCATAACATTAGTTGGTATCGTTGTTGAATGATGCAAGAAAACTAGAGGTTTCATGAAAGTTAGTGTTAATATTATTCTTGATTGAATATGTTGGTTGTATGGGAGTATGTGCAATGTGTTGTTATGGTATTTGTGCATCAAAAGAAAGTATGATTATGCTTGTTAGATGAATTTACATTACAGCGAGTCTGATAGTGATTGGCTATCCTTGTTCATGTCCAAGCATGGTAGGGGTGCATGATTATTAGTATGTTGTCAAGATCGAATAGTATGGTTAAGATTAAAGGATGTTATGATGTTAAACTATGAATGATAACTAGGATGGTAGCGTACAGGCTGTCGAAGGATTCTGTTGTTATGCGTTCATGATTGTAAGTATGTGATGTTTTGTTTTAGCATGTTCACGTTGTTAATCATGGATAGGAATAAACGGCATGTGTGATTGCAAAGAAGAATGATAATAATATGAATGAGTAGGGTGTAAAGGGGTCAAACACACACTAGAGTCACACAAGTTCTTGTATATATCCTAAACTGTGAGTTGCGCCCTTTCACGTTTACGTTCTATTCGGCCAAGCATATTATAAAAGATTGGGCCGAAGACTATCATGATGGTTGGGTCAAAGTCAAGTGGGTCGCCCATTCGGTGGGCTGCCACTCGAATCACTTGGGCTGCCTATGCGGATTGGACCGTATAGCAGTAGTGGGCCATACATATTCGCTTAGTAGCACGGGCCGCGAGGCCTGCTGAGTCATACATTTTCCGTCGGGTCCCGAGTCAGTTGAACCGCACACGTGTAAACGGACCGCACACTTGTTGGGTTTTATGTTTTTCTGGGCTGTACATGGCTAATGAATTGTCGCACAACATGTTTAATTGATAAGACTGGTGTATGGGATGATGAACATCAATACTTGTATTTTTGTGCATTATCTGATGAATTAATGTGGAATGATACGTGCTGTATATGTATACAAACTGATTGTTGGGTGTAACCATCATAGGGTTTTGGTTGAACACTTCTGTTAAACGAGTAATAAGTCCTACCGAGCAAATCAAAGGTGAGTTCATCTCTCTTGAGCATACGTCCCGGTGGTTGGGACAGTCTTTGGGTATCCCTGGGAGGGATAGGTTTTGGGTAACTTGTTTGGGTATTCCTGAGAGGAATACGTCTTGTTGTAAATCGGTAATGTTGGATAATATACTCATCTTATCACCTTTAGAGTCCCTCCTTGTTGTTTGGTTACCTGAGAGGTAACAAGGTATTAGTTGCTAGCGCTACTTAGGTTTGGCACCCTCACCCCGTACCGGAGAGGACGGGTGTGAACTAATGACCTAGTCATGACCAATGCTTTGATAGGAGCATTGGGGAAAGGGCAAAATAAATCAGGAGCCGTCTTGTATCCGAGGTATTATCAACATTGTAATCAATGAACTGAACTAAACACTTGGTAACAACCGTTTTAACAAACTATGAACTCACCAGCGTTGTCTGATACACTTGTTGCATGCTCGCAGGTCGTTAGGTTATATGGATATGGAACTTGCTGTCTGAAGTAGCTGGAGTGGTCATGGGTCGTGCTGATTGGATACGAATGATGAGTTTATTGATTACATACATTTGATTTGAAACAGTTAAACTATGATTTCTTTTAATTGCTTCCGCTGAACATGTTGGTTTTCATTTAAACTTATTGATGGCACTTTTCATTAATAATTGATGATTTTATTTAACAACTTATGATTGGTTCAATATGATTAGTGGCTCGTTATTGGTTTCTCACACGCCTAGTAGGGTTTCCCATGGGTGGTATTTTGGGGGTGTAACAGTTTGGTATCAGAGCCACTGGTTATAGTGAACTTGGTTTTAAAACGTTTTGGTAAAACCAGACTATAACCGAATAGTTCTGAATACGTGAATACGACCATGATACTCAGCTCCAGATTGCAAGGTTCGTCTTTCTCACTTGTTGCATACATTACATGAGTAGTGTACATTTGTTTATGATGTAGCGTACAGACACACACTCGTCACTATAGCATGATTGCATGAATTTCTTGCTTACGTTATGACGCATTTTGAAAACCGTGAGGGGCGGACGCCGGGGGCGTGCTGGCCGCCAAAGTGGAAAATATCATGGTGCGGTGCGTTGATAGTATGCCATAGTCTTTGGATTTATGTGAACTTATTACCTTGACAACCTTCGTTTGACATTTGAGTTTAAGGAACCATTTGACATGAGTTAGGAGGAACTGAGATGAGCATGCAAATCACAATATTATTGTGGGTGCACACATAATAATAATGTGGGGTGCATGCGAGTCCCAGTGAGCCTTAACAAGTGAAAAAGGGGTTCTGTTTCGTTATTCGATCAGTGAGAAACATAACAAACCTATAGGGGTCATAGCAGCGATTGTCCCCTACTTGAACATGATCTTTTTACTCCTCTCTGAATTCTTACGAATCTCGATGCTATCAAGTATCACTTGAACACCCATTTGAACGTCTAGCTAACTGTGTAGAATGTTAGGTGCTTGTACGAACGTCCCTGAGTTGGATGTTGCAGCATCAATGATTGGTCTATACCTCCCTCACTCCTCCTTGTTTTCGGGAACTCAATGTACTGACATCTTAGACCCCAAAGTGCGATCACTCCTGCAGCACTCTGGAAACATACTGTGTATTACTCAATCAAACTGCAAGACCAATGGACAAGAGAATGAGCGTAGTACCTCACCGACCCCAGTGTTAGGACAACCCTGGTTACGGCAACGAACACCAGCAAATTAACTTCAATCGAATCCTTAACCCTAGACAGCGACTTATGGGAGTCAACTCTTACAAATCAATCGGGACGTAAACGATGACAATCGACTATAGGGTAGAATAGGTAACTGCTAGCACAATGAATAGTGCCTTAGATGTGACACGGAATGTGAAAGGATGTACCCTGTTGGTGAAAGGTCGTAGGGCTCCGTTTCAAGCAACGACATTAGAGGCAACAGTCATGGAAACATCAAGGTACTTGCAATCATAACCTACAGCATGGAAGATGGAGGTGCCTACGACATAGATTGGCCGTTGTTAAATCAAAGAAGACACACAACCAAGGGAACAACGACAGTACTGGAAATTCTTGTAACAAAAACAACAAACACTGGGAACGATGCTCGTGGAAGGGCATTTAGGATTGACATGGGTGATGCCAGGATAGTAGCAACATGGTAGTTTGTATGGGGAGCAAATTGCTTCGTCTCAGTTCTGTTTAACCCTGATGCTTCTCGAAACCGAACCTGTTGTGGAACCGGCTGATGACAAGTCAATTGAAGCCTCGTATATTCGTTGGGATGCAACCTCGACCTTGTGGGACAAGTGTCAGACATCGACCTTCCTTCTGCCATCCTTGATGGTTTCGATGCACTAGTGGTGTAGGTTGGTTATCTAGATATCGCGTAGTTATACCCTGTGGGAAGGAAATTTTGCATCACTTTATACTTTGAAGTGTCAGAATGGTGTAAAGGTTAGCATCATATCATATTAGCAATGAAGGCCCAGAAGGGTCTACGGAGAGATTACCCCGCTATGTTAGCAACCGTTACCGATGTTAAGGTTAAGGAAATGAGGATCGAGGATCCACCAATTGTTCGTGATTTCTCTCGGTGGGCTACCTGAGGAACTTTCAGGGTTACTTCCATGACTGTTAGACTGAATCTCAGTTCGACCTCGCACCAGAGGCAACCCTGATTACTTGTACTCCTTACCGTCTTGCACCAGGAGGGTTGCAAGAACTGTCTAATCTACTACAGGAGTTCCTGGACAGAAGTTTTGTCGGACCTAGCTCTTTTGCTTGGGGAGCCCCAGTTATATCTGTAAAGATGAGCCTTATCGTTGGACATGTGTACTGATTTCCAAGAACTCAACAAGGTGACAGTCAAGAACCGTTTATCTCGACCATGTATTGCCAGCCTGTCGACCAGTAACGAGGGTCAAGCTCTATTGTCCGATGGAAGTCTAAGGGGAGAATGTTCCTATAACGGCATATCAAACGCCGTGTGGCCATTACGACGTTGTATTCCATGACCTTTGGGCTAATCGTCACACCAGCAGCTTTATGGATCACGTGAATCGACTATGTTAATTGTTGATGTGTTGAATCATTTCCAGAAGATAGGGACATCATGGGCGGCATTTGTATCTTATTTTAGAGCTCCTGAGGGAGGAGCCACTCCGCGCGAAGTCCTGTCAAATGTAACTTCTGGATTTGAGAGGTACCTTTTTGGACATATAATCAACGAAATGGGAATACACGTGGATCCCGCTAAGACCCGTTTTGGTTAGGAACTGATTGACATCAAAGATTCCGGCGGGGATACAATAATTCGTCGGTTTCGCTAGATACTATCGCAGATTTATCGAGGGATTTTCGAAAATTGCGCCGCAGTAACCTCTTTAGCACGGCAGGGTGCTGTGTTCGGGGAAGACAAAACAGGAGGACGTCTTTTCAGCTTTCGAATCCCAACTCTACAATACACTGAGCATCGTCTTTACCCGAGGGTGCAGGTGATTTAGTGGTATATCATGATGGTTCGAATCAGAGTCCCAGTTACACACTGATGCAACACGAGAAGGTGATAGCTTACGTAGCAGACTTACAAGAAGAATTGCACGAGTCACAACCGGCGGTGGAAGCTTTAGTCTTTGGTGTTAAGTGGGAGGCATTACTTGGACGGTACCAAGTGCACCACTTAGACCGATCACAAGGGCCTCCCGTGTACCCTGGTCTCGAAAAGGCTAAACATGTGGTGACATCGCTGGATAGAACCTTTGAATAATTTAGACTGTGAAACCTAGACATGTGCGAGCCTCGCAACACACTATCGACTCTAACCTACCTGATCAGACTCGCTCCGTTCAAACTGAAGAACTGAAGGGAGAGATCTTTCAAGATTAACCCATGCGGGGCATGGAGGAACAACTTTCGGCAAGTCGGACAATATTCGCTACTTCATGGAGCGAAAGTGGACCCCACTATATGGCAACCGTAGGGAACTTGTGTTCAGCGAAACACACCGGCCTCGATATTCTAGTCATCGAGATTTTGATGGAATATATTAGGGTCTAAGGATCTTGTACTGGCAACTGGGCTTGAAGGCCGACACAGCGAAGCATGTGAACGACGTTTGACTTGTGCGAAAGTCAAGGTGGAACATCAGAAACCTTCTAGTTTGTGTCAGTAATTAGAAACACCTATTTGGAGATTGGAACAGACAGCCATGGATTTTGTCACTGGTCTACCTAAATCTCAGACCAGAACCGATATCTCCTGAGTGATCGTTGATTGTCCCATGTAACCAATACACTTTCTTGCAATCAAGGAAACTGACGAGTCTTCACAGCTTGTGAATATCCCTCTGAGAGAGGCGGCTTTTTAGGCACGAGGTGGCAACTCCTGTTATCTCTGATTTTGATCTATACCTGATTTATGATGGGCATTACACAAAACTCATGGCTCACGTCTAGGCATGAGTATTACTTATCACCACAGGACAAATGGTCAGAGTCAGCGACCCCCCCCCCGACACTCAAAGACATGCTGCGGGCATGTGTGTGATTGACTTAGTGAAAATTGGAAGGACACATACCTTTGGCTGAGTTCTACCGTAGCAGTTACCATTCTAGGATTCAGACAACTCTGTTTGAGGCATTGCATGAGCAGTAACGTTAATCTCCTTGTTGGATTAGGGAGGGCGACAACCTAATCACAGGTCCAGGACTGGACTTGAAACCTCTTAGAAAAGTTGATAAGCTTAGGAAACACTGGGGGTTCGCTGTAGGCGATCGTATCATGTTGAAAATCTCGCCCTGGGAGGGTGTGATACGCTTGGGAAGCGTGGCAAGCTTAGCTTACGTTACGATTGAGTTATTCAGAATTCTGGAAAGAGTCGGTAACGCGACCTACAAACTCGAGCTACCCACCAAGTTGGGCAACACACATAATGCTTTATACGTCTCGAATCTAAGGCAGGGTTTGCCCGATGAAACGCTTGTGATACCTTTTACTAGAATCTAAGGTTAACGACAAGTTGAAGTTGTCGAGTAATCTACCAAAAACATGGACCAAGAAGTCAAGGTTTGTTGATTTAGTCGAGTTTTAAATCGTGAGAGTTCGTAGGAACTCAAGTCGTGGATTAGAGTTCACGTGGAAACGCAAAGAACAGATGAAGCTCTAGTATCCCCGATTGTTCAAACGGTTGAAGTAACTCTTGTTGTTACTTGTCAAATTTTGGGGCAAAATTTCTTTCAAGTTGAGGATGATGTGGTACCCGCGGAAAATCCACGGTCATCCTGATTTAACATCCTGCCGTTTTGGGTTACTTGTCAAATTTCGGGATGAAATTTCTTTCAAGTTGGGGATGATGTGACAACCCGTACCTTCGAGTTAAAAACCATTTGTTTCGCTTTTACAAATTAATTATATACTATCTTATTCGACGAATTAAATTTATATTTATTTAATTTGTAGTGTACAAATGTGTACTCGAAACCAAATCCATATCATGTGGAACCGACCCGAACCGTATGAACCAAAGCATATGTCGCGTGTCGATTCAACCCACTCGCGTAACTTGGAACTTATGAGGCATAAACCATAGCGTGAATATTAATTATTCATTTATATTAGTTGATAAAAATAATAATAATAATAATAATAATAATAATGTACATCGGTTCCTTATTCGATTTCATGAGGGTTTTTGTATATGCATGAAATATTATAGGTTAGATATGTTGTGGAGGTTATGAAATAAATCACGTGCACATGAATCCAAATGTGAGATTTTGCTACACTTATCTCTACGTCCCAACCCCAAACCACCATAGCCCATTTGATGTAATTGCCGCATACATGTATACATGAGGTATACGTGCTTCTGTTGAGGGCATAACAAAAAAAAAAAAGAAACCAAACTCTACCCTTCTCCCTTGGGGACTTACGGCAGTAGAGGAGACCCCCCTCCCCCTCGATTCTGGTCATCTCCTCTCCCACCCTACACCTCTCGGTCAGTTATTATCTTTGTTGATTGAGTTTCTTTGTGATGATTGATCATGTTACCTCGTGTGATTGATTGCATGAATGTTATCTGATAACTAGTGGGTAGGAATGTGTGATTACTAATGATAATTGTCATGAAATTATTGAAACCCCCGAACTGTGATATGTGTTAATGATCTAGGGATGTGTATATGTGAGTTTGATAAATGCCATGCATAACATTAGTTGGTATCATTGTTGAATGATGCAAGAAAACTAGAGGTTTCATGAAAGTTAGTGTTAATATTATTCTTGATTGAATATGTTGGTTGTATGGGAGTATGTGCAATGTGTTGTTATGGTATTTGTGCATCAAAAGAAAGTATGATTATGCTTGTTAGATGAATTTACATTACAGCGAGTCTGATAGTGATTGGCTATCCTTGTGTCATGTCCAAGCATGGTAGGGGTGCATGATTATTAGTATGTTGTCAAGATCGACTAGTATGGTTAAGATTAAAGGATGTTATGATGTTAAACTATGAATGATAACTAGGATGGTAGCGTACATGCTGTCGAAGGATTCTGTTGTTGTGCGTTCATGATTGTAAGTATGTGATGTTTTGTTTTGGTATGTTCACGTTGTTAATCATGGATAGGAATAAACGGCATGTGTGATTGCAAAGAGGAATGATAATAATATAAATGAGTAGGGTGTAAAGGGGTCAAACACACACTAGAGTCACACAAGTTCTTGTATATATCCTAAACTATGAGTTGCGCCCTTTCACGTTTACGTTCTAATCGGCCAAGCATATTATAAAAGATTGGGCCGAAGACTATCACGATGGTTGGGTCAAAGTCAAGTGGGTCGCCCTTCGGTGGGCTGCCACTCGAATCACTTGGGCTGCCTATGCGGATTGGACCGTATAGCAGTAATGGGCCATACATATTCGCTTAGTAGCACGGGCCGCGAGGCCTGCTGAGTCATACATTTTCCGTCGGGTCCCGAGTCAGTTGAACCGCACACGTGTAAACGGACTGCACACTTGTTGGGTTTTATGTTTTTCTAGGCCGTGCATGGCTAATGAATAGTCGCACAACATGTTTAATTGATAAGACTGGTGTATGGGGTGATGAACATCAATACTTCTATTTTTGTGCACTATCTGATGAATTAATGTGGAATGATACGTGCTGTACATGTATACAAACTGATTGTTGGGTGTAACCATCATAGGGTTTTGGTTGAACACTTCTGTTAAACGAGTAATAAGTCCTACCGAGCAAATCAAAGGTGAGTTCATCTCTCTTGAACATGCGTCCCGGTGATTGGGACAGTCTTTGGGTATCCCTGGGAGGGATAGGTTTAGGTAACTTGTTTGGGTACTCCTGAGAGGAATACGTCTTGTTGTAAATCGGTAATGTTGGATAATATACTCATCCTATCACCTTTAAAGCCCCTCCTTGTTGTTTGGTTACCTGAGAGGTAACAAGGTATTAGTTGGTAGCGCTACTTAGGTTTGGCACCCTCACCCCGTACCGGAGAGGACGGGTGTGAACTAATGACCTAGTCATGACCAATGCTTTGATAGGAGCATTGGGGAAAGGGCAAAAAAAATCAGGAGCCGCCTTGTATCCGAAGTATTATCTACATTGTAATCAATGAACTTAACTAAACACTTGGTAACTGTCACACCCCGAATTTCCACGTGTCACCGGTGGGCCCGGTGGGGAGTATCGTGACATCATGGTTGGCAACATAATAGTCAAACAACACAATATATATGAATGCACAGCGGAAGAAAACGATAATCATTATTACTTTCCGAATATAAGTAATGTCAAGTATTACAACGGAAGGTAAAGGATTCACAGGCGGATCTTAAAACATATCATTTGTTCAACAGACTTTAGACGCCTAGAACTTGCAAGGTTCCTTATTATGGTCCTGAGCCGCTTCCAGCCTATTACGTACTTGTACCTGTCACTTAGACTTTTGAAAATACGTCAGTTTTCACTGGTAAATACACTCAACCGACTCATTTGAAAAGAGTTTAATAGAATTGATTTGAATGCACCAGGCACAAAACCTTTTGACACTTTGATTAAAATGCACAGAGGCAAAATTAATCTTTTTATGCTTTGGGATAAACTATATCTCATGTTATCAGTTTTACATTACTTGCTCTACATACGGGGCCCGAATCTATGCCGGTTCATGATTAACCGACACACCACTATTCCCTTATTGGGTATGATTATTATTCCCTTATTGGGAATCCCATATTGGGTATAATTATTATTAAGCATATAGCATCTGTCAGGTGTATGCCTACACCCCGTGCTTAAGTCGTGGCCATTGCAATTTAATGAGTCAAGGATATCCAGGACACGGTCGCATTAATCCCCAATGTTTCAGTCAAGCAATACGAATTAAAACAGGTTATTTGGATTTCCCGACTCATTGGTCTTCGAATCCCATACCTGACCATGCGGTATTTATTTTACCGTATCCCAAGCCCATAATAGGGAAAATAAGTTAAGAGTATTTACCTGAGCTAGCTCCTGTCTTAAATAGCAAGAATTAATAACTCAGCCGTATTCACTTAAGTAAGCGTAGGTACAATTTACCGGAAAGCTCTAGTCTGGAATGATGGTATAAATAATTAATTAGAATGCTAACGGGTCTTTAATTAAGTCTAAGCTTAGACCGGTTAGTCTTACTGGAAGATACGGTTCAGACGCATGATTAAGCGAAGACCGGATAGAATGTGATTTAGACCCGACAAGTTTGAAGACTTGTTTAATATGGGTTTATTATTCACATTCTGGATTTTGAGATAAAACCGATAACGTTTGACCCGTTTCGGCTAATTTATGTAAACGTGTTACATAACCCGAACCGAACGCGAAATAAGCGTAGCGGGTATCCGTAAGAGCCATATACAGGTTTCCTAAGTTAATATGCTTCAAATATGTTGTGACATCAGTAGGATGTCTTTCGTTATGCCCTGAACTAATTTAAACACAAACTATGCCCCGTAGGGGTAGTTTGGTCATTTTAAAGTTTGTAAAAGAGTTTAAATTGTTTAACTGAGTTACAGGTCTGATGTAAACAGCAAACATACTCAATTTGATAAGTTATATCAGTAGGCTAAAGTTTATATGTGAAATTTATCATCTTTAACCAAACTATGCCCCGTAGGGGTATTTTGGTAATTTCACATAAGCCGAAAAGCTCAAAACGAAGTCTGAGTTTATCAACCTTTGCTTACTGTTAAAATATCATCATTTGCCTCATATATCAGTAGGTATCAACCCGGGTATGTCCAATATGATTTTAAGACATACTATGCGTTAAAAACGCTAATTATGGCGATTAAAGGCCATTTCCGGGTTCTATACTTAAATCTGATATTTTTATATTTCCAGAAGGCTTAAAATAATCTATTTAACATATGTGATCAGTAGCAAAAGGTTTGGAGTCGTTTAGATAAGTAAAACTCATTTTATGGCCCGTAAGGGCAAAACCGACAATTACCGGATTAAGCCTACGACTACTAGTTATGCTCAGCCTAAAATTAATTAAAAATCTTTAAAAATCCCAAAATAATATTTAACATCAGTGGGTAAAAGATTTGATATCAAAAAGTATGTTTAACTAGGCTATATGCTAATTACGCCATTTTATTAACATAAAGCTTTAATTTAGCGACAATGAGCATAACTATTAATCTACAAGTCAAACTGATGTCAAACTTTGCATACAAGTTTATATATCAGTAACTAAGGTTTCTACACTTTTACATTTTCATAAATCATGATTTAAGGTAATAAGGGCATAATGGTCAACATATGAGCAATTAACGGAATCATGCTTATTAATCGGATAACTAATGAACCGAGGTGTATAATCACAGAGGGTCATACTTGCATGTAACCTGGTCCAAATGGAGCTCTAAGGTATTTCTAAAACATACCTAAACGGGTCAGAACTGAAAGTCAACCGAAAAGTCAAACTATGTGACTTTCGGTTCCGAACCGGGTTTAAAAAGGAAATAGTCGGGTTGAACATGTTGGGACATGTTCTTACACTTATTTCTAAGTTATAACAATGTTTAAACAGGTTACAAATGTTCTAGATAGCTAATTATGCATAAATGCCAATTTAAGCAATATGTTGACTTTTTAAGTAAAGCTTTGACCCGACATTTGACCTGTTTAGGATGGTGATCAGGGGAAACCCTTTTGGGGTTTTATTACCCACATAAATACCATTCTAAAACTACTTTTAATTCGAGATAAGACTGAGTCATTAGTGACTAATCTCGAAGTCACACCGTAATTACGACGGTTTGACTTTTAGCTAATTAACTAAGCTAAACACAACCAAATAAGAACTAGAAGACTTACAATAGTCTAATGCACGAATTATGATCAGAAGGGAGAGTTCCTTAGCTCCAGGAGGCTCCAATGATCAAATGCAAGTGTGAAGATTGATGGTTGCACAATGTGGCTTTATATAACACTTGGATCCACCACAACTACTTGACAACTAACTCTAGGACCATCCACAACCATTCAACACTTGTCCTAGTGCTCTAGGATAGTTTAGGGGTCGTTTATAACTGATAAAAACCGGTGCAAACGGTCACAATCGCGTACAACAGCCAACAGCAGGTTTCTGGTCGCTGGCACCCGCTAGCGCACCGTTACGCTACATCTGTAGCGGTGCGCTAGCCCGCTATAATGGGCCGTTGACTTGTCAGGGTAGCGCACCGTTACGCTACTCTTGTAGCGGTGCGCTAGCCCCTTCTGAGACATAAATTGTTGTTGTTTGTTGAAGTTTCGTAAAGGTAACCAATTATTTCGATCTTGGGTCCTATACCAGCACTCATGGACCTCCCAAAACGGTCTTGCACAGTATCAAACCCCACCATAATGATATGTTTGTTTTGGATTCAAAAGCAAGGCCCGTATATCTCGGTTTACCATTCAATTCACTTGTGGGATCAAATCATGCTTTTCAATTCTATTATTATCAAGAATTCTCTGCATTGAGGGTAATTAAAGATGGGTATAACATTTAATCGGGTCTTGGGATTTATACTTGAGGTCGTTCAGAGGTAACAATTTAACATGACGCCACTTTAATCCTACCGAAACATCTTTATTAAATCCGGGTTTTTCAACGCGTTTTGTCTTACATGACACGTGTCATTTTATTATTAAACCCGAAATTTTCGAGGTGTTACATCCTCACCCCCTTAAAATAAATCTCGACCCGAGATTTACTGAAACAAGTAAGGGTACTTTTCTTTCATCGTGGATTCAACCTCCCACGTGAATTCGGGACCTTTTCGGGCATCCCATTTGCTCTTTACAATAGGTACATGCTTTCTTCGAAGCTTCTTTACCTGACGATCCTCAATCGACAAAGGTTTTTCAACAAATCTTAAGCTCTCATCTATATGCACATCTGTATGTGGTATAACCAGTGATTCGTCAGCGAAGCACTTCTTCAGATTGCAGATGTGGAACACATTGTGAATTCCACTGAGCCCTTCAAGTAAGTTTAACTTATAGGCAACTGATCCGATACGTTTGACAACCTCGAAAGGTCCTATGTATCTCGGGTTTAGCTTGCCTTTCTTACCAAATCGTATTACCCCCTTCCAGGGTGATACTTTTAGCAACACTTTATCACCTACTTCGAAGTGAAAAGCTTTACGCTTTGGATCAGCGTAACTCTTCTGCCTATCTCGGGCAGCTTCGAGACGGTCACGAATCTGGACAATCTCGTCCGTCGTTTCGAACACTATCTCTGGTCCTGATAACTGGACATCTCCAACTTCTGCCCAATAAATGGGTGATCTACACTTTCTACCGTATAATGCCTCGAAAGGCGCAGCCTTGATGCTGGTATGGTAGTTATTGTTGTAGGAGAATTCGATCAATGGTAGTTTCTTATCCCAACTACCACCCAAATCGATCGCACATGCACGTAGCATGTCTTCCAACGTTTGGATAGTACGCTCACCCTGACCGTCTGTCTGAGGATGGTAGGCCGTACTAATATTCAAACGTGTGCCCAAAGATTGTTGGACATTTTTCCTAAAATGTGACGTGTATCTAGTATCTCGGTCAGAGATAATAGACACAGGTATGCCATGTAAGGCTACCATCTTATCAACGTATAACTGGGCTAGCATATCGGAGCTATAAGTCTCCTTGATGGGTAGGAAATGTGCTGACTTAGTCGGTCAGTCAACTATAACTCATATCGTATCATTTCCTTTTCTTGTCTTGGGTAACTTGGTAATAAAATCCATAGTTACTATTTCCCACTTCCACGTAGGAAGTTTAGGCTGTCGTAGCAAGCCTGACGGCTTTTTGATGCTCGGCTTTGACTTGCGCACATGTCAAGCATTTAGCTACATAGGTGGCTACAGACTTTTCAAGCCTATCCACCAAAATTTTGCCCTTAGATCCTGAGTAGTTGATGGCAAATTCTTAATTGTTGCCTAATTAGGGTTGCGGCATGTAATACGTAAGTAATATGAACCGTCTTTCTTATTTAACCATATAAAACCCTCAGAATATTGAGTCAGGCTATATGAGCCTATGTCTTAAAACCTACTTAATCAAGGTTTCGTTTATTCCATAATCAATATGGAGTTTTCACAATACTCCATCCCACAGCGGGATACAAATCTTAATTCTACCTGCCTTCCATGAGGTAAGCAGGGAAAACTTTTGAGAAGATAATTAAGATACAAGGAGGCTACAGAGATTTTCCATATCTCAGGCTCCAGTTCATCCATCATTGTTCGTGTCAAATGAGTGACACTTTTATGTTATAAGTCCACGACTTCCTTAATCGGGAACATTTACTTGGAAATTTTTTTTCCATTTTTGGATATCTTCTTTGAATACTACTAGTCGACTTTAGTACAATATGATCATTGGGATATCTTAGGGGTTCCATGCATTAAACCTCCATGCTGATCAGACATGGAAATAATCTATGGGACACACTAGGATACGTCAATCCTCATATGACACTTTTATCAATCATAGTTTGGCATTCGCAGGCGATAGAAAACAAGGAGAAAAATAATTAAAATAACATATGTTGTCGTACTCTATGCGAAGAAAGAGTACTCTTAGATTTTCGGAAGTATTCCTTGCCGATACTAGAAGCATCGTTTACTATGGTTTCCTTGGTAAGTTATACCTTGTGGATGATAATAAAAATTTTGCTAAGTTTATGGTTCATGAAGATTTATTATTGCCTGTATTAAAAACAGGACACTTAGCAGAAATTATTATTGATAAATGATAAGGAAGTTTATTGTACAAGTGCTTATATTTAATTAGAATGGAGATTTTCACAAACTAGGCACCTAGCTCAGTTGGTTAGGCGCGCGAAAGGGTGCGGCCGGCCTAGACCCAGGTTCGATTCCGGGGACGGCCAGTTCCACCATTTTTTTTTATGTATAATATTAATTAATCGCACGGGTACGTGTAATTATGAGAGTTGTCTCATAAGGAGTCTTGATAATTAATTGCTTCTTATTACCCACAATACGGGCTTGATTTTTTTAAGGCAACTAATCGACTTTTATCACTATATTGAGTCCTTATGTGTGCAACCAATAGTTTGCCATAAGGTATTAGAAAGAGTGATTTCTAATAGATATTAGATATCAATATAGGATTTGTTGAAGCATTTTCTAAAGTATCATCGGTCAATTTATACATCGTATTAAATGACCGGAGTCTTAATCAGGCGTAGACAACAGTTCTCAACATTTATTGTTCATAATATATTTATATGTGCCAATATCAAATAAGTTTCTGCATAAACTGTTCGATAAGGAAAGGTACATATTATACTATTATTATTCTGCATCATTTCTTGGGCGTTCCTCCTGATAACTCATGCGTTTGTTCTCTTGGCCTACTCAGGCTTCCTCGCGTACTTAGGGCAGTTGGACTTTATGTGCCCCTTCTCGCCACAACCGAAGCAGTTTGCATTCTTTATGTCCCTACATTCGTGGGACTGGTGGCCAGTTCTTTTGCAGATGCCACATTGCTTTAGCTCTTGGTTTGATCGACACTGTCCCCAGTGTCTTCTTTTGCAGGTTTTGCATGTAGGCTTCTTGTTGGAATCCTGTTGATTATTGTTGAACTCAGATTTGTTCTTCTTAGGATTCTGGGGGTTATCTTCCTCCCTTTTTCGCTTCCCATCATCAGAAGCCTTGGCAGCCTTGTTTCTAATCACATCGAGTGTGAGAGATAGCGACAGATCTGCCACTGACCTGAATGTAGTAGGTCTTGAAGCCTTAACACTGGCTTTTATTTCTGGGGCTAAACCCCCTATGAAGCGAGCAATTCTCTTGGGTTCCGGTGTGATCAAATAAGGAACCAATCGAGACTTGGTATTGAAATTTGTAAGGTATGCTTGACAATCTAAGTTCTCCATGACTAATGCCAAGAATTCAGTCTCAATCTTCTCAACTTCATGTTGAGGACAGTAATTTTCTTTAATAAGAGCAACGAACTGATCCCAAGTCATCTCGTACAAAGGAATCTTCCCCGTAGCTTGAATGAGAGACTTCCACCATGCTAGTGCCTCTCCCTTGAATGATTGGGATACATACTTCACTACATCCCTCTCAGCGCATCCGCTGATATCCACAATAGTATCCATCTCGTCCAGCCATGTCATACAGTCAATGGCTCCTTTCTCCCCTGTAAAATCCCGGGGTTTACATGACACAAAGTACTTGTAGGAGCAACCCTTATCACGGGGTCCTTTATTCAGTATGATTTGTTGAGACGGATCACTGTGATGGTTCGAGGAGCGACGATCGTCATCCCCATTCTTGGGATCATCTTTCTTGGGAGGTGGCTTGATGTGAGCTTCAGAGTGTGTTTTAGGCTTTGAAGGCTGTGTAGAGTGGGTCCTACTTCGAGTACCACTGTATTCCTCATACTGCCTATCCAAAGCCTGTGTAACAGCGTCGTCTATGATCGCTTTTAATTCGGCACCCGTTAACGTAATCTGGGCGTTCACATTTGGCTCCACTGGATGGCTATTACCCTCGTCTGAGTTAGCCATTACAATTTAACTGTTGCAGAAAACAAGGGCAATAGTTTATTTGGGAGTTTATTATGGAATTGCCCCTTAGGGAAATTCGTTAACCATGGTAAACAGAGGCCACATTTGGTTAATTTATTTATCATGTTTATTTAGGATTTCTATAATAATTTATCCTAATTATAAAACAATAACAGTTTTATTTGTGGCACAAAAGGCCTAGTCTCGTGGACATTTTTATTTAACCTATGATTTCAAGGAATCATAACATTAAGGTATACTGGCACAATAGGCCTGGTCACAAGGACATTTATAAATTTTGCTCTATGATTTCAGAGAATCGAGGCATTAAGGTTTTAATAATAGCACAAATGGCCTAGTCGCGTAGACAAGTTTAATTTATAAGCCATGATTTCAGAGAATCGAGGCATTAAGGTTTTAATAATAGCACAAATGGCCTAGTCGCGTAGACAAGTTTAATTTATAAGCCATGATTTCAGAGAATCGAGGCATTAAGGTTTTAATAATAGCACAAATGGCCTAGTCACGTAGACAAGTTTAATTTATAAGCCATGATTTCAGAGAATCGAGGCGTTAAGGTTTTAATAATAGCACAAATGGCCTAGTCACGTAGACAAGTTTAATTTATAAGCCATGATTTCAGAGAATCGAAGCCTGGAGGTTTGAACCTAGTTCATTACCTTTTTCTGACAGGGAGTCATTGCTACCACTGTACTTTGGCTCATGTAGAAATGAGCAAGGCCCGTAGGCATTTTATTACCACGTATGGTTAAAATATGATCATTTTAATTGATGATGTAAACCCAGGATTTAGGGATCATTAAACTGGGTTAGGAATCTTTTGAAGAATCCTTAATTACGTGTGTGATTCCCAACGAATCACATCTGTCAGGGGTGTTAACATATTTATAGATGTTAACAGGGATTCGAATCTTTTAAACAGGTCTTACCATCTTGACCCGGTCTTAAAATGACCCGAAGGCTAGGTTTCACTTTTAAGATTCTTATTAATATTTAACGCGGAAAAATTTCTGAATTGAACTGTTAATAGGGATCTGAATCTACATTGAGGAACTGCCATCTTGGCCGGTCTTAATATGACCCGAAGCTAGGTCTTGTCCTTTTAGATTTTGCCATTTTATTATAATGGTAGATCTTATAATATATGAATGATATTTTTTAAACTTAATCGTTCCTTTGAAATTTAAACAAATATAGGGTTGCCCTAAATGGGACTTCAAAAGAATAATGTCGTCCTCGGAGGGACTGAATGATAAATATGTCCTTATAAGGACTATATACGGAAACGTTCTTCAGCAAAAGGAGTTTCTTCTTCATTCAATTCCTGAATGCTTTCTCCGTGGTTGCACGTTTCATCCTGGTCGCGGTACAAAGCTCAGCATTTCCAGGCTCCAGATGTGGAGAATTCTTATTACAGCTTCTTTGCTTGGCGACGTATCCAATAAAAATTTTGAAGTGAAATTTCCAGATTAGGATTGAGATTATTCCTATGTTAAGTCTAGACTCAGAAGTTTAGATATGTGCAATTGTGTAACTGAGATTAAACACAAAAGGCTAGTGTTTAATTCACTCAGTGTTGGCTCTGATACCAACCTGTCACACCCCGAATTTCCACGTGTCACCGGTGGGCCCGGTGGGGAGTATCGTGACATCATGGTTGGCAACATAATAGTCAAACAACACAATATATATGAATGCACAGCGGAAGCAAACGATAATCATTATTACTTTCCGAATATAAGTAATGTCAAGTATTACAACGGAAGGTAAAGGATTCACAGGCGGATCTTAAAACATATCATTTGTTCAACAGACTTTAGACGCCTAGAACTTGCAAGGTTCCTTATTATGGTCCTGAGCCGCTTCCAGCCTATTACGTACTTGTACCTGTCACTTAGACTTTTGAAAATACGTCAGTTTTCACTGGTAAATACACTCAACCGACTCATTTGAAAAGAGTTTAATAGAATTGATTTGAATGCACCAGGCACAAAACCTTTTGACACTTTGATTAAAATGCACAGAGGCAAAATTAATCTTTTTATGCTTTGGGATAAACTATATCTCATGTTATCAGTTTTACATAACTTGCTCTACATACGGGGCCCGAATCTATGCCGGTTCATGATTAACCGACACACCACTATTCCCTTATTGGGAATCCCTTATTGGGTATGATTATTATTCCCTTATTGGGAATCCCATATTGGGTATAATTATTATTTAGCATATAGCATCTGTCAGGTGTATGCCTACACCCCGTGCTTAAGTCGTGGCCATTGCAATTTAATGAGTCAAGGATATCCAGGACACGGTCGCATTAATCCCCAATGTTTCAGTCAAGCAATACGAATTAAAACAGGTTATTTGGATTTCCCGACTCATTGGTCTTCGAATCCCATACCTGACCATGCGGTATTTATTTTACCGTATCCCAAGCCCATAATAGGGAAAATAAGTTAAGAGTATTTACCTGAGCTAGCTCCTGTCTTAAATAGCAAGAATTAATAACTCAGCCGTATTCACTTAAGTAAGCGTAGGTACAATTTACCGGAAAGCTCTAGTCTGGAATGATGGTATAAATAATTAATTAGAATGCTAACGGGTCTTTAATTAAGTCTAAGCTTAGACCGGTTAGTCTTACTGGAAGATACGGTTCAGACGCATGATTAAGCGAAGACCGGATAGAATGTGATTTAGACCCGACAAGTTTGAAGACTTGTTTAATATGGGTTTATTATTCACATTCTGGATTTTGAGATAAAACCGATAAGGTTTGACCCGTTTCGGCTAATTTATGTAAACGTGTTACATAACCCGAACCGAACGCGAAATAAGCGTAGCGGGTATCCGTAAGAGCCATATACAGGTTTCCTAAGTTAATATGCTTCAAATATGTTGTGACATCAGTAGGATGTCTTTCGTTATGCCCTGAACTAATTTAAACACAAACTATGCCCCGTAGGGGTAGTTTGGTCATTTTAAAGTTTGTAAAAGAGTTTAAATTGTTTAACTGAGTTACAGGTCTGATGTAAACAGCAAACATACTCAATTTGATAAGTTATATCAGTAGGCTAAAGTTTATATGTGAAATTTATCATCTTTAACCAAACTATGCCCCGTAGGGGTATTTTGGTAATTTCACATAAGCCGAAAAGCTCAAAACGAAGTCTGAGTTTATCAACCTTTGCTTACTGTTAAAATATCATCATTTGCCTCATATATCAGTAGGTATCAACCCGGGTATGTCCAATATGATTTTAAGACATACTATGCGTTAAAAACGCTAATTATGGCGATTAAAGGCCATTTCCGGGTTCTATACTTAAATCTGATATTTTTATATTTCCAGAAGGCTTAAAATAATCTATTTAACATATGTGATCAGTAGCAAAAGGTTTGGAGTCGTTTAGATAAGTAAAACTCATTTTATGGCCCGTAAGGGCAAAACCGACAATTACCGGATTAAGCCTACGACTACTAGTTATGCTCAGCCTAAAATTAATTAAAAATCTTTAAAAATCCCAAAATAATATTTAACATCAGTGGGTAAAAGATTTGATATCAAAAAGTATGTTTAACTAGGCTATATGCTAATTACGCCATTTTATTAACATAAAGCTTTAATTTAGCGACAATGAGCATAACTATTAATCTACAAGTCAAACTGATGTCAAACTTTGCATACAAGTTTATATATCAGTAACTAAGGTTTCTACACTTTTACATTTTCATAAATCATGATTTAAGGTAATAAGGGCATAATGGTCAACATATGAGCAATTAACGGAATCATGCTTATTAATCGGATAACTAATGAACCGAGGTGTATAATCACAGAGGGTCATACTTGCATGTAACCTGGTCCAAATGGAGCTCTAAGGTATTTCTAAAACATACCTAAACGGGTCAGAACTGAAAGTCAACCGAAAAGTCAAACTATGTGACTTTCGGTTCCGAACCGGGTTTAAACAGGAAATAGTCGGGTTGAACATGTTGGGACATGTTCTTACACTTATTTCTAAGTTATAACAATGTTTAAACAGGTTACAAATGTTCTAGATAGCTAATTATGCATAAATGCCAATTTAAGCAATATGTTGACTTTTTAAGTAAAGCTTTGACCCGACATTTGACCTGTTTAGGATGGTGATCAGGGGAAACCCTTTTGGGGTTTTATTACCCACATAAATACCATTCTAAAACTACTTTTAATTCGAGATAAGACTGAGTCATTAGTGACTAATCTCGAAGTCAAACCGTAATTACGACGGTTTGACTTTTAGCTAATTAACTAAGCTAAACACAACCAAATAAGAACTAGAAGACTTACAATAGTCTAATGCACGAATTATGATCAGAAGGGAGAGTTCCTTAGCTCCAGGAGGCTCCAATGATCAAATGCAAGTGTGAAGATTGATGGTTGCACAATGTGGCTTTATATAACACTTGGATCCACCACAACTACTTGACAACTAACTCTAGGACCATCCACAACCATTCAACACTTGTCCTAGTGCTCTAGGATAGTTTAGGGGTCGTTTATAACTGATAAAAACCGGTGCAAACGGTCACAATCGCGTACAACAGCCAACAGCAGGTTTCTGGTCGCTGGCACCCGCTAGCGCACCGTTACGCTACATCTGTAGCGGTGCGCTAGCCCGCTATAATGGGCCGTTGACTTGTCAGGGTAGCGCACCGTTACGCTACTCTTGTAGCGGTGCGCTAGCCCCTTCTGAGACATAAATTGTTGTTGTTTGTTGAAGTTTCGTAAAGGTAACCAATTATTTCGATCTTGGGTCCTATACCAGCACTCATGGACCTCCCAAAACGGTCTTGCACAGTATCAAACCCCACCATAATGATATGTTTGTTTTGGATTCAAAAGCAAGGCCCGTATATCTCGGTTTACCATTCAATTCACTTGTGGGATCAAATCATGCTTTTCAATTCTATTATTATCAAGAATTCTCTGCATTGAGGGTAATTAAAGATGGGTATAACATTTAATCGGGTCTTGGGATTTATACTTGAGGTCGTTCAAAGGTAACAATTTAACATGACGCCACTTTAATCCTACCGAAACATCTTTATTAAATCCGGGTTTTTCAACGCGTTTTGTCTTACATGACACGTGTCATTTTATTATTAAACCCGAAATTTCGAGGTGTTACAGTAACAACCGTTTTAATCGGGTCTTGGTTTTTGATTATTTGCATTTTAGCCCCTCTAGTCCTTTAACAATGATAACTTTAATTCCTAACTTGGTTTCTTTATTTTCTTTATATATTTAACGATTCTAACCTTATTTTATTTGTATCATAAACCACTTTAACCTGAAACTAATATTTTTTAGTCCGTATTTAATTAAAATAATACAAAACAATATTTAGAACAAATAAATAAAAAAATTTCATTTTTCCTTTATTTCATTTTGTATCCGATTTACAAAACGAGTCAGGTTTTTTAGGATTCGTTTTTTGCGGATATTAAAGGCAACTTCTTCACTCGATTTGGCCCATGATCATTATCAATCATAGTGCAACGATCATTTTAACTAATAGTTTGTATCAACACTCGACATCAAGCGGTTTTATTGCCCACTCTATCTAATGTCTAACCAACATAGTTCGTTGATTAGATCCAACCCGCTATTCTAAGCTCATATCATTCGAATTGTAGTGTGTGTGTTGCGTGATAGAAGTATCATTTATAACCAGTGTTGCAAAAGTCGGTAGGTGGTCCCTAGTCAGCTAACTAGGGAATTGCGAGCAATCGGAGTACTCGGAGAGTACTCGGGGAGTACATAGACATGGTAAATATAAAGAAAATTAATTATTGCATATTATATATGTAAAAATAAGGACAAAATGAGTATAATTTAGAATAAAACATGTTTAAAGTTCAAATCTCACCGAGTACAAGGCCGAGTTGTCCAAGTACAAGGCCAAGTAAGTCGAGTACAAGTCCGAGTACAAGTCCGAGTACAAGTCCGACTAGTCTGAGTACAAGGCCGAGTAGGCTGAGTAGGCCGATGTTGACCGATTTTGACCGCCACCGACTAGTTAAGTCGGACTATGGTAAACTCGTCTCGCAGGTGGTCCGAGGACCGAGTACTCACCAACTACAAGGCTGAGTAGGCCAACTTTTACAATACTGGTTATAACTATAGACTTACGTCGTTCAGAATGTTTAATTGAATCATGTGATTATGTGATAATTTTGGGTTTATAAAACGCAAAATATCATTATGTTTTTTTATAAAAATATTAAATTTAATTAGGGTTTCAAATCTAGATGAACTTATCAGAAAAACTTAAAAGTTTTAACTCAGTTTGAGCAAGGTTATATAACTCTATCATTTTGTTCCTCTGTCTTGAAACATGATCTAATAAAGGAGACTTTTAGATTAGAGTTTTGTAGGGAAGGTAATATAATAAGAGACCCAACAACTATACAAAAATATTTAACAGGTCTACTAACATTACAATTATGTGATATTTGTGAAATTGATAGGTATATCTGGGCAAGTTCCACGTTGATGCTTCCTGGACTGACAAATTTTATACAGTGCTTGAGGACTTGATTTTATAGATCCAGTTTCTCTGATAAATTTATCTTGCTATTTAGAAAGTTTATTGTTGCAACTTGAGATTTTAACAATCTTATATTTTCCCGAAAATCTGTATAGAAAACAAAAATCAAACAAACAAACTACTAAAATAATCGGATCGAATGTACCTGTTTCACATAAGTCAATGAATCAAATCATAGAAAATAAACTCTAATGTTGAAATTAATTTGATTTAGCCAGCCATGGTGGCTAAATAAATTAAAACAAATACGAAACAAAACATAAAAATAAAAGGGATATTGGATTTTAATAATCATAAGTTTCACTAGTTGGCCGATAATAATCTCAACTTTAAAAATTACCTCCAATAATCCCAACTTGTAAAAGTTTGGCCACCATTAATCCCAACTTAGGATCTATAAAAATTCCCTCCAATTACCCCTCGTAACTTTCTTTTCAAAATAGAAGAAAGTGGAAGAAAGTGAAAGGAAGAAAAATATAAGGTTTTAGCGTTTATTATTTTACCCTCTCACTCTTTCTATTATTAAACCCAACAAACGAGTTATTTCTATTTTTTTCTTACTTTCAGCTCGGCAATACATGAAATCTTTACTTTGTTTTCCTTTTCTTCGAACTTAGAAACACAAAATGAAATTATATTTTTCCCTTTCTCTACCTTTCTTTTCTCTCCTAATTTCTTTTTCTCTTCTTTTCTTTTCTTTTCTTTAGTACACGAGAACACAACGTTTCTTCCTCCTCGATCGTGTTCTGCTATTCCAGAAGTCATAGAAGTCATCGACTGCGATCCCTTCAGTTTTAGTTAAAGTCATCCTATTTAAATTAGAGGTGTAAATTTATGAGATGATGAGAAAACACGATACGAATCTAACATGAAATTTGTGAGTTTGGTTTTAGTCTAAACAGGTTCGGGTCAGTTTCAGATAGAACACGCAAACCCGTTTAGCAGGCCGGGTTGATGTCAAACCCGGCTAGTTTATCCGATTAACCCATGTATATTACATATTAGTTTTTCAAAGTTTGTTTTTATAACGTAAGTTTTTTTGTCTAGAAACTTAGACTGATGCTTTCCAAATTAAAGACCACACTAATCCTTGGAGGGTGTTACTTTATTTTTGATAGAGTTAATTGCCAAAATCGTCCCTGAGGTTTGGGCACATTTGCCATTTTCGTCCAAAATGACACTTTTGTACCAAATTGCCCCCAACGTTTGTAACTTTTTGCCATTTTCATCCAAACCACCAACTTAGTTTATTTTTCTGTTAAGTTGAGGATATTTGGATGACACTGACAAATATAAAACCACAGGGACAATTTTGGCAATTTACTCAAACCCTTTTTAATTTCTTTTATTTAATTATTTTTGTTACATATATAATAAAAAAATATACATGGAGTTTTTAGAAAAAAATTTGATAGTTTTGTCATATAATTTTTAGAAATTTTTATCCAAATCACTAACTAAGTTTATTTTTTCTGTTAAGGTGAAAGATGTTTTAAATTTTATAAAGAGTGAATTGCAAATTTTGTTATTTATCTATATATCAAATTTCAGGCGGTGTCCCTTGTCTTTAAAATTGACGAGCTTTGTACTTATTGTTTTAAAATCTTGCACGGTATGTCCTTTGACTCTAACCCAGTTATATTTTTTCTGTTAAATCAGGTAATAGAAGGGTATTTTAGTGGTGATGGACTTGCAACATCATTGATACCAATTACCACCTGGGATGATAGCGGCCGACGTTTGTTTACATGGAGAAACAAGATGGTCGTTTCTGTAATAAATATTTCCCCCCACGTTATATTGTATCTTATTTTGAAATTCATAAATGTTATTTTGATTGCAATTATAGTCTAATGAAATCATTCTTTACACTAACATTTCTTGCTCACTGATTGATCACACCTAGTTCGGTTGATTACATCAAAATTTTGTAATAAAAATTTCCCCCAAATTCTATTGTTTCTTGCTTTGAAATTCACAAATAATATTTTGATTTCCGTTATAGTTTAATAAAAGTACTTTACTCAAAGAACATTTCTGGCTGGAAGTACTATAGTTTAATCAGTTCAATTGAATTTTTTTTATTATATATATGTAACAAAAATAATTAAATAAAAGAAATTAAAAATGGTTTGAGTAAATTGTTAAAATCGTCCCTGTGGTTTTATATTTGCCAGTTTCATCCAAATATCTTCAACTTAACAGAAAAAATAAACTAAGTTAGTGGTTTGGATGAAAATGGCAAAAAGTTACAAACGTTGGGGGCAATTTGGTACAAAAGTGTCATTTTGGACGAAAATGGCAAATCAGCTCAAACCACAGGGACGATTTTGGCAATTAACTCTTTTTGATATCTTGGGTTTTAAATTGAAGGCCGGGTTCCCGTAAGATACTTTGTAAATTTATTTTTGATACTTGGGTTTTAAAGTCTCGTACACTAAGGCCCAAAGATTGAAAAGTTGGGCTGGAATTTAATTCCGCCCATTGCAAGAAAAAGCCCAAGAATAAGAAAAAAAGAATTTAAAAGAATCTCACTTTGTTTGATCAATGTTTTTTGGTGATTGACTTTCCAACTTAGAGCATTCACAATGATGTACGAGGTGGGCTGGAATACTCTCACTTTGATCAATTGGGTAACTTATTGTGAACCAATTTACACGCCTTGCTTGCGGTATGCGCATATAATGTATATATGTGTGGGCCCTTGGGGGGCAAAACTGAAAGTACACTAATTTTAACGTTATTTTACTAATTTTGTGAAAATAACGTTAAAAAGCGAGGGACGGTTAATCATGTGGTGGCGTTGATAGCCGAAAGACAAGGGGGTACATGCGCTAATCGGCTTTTGTCCCAATTGCTGAGTGTTATGTGCCTTATGTCCAAGGCTTGATGCAAAACTACTACGGAGCCGGGGGTCTCACTGGAAGCAGCCTCTCTATTTCTATAGGGTAAAGGTAAGGCTGTCTACATCTTACCCTCCTCAGACCCTACCTTAGCTTTGCTGTTGGTGGGATATACCGAGTATGATGATGATGATTGTCAACCAATTTACGAGGTGGCTGCTAAATAAGATATTTTAAAAAAGTGGCGAATGTTTTTATTTTCTGAAACGTTAGCTAGTCCATCACAATGGCATCAATATTACAAATGAAAGGAAAAGTATACATATTTGTAGAGACGGTAAGCTTTGAATACAAAAGATTAAAACACACGCAACTTAACATCATCTTCCAGACACATCCTCCATTTTGATTTTGTTTTACTTGGAAGTAAAATAAATCAGTATAGTTTCATGCACCGACTTTAATCGTGTGAGTTGGCATATTTCTGAGAGCTTGAGCTTCAACAGCTACTTGATCAAAGTTACTAGGGTTTTTTGCAACAGCCGGAAGAATTTCAGTGTGCAACAAAGCTTCTAGCTTAACAACATCAATACTTTTGTGATCTTGTCCTGGAACTTTCTGCTCCTCCATTTCAGTGATTTTCGCTTCAAATTTGGATGTCTTTTCATCGATAATAGGCTTCTTGTTTTTGTACATGAAGTATAGTATGATTTGAATGATGCCAAAAGTGAATCCAAGAACATTGGGGATCTTCAAAAACAAGTTCTCAAGAAAATTAATATATTATAAAATATAATACAGGTCGCATAGTAAGGAAAATGATCAGAGAATTGTGTTGTATGCTATATTTCATACCGCAATATTGAAGTCGTGAAGAAGTAGGCCGTAAAAGAACCACATAACTGCGCTGAGGGTGAGTGCTACTGATAGTAGAATTGGCATGTACTCTACACTTTTTGTTTTAATCACTTGTCGCTGCAAAATAAGGTCGATATGTATTAAGCATGCATGATATATTAGGAAATAAACAAAGTCGTATTAAATGCAAAAAAAAAATCTTAGTCACAAATCATGCACACTTACCAGAACACCCAGAGGTGCAACAAAAACACATAACGAGAACACAAGGCAAATCCATCCAACTATCACGCCGCGGGTGACTCCACTTGCAAGGAATTGAGTCAAGACAACAATCAATCCGAAGCCAACAACTATTAGCAATACAATGAGCTTCAAACTCTCCATCTACATAACCAAGTTTTTTTGTTAGATTAATCTTCTTCAATGATAGCTATATATATGATCATTAAGTTTCATTGTTAAATATTGAATAAAACATACCCTAGCCTTCTTTGGTGCATAGAAGAGGAAGAATACAATGTACACGGTTTCAATGACGATACCAAACGAGTTAATGGTGATAAGAAGCAAGACATTGGTCTTAAGCATTGCATAGTATATCCAAAGCATGGCACTGAATAAGCCCACCACATAAGGGGCTGATTGAAAGCCCTCAGTTGATTTCTTCTTGTAGACTTTATAAAACGTTGGTCTGCGATTTTATGAAAGTTTGTTGGAAGGTTCGGTGATATTTCATGTAAAAAGATGAAATAGAATGGGAAGAAATCTAAAGATTCTTACATTGGTGCAAGAAATACCATAAAGGAGACAATATTTCCTGAAAATGTTGGAAACAAACATGTTAGCTAGGAGCCCATTCATGCATGAAAATATACATAAATTGGCGGGAAAACACAAGCAATATATTATTCATGAAGTATATACCAAGAAGGCCAAAGGCAAGAGTGAGATGAGCTAAGTTCCCTGTCATCTTCTTTAACTGCTCAGTAATACAAGTATATCTTTCCTTCCTGTTTCACAAGAAACGCTAGCTAGCTAGTTTCCTATCTCTCTTGTTATTTCTGATGAGTGGTGCATAAGATATGAGAGACTGACCCCTTTATATAGGTAGCAAGTGTTGAGGGTGATGGCTCCCCACCAATATGTGAGCATGATACCTTTTTTATGTTATCTGTCTTTAGTTACACATATTATTGAATTTGATATTAAAGTGTTTAATTCAATTTATATCCTAATGATGCAGCTTAAAGGATTGATCATCTTTCCATTTGTTTGAGCTATAGCTAGAACTGAGTTCTCTACTTTGGTTCAACACACACGACATTTGGACATCACCATACACAAAATTGTGAACTGTGTTCTTGCTCAAAGACAAGCTTCGATTACAAGCAGTGGCGAAGCTTGACCCGAATGACCGGGGGGTCGAAAACGTATATACCAAAAGTTTCTATAGAACCGTGGGGTCGAAAACGTATATACCAAAAAATTTCTATACGAAACTACATATATAATACTACTGAGCTAAAAGTTCGGGGGGTCGGGCGCCCCTCCCCGCCCCTTCTATACTTTGCCAGTGATTACAAGTGAAATTTAGTAACGTCCGGAGTATTGCTACTCTAGTTGTTATGGGGAGACAAACATGACTAAGGAAATTCCTAGCTTCAACTAAACTTGATTCGTCTCCACGTTTGTAATACCTGTTTCTTTATACGGGCATATAAGAAAGATACCAGTATATGGCCTTATAATTTTGTATACGGCCGAATACTATGTCCTTATACACCCATAACAAGAAACGGGTATTACGCCTTTTGATTTTTACTTACATTAAGCTAACTTCATCTGTATTTTCTTTAACTTTTATGTTGTATATATTTTATCAATTATAAACATATTACTCTTAATCAAATCACTCATATACGAATCGCCAATAAAATCTGCAAAGCAGACAACTTCGACTGTCGATTAACAGAAATTTCATCTTTTATAAACATTGCTTTTATTTTGAAATTGCTTCTCACCAGCTTCATGAATCCACGTTAAATATTCTCTGCAATTCTCCATGGTAAGTAGTTAGTAAAGTATTGTGGCCGTTCAAAAATCAGTTTCTTTCTCCTTGCTAGTGTTTTTTTCTAAAATAATTCGTCGTTCCAAAAAAAATAAAAAAAGAAAGACTAAAGAAGGAAAATACCTACTTTACATAACAACTATAAGTAGTGGCGGAGCTAACTCGTTAACTTTGGAGTATCCCAAATTTCTTTTTACCGTGCAATCATAAATAAACCTTTTTTGTTGTTTTGGGTTGTTATTATTTACTAATTGGGCCTCCTTTTAATTATGTTATTGTTAATTTAGGCTTATAAAAAAACTGGAATTTAGTAATATCAAGTATCCTATTTTTTGGTTAGAGGTATCCTCATATTTTTTAGGGGTATCCTCTGTAAAAAAAACTGAAAGAACATGCACTAAGATTACAGGGTTGAGCTGTAGCCCGTCCTACCCCTACTATAGCATAGGTTCTGCCCCTAGCTATAAGTAAATAGCAAAAAAACTTCTAACTATTTTGAGTTCAACCACCTACTGATCTTTAACAGAGATTTTTAGGATACAATGAAATCAGAAAAAAATCACATGACCCATTAGAGGGTAGGGGCGGTCATCACTCATCACTCACTCACAACTTCCAATTAAGTTCCGCCATGTCATTAAGCATTATTCCATTACTCGTGATGGATTTTAGTGGAAATGCCCATCACTCACCACCACACCCAACAATTTCCCTTGCCACCCAACACTTCTTCACGCTTGATACATTCAACGCGTTTATAAACAAGGGCGGCGGTGGTGTTTTGTTTAATTTGTTCCACGCGTGATGGCACCTCCATCACGGACCGCCAATAGTGCCCTTAAACTCAAAACAGAAAAATATCTTGATCTCCTTTCTATAATCAATTTTAATTAACATGGTAAAAATTATTAAATAACAACTCGCTGTATAAAGAATGACTAGGAGTCTAGGACTCGACTCACTATCCACTCTCCAAGCAAATAATTATAGATCAATGGTATCACAAGTATAAACTTTCATTACTAACAAGTGAACCATCAAAGGGCATTTAGCCCAATGGCGTGTTAATTAAATGGTGCCCCTTCTTTTAGAGGTTGAGGGCTCGAGTCCTCCGATAGAATTAGAAGTAGATTAGATAGGTGCGTCAGCTGCTAATGCTACGGACAAAACTTTATTTTTAACATTACAACACCTTTTTTTATATTATGGATTTAAAACTGAGATTGGCATGTTATTATTTCCTTAGAATTGGTCCACAGCCCTTATGTCTTTAGATATTTGGCAAGGATAATGCAGATCCAGAAGGTTGGATCAATTAATCGTCTAGTAGTACTAGTGGCTGTGCTCCCTTTTCTTTTCTTTTTGTTCATCTACTTTTTAAGAGATTAATTCATTGTTTGTGTGTGTGTATGTGTGTCCACGTTTATGATTAATATGCAGGGACCAGGGAGTGTGGGGTCATCTTTATAACTGTTTAGATTAAGTTTTCTATTAGGATAAAAAGGAATTGTATTAAATTGAACAAGATTTGAAACTAAAAATTATATTGAAACAGAACTGTAGTTCTTAGTACAGTTGCGTCTATCAATTGCTTGAAGAATCCATTAATTATTCACGCATCCATTCATAACTTCAGATAAGTTTCCATTTTCTTAATTAATTAATAGGAACAGTGCTTCACAAAAATGATGGGGGAATCATATCAGTTTGATGCAGAGCGAAAGCAATGAAAAATCAACAGAGAGTTCTTACAGAAAATAATATATATATTCTTTTATGCATAAATCATTACATCATGGGCCATTAAATATTGAAATTAAATCTAAAATAACGTATAAATTAAGTCATTTAGTGATTTACGCGTTTTACAATAAAAATCAAAAGATTAGAAATTGCAAAATAACATATATATATAGTGATGAAATCAGATCTCTAATTGATGGAATACGACTCCGACTGCTGAACACATGATTCGGCTCATCTAAACTTTATAGGCCATTGTTTATGAGCCCTGTAAGTCTACTCATAACTCAAGTTGATTATGCTACTTTTATGTTTAGACCTTTTTCTACCATGTTTTCCTCTATATAGTGAGTCCATATAGGAGTATGTTATCTCTTGGATTAACTCTGTCATAGTTTACTTATCCTTAACGGATATTGGTTTGAAACCAAGTCTAAACAAGGCAAAGGAGTTAATGTGCAGTTCGGTATGACCTACAAAGGTACAAAGGGCTTATGTATCTATATGGTAGAGGTGTGTTTCTTAATTAAGCGTTGTTAAGATTATATGAAAGGTACCCTCGACGAACGATATGCTTACCACTCATTAGAGTATTACTTTCTATCACGCTCAATGTTTTGCGTCCGCCAGTTCATGTAACTAAAGGCTTAAAGCCATAAAACCACTTGTATAAAATCAAATCATCATGTGGGTGAAATAGTTTGATGTGCATATGCTGATAAATAGTAGCCCAGCAAATTCCAATTCATATTTGGGCTCTATCTCATCTTGAATTCTTTTCATTCATAATGGAGAAAACTTTTAAGAAACCCTATCTTGTCCCTTTCCACTTTTCAATTATTGGAAGTGATTAACACTATAAAGAGTATCGCCCCTTTTTTTGCATGGCTAACATAACGTATAGTTGCAGTTCAATCTTGTGCATAAACAATTCAAGAAATGGTTCACACTCGTATAATTTTCTATAAATATCTATCATGTGTATGTGTATGGCTAGCTTTCTTGACAACGTAATTAACAGAGAACACAATCATTTGACAATACATGATATTCGTCACAAACGTTTTCGCCTTTATGGTACATAGCTTTTAATGTGTAAGACGAAAAGTGAGAAAATGGTTGTTTCCCTAAGCAGTTGTAGATTGTTCAGGAAATGGACAATACATGACTATATATTTATAGAACAATGGACTTATATAAATTGATACAGACAATTACAACAATAACAACAAACGTATCTGGTATAATCTCACTCATAAAAGACAGTATGAATGTTCCTTGATTTAAAAATTCTAATATCAACTTGATTCATTACCTTTGAGATAAATGTTTGTGTGAGTTCAGAAAAAAATATCCTAATTATTAACCAAGACACGACTTGATAACTAGCTGCATACATTGATCAGGGTAGTGACTAAATTTTGGTTGAAAACTTTGTCATTGAGAGCCCATTGCTAATTTTGATAAGAGACCAAATAAGAAAAATGGTCACTTTGTCACCTTTAATTTTAGTGACAAAAAGAGTTGTCATTGAGATTCTCTCAACCTGTTAACTATGTCATATTCAAAGTGCCAACTATTTTTTGGCCAGTTAACCTTAATGGGACATCTTCCTGATGGTTAAGTGGTGTAAGAAAAAAAATAGAGATTTATATCCTGTAAGATGCATGTTGTGGTATTCATCTTAGAAAATCAAGCAGTTAGTGTTAAAAAAGTTAACTTTCTAGTCAACCAACATTTGTACCGATTTTAGCACTTAAACCATCAAACTCAGAGGCTAGTACTATTGTTCATCACTATGTTTTCTTAACTCTGGCTATTATTGTTTGTTACTAACTCATCATAATTTTGTAACCACCATTTTTTAAGGGTGAGGGTATTGACACACCCCCCCCCCCTTTTTGTGTGCACACCCCCCCCCCCCCCCCCCCGAGGTGGCATATAGGGCAATAAGGGGCTTATATAATGTGAAAGCAATTAATGTGCCAGAAAAAGTGTTTTGATAAGCCTCTCATTGCCCTATGAGAGGCATATAAGGTTGGGGTAGTTGGAGCATTAAACCCTATACGCCTCTCATTGAGCAATGAGAGGCTTATCGGCACGACTTTTGATGATTTTAAGGTATAATTACTGACATGAAAGGAGTTCAGTCTGAAAAAGCGTGAAAGTGACCCATATGACCCTTATCGACCTATACGACCCTTATCGACCAAGAATGTTTATTTACCCAAGCATACGGGATTTATGGCTTCCAATTTTTTTCAAACTCGCAAAATTCCGACTGAACTCCTGAAGATTCTTAACTAAAAAATGTGGTTGAGACCGTGAAGCATAAAGATGTAGTTTTGGGGCATTGGTAATATTTTTGGCGAAGATTCGAACCAGTCGTACGTCTCCGAAAGCGTTTGGCTATCCGGCGTTGATCGAGGTGAGGAGGAGGTTGTGTCCGTGCCTCGTTGTGATGACGGGGGTGTGCGACCCACGTTACCTGACTTGAACCTGGTGTTTATAGATGAGGGGGAACCATCTTACAATATTGCCCAAAGTTATCCGCGACACGAATACGGGACTTACCATTCGTATACGGAAAACAAACACAAGTTAGAGTATGAGGAAGGTGCTAAGGAGTATGAGAAAAATGATAAAGAAGTCGAAGAAGGTGCTAACGACTTTGAGGAAAATGATAACGAAGTCGAGGAATGTGCTAAGGACTTTGAGGAAAATGATAACGAAATCGAGGAAGGTGTAATGTACTTTGAGGAGGATGTTGACGACGACGAACCTGCTAACGAGGAAGGTGTTCACGACGACGAGCGTGCTAACGAGGAACCTGCTAACGAGGAAGGTGCTAATGACGAGAAAGAAACAAAAGAGGTATGACATAACCGTCAATTACGTGTTATTCGTGTTACATAATGTTGATATAATTTTTAGATTGGATAAAATGATTTTGTATACGTGTTATTCGTATGTATATAATTTTTATTAGGTAGGAGAAATCTAGAAAATGTTTGACCCATCCCGACCTTAACCCGAACCCGACCCGAAATTGTGTCATACATATTAACCCGATTTCGTTATCATTTTGGTGAAATATTATATATGTTCTGGTGAAATATTTTGTTAAAAATAGATTACTTAGGCTTGTAAATGAACCGAACGAACACGAACGAGGCATGTATACTGATTATTTCACAGAAAATGTATGACACGACATTTCATACAAACCCTAAAATGTGTCATACATATTAACCCGAACCCGATGTTGAACCCGAGTTTTTTTATTGTTTTTTTGACAAATTAATATATTAATTTCATTTATGTGGATTTCTAATGAACCTTTTTTTTAGGTATTTGGGTCACTTGAAGAATTGAAGAATTGGGTATACAAAAGAGAAGTTGCGAAAGGTTACGTCATTGTCACCCAACGAATGAGGAAAAAAGGCGAAGGTGCGTCAGCAAGGACAGTGAAGATATGGTTGCAATGCGATCGTGGCGGCGAACACAAAAGTAAAGCATCCATTCGGCGTTCCGGTAGCAAAAAGGTCGGCTGTCCTTTTAGTCTGATAGGGAAACTAGACTCAAGTAGTGGTAGTTGGAGCCTTGTGGAGAAGAAAAACATTCACAACCATGAGCCTGCTGAATTTCTCGAGGGCCACGCGTTTGCTAGAAGGCTGACCCCGGACGAAGAATCACTGGTGGAGAGACTTTGTATGCAAGACATGGAGCCTACAAATATACATTTAACCATAAGAAATCAGTACCCACATAGCGTGTGCATTCTACAAGATGTACAAAACGTGATTAAAAATATTAAACGAAAAATGTACGGCGATCAAACTCCAATGCAAATATTGGAGAGCATGTTGCAAGAAGAAAGGTACGTTTATTTCACCAGAGTGAATCCCTCCACAAACGCGGTCGAGGAGGTTTTTTTCGTTCATCCGGACTCGTACAACATGTGGCGTGCATTCCCACATGTGTTGATGATTGATGCTACCTACAAGACGAATGAGTATAAGCTTCCGTTCATTCAAGTTGTGGGTGTGACATCGACACACAAGTCTTTTTGTGTGGCTCATGCGTTTGTCTCTAAAGAAAAAAAAGATAACTTCTTATGGGTCCTGGAGAAGCTCAAAGAATTGTTGGTAGATTGCATGGAGCCACGTGTAATTGTAACAGATAGGGATCAAGCTTTGATGAATGCTTGCGATAAAGTATTCCCAAAAGCTTCCAAATTGCTATGTAGGTGGCACATCTCACAGAATATTCTAAAACACTGTCGGGCAAAATTTACGAATGAAGACTGGAAAATATTCAAGCTTTCTTGGTCTCGACTGTGTAATTCTCCCATTCCAACGATATACAATTATAACTTTCAGCGGCTTTTCACGCGACTGGTTAACGACGGACGATCAGGTACATATTATATTAGTTTACATACATTCATGCATACATATATACATACAAAGATTACAAATCATTGTATTCAATTTTTTTTTCCAGATGTTGTGGATTATTTGTATGATGTGTGGCTGAAAGATTATAAAGAAAAGTTCGTTTCAGCTTGGACTAACACAGTCCCCAATTTTGGTCAACATACAACCAACAGAGTTGAAAGCCAGCATTCTAAGTTTAAGAGATACATTAAAGGGCCAAACAACTCGCTCCATAGACTTGTGTGTCATGTTGGCAAAGTTGTAGAGTCTCAAAAGATACAAATAAAACTTAGTTTTCAGGAGAGCAGGTCCGTGCAAATGGGGGACCACAGATTTCTATTTTTTGACAACCTACGCGGTAATGTTTCCCTAAAAGGCTTAGAGTTATTGGTTGTTGAGTGGAAGAAGCTAAATGCGTTGAGGGCAGGAGGGGGGACTTGTGGCCACCAGCTTTCTACGGGTTGTGGGTTGCCATGTGCTTGTCAGATGGAGTGGTGGGAAAATACAGGTAACATAACAACTATAACATATGCTTCGATCCATAGAATATAATCATCATTATACTTCATGTTTTAACAATGATTCTTGAAAAACAGGTTGCAAAATTCCACTTGCCGCGATAGATAAATTCTAGACAAAACTTGATTTTTCAACAGAAGAACTTAATCAAGACGAGTGTAATATTCAGGCGGAAATGGATAACCTCACACAGCAACTACATACGCAGCCACCTCTAGTGGTAAAAAGTATGTTGTCGAAGATGAAAGCGGTGTTGAATCCAAGTATGACTGACCATCAACCGCCTGAGGTACAACAAGATACTAGGGGCCGCCCAACTACGAAAGTAAAACAACAAAAGAATAAAGATAAACAACCTGAATCACAGAGGAACGACTACACTCAAAAGCCAAATGTGCGACGTAGTCGTTCAAAGAAAACCAAAGAAGAAAAAAATAAACTTCCTATTATAGATAAAGACTTTCCACGGTTGGCCGGGCACAGGTACATACGTATATACATACATATATTTAGAATTCTTTTTCAATTTTTTATTTTTTAATATTTTTTAGTTTTTTATTATTTTTTTTTGCCAATTATAGGTACAAAAACGTGATCGAGCGTTTTAAGGATTGGCTTCCATCTAGCTATCGGAGATACATAACGCATATCAAAGATGCCCAGCCGGACGGTAACTGTGGGTTTCGATCCATAGCTATGGGTTTGGGGTATGACCAGAAAGAGTGGAAGTGGGTCCGCCAAGAGCTACTCGACGAGATGTTCATTAACAGAATGCGTTGGGGCCATATACTCGAATCATTGGACAAGGGATGTTACGATAATGTGTATCGATCGATAAATTGGTTAAATGTTGAACCTGCACCTATGGCATGCTGGATGTGGTTGCCCTACACAGGGTTGTTGGTGGCTCAAAAATTTGGGGTGATTGTTCAACATTTAAGCAACGGTGTTTGTCAAACTTACTTCCCGATGTTCGATGGACCGCAGGTTTACCCGAACCATTCCATTTTAACGATTGTTTATGTCGAAGATAGCCATTTCATCATGGTTAAGTTAGCTAGCGGATGATAGCCCGATGCCAGTACCAAATGGACTTTGGAATATATACCGAAGTATGGAAGCTATGGAATGGGAGACTATGTACATGTCTCGTATTGCACAGGGTAGGGCGTTACTACGTAGTAATAGAACTCGACAAAAATAAGTTATTGACTTGTGTTAGGTGTAGCATCCGTGAAACATAGTGTACGCAACGAACTTATTAATGTTGCTCTTTATTATAATTTAAATATATTGTAACATCCGTCAAATATAGTGTACGCAACAATTTTTTTATAAATTTTTTTTAATTAAAGTGCTTCATTTAAAAGAAAAGAGTACTCCATAAAAGAAAACTATTGTTTTAAAGGGATTTAAAATTGTTGACTCAAACTAAAAATGAAATCTGTTTTTTTTTAATAAAAGTAATTAATTTTAATATAAATAAATGAATAAAAAAAAATTAGAATTACACAAATAAAAAAGGGAGGGGTCCTTCTGTATCGGACCGGCCTCCCCCAGGATTTGAACTCGCACAACTCACATAGAACACACAAGCCTTAACCAGTTTATCCAGCTGATGAATTGGTTCTAGAAAATCCTTTATAGACTTCATACGCTTTAAACCCGACAACTCCTATAAGTTGCTCATTGAACCATACGGCCCTCATTGAACACAAACACTTTCCCAACTTCAATAAAGGGGTAAACTAGATCTAAAATTTGAAAACTCACACACTAAAACACCAAGAACACACACACACACGCTCTGGACCACACGATTTTAACAAGACAAACTCTGGACCACACGATGAAGGTTAGTTTGTATTCCAAATTTTATTGCTTAATCTTCAACCTTTTTTTTTTATTTTTTGGTTTTATTTCCGCCGTTTGTGGTGGTGTTGGGTTTGACGGTGGTGTTGGGTTTGATGGTGGTGGGGGATTGACTGTGGTGGGGAATGACGGCGGTGGGGGATTGACTTTGGTGGGGAATGACGGCGGTGGTGATTGACGGCAGTGGTGGTGGTAGTGGTGGTGGTGGTGGCTGTGGTGGTGCTGTGGTGGCTGTGGTGGTGGCTGTGGTGGTGGTTCGGCGGGTGTGGTGGTGGCTGTGGTGGTGGTGGTGGCTGTTGTTGTGGTGGTGGTTAGGCGGGTGTGGTGGTAGTGGCTGTGGTGGTAGTGGTGGTGGTGGTTAGGCGGGTGTGGTGGTGGTTGTGGTGGTAGTGGTGGTGGTGGTGGTTAGTCGGGTGTGGTGGTGTTGGTGGTAGCGTAACCCTACCCTACCCCCGGCCCGACACGTTTGCCGGGTCTAGACTTATATCATCGTTTTTTTTAAATGTGCATATGTTATTTTTATTATTATATTTATTATTTTTAACAGTATATTTTCGGATGTCGGGTCTAATGCTATAATTGTATGTTTTATTAACAGGATATCGAAAGTCGGTGTTTTGACGGTGGTGGTAGCGTAATCCTTATGGAGAAGTACACTGCGTTCATATTTCAGATTCAAACGCTTAACTGCGTTCGTATTCCAGATTCATGCACCGGAATGTCCACCAACGACAATGCTTCTGCACCCACAGTCTGTGACGGTGGAAGTAGATATTTACCGGTGACTATGAGGGTGAACTGGAATGTTCTTCCACCTCCACCGACAACAATGCTTTTGCGTCAGCAACCTCGAGGGAGAACTCCTTCTGTAAGGATTGGTTCTTCATGTGGTAATGGGGAAGCGGAAAGCACGTTTACCGTGGAACGCATCCTTAAACTTGATAGCAACAATATGGTGACCGAATAGAGATCTGAATAACCGATACAGTTTGCAAGAATTTAAGAATATGTAACAGTTAGCGATTTAGGGTTTAGGGTTTAGTCGTTACATTTTGTATTAAAATGACATTTTTGTGTATTAATATAAAACGATGTTTCGTGTATTTATTGCGTTATGGTTAATAAATGATAAGTGAAAAATAATTAAAGTCATAATAATAATTGATAAATCAAAAATTTTACATTTTATAATACACAAAATTCAATTCATAAAATATCGTCATGGGTCAAAGACCGTACCCGACCCCCGGCCCGACCCGTTTACCGGGACTAGATATAACATCGTTTTTTTTAATGTGCATATGTTTTATTATTATTATTATCATTATTATCATTATAATTATTATTATTATTATTTGTTATTATTATTATTATTATTATTATAATAAACAATAATAATAACAATAACAACAATAAATAATAAATAATAATAATAAACAATAATAACAATAACAACAATAAATAATAATAAACAAAAATAATAATAATAAATAATAACAATAATAATAATAATTTTAACAACAACAATAATAATAACATTAATAACAATAATAATAATAATAATAATAATAATAATAATAATAAACAATAATAACAATAACAACAATAAATAATAAATAACAATAATAATAATAATAATAAATAATAACAATAATAATAATAATAAATAATAACAATAATAATAATAATAAACAATAATAATAATAATAATAATAATAATAATAATAATAATAATAATAATAATAATTTTAACAACAACAATAATAATAACAATAGTAACAATAATAATAATAATAATAACAATAACAACAATAAATAATAATAAACAATAATAACAATAACAACAATAAATAATAAATAATAATAATAAACAATAATAACAATAACAACAATAAAGAATTTCACGAAAAATAAATTGTTAACTTGGAAAAGGTGTTAGTAGATGTATCGTATTACACAGGGTAAGGCGTTAGTAGATAGTAATAGAACTTCACGAAAAAGAATTTGTTAACTTGGCAAAGGTGTAACATCCATGAAATATAGTGTATGCAACAATTTAAAAAAAAATTAATTAGGGTGTTTTATAACATAAAAAACCCTTAATTACCACATAAAATTGTTAAAAAAAATTAATTTCAAATGAGTTGTATAGGGCAATGAGACACATATACAACACCTATAAGGTGCTCATTGATCAATAAGCCTCCCCTGGTTGACACCTTATGAGTGTCTCATTGACCAATAAGCCTCCCCTGGTGGTTTCCACTTTTAAAGTAGTTTTCTAATCAATGAGGGGCGTATAGGGCAAAAAGGGGCGTATAGGAGTTGTCAAATAAAAAAGGGAGGGGTCCTTCTGTATCGGACCGGCCTCCCCCAGGATTCGAACTCGCACAACTCACATAGAACACACAAACCTTAACCAGTTTATCCTCCGTACAGGAGCTGATGAATTGGTTCTAGTAAATCCTTTATAGACTTCATACGCTTTAAACCCAACAACTCCTATAAGTTGCTCATTGAACCATACGACCCTCATTGAACACAAACACTTTCCCAACTTCAATAAAGGGGTAAACTAGATCTAAAATTTGAAAACTCACACACTAAAACACCAAGAACACACACACACACGCTCTGGACCACACGATTTTCACAAGACAAACTCTGGACCACACGATGAAGGTTAGTTTGTATTCCAAATTTCATTGCTTAATCTTCAACCTTTTTTTTATTTTTTGGTTTTATTTCCGCCGTTTGTGGTGGTGTTGGGTTTGATGGTGGTGGGGGATTGACTGTGGTGGGGAATGACGGCGGTGGGGGATTGACTTTGGTGGGGAATGACGGCGGTGGTGGTGGTAGTGGTGGTGGTGGTGGTGGCTGTGGTGGCTGTGGTGGTGGCTGTGGTGGTGGTGGTTGTGGTGGTGGTGGTGGTGGCTGTGGTGGTGGTTCGGCGGGTGTGGTGGTGGCTGTGGTGGTGGCTGTGGTGGTGGTGGTGGTTAGGCGGGTGTGGTGGTGGCTGTGGTGGTAGTGGTGGTGGTGTTGGTGGTGGCTGTGGTGGTAGTGGTGGTGGTGGTGGTTAGGCGGGTGTGGTGGTGGTGGTGGTGGTGGTAGGGTAACCCTACCCGACCCCCGGCCTGACACGTTTGCCGGGTCTAGACTTATATCATCGTTTTTTTTAAATGTGCATATGTTATTTTTAATTATATTTATTATTTTTAACAATATATTTTCGGATGCCGGGTTTAATGCTATAATTGTATGTTTTATTAACAGGATATCGAAAGTCGGTGTTTTGACGGTGGTGGTAGCGTAATCCTTATGGAGAAGTACACTGCGTTCATATTTCAGATTCAAACGCTTAACTGCGTTCGTATTCCAGATTCACGAACAGTTTCTGGTCAACGGACTGATAGGTAACGTTACTCTACTTGTCCTCCGATTTAAGCGGCGCGCTCCGATTTCGGTTGCTTCATAGGACTCACTTGAATCGTCTCGGAAGTGGATTTCGGTTGGTTCAGATCTCTTTGGGTATATTCGAAACCAACTAAAATACGTTGAATTACTGAATCAACAGAAATAACTGAAATCGAGAATCAACTTCTTCATCATATTTTTCATGCATTTCCATTAGCCACAGTTGTACGAAGAAACTGTTCGATTTCACGGTTTGTTTGAGAACCTGATTCAGATACACAACGGGTTCGTGTGAATCTAAGTAATAATATGTAATAGTTAGCGATTTAGTGTGTAGGGTTTAGGGTTTCGACTATGTATTGTATTACATTTTGTATGAAAGTGTTGTGTTTTTGTGTTATTTTATCAAAGAATGTTCACTTACATTTGTGTTATGGATTATAGAGAATTTTACGTTTTATAATAACACTTGATAAAACAAATGTAGAAGTTTTATAATACTAATTAAAAAAATGTTGACGTTTTATAATACTAATTAAAGACATATTAATAATTGATAAATAAAAAATTTGACATTTTATAATACACAAAATTCATTTCATAAAATATCGTCATGGGTCAAAGACCGTACCCGATCCCCGGCCCGACCCGTTTACCGGGACTAGATATAACATCGTTTTTTTTAATGTGCATATGTTTTATTATTATTATTATCATTATTATCATTATTATTATTATTATTATTTGTTATAATAATAATTATTATTATTATTATAATTATTATTATTATTATAATAAACAATAATAATAACAATAACAACAATAAATAATAAATAATAATAATAAACAATAATAACAATAACAACAATAAATAATAATAAACAATAATAATAATAAATAATATAAACAATAATAATAATAAATAATAACAACTAGAATTGAGACCCGCCGCAATGCGGCGGGGATTCTTTAGTTATAACTAAGTCGACCTAGGACCCGCACATTATTTTAAACCTGTCAAACGGGAAAAAAATAGACGATGTAAAAACGTACACCCATACACGCACGTTGCGTCGTGTTAACTCGCAAAATTTAGAACGAAACGTAAAAACGTTAAACTAAAGACGCACGTTGTGATGTGTTAAGTCACACAATTTAGAATCAAGCATAAAGTGGAAAATTTGCGGAAAATGAAAACTATAAAGGATCAAAGTTGAAAGTAAAAAAAGTTGTGAGAATAGATTGCACAAAGATAAAAAGTTTTGGGTTAAAAGTAAAAAAAAAACAAATAGTTTTGGGCTAAAAGTAATTTATGAAATACTTTTGGGTCAAAAGTAAAAAAAAATCATTTTTTTTGTTGAAAACCCCTAAAGCCAAGGTTACGACAACCATATACATAACCATTTTTTCTTTGGAAAACCCCCCAAAGCACACCCCGCGTTACGGCGGGGAGTAAAACGGTGTCAATTAATACTAATGTCACACAACCGTGATCGACCACCAACACTGACTCGACCTAGGATTTGCGTGTTGCGACGAACCTGTCAAACATGAAAAAATAGAGGTAAAAACGTTGAACCACACATGCACGTTGCGCCGTGTTAACTTGCAAAATTTGTAACAAAACATAAAAAAGTTGAACCACACTCATACGTTGCGTCGTATTAACTCGAAAATTTAAAACTATACGTAACAAAACGTAAAAACGTTAAACCAAAGACGAAAAATATAATTGACAAAAGTTGTGAAGTTAAATTGCAAATAATGAAAAGTTTTTAGTTAAAGTTAAAAAAAAACAAATTTTGTAGGGTTAAAATGGCAAAAGGCAAAAACATTTGGGTTAAAACAAAAAAATCAAGTTTTTTTTTTTTTTGAGAAATCCCCAAAGCACAAGTTACAAGTCTTTATGCATGAAAAAGTTACTTATTTATATATGAAATAATAATAATAATAATTTTAACAACAACAATAATAATAACAATAATAACAACAACAACAATAATAATAATAATAACAATAACAACAATAAATAATAAATAACAATAATAATAATAATAAATAATAACAATAATAATAATAAATAATAACAATAATAATAATAATAAACAATAATAATAATAATAATAATTTTAACAACAACAATAATAATAACAATAATAACAATAATAATAATAATAATAATAATAACAATAACAACAATAAATAATAATAAACAATAATAACAATAACAACAATAAATAATAAATAATAATAATAAACAATAATAACAATAACAACAATAAAGAATTTCACGAAAAATAAATTGTTAACTTGGAAAAGGTGTTAGTAGATGTATCATATTACACAGGGTAAGGCGTTAGTAGATAGTAATAGAACTTCACGAAAAAGAATTTGTTAACTTGGCAAAGGTGTAACATCCATGAAATATAGTGTATGCAACAATTTAAAAAAAATATTAATTAGGGTGTTTTATAACATAAAAAACCCTTAATTACCACATAAAATTGTTAAAAAATTAATTTCAAATGAGTCGTATAGGGCAATGAGACACATATACAACACCTATAAGGTGCTCATTGATCAATAAGCCTCCCCTGGTTGACACCTTATGAGTGTCTCATTGACCAATAAGCCTCCCCTGGTGGTTTCCACTTTTAAAGTAGTTTTTGAATCAATGAGGGGCGTATAGGGAAAAAAGGGGCGTATAGGAGTTGTCAAATAAAAAAGGGAGGGGTCCTTCTGTATCAGACCGGCCTCCCACAGGATTCGAACTCGCACAACTCACATAGAACACACAAGCCTTAACAAGTTTATTCTCCTGTACAGGAGCTGATAAATTGGTTCTAGTAAACCCTTTATACACTTCGTACGCTTTAACAACAACTCCTATACGCCCTTTTTGCCCTATACGCCCCTCATTGATTCAAAAACTACTTTTCAGGTTTGACCAAATAGAGAATATATCTAAAACCCACACACTAAAACACCAAGAAACACACACTGTCTCTCTCGTATAGCTCGGCTTAGAACGTATCAACCTATACGGTCCATATTTTCCTAAAAGGTTAGTGTATTATTTCATCTTTCCTTCGTTTTTTTTTATTTTTTTTTAAATTATGGCCGGTGGTGTTAGGTTTGACGGTAGTGTTGGTGTTGGGTTTGACGACGGTGTTGGGTTTGACGGTGGTGGGGGATTAACGGCGGTGGGGGTTTGACGGTGGTGGTGGTGGTTAGGCGGGTGTGGTGGTGGTTAGGCGGGTGTGGTGGGGGTGGGGGTTTGACGGTGGTGGTAGTGGTTGTGGTGGTGGTTATTGACGGCTGTGGTGGTGGTTAGGCGGCTGTGTTGGTGGTGGTTGTGGTGGTGGTGGTTGTGGTGGTGGTGGTGGTTGTTGTGGTGGTGGTGGTGGTGGTTGTGGTGGTGGTGGTTTGTCGATTATTTAGATGTTAATTTGTTAGAAATTTCTTACAAGTTTATAAAAATTGTAAAAAGTTTATAATATGACACATATTATATATTAATTTTTGCAGATATGTCGTCAGACGAGGAGGAGTTTGGTGCGATACAGGTGCCTGGATTCGATGAGATGGCCGGGGGTGATTGTTCGGGTAATCCCTTTATGGACTACCCGAACAATTCTAGGGAGTATAAACGTTTTAACAGGTTGCGACAAATGAAGGTGGGTCGGCAGAGGGCGTTGTCATGGGAGGCTTTACGGGAGGTCGGGGAGGAGGAGAGAGCCCGGGGTTTGATCAAGGAGAATTCCCCGTGGGATCGCATGTTTTCGGTGGCGGCTGCGCCATCTTATAGGACCATGATGGTGGAGTTTCTGTCCACATTTGTGTTTCGTCCACGGCCGGCTGACCGGCCCAATTCGGATATGGACGATCCGAACGTGGAAGCACCGCCTCCCGAGGTATCTTTCTGTTTGTTTGGGCAGCGACAAAATTGGTCGCTGCGTCAGTTTGCTGTTGCCACCGGGTTCTATACCGATGATGAGTTGGTTCAGGACATCTATACCACCGCGATTTGGGCTATGCCTGATGATCAGTTGTTTGCTTGGTGGCCCACTCTATGTCCTGGAAGACCCTTCGATAAGAAGGCCCGAGTTTCTGACATTCCTGACCCACTCGTTCGCTACATACACCGCTGCATTGCCACGTCGATCTCTGCGCGTGTCAAAAGCAACGAGTGGGTCACGAAGGTGGATTTGTTCTTTCTGTACTGCTTATATACGGGCACACCGTGCGCCCTCCATCGCTGTCTGGCGGAGTATTTCGCCTCGTACGGCAAACGGCAGAGGAGTAGCCGTTTGATTGGAGGGGCGTTTATCACGCATATTGCCCAGCATTGCGGTCTGTATTACCCATTCCTTGATGATATGCCGGCCCCAGCACCACACGAGCTCTTAGATCTTAGGACGATGAGAGGGATGAAGATTGCGGTGAACTTTCCGGATATCGGGCATCGGTTTGTTGACGAACACCAACAGATTTATGAACCCCAACCGATAGTCCACCAGCCACTGCTCGAGGCTGGGGAGGTGGAGATGCCGCATATTGCTGACGTGCCTGCTATGGATGGAGACATGGAGCCTCAGGTTGACCAGGGGCATCCGCAGGAGCCGCCACAGATTCCACAACGCGTTTATCATGCAGTGCGGTTGCCTCGGTCCACCCAACGTCTCCTTGAGAGGCTGGTGGCGGGTCAGGATGGTATGATGGCCAGCTGGACACAGCAGTTTCAGTGGATGGACAGGCGGATGGACCGGATGGAGGATTTGATGGAGTGGGTGATGGCTAGTGAGGCCGAGAGACGTACCCAGGCGGGGTTGCCGGTTCGACCCCCGCCACATCCATGAGTGTATCCGGGTTTCGACATGGAGGCAGGTCCGTCCGGGACGCAGGCAGGTGGTGGGGATGATTCTGACGACAGCGATAAGGAGATGGAGGATTAGTATTTGTTTTTGTTGGGTGAATTTTGTTTTGTTAAACATTTGTGGGCATGTATGAACAAATATTTATTTCTTTTTGTTTATTTTGGTATGTTTAAACATTTGTAACTTGATGAATGTTTGTTCGTTTTGTTATTTATGCTTAGTCGACTTATTTTAAAAAACAACATTTAAAAAAAAACTTAGTATATATAATAACAATGAAAAATAACAAGACAAACAACACAATATTCGATTACATTTTTTTTAAACTTAATATATATAAAAAACGGCATTTATAACTAATATTCGATTACATGTCTTGCATAAACTTACATACTAACAATGAAAAATAACAAGAAAAACAACACAAAAAAAAAAAATCCAACTGATTATCAACCAACGTTCCCTCTTACGAACAACACTTGAATGAATATCTTCAAATTCCGCTTCTTGCAATTTATAAATTCGAACCTCCTCTCTCAAAAAATTGACTTCGTTTTTAAGCAAAGCCTTCGTATCCATCAGTTCTTTGATGACCACACATGCTCGACGACACATGGGAGGATCGACCCACACAAAGAAGTTGCACTTAGAACGCTGACACGAAAAAAAAAATCACTAATATACAAGGGTTAATGGAAAAAAAATACATTAAAAACATACCATACTGTGACAAGTGTAAAATTGACGTCCGGGATTAGCTTCAGTCCAAGATGTTCTTAGTGCAGCCGTCCTACCACATCTGCAAACAACCATTGTGAATTTGTGATTGTGAAGATGGTGTATATTTCTATGGCAAGTAAGGATGACAAAAATACCCGACATTTGCAACCAACATATACAAGCTTTTTTAAAAAAAAAACCAAACCAATATGCCGCTCATAGGCCCATACGCGCGTATGGTGGGTACGGATCCTGACAACTTTTCAGCCCATATGCCTCGTATAGCCCGATGAGACCCATATCCACCTACCTTTTCTGAAAAGTTGACAGGACATTTATGACACCCCACTTGCATATGCCTCTCATCGACCCATACGGGTCTCATTGAAGTTCAGTTTCACTTCCTTTATACTTTAACCGAGAACAAGTACAGTGTACATATCCAAATACAAAAGTTATTTTTTGGTTAGACGAGTTCTGGACCACACGATGACAATCCGGAAGGGGACCGCACGCGTCTCTCGTATAGTTTTTGCTCTCGTATCGGTCTATATGGTCGGAATATTCAAGGTTAGTTTACCCTTGTTTTTTGTGGTTTTATTTTGGCGGTTTGTGGTGATGTTGGGGTTGGGGTTGTGGTGGTGGTGGTGGTGGTGGTGTTGGGGTTGTGGTTGTGGTGGTGGTGGTGGTGGTGGTGGTGGGTCGGCTGGGGTGGTGGTGGTGGTGGTGGTGGGTCGGCTGGGGTGATGGTGGTGTTGGGGTTGTGGTGGTGGTGGTGGGGGTGGGTCGGCTGGGGTGGTTGTGGTGGTGGGTCGGCTGGGGTGGTGGTGGTGGTGGGTAGGCTGTGGTGGTGGGTCGGCTGGGGTGGTTGTGGTGGTGGGTCGGCTGGGGTGGTGGTGGTGGTGGTGGGTCGGCTGGGGTGGTGGTGGTGGTGGGTCGGCTGGGGTGGTGGTGGTTGACGGTGGTGTTGTGTTGTGGGTGGTAGGCTGTGGTGGTTTTGGTGGTGGTGAGGTCGGCTGTGGTGGTGGTGGTGGGTGGTCGGCTGTGGTGGTGGTGGTGATGGTGTTGGTGGTGGTGTTGTTTATTTATTATATTTTACAATATAATTTCTAATATCGAGTCTAACACTATAATTCTATGTTTTTTAACAGGATATCGAAAGTCGGTGTTTTGACGGTGGTGGAAACGTAATTCTTATGGAGAAGTGCACTGCGTTCATATTTCAGATTCATGCGCCGGGACGTCGGTCTAGGGTGAGGTGCTTGGCGGTGGGGGATGCATCATCCAACATCATTAGCCAAGTCACTCGGAACTCTGACGGTGCACTCTTGATAGCATCTACCGACGCCCGGTAGTTCCGTGACCACCATATACCATCACGCGTCTGAACCGGCTTTTAAACCGGATGGAATCTACGGAGAAACTGTTCGATTTCACGGTTTGTTTGAGAACCTGGTTCAGATACACAACGATCTCTTTGCTTCGTCCACTAGAACTATTTGTGTATGCATTCTTTTGGTAACACTAGAACTATTTGTGTATGCATTCTTTTGGTAACTACCAAAAGAATGCATACACAAATAGTTCTAGTGGACGAAGCAAAGAGACCGTTGTGTATCTGAACCAGGTTCTCAAACAAACCGTGAAATCGAACAGTTTCTCCGTAGATTCCGTCCGGTTTAAAAGCCGGTTCAGACACGTGATGGTATATGGAGAAACTACGTTCGTATTTCAGATTCATGCACTAGAACGCCCAGGGCCGGCCCTGAGAATTCATGTACCCTGTTCGAGCTCGAAAAACGTGCCCTTAGGTTTTAACTAAATAAAAAATTTAAACTAGTTTTTTCATACAACTTTGAACGGTTGACAAAAATATAGCATTCGATAAACGCCTAAATAATGTTCGACAACTACATAAATGAACTGAAATCCGAAATCGACATAAGTTAACTAAATAAATGTTAAATGAATTCGACATATATAATTGAAATCGAAAAGATGAAAATCAATCCTGCTGTGAATAAATGAATTCGACATATAACTGAATAAATGAATTCCATATGTTCGACAATCGACAACAACATAAACGATAAAACGAAGGCTGTGCGTACTGCACTATGTTAATTTTTTTTTGGTTATACCCTATTAATTTTTTTTTACATATATAATATCGGATTTTTTTTAAAAATTACGGGCCCTACGAAATCACGGGCCCTGTGCGGTTGTCCTCCCCGCCCTCCTTAAGGGCCGGCTCTGAGAACGCCGATCTAGGATTACGTGTTATCGGAGTAGCCTGTTGACTCGTCAGCTCCAAGTGACGCTAGCCAACGCGGTCCGCCCCGTAACATGTCCTTCCAAGAGAGGAGTTCATTAGTGTTCTCACGAGCCTTCCACCAACGGGAATGCTACTTCGCTCACCATCCCGAAAAGACGCGGAAGGATGGACGGTGGTTGATAAACGAAATGCCGACTCCACTACTCCAACCTCCTGATCCCTTATGCCATTTCAGTGTGGTAGATGTGAAGCAGAATCCCGTTGGAAGGTTGGGTTCGGTACACAATTTCAAGACAACTGTGGCTGTCTTTATATTGTGTATGCTGCACCCATCGTTTTCCTGTACAGGAATTCAAAAATATGTAACAATTAGCGATCTAGGGTTTAGGGTTTAGTCGCATTCTGTATCAAAGTTACATGTTTTGTGTATTAATATAAAACGATGTTTAATTACATTTTAAATTACGTTTCTTGTTGCGTTATGGTTAATAAACGACAATTGGAAAACAACTAAAGACTTTCAGAAGTTGACATTTTTTAACATACACATTGCGTTATAGAAACAATTAAACACATAATATTAATTGATAAATAAAAAAGTTGACATTTAATAAAACGTTATAATATACCCATTTAATAAAATTAAACACATAATAATAATTGATAAATAAAAAAGTTGACATTTAATAAAACGTTTAATAATACTTATAAAAAATTGGCATTTTATAATATATACAATTCGTTTTATAAAAAAAAAATTTGACATTTAATAATACTTATAAAAAATTGGCATTTAATAATATACACATTTCATTTCATAAAAATATGAAGTTTTTATAATACTAACACAATTTTTATAACAACATTTTATAAAAAGAATTTTAATTTTCTTAATATTTCACAACTTCCCCATACAAATACCCTATCAAAATAAAGTTCCACACACCCCAATCATTGGTAATCATTGGCTGACACCCAATGATTGGCATTAATTAGATGGCAGGGAGGGGTGTGTAAATACTTTTAAATCGTATTGGGCAATGAGGGCGTATGGGTGGGGCCAGTTTCAGGCGTATTGGGCAATGAGGGTCATTTTGGGTTAGGGGGGGTGTGTAGATACTTTTGGGGAGTGGGGGGGGGGGGGGTGTGGATACCTCCACCGTTTTTTAATCTCCTAGATATGAAAATTTATCATTTAGTGGATAAAGTATATGGCCTGGCGGCAATTTGTTTTATACAAAATTTATAAAATTGAAAATACCATTTTTTGTCATTTTAATTAGTGAGTGAAAGTAAATATGTGTATCCGCGTCGTAGTTTTTTTTTTTTTTTTTTTTTTTTTTTTTTTTTCTGAAAACCGCCATTATTGGTCACTTGACACTTATAGAAGAAAAGCTTCAACAAGATGACCCTTTAAACCAAGCGTTGTGGGCTTCAACCCGCCACATCACCATGTAGGCGTTCCCAACACCATGTAGGCGTTCCTAACACCATCGTGAAACGCGGCGCCAACCAACTCCTCGTTAGCGATTGCTTAGTGACACTTTGATAAATTTTGTATAAAACATATATATACTTTCATCACTAAGCACTCACTAATTAAAATGACAAACAAATGTATTGGTTGGGGGGGGGGGGGGGTGATACTACAGTCTCACACCACCAATTCGTTGATGACACTTTGATAATGGGGTGTTCATTGGGATATACATAAAACTTCAGGTTCTTAAATTGTAACAAACTAATTAATCTTAATCTATCTCATGATATGAATTGAACCCTGGTCTTTTTCACGAGAGATAAAAGCCACTACCATCCGACCAATCTTGGAATGGCAAATGCTTCCATCTGACTTGTGGTAATAAAGTTTTAAAGCCTTTATGTCCGAACTTTATAAAATTAGTTTTCGTTTGTGGAGGAACACAAGAGGATGTATAGGAAAGTCACGTGCATCTCTTGGAAGAGGGTACTCTCACACGTAAAAAGTGAAGGTCTCGGAGTTGATTGATGTATAGTACTCAAGATACTAAATTTATCTTCAAACTCAAATCGGTATATCAGACTCGAGTGTAGTATCCTTGCATATTCAAACTCGAAGGACACAATCACTGTCGTATATCAATTCATCTAAAGCTCGTTTTAACTCTGTGTACTTGTCTCGAGAATCTAGCAATTAAGTTTCAGCAAGCTAGATGTGTTTGTTCAAGGAAAAACTTAAATTGTATGTTGGATTGTAAATTTCGTCCTTTATGTTTGTATGAGTTTACAATGGATGTCCTTTAACTTCAATAATTACAGTTACAGTCCTTTATTTGAGAAACCCATTACACCGTTGGTCCTTTAGCACAAACCAAGTTAAAATTTTCAGTTAAATATGGCATGTGACTTGCACATGAGGGTATATTAGTAATTTTACTACCTATATATAAGATTTTTTTCTTTTTCCATTCATTTCAGCATCCTAAAATGTTACCCCCTTTCTCTTTCTTCTCTCTCATGGCTCTCTTTCTAGAAAACGGTCGGCCACCACCCTTGGTGGCGGAGCCATAGCGGCATCGCCGCATGATGGTGGTCCCGGCTAGGGCGGAGCAAGGGTTGCAGGAATGATGGTGACAGGGAGGAGGGGGTGTGCAATGGAGTGGGGCTTGGCTCGGGCAATGGTGGTATGTGACGGTGGTTAGGTGGTCGTCGGTCTCACGTCGCCACCAATCACCTGGTAGCGAGGATTCTGTGATGGGTGGGGTTTTGTGGTGGTCGTCAGAGGATAGTTGTAACCGGCTAGAGGTGGAAGAAGAGAGATAGAGAGGGTGAAGGTGGTGATTGAAATCAGTTTGGTGAAGAATCGATGTAACTGGGATAGAGATCTGTAATCTGTGCAAATTTCAGAGAACATTTTGAATAGATAGAAGGTATCTTCTTTGATTGGTAATATTCATTGATTACTGTGTTTGAAAAATCAAAATCTCCGGGTGATATTCATTGATTAAAGTGTTTGAAAAATCATAATTGGTTATTCAAGACAACAACTTTACTAAAGAGTGTGTTTTAGTGAGAGAAACGATTCTGATTTTGGAGAGAGAGAACTGAGATTGAGGGAAATTGAAAGAAGAAAGTGAAAGAGGATAAGGGTTTGGTCTAGGTTGGGTGTGGCTGTGGAAATGAAATAATGAAAATAGATATGTTAAATATAGTGGTAGAATTACTAATATACCCTCATGTCCAAGTCACATGTTATATTTAACTGAAAATTTTAACTTGGTTTGTGCTAAAGGACCTACGGTGTAATGGGTTTCCCAAATAAAGGACTGTGACTGTAATTATTGAAGTTAAAGGGCATCCATTGCAAACTCATACAAACATAAAGGACGAAAAGTGTAATTTACCCAAATATATATTCCAATAGGTTTCAAGAATACAAAGAGTTAGATGCGTAGGGATTTCGAACAGGTTATGTTGGTGGGTTAGAGGAAACCAAAACGACACAAACTTTCATGAATTGATACAAACACAAACTCATTTAGCCCAAAATTTTTATATTTAACGTTTAGTGTATAAAACAATTAAGTTCAAACTATAAAACCTAAAGCGTATTCCTCTTTAGCTGTTAAATTTTAACATAAAAATACCAATATGATTGACATTAACTATAAGTTTTCTTTTACGTTTATGTTGATACGAAAAAAAGGAAAAGACCACTCACATTCCTATACATAGAATAATAATAATAATAGCCCATGGCTTTATAGACTAGTGGCATCTTGGTGGTGGGATAAGGCTTTGGGACCAATAGGTCCTGGGTTCGATCCCACAAGGGGGGTTTTCCCATATTTATTGGGTTTCCTCCTGAATTGGTGTGGCATTATGCCTAGTGGAGATGGATATGATCGGGTGGTTCCTCTGGTGGCACGATGATACTCCAGTGGTCCGTCAGTGATCCAAATTTGCCGTTCAAAAAAAAAAAGAATAATAATAATAATAATAATAATAATAATAATAATAATAATAATAATAATAATAATAATAATAATATAATTAACCGATAAGAGAATCCTTTATTCAAAAAGAATAATTTCTTTCTGTCCTACATAACAATCGGCGCATATTTCACATACGTTTTTCACACCTTTTTCCTTGTCACCGTAAACAATATATTTTTCTGAGACATTTAAAATGTGACTTTATTATTAATGCAAGCGCTTTTTATCTCCCAAAATCGTGGTGAAGCTATCTTCAATAATGGACGCACTATAACAAAAGAAAGCCACAAAGATTGAGCAAATGGTCACGAATAATTAATTCATACGTAACGCACCCATCAATCAAAGTGGGATAAGCTTACCAATAAAGCAGCATATGACGATCGTATTTGTTTGATAATTGAATGGGTGGGTGACATATGTATCACAAAGTGCCACCAGGAGATCCAGTCTGTCAAGGAATACGTAGCCCCAAGTGGTCGGTAAATAACAATGTTGAACTAACCTACTTGGTATAGACACATGCCTTTTAGAGAGGATGTCGGTTCAAACATGTGATATCAGAGTATTTTAGAATAGTTAGTGTATAGTAGAGTAGGAGTACAGGGAGTAAGATAACATATAATGTTAAAAAAAATTAAAAAAAAAAATAAGGTTCTTGCATTCAAGTTATATTCTTCACCATAAGAATATGTATTCAAGAAAAAAATTATAGCTGAAATAAACAAAAGCGTATTTCATTAGTATTCGCCTTACATCCATAGAAGTTTCATATTTGTGTAGATGCAATTACGTCAATCAATGACAACTTGTAGTCTTGTACAGTAAAATATGCTTTCACTTGCAAAGCAACTAACAATGTTTTTTTGTTAATATATTAATTTGGGATTAGGATCAAATACAAAGAATCCTAATTGTAAGAAGTGTAAGAATGATTTATAAACTGACAAGTGTCCAATAACCTAAAAAAACCCACTACAAAAAAAAAAAAAAAAAAAAAAAAACTTAAACATCCACCACCACCAAAAACCTAAACCCGTCTCCCCCCCCCCCCCCCCCAACCCCAAAAAAAAACCTAAACCTCTCCCCCCCACCCACCCAAAAAAAAATTTAATTATTTATTTATTTATTTTTTTTTTTGCCGGGGGGGGGGGGGGGGGGGGGGGTGGGTGTTTAGTTTTTTTTTTTAAATTTTTTTTAGGTTTTTGTGGGGTGGGGGGGGGGGGGTGGGGGGTTAGGTTTTTGGGGTTTTTTTTGGTGAGATATAGTTTTTTTCAAGGTTTTCAAACCCGGGCCGGCCTGTCAGACCGGTCCAGCCGGGATCCGAAAGGTAAAGCGGGCCGGTCCGGTGAGTTTGGCCGTTTCAACATCGACCCGGGGGTCGAGCCGGGATCCGGACGGTCGGGCCGGCGGTTTTTGAGGAGACGGTCGGGCCGGAAGGTGTGGGTTCAGGTGACGACGACTGACGACAACGGAAGGTGTGGGTTCAGGTGAAACCTGTCTCTCCCGCGAAGCACCTGTGAGACTCCGACGATCTAAAAACCACCCTGTAAGTCACTACTCTAACCTGATGTACATCGTTTTGGGCTAAACATTGTGGTTGGAGTTTGCTAGCGATGATGATGGTGTCGATTGCTGTTTGGGTTCGTTTCTAGCAACCGAGCCGCTGGGCAACGGTGGTTTCGGTCGTGATGGTTTTGGTTAAATTGGATACGGGTCGAACTTCGGTCAACATAAATTTTGTCTATAATTTTTGTTCTCAGAAGGGAAGAGATGAATATGAGAAGGGAGGAGATGAACAACCTGTATAGGGGAGGAGATGTCATGCTATGGAAGGAAAATAAAGTGCCGGCAGGCTTTTTTTTTTTTTTAGGGTTTACCTATATACACATTCTATTATTTACTTTATTTCATTTTTAACCTTAATGTTACAGTTCTGTCCAAATTTGACCCTAAATATTTTCTATGTTATATATATATTTTTATATAATTTATGACGGTAATCCGGGTCTTAAATTCGGTTGAACCGGTCGGACCGGTCCGACCTTTGACCCCGTAAGGCGACCGGGTAGACCTCCGGTCCGGTTCTGAAAACATTGGTTTTTTTTTTTTTGTTTTTCTTTTCCGCGGGGGGGGGGAGGGGGTGTTAGGATTTTTGGGGTTTTTTTTTTTGGTGAGGTATAGTTTTTTTTTTGGCCGGGGTGGCGGGGGGGGGGGGGGGGGGGGTTTAGGGTTTTGGGTGGTGGAGGGGTGGGGTGGGGTGGGGGTTTAGGTTTTGGGTGGTGATGTAGTGGGTTTAATTTTAGGTTATTGGACACTTGTCACTCTATAAATCCTTCTTACATTTCTTACAATTAGAAGCCTAATTTTGTTAAGATATTTGAGATCATTGTATCAAAATGCTAAGTCTTGTTTTTATTGATAAATTGTGTAGACGAGAAACAAAATTGATGGTAAACAAAATATGTAAGATGTGAAGCATGGTCGATTCAACCGGTTTTGGAGACTTAAAATGAACTCTAAGTTATGGTCTTTACATGAAATGATTATTAGTTACAATTTTAGAACATTGAAAGTGTAATAAAATGACAGGGAGGCTATATGGAAAAAGAAACCCAATCTAAAATAGTCACTACTTTTATATTCTGTTTGAAGTTGTGGATTCAGGATAATATACCTTTATGTCGAAATTCATTTACTTTTAATCAACTTGATCTAAATCTTCAGATATTAGCCATCCTCGTATTTGTGATGCAGTGAATAATATATATATTATCTTTCTCCCATAAAGTGTCTACCTCTGACTGGACTTCCGTCCGAAATCAGTATCCACCCAATCTAATAGTTTTTGAGTCTCAAATCACTACAACATAATTCGAACTTTTAGCGACGACACAGTGTCAAACGCCGTTGGTATAGGTTTTACCCCACATGTCGTCGGCAAAAGCTTTGTCGCCACAATTGTGCCACTAAAGGTGTATAAAGACGTCTTTTTGAGATGTCTTTGGTACCCTTTAGTGACGACATGCCGTCGCTAAAGTGTCGACCTAAAAACTTTCCCCTGATTAAAATAAATAAATTTAACCCCGATGACATGTCGTCGCTAAAGAGTCGATCTAATAGATATTTTATTGATTAAAAACTAATAATAATTTAAATTTATATCTTTCCTGCTTAACCTATTCTGACAACATGTCATCAGGATAAGGATAGGTCGAAAGAATAAAAAGAATTGAAGGCCACATACACCGACGACATGTCTTCGCAGTATCCAAGTGATGCCGGTGACATTTTGTCGTTGGTAAAGATCTGTATACGTGTTTTCTTGCAGTGATTTTGCAAGAACACAAGGAAAGCTTCTTGCTATATTGGCCAATATTAGAACCAGCTAGCTTATTAAAATATCCAATTCCAATATACATAAGTCTTTTGGTTAGTTTATCCCGGTAAAAGGCCTTTGCATTTTTGAGTAAAACTATCAGTTTTGCTTCTATTTGTTTTCGGCCATTTCAAAAGAGGTTGAAATTGCTAATCATATAATTACTTTCGCCAAAAGTACAAATTCCATTACGACAGGTGGACCCACCATCTTCAACCCTTGCTTCATATATAAAGGGATCACTCTACCATATCTTAGAGCATTCACATCCAAACCATCAAATTATACATACATTCCATTAAAAAACAACTCCTATATCAATATATTTCCACTAAAAACAAATACTTTTTCTCTCTCCTTTTCAATTAAATAATATTATCATCACATTTTTCTCTCTCCTTCACTCACAACCACTTTCAATATATATTAAAAAAATTATACTGGGTGAACAGTGTCCCCCAAATATACAGATGAACAGTAACATTTTCTCTCTCCTCCACTCACAACCACTTTTTATACCCTTTATAATATAAAAACTCCCCCTCACATATTTTGATGGATAGAATGTGAATGCTCTTATGCAACACATACCAACACAAGCAGAGAGAGAAAGAGAGAGATACATAGAGTGAAAAAGATAGTTGAATAAATAATCAGTTAAGGAAAATGACTGGAACAATGGCTCACCTCACTCTTGCGTTTGGCCTTCTTGGTATAAACTTTCTTCCTTGCTCTCTTCAGTTATATTCCCCCTATCCTCCCTTTTAAGTAATCCTGCACTAAACATTTTGCTTCTGGTATCTTTCAGGCAATATTGTCTCATTTATGGTATTTCTTGCACCAATGTAAGAACCTTATTTTTCTTCTGATTTTATTTTTATCATCCCTTCATGATATGCTACAACTTACCTAACTTTTCGGGCACAATATTTTGCAATTACAGACCAACATTTTATAAAGTCTACAAGAAGAAATCAACTGAAGGGTTTCAATCAGCCCCTTATGTGGTGGGCTTATTCAGTGCCATGCTTTGGATATACTATGCAATGCTTAAGAGCAATGTCCTGCTTCTCATCACCATTAACACGTTTGGTATCGTCATTGAAACGGTGTACATTGTATTCTTCCTCTTCTACGCACCAAAGAAGGCTAGGGTATGTCCCAATCAATATTTTACAGCGAAATTTAGTAATCATATATAGCTATCAATGAAGGAGATTAAACTAACCATAAAAAAACTTGGTTATGCAGATGGAGAGTTTGAAGCTAATAATATTGCTTATATTTGTTGGTTTTGGGTTGATTGTTGTCTTGACACAATTCCTTGCAAGTGGAGTTACCCGCGGTGTGATAGTTGGATGGATTTGCCTTGTGTTCTCGTTATGTGTTTTTGTAGCACCTTTGGGAGTTCTGGTGAGTGTGCATGATAACAAGAAAATATTGATCTTGTTAAGGATGATATGGTTAATCATGATTTCTTAATATGCATCCACATAATTTTGCAGCGACAAGTGATTAAAACAAAAAGTGTAGAGTACATGCCTATTCTACTATCGGTAGCACTCACCCTCAGCGCAGTTATGTGGTTCTTTTACGGCCTACTTCTTCACGACTTCAATATTGCGGTATGAATTAAAAACGCAACACATTTTCGAGCATCTTCACTGTGAGAAGGTTAAAATACTTAATGAGTTTCTTTGTTACTTATTTTACAGATTCCAAATGTACTTGGGTTCGCATTTGGTATCATTCAAATGATACTATATTATCTATACAAAAACAATAAGCCAATTACAAATGAGAAGAATGTCAATATTGGAGAGATAATCACCAAAAACGGAGAGCAAAAGATTCCAGAATTTAAAGATCAGAAAGTCATTGATGTTGTAAAGTTGAGTGCTTTAATGCAAGCTGAGATCCTTCCGGTGGTTTCAAAAAACTCTCATAAGCTTGATCATGCAGCCCCTGAACCTGAAGCTCCCCACAAGATGCAAAATCATACAATTGAAGTTGGCGCATGAAGCTATCCAAGTGACTTTTGATTCTCAGTAAAACCAATACAAGTTGGACGTGTATAGTTTATTGGATCTTTTGTAAGACGTTGCTTACGTGGTGTTTTGATCATTCTAATGAAAAACTTTGCATTCTCTTACGTCTTTGCTCTTGAGAATTTTGTACATTTGATAGCTTTTTACTTTTACTTGATGTGAGTTATATGCATACATACGTACAAGCAAACACTTTTATTAAGGACACATATTGAAAAACACAAGTGACACAAAGAGATAATTCTAAATAAAAGTAAGATAAAAACTAATTGAATAAATAATTAGGATCATTAATTTTAATTTGGTAATTTGCCAAATTTTCCTAATTACAAATTAACTACAACTTTTTAAATTATAACCATAATTTTTTTTTGAACGACTAAAATCATCACACCTGTCCCTCTGTGGATTTGAACCCACAACCATTTGGTTGGGGATTAGACCACTTTACCACCAAGCTATCCCCTTGAAGACAATTAAAACATTACATAGATGCATAAACTATGATAATCAATGACTTCTGCATTTTCGTCTAGATAAAGCAAAGCACCGAGATTGACGAAATTGGGGAAAAAATGATTGAGGGAAATTGTGGAAAATTTTGTTTGATGAAATCAAAGTTTCAAATTAAGGTATTCGCGTATTATAGCTTGCGGTTTTGCAAAATGATACGGCTTGTCAAGATCGTTTAGCCCGCTCGTCATGGGACGGCTAACTCTATACCTAACCCAAATGAACTTTTGGGTTATTTCTGCCTTTTTTTTTTCTCTTATCCGATTCAAATAAGAGTCTATCAACTCTTAAATCAACTTCTGATCAGTGATAACTTTATCATTGATTTTTGCTGCTTTATTTTTTAAAATCCGTTGTAAAATGCTACCATGTGTTAAGACTAAAGAAACATTTTAACCCTTACTTTTTTTTGTAATAATAGTTTTCTCCCTTTTAACTTTTATAACAAGTTTTTGTAACAGTTAATTTGTTATATCACTTTCAATTCTAAATAGCACAAAACATTTTAAGTCTGCTTTTCGTTCAGTGTAATTTTCCTATTTTATCTATTTTATTTTTACGATGTTCAGAGCCGATGCCGTTGTGGCATTGGTGCTACTTGGCACGGTTTTACGAACGTTTTTAACCTATTAAATTTTTTACTAATATTTTGTTTCGGTTTACCCCTATACTTCCTTTACTTAAAAACTATTTTTTACGTGCATATTTTATGTACGGGTAGGTATAAATATGATTTGTTCTACATTCTGACGTAAACTTTTTTTATAGACGAGTCAGGTCAAATATAATACGTTTTCGTTTAAAGACACCATTTTACGTGCATATTTTTATGTACGTTTCGGTATAAATTCAAGTTGTTTTACGTTTCGACGTAAACTTTTTTTTTTGAAATGATTCAGCTCAAATATAATATATTTTCGTGTTTATTTTATGTATGTTTCGTAAAGTTTGTTTCGAACCGAGTGGAGTCAAATTATGGTTTCTTTTTCTCCCCTTTTTTTGAAAGCTCTAATTAATCCCTTTCGATTACATGTGCAGATTTTCCTTCATACCCGTTACGTTTTCTATGTATGAGGTGGGTTACATATAATATGTTATGATTGTTCGATATGAATTTGATTTACTTTACGTTTGATCCAATCACAATGCTTATACAGGTTACATTGAGTTCAACTGGATACGTCGAATGTGTGTTTTCATATGGTTAATGCATAATATAACGTTTAGACTAATCCATTCAATGTTTACGATGTACTTGCGCCGCAACGCGGGCGGGTTTTAATCCTAGTTTACTTTATTTTTTATATATCCTTTTACATTTCTCTGATCTTTAATTTCCATAATATAAATTAGCAACACATTGTTGCATTGTATTGTTTTACCCAAGCATGTGGTGTTTTTTTTTTTTTTTAAATTGTGATTTTTCACTTTTAACTCAAAGGTTTTCATCTTTTGTATTTTAACCCTTTTAATTTGTTTACTTTTAACCCAAAACTTTTCATCTTTTTTAATTTAACCCAAAACTTTTTTATTTACAACTTTGGTCCCCCATACTTTTGATCTTTCGCAAGGTTTTTGTTTTACGTTTGATTCTCAAATTTGCGAGTTAATACATCGCAACGTGCGTGTGTGGTTCAACGTTTTTCATATATTTTTTCACATTTGACAGGTATGTCGTTATGTGTCTATTTTCCCCATTTGGCAAGTTTGCCGCAACGGGCGGATCCTACATCAATTTTGTTATTTTTTTCTACGTTATTTTGCGAGTTAACACGACGTAACGTGCGTGTGTGGCTCAACGTTTTTACGTCTATTTTTTCCATTTAACAAGTTTGTCGCAACGCGTGGGGTCCTAAATTGACATAGTTATTTTTTATCGCATTAACACGCCGCAATTTTAGTATTGATAGTCGCTACCAGCGGTATGACATTGATGTTATTTAGCATAGTTTTAGTCCCCCGCCGCAACGTGGGGGTGCTTAATTCTAGTTCAATTTCATTAATAACTTATATATGCATATAGGGGGTGTACCTAATGTTTGGGGAGTTTTTTAAAAATATTTTGATTATTTTTACTTTTAGTCCTAAAGTATATGATATATTACTTTTGACCTAAACTTTGTGAATTTTACTTTTAACCCAAAACTTTTCATCGTTACAGTTTAACCTTATAACTTTTTACTTTCGACTTCGGTCCCCTATACTTTTTATCTTTTGCAAAATTTTCATTTTACGCTTGCCACGGCGCAAAGTGTGTGTGGTTCAACGTTTTTACGTCGCCTATTTTTCCCGTTTGACAAGTTAGTCATAACGTGCGGGTCCTAAATCGACTTAGTAATAATTTTATATGTTTTACGTTTCGGTCTAATTGCTCCGTATTAACACGTCGCAAATTCAGTGCTGGTGGTCACTCGCGGTGGTGTGACATTGATACTATTTTGCATGGTTTTACACCCCCGCCGCAATACGGAGGTGCTTAATACTAGTGTTTTTTTATTAGTATCAACATTAATTTTAATAATATATTTATACAAAGATATATTGATGTATAAAATAATAAAAAAGTGAGAAGTTGAGAAACGTACCAATAGAGTAAGAAAAAGTAACAAAAAAAGGTTAAGAGGACCGATCTGGCGTGAGTGGGCTAATATAAAATAGGTGCCATTGGGGTGAGTGGAACATATGAAATAAACATTCGCTTAGGTAAGCTTATCGAAGTCAGATAATCTGACTGTGCATGGAAATTCTAGATAATTTCAGATTAAAATATTTTTTTCTTATAGATGTACAAAAATAAATACACTATAACTGTATTACGGAGGATTTGAATCATCAATTTTTTTGATTGTTAGATGCACCTTAACCACCATGTTATATTTTTGATAACTTAGAAATCAGGGGCGTATCTAAAAGAAAAGTTCAAGGGTAGTGTAATTTTTTTAACTATGGGTATCCTAATATTTGCTTATGTGTATCTCGATACATGAAACAGAGAATAATCTTTTTTACAGTAATATTACACTTTGCCAACAAAGTTGAGAGGTAACACGTGCTACTCCTGCGTCTATGTTAGATTCCCCGTGTTACAAGTGATGAAGCATGAACATATTAACAAACATAGGTGCTGTTTGTTTTTACGAGGTAAATTTATGTATTTTGCGAACCACATCTACAGACATCTATAAAAGAAAAGGTGAAGCAAACTTCTGCAGTCTGCAAGAAGAATGTTGTTTGTTTTTTAACGTATGTATACTTCTAAAATAAATTGGTGGTGGTGTACGGACGGTGGTGGTGGGTAGTGGTGGTTGTGGACGGTGGTGCTGGGTGGTGGACGTGGATGGTGGGTGATGGTGGACGATAGTGGTGGTGGGTGATGAGACGTCTGCACCAAGAAGAGCTCACGCAGACGTCTTTTAATGAAACGTCTTCGAAAAAACAAACAATCTGCAAATGACAATGTCTGCGTGTGGTCTGCACGGCGCAGACAAAAGAGCCCGAGCAGATACTTTTTTTAGAAAAACAATCTGGTTATTTATTTATTGGCCTTCTTAAGAATAAATAAATAGTTATAATTAACTCTTATAATTATCTCTTAAAATTTTCTCGGTTATAAAGAAATAGCTATAATTTAAATTTGAACTAGGTTTTTCTTTGTCGTGCGTTTTGGCGAAACAGAGCAAATGATAATGTAAAACAAACGTTATTTGAAAATATAGCATGTTGTTTAGAAATCAAAACCGTTTGTATCGGTTTAGTTTGTCATCGTATCATTTTACGATACCAAATTAATACTTTATTTTTTAATATAAAATTCATTTTTAATAAAACTTATACTGGTCGAGGGTAAAAATTAAGCACAACTACGTTTTAAGTTTTTAGAAAAAAAATTAATGAACATAAGTTATTAAAAGATATCAAATTAATTGATAAAGAAAAGATGATTTAAAAAAGAAAAAAAGAATTATTAAAAAAAATAAATGATAAAGGAAATATGGTTTTAGAAAATGAAAATGTGCTAAAAGTAAATTGGAAAAAATAAAAATATGTAGAAAGTTAAAAGTAAATATAAAAAATATATTGATATAATAAAATATTAAAAAGTTATACATTATTTAAAATTTAAAATTACTATTCACGATCCTTTGAAAAATATATATTTAAAATAAAATGGTTTTGTGTTTTTTAATTTCTTAACAAAAATGTTCTTGATTTGTTATTATGTGTGTTATAAAGTTTATGGAACTTCTGACAATTAAAGTTGATAAATTATTCCGTTGCATTTTGTTTCGATCCACCCTTTCACTAGTTTGCTGCTACTAGAAGTTTTTCAGTCCGCGGGCTGAGTATCTATGATTAACACCATCCAAACTCACTGTATATTTAATATCACGTTAACTTCTTATCGAACTGTGATTAGTAAATACAACCGTCCTTGAATTGTCATACATACTAACTTAAATTTTCATATTTAATTCGCATAATTTAATAATTCCCAATGTAAAATTGAGATAAAATTAGTGATACCGAAGTGAAATTGAGATCAAATTAGCAATGCCCAATGTGAAATTAAGACGGAATTATAGAGATTTAGTGATGCTGAATCATCACCGCACATTGCCTATCACCAATGTCCCAAATACCCTGCAAACAAAAAGATAAAGATTAAAATCATAAGAAACCCAAATTAAATCAATACCAGATCACGACCGAGAAAGCTTGAATGTAGGCTTGAGATCGCGATTGATGATAACATTCAATTGTTCATCATGAGTCGCCGACACTGTCTGATTGCACCACAAATCAGTTAGAAAGTTTAGAATACAGATCGAATTCACAGCCATGAGTAGAGGGATTTTGAAAAACATAATAAAAATCAACAGGAACTACCGACTTCGATGAATACATCGACGCCATCACTCACTACTAGAAAACATGATTTTTGTCATGTAATTTTTGGTTACAAAATGGTAGCAATTTACTTGTTGTCACCAGTTTGCCACCGAAAATACGGTGACAAAAACACCCGTGTCAATTGCCCTAATGCCACCAAATAACCACCATTTTTATATTTTGCTACCATATTTTTACCACCACAAAATTGGTCAAAATTATTTGCCACCGCTTCATGTTTGCTACGCTCCACCTTGTTTGCCACCGAGTTGTGACGCATTTAGCCACTGATATTGCCACCATTTAGCCACTTATATTGCCACAATTTAGCCACCATTTTTTACACAATTTGGAGTTTTGATACCATTTAGCCACCGATATTACCACCATTTTTTACACAATAGCCACCATTTTTTACACAATTTGCGACCGAGTTGTGCCACCATTTAGCCACCATTTTTTACACACAGATTACTGGAATATTGGTTTGGTTTGGAATATTGGTTTTTAATTCATATTTTTTTTCTCGCTGCTATTTTCATCAAAATTACATATCAATAAAACTACAAATAATATAAAAAAAGGCTAATAAAATCCCAAAATTACATAAAACATCTCGTTTTCAAAAGCATATAAAAAACACCAACTAAAACATAAAATAACTAAAATTATCCTAATAAGATAAACATCTAAACATTCAAAACCAAGTGTTTATGACCTATCTTCGAACTGTAGTTGTTAACATAGCTTCAATTTGTGACATCATATCAAGCATAGCATCTTTATCCACCTTATCTTTTTCTTTTTCAGCCAACAACCCCGCAGTAATTCCATTGAACCTTTCTTTTTCTTTTCATCTTTTTCCTTTACGAGCTCCTTGATAACTAAATTCAACTTTTCAATCTACAAAACATAAAGCCCAAAACTGTTTTACCGGGTGCATAAAAAATTACAAACTCGCATTTTGAAGACAACAGAGATCAACCAATGCTTCTAACAAATCGCCCAATTTTCCTGTATCATAACTAATCTGCACTAGTAACAATTGTCAGTCACAACCACCCGACGAGGGAAGAGATTAGCTTACAATTTAAGAGAAGGTAGAGAAGATGCACGGCTTGCTTTTGCACACCAAGCCCAGCTTCTTTTCTTAATAGCTGAGGGATACTTTCAAAGACCGACACCTCTCCATACCTACCTTCACATAACAAACTTCAAAAAGGTTATAACAAAATGTCAGATGTTGGCAAACAGCAATAGACAATAAAACACTTACTTCTCCCTTTCCATATAAGCATCAGTTCTCAAAAGAAGAATATTCATGATAGAAACTGCTTCCACTCTTATATGTCAGACCCATTAGTAATAAAAAATGATCTCAACTCTGAGCCGACCCCTTTGTATTGAAACGGGTCAAAACTGCCACCTCACAACATTAAAAGTTCTATCCTCGATAAAACTATTTACATAAAACTAAAGGTTAATTGATTTAAGTACCTTTAGTCTTTAGAAGACTGGCAGAAGGGTCTTCAACAGGATCTTTATTTTTCCTGCCACATTAACTACTATAAAGTAAATATGGGAGAACACAAAAGTACCTCAACAAAATACACATCATCAAATAACCCATATAGTTGTGATCATTAATCTGCAGTGTTACAAGAAAAATGAATAAAACAGTGTTTTTGGGCTAAAAGTCCAGTTGATATAAAAGTTAGACATGCCTAAAACAAAAGTGTCAGCATTCATTATTGTTCCAGGTCCTCTTTTAACTTTTGAATTTATACAGGGCTTCTGCATGTATCAAATGAAAGTTGGCATATATCAATGTACATGAAGAGTCACTGGTTTAACAATAAGAGACTTGTAACAGTATTTCAAGAACATAAATAAACAAGTTACAATCAGAGTTACTCTAGAAATTAATACTAATAAAAATTTGTGGCTAATCACAAACTTACCATTTGCCTCTCCCATAAATGCTCAATTCTTCCGTAGTGTAATTTCAAACCCACAAGCTTATGTAAGTTTGCTAGTGGTACAAAAGAAAATGGATATTGAAGCCAACAAAGCCATCGTAACTCATCAGGAAGAAAGGTAGGTTCACTAGAAGTGAAATGATGGTAAACATCAAGTAGGCGAAGATTCCTCATGGGTATAAAAACATCAGAACTAAAATCCAGCTTCTCGTCATGAAAGGACTCGTTTTTCTTAATAAAATCACGGATTTCTTCCGGTTTCCATATCCTGCTATTCGGGTAACTCTCACGCACTATTTTTTGACCCATTTCCTGTATGAGGTCATGATCAAAACTAAACCTCAATGTCTTGGTAAAAACATCAGAACTAGAGGAAGACGGCCAGTAAATCCTAATGCAAGCAAAACATACACACTCAAGAATATAAACTCAAAACTAGGTGTGCTAAACGGGTCGTGTTCGCGGGTTGGCGGGTTCAACCGGACCCGAACCCGAATATTTTACACGAACCCGACCCGAACCCGAAAATCATATCATACATATGAACCCGAACACGACCCGAAGTTTTGTGGGTTAACCCATCCCACTCGAGCCATACCCGTACGGAAAATCACCCATTTTGATTTTTGAAACAAACAATTATTACCCGTTACTCATCCCACCCATATAGCCACATCTAACGCAAAAACGTACCTTTATCAATCCCATCACACTCTTGGACAATTCTAGCGCCTGAAAATCATACAAATCAGTGAACAAAGCCAACACTCGAAATGAAACATCTTTAACATTATGGATAAATCCATCATATTAACAAACAATAACCTGATCTAAAGCGATTGACATGTTTGTACCCCCACTCGCGATGAAATTCGTGTCAGTCCACTCGTTTGCTTTTTTGAGCGACTCATTAGTCGCTAACTCTAAAGTTGATGAATACAAGTGAGTCTGGTCGTTGAATGCCATTATACCGAAAAAATCATCTGGCTCTAGCTTTGAGAGTGCTGCAATCAGTGCATTCTTTGAAAGCTCAATTGTGTTCCCTTGCATGCTTTCACTTATATCAACAATAAAAACCGCTTCTTTCCTGAACACCTATCATATATGTTGCAGACGTTAGCATTTAATACATATAACTTTAATTGGCAACTATACAAACTTAAGTGGCTATACGCAAAATTAACACATTTTAGAACCAACCTTTCTTCTCTTATCAGGGTATGCGAAAAGATACAAGGAAAACATGTCTCTTTGATCAATACTTTGTGGTGATGGAGACTTCAAAAGGACACTACCAAATAGATTGGTTGTAAAAGCCTGAAACGTATTGATGACCATATCAGTTCAACCGTAAACTCCATCACCGAACTTATATATCCAAAATTTTAATATGATAATCTTACATGGTATTTGAAGATGAAATCTGTACTCGACCATGTAAGAACAAGTGTTTCATACAATAAATCCAACTTCCCTGGCTCTCGCTTTCGTTCCTGGTGGACAACAAATATCTCACTTGGTTACGGCTGTTCAATGGCAAGATTAAAGAATAATGAATTAATCAAAGATCAGTAAAAAATCCACCTTTAGAGGATGACTAGTTGTCTTACACGCAATATCGGTAGTCAGGCCACAGTTAACCTTCAGTTGTATCCTTTCCTTTTTGGGGTGTTTCTTTGAAGCAGGAGTAACATACTCTGGGAAGCTATAAGGTACATTCAATATGAACTCACCATCTTTATAAATCACCTTTTGTGTCCATCTAACTTTGACGGAAAGATTTGAACCGCCATCAACCTACAAAAGGTCATGAAACTCAAACAATATTAAGCCTGATTATTATTGGCGGAACCAGAAATTCGTTATTGGGTGGTCATCATAAGGCTCTCTTATCAACTGGCTACAAATAGAGGGTCCAAATCATGTTTTTTCTAGAAAAAATCTCATATTTTATACATAAAAATCCAACAAATTCCCATGGCCAGGAAGTCAGCAGACCCTCTTGACCCCCCAGGTTTTGTCCAGTGATTATATGAAGAAAAACCCTAAGATCTGTGTTTTATACATCTTTTATACCAGACCAATCCGTTTGATCTGTCTAGATGATCGGCCAAACGGTTATTTTTTAAATTTAAATCCTAGCCACCTGGCCTAGCCAACCCAGCCAATGAGAGCCGGCCATGGAAGACCGCTAGGCACGCCCAACGCCCGGGCTGAAACCCCCATCCAAGGGGCCACGCCGAAACCCAAGCCCACCCGGGGTGGTGACTTGGGCGTTTGTACCCAACCCACGCCCCATACCCCATAGTCTAAGTATTTCCAGATTAAAGTTGGGTATTTCTACACGACGAACTAAACAAGTAGTGTTCAGGCTAGGTGATACCAACCTGTCAACCCAAGCCCTCATGAGAGCCACCCACAAATAAAACCAACTGTAAACAAGATAACGCAAAAACACGGTAAAAACAATATTTCTGAAACATAGAAACTTTACGACATTAACATCCAGCTTACCATGCGACTCACACCGCAATCAGGATGCAGCTCAATTGCTGCAGAAACAAAATATTTTCCATATTTTGTAGTAAACTGTTTTCGAACATCATAAAGTTCAGATATATCAGAACATCTAGGAGCTGCACATATCACACTTGTGACGGCCTCCTTCAGATCAACGGGACAAGTTCTACAATATTACAATTTACAACCATATATCATTCAACAGTAATCAGTATATATTATTCTAAGAAAATTAATTAACTTACTTTTGGGATTCGATAATGGGCAATCTACATACAATAAATTCACAGTATATCTCAATCAAATCATATGTAGCCACCATCTTCTCTTCCCTAATTACATGTTCAACCTAATAAAATAATCAACATGATGATAAATTCAATTTATAAATACGGTAATTCTCAATAATCATATTAAGAAAATCAAACAACATACTCGAATTCGAGCAGTACGTTCCTGGCCAGTCTCAAGCAACTGAGCCAGCTCCCTCTTCATCTGATTAATCTGTACTCCTTTCTTATTTTTCATCAATTTAATCCGAGATGTAGCTAACTTCAATGCCGTTTTACTGAATCAATCAATCAAACAACAAACCATTCGCATAAATACGATGTGTATAGTCAAAATTATAAAAACAAAATCTTTTAAATACAGAACTTATACCATTTGGTGGACTTGAATCGTTTGTGAAGCATTGCTGTATGAACTGCTGCTGGATCGACGATGCGTATGGTGAAAAAAGAAATTAGGGTTTGTGTTTCAATAAATGAATGAATGAATGAATGGATGATAATAGGGGGAAATAGAAAATGAAGATAGGGATAAATTGGAGGGATGTGAAACTAAGAGCGGGCCTCTAAAAATTAACCCGCTTAATCTAACTTTTCATCTTGCCACCACTAACACGGTGGCAATTAAAAAGGGCACTTTTATTTCTAATGTATTTTTGATGTTTTTAATTTTGTTTAGTATTTTTCCTACTAATTTATCACCAAAATTAAACGGTGGCAAAATTTCCAACCATTTAGCCACCATATCATAAAAAATACGCTTAATTTCAATTTTGGGGGAAGCGGGTTGCTAAATTTGCTACCATTTTTTTTTCGGTAGCAAATTTTAGTGACAATTGCCCAATTTTCTAGTAGTGACTGGTTCATGGTGGAACCCTAGCAGCTGAATGAAGGATCTGCAAATCACGGTTTTACCCCCCCCCCCCCCCCCCCAAAAGTCGATGACAATCAAATTCGATGGTAGAAACATCAATATCTGCCACGAGCCCTCCGGATTTTACCCCCCCCCCCCAAAAGTCGATGACAATCAAATTGATGAGGTTATGGATATAAATTAGGGTGAAGGTGGTAGTCGGAAAAGGATATGTAGGTGGTGGAACGGAATTTATTCTCGTCTTCTTATAAAAAACACAACAACTCGATGTCTGTTGAATTAGATGGTAATAGGTTTATATGGGGGAAATTGAATCGGAGAGCGTTTTAGAGAGAAAAAGAAGAGGGTGTGTAAAGACGAGAGGATGCTTGTTCAGTTGGATGGTGATAGGTTTTATACATAGGGGGAGCGTATGAGAGAAAAGAAATATGCAAACTGCCAGAACATGGTGGGAAAGTTGCGAGAAACATGCGGAACTTCTAAACTGCTCAAGACAAAAAAAATAACTTCCAAATTTTGGGGGGTTATTATAGCTGAGATTTAATCTCAAAATAACTGCCAAGATTGGATGGCCATGATCATCTCAAAAACAACTTTTTTTTTTTGTCTAAAATAGAAGTTAATGAGCAACGAACAATTTATTAATTTATTAATAAACTACTTGTAAAATCATCAAATCACACTTTGTATAAAGTTACACGTTCCATTGTTACCTTGAAAGGTTCTTTTTTGATAATGTACAGTGTTTCTAAATTTAAACTATAATCAATATTGAGGAGCAAAAAATAAATAATTTTGTCATCGTCATGTCTTAACAACAAAAAATGAGCAAAAATATTAATTAGCTTGCCTAATTAAAGTACTTGTACAATATAACAAAGAGGCCAATGGACCGAGCACTAATATTATATTATCATAACATTAATAAAGTGGGGGAATCTATAAATCAGAAAAAAAAAAAAAAAAAAAAGTTATTTTCAAGAAAAAGGTGATTTTGGATATAAAGATCTTATTATCATTATTTAGTGAACAAAAGGGAACCTGAGGGACAGCATATACAAGTAGGATATACATACACGAATTAGTGCCAAATAAGTGGGATGAACTCACAATATATTACACATAATCTCAGTCGTAGCTCAATAATATTTAGATAATTTCAATTCGCTAGATTGGTCAATAATTTGGTTGTGGCTAATTTGCTTACCACTGCCTCCACTATACCACTCTAATTATAAGGTTGATTTGATGTTTATGGATAACGTTTCTTGTTGGTTGTGGAGTTGCTTTATTGTTTGCTCAAACTGAACAAAAAATATAGCATACTTTCGACCAAATGTTTATGTGCACTTTTAACCTTTTACTTTGAATCTCGTTTCAACTCTATTGTTGATAAGTATAGGATTTTTGCTCTTGTTATTGTACCGTTTCTTGTAAACTAATTTACACCACCAAAAGGCACATATAATGTTGGTGCACTTGTGTCTGTACTTTGTCTGTATTTTGTCTTGATACAAAACGATGTCTTTGTTAGTCCTGTAAGTTTGACCAAGTCAACCATCCTCCGGTTTGACTTGGCCAAACAGTTAGATATTTGTTTGAAAGATGGCTGTGTCGAAAGATGTATCATCGAAGGATAGTTTAGATCCTTCGATGAGCCCGAAAGATAACCTTCGATGGATGGACCTCGAAAGATCTCATCCTTCGAGGTACATGTTGATCCTTCGATGGGTTTCTAGTCGATAATCCTTCGACCAGACCATGCTGTGTTCGGGTATATATATACCCAAGTGTTGTATTCATTTCAGTAGAGAGGTGACACAAGAGACAGTTTGGAGAGCTTCATTTTGTTAGACACTTACACTTCAGAAAGTGTGAGAGCATTCTGTCAAAACACACACACTTAGAGAGTTTGCAAAACAGATTTGTAAACATTGAGCTTGTAACCGAACCTTTCATGCGTTTAATACAAGTGGTGTTAATCGGTGAATATTGTGTGTCTTGTGTTTGTGCTTGTTTCTTCCCGGTTTGCATGCTAGCTTGGATTCCGCACTCGCTAGTGTGTTAGATATAGCAAGGAATAGGTTAAACCTCAACCTCCGAGGGACCTACAAGTGGTATCAGAGCCGTGGCTCTTTTCCTTGTTAAAAACCGGGTTTTTACAAGCTTTGGAGTGTTTTTTGGACAAAAACTTCTTGGTTTTACAACCCGGTTTTACTGATTTTCTCGCTGTTTTTGTCGTTAAAAACGTGTTCAAAACTTCTGCATGTGTTAAAGGAAGGGTTGGGTAAGATAAAGACTTGTTTTTAAGGCTTTTGGTGATTTCCGGCCAAATTTCCGGCTTCTCCGGTGACCGGATTCTGGGTTCGAACCTTCGATTTTTGGGTAATATTTTATGTGTTCAAATCTGCTTTTGCAGAAAATGATGGTCTGAACCATACTTTCTGCGAAAGATCTCACCAACCTATCACCTTTTTCACCAACCTGTCACTCATTTGTCAACTGTGTCAGAATCGGTCGAAGGATATCCTTCGGAATCGAAAGGTCATCTTTCGATCAAAGGAAGTTCGACAGATTATCATCTTTCGAGCATCCTTCAAAGCCTGTGATTTATCCTTCGATTCAAGGAATCTTTTCGAAACTTACATCTTTCGGTCTATTGTTCTGTTTCGAAAGACAAGGATCCTTCGATTGGAGAGTCTTTCGAAATCACAGCTCTTTTTCGAAAGACAAGGATCTTTCGATTGGAGAGTCTTTCGAAATCTTTGTTCGAAACTCAACAGTGATCTTTCGAACACTGTTGATCCTTCGAACAAGTGTTGATCGTTCGATTGTGGTCTGTTTAGTTTAACAAGTTTCTGTTTTTCAGATCTTTCGAGCTTGGATCCTTCGGCTGTTTGTCATCTTTCGGGTTATTCATATAAAATATTATTTTTCTTGATCAAAAATGAATTCGGCCTGGGGTGTTCCCTTACCTGCATCTCCTGCATGGGCCGAATCTCCCGTACCTGTATCTTCGCAAGCTAATGCTATATCTACCGGTCAATGGGCATTCGTATCAAATCAAACTCCAAGTGTTCAAAGCATTTTGTTAAGCGAGAGTGAAACGGGAAGTTTGAATAGGCCTCCAAAGTTGATGCACTTAAGTGAATATCCGGGATGGTTTGATAGATTTCATACATATGTCCTTGGTCAAAATACAGAATTGTGGTTGCGTTTCATCACAGACTTTGATCAAACAATAGAGCTTGCCACTTCATCTGCTGCTACGTTTGCAGATCTTACGGAAGATCAGAAGAAGGTCTATGATTTGGAAAAGAAGGCATATGCCATTCTTACTCAGGCGTTAAGTAAAGATATTTATCATCAATTTGTCAGTCACAAGACAACGAAGAAGTTGTGGGACGCGTTGAAGATAAGGGGCGTAGGAAATGAAGCGACACGTCAATTGAGAAAAGACCTGCTAAAGAAAGAGTTTGATGGTTTTACTTGTATGGAGAATGAATCTTTAGGAGATTTGACAAGTCGATTCAATCATTTGCTGACCGAATTGGGAAATATTGGGGTTGTAACAACTTCAGCAGAGATAGTGAAGAAGTTTGCAGATGCACTGCCACCTCAATGGAATAATTTCTTAGAAATCATGAAGTACAATGGCACTTTGGATACAACAAACTTCAATGACTTTGCTCAACTCCTGGAAAACAAGAATCAGGAAGAAACTCTCAAGGCAAAAAGAGTTCCAGTGCCACAAAATCCTGAAATGTATTATGGAACTTCTGGCACTTCTACAAAACCTTCTTCACACGCTCCAATTCAAACAGCATTTGTATCTAGCACTAGCTTGTATGGCCTTCCTCCTCCAACAACAGACATGTATGGAGTTCCGCTTGAACCAGTCCCTCAATCAGTACCACAACAGCAAGGCCAACGACCTATCAGAGCGACAGACATGTATGGGAATCCTCTTCCTCCTCAACAGCAAGCGTGTTATGGAAGTACCTCATCTGCTGGTCAACAATCAAAGCCAAATACAGTACGGCTCGACACCTCAAGCTTTTCTAAAGTCAGTGTGGAAGTAGCAAAGGAACACATGGAGCTGCTAAACACTTTGGTGAGCGCATACTGTGGATTAGTGGAAGGTCAGATTGGCAACATTAATCTGACTCAAGAAGACTATCAGCAGATCGATAAAGAGGAGATGGAGATGATGGACATCAAATGGGCCTTTGCCAGTGCTGTTAGACGAGCAAAGGATTTCATGGAAAGAACTGGCAGAACCAGCTTGGAAAGCAAGAAAGACACCAAGTATGGGTTTGATAAACAGGCTGTTAGATGCTTCAATTGTGGTGAACGTGGTCATTTCAAGCGTGAATGTACGAGGCCATCTCAACATGGAAACCAGAATCCTTTTAGAGGTCAAGGCAACCAACAGAACCAGAACAGAAACAATGTTCATACGTTGGTGCCTGTCAACAACCAGACTCAAGCAGGACCATCAAATGCCAACCAGGCACTTGTGGTTCAAGTAGATGAAGGCTGTGATTGGTCAATCCAGTTGGGAAATGATGCTCCAGATGGAACAGCTTGTTTTTGCTGAAATCGTCAAGGATTTAAATCACGCCAGTGGTGGAGAATCTTCCGCCAATGGTGGTGACTCTTCTGAGGATGAAGACTCTTCTGGTTATAGTGGAAGCTCAGATGAAGAATCCTCCACTTCAGGCAATGATCAGGTGGATGAGACATCAAGTGCGTCAGTCGATGCAAATATTAATGAGCTATTGGGAGAAGCTGCAGCAGAAACTCAAAGAAGATCTATTTTGGTGGATCAAGCTGCTTATTCTTCGTCTTCTCTCCATTCAGCCTTTATGGCTAATGTCGACAGTTCATCAAGTCAGGTATGTGTCGATGAACCCACTTCTGTTAGCTGTGATAATTGTGATAGTTTAACTGTTAAATGTGCTGATTTAGAAGCAAACATGTCTGAATTGCAAGGCAAACATGATGCTGTACAAGCTAGTTTGTTTGACTTGCAAGACAAACATGTTTCATTGAATGATAAGTGGTGTGAATTGCAAAGCAAAAACGAGGCTTTGCAGGAGAAGTATGATGTGACATTTATCCACAATCAAAAATTAACCGTGGATCTTTCTAAGTGCACAGAAGCCAACATGTTTTATGAAAACCATGAAAAGGAGTTCAAATCGGTAATTGAAAAATTAAAGAAAGATAAAACCGAATTAACTAAAATGGTTTCAAGAAAACAAACTGACATTAATTTGTATATAACTCGTCTTGAGGTAATGCAAAAAGAAATGGCTTGTGTGAAAACTGAAAGTGAGGCGATCCGACTCAAGTTAGACAGTTATTTGAGTTCTAGCTATGTGTTGGATCACATCATTGATGTACAGAAAGAAAAACGGGATGTCACATGCATAGGCTACAAGAAATGTCCACCACCCGTGAGAAACAATTATGATGCCATGCCTGACGAGGAGAACAGAACTTTCTTTGAACCATCTGTTCCTCTTGATGTTAAAGAATTTGCAGCAGGACTGGGATACAAGAAAGAAGTATCATCAGATTCAGATGTGTCAGCAGATACATGTGTGTCTTCTGCTGAACCGAATCAGGTTCCTCCAGTTGTGATATACAGTGAGGATTCTGATTCTTCTGATGATGAGTCTGATGATACTGTTTCAGCAAAGTCTGATGCAGTGATAAAAGAAGAGGACATACCTCTTGAGAATCATATTCTGTGTGATCCTCCTGCAAAACCTGCTAAGACTGTTGCAATCGAGCCTGTGTCTGCAAAAGAGTCGGAGAGTGTGGATTTGCTGTACACTCTTGTTGGTGATGATAAAGTTTATTCAGACAAAGATTTTCCTATTAAGAATGTTAATCAATCATTAATCAGTAAAGTCTTTGAAAATTCAACAAGTAAGTTTTTGGGAAAGACAGGGTCACATGTTACTGTAACACAGTGCCCTCCTATCCCAAAGGCTGAAGTTAGAAAACAATTTGGAAATCAGAAATTACCAACAGTGCCAAAACAGCAAAATCATACCAAACCCAAAGGAAAGGCACCGACTCCAACTCAAAAGAAGCCGAATCAGAAGAAGAAGAAGAATGTGAACTTTGTGAAATCTAAGGGAACGGACAAAATTGCTACATTTGAAAATCAATCAAACTTAGATTTTGTCAAGAAAGCAACTGTAATGAAAAGGAATGAACCAAATAGTTCAAAACCTAGTACCTCGGGATCACAAAGTTCATCATCGGCAAGACGATCACATGAGACTTCGGGGTTTGTAGAACGAAGATCATGTTTTGAATGTGGTACAATTGGGCATATCATTCGAAATTGCCCGTATCTTCATAAATTAAAAGCCAAAGAAGATGATCCCCGTGACAAAACTGACCGCAAACGATCTGTTTCTGTAAAACAAGATCCCCGCCTTGTAAAAGAAAGGGAAAAGAAACAGAAACGCCAACAGGTCAAGAAAATTGAAAAGGCAATTAAAACCGATGTGGTTAACAAACCATCTGTTTCTGTCAAACCAAACAATTTAAAAACTTCAGACAACCATGAAGTTAAGGTTTTAAAGAATAACCATGGTATAACAAAACAGACCTGGAAACCAAAAACGGTTAAAAATTCAGGGGGACCATCTCAATTTTCGAATCATCAAAGAATAGAGGTTATTGTGATTGATGAAAATGGAAGACCCAAGACCACAATGGCTTGGGTCCCCATCTCCAACTAATTGTGTGAGTTCATGTGCAGGGTGTTCCAGGAGGAACTATCAGTAGTCATTGGATTGTTGATAGTGGGGCATCCAGGCACATGACAGGCGACATGAAGCTTCTCTACGACGTCAAATCTATTAGAGGAGGTTATGTTGCTTTTGCTGGAGACAAGGGCGGATATATTACGGGTGAAGGAATGATTTCCAACGGGGTTGTTAGTTTTGACAAGATCAACTTCGTACAACAACTTGATCACAATCTTCTTAGTGTTTCTCAAATTTGTGATAAGCAGTTCTCAGTACACTTTGATGCAAATGGATGTTATGTGCTGAAACCCGGCTTCAAAATTCCAAAAGAATGGATTCTCTTGTCAGCTCCAAGGATAAATGATCTGTATGTCCTTGATATGAGCCAAGCTATCACAACGTCTGCACAAGCAACATGTTTCGTTTCCAAAGCCACAGAAAAAGACACAATCTCTTGGCACAGACGAATGGGTCACATTCACTTACGCAAAATGAATCATTTGGTGTCAAATGAATTAGTGAATGGTGTTCCTCTTAAAAACTTCCATCTTCAAGACGTCTGTGTCTCGTGCCAGAAAGGAAAACAAACGAAGAAGCGACACCCTACAAAGAAAGTCAACACGGTGGCAGTTCCTCTTGAACGTTTGCACATGGATTTGTTCGGTCCTGTCAAGCACAAAAGCATCAGGAATCATCAATATTGCCTCGTGATAACTGATGATTATTCAAGATTTTCTTGGGTGGCGTTCATGGCACATAAGAGTGAAACCTTCGGTATTATCAAAAACTTGATCATTCAGATTGAGAATCTATATAAGTTGAAGGTTAGGTGGATACGTAGCGATAATGGTACTGAATTCAAAAATCATGCCATGGCGGAGTTTTGCACTTCAAAGGGTATTCTTCACGAATTTAGTGCAGCTTATACTCCTCAACAGAATGGCGTCGCTGAACGTAAGAACCGCACATTGATCGAGACTGCTAGGACTATGTTGGTAGAGTCACAGTTGTCGATTCCCTTCTGGACTGAAACTGTGGCCTCTGCATGTTATACGTTGAACCGAGTCCTTACAGTCAAAAGGCACAACAAGACCTGTTTTGAGCTTATTAACAAACGGAAACCAGATTTGTCATATCTTGAACCGTTTGGAGCTCCGTGCACAATAATCGATCCTAATGGAAAGTTTGGGGCAAGAGCCATTGAGGGATACTTTCTTGGGTATTCCACCCCAAACTTAAGAGTCTGGAATCTAGAGACTAAAAGGGTCGAGGAATGGTCTGAAGTCAGAGTACAAAGGCACACTTTACCAGTCAAAAATCCTGGTCAGCCTTGGATGTTTGAGTACGATGACTTTTTCAATTCGATCAATGTTGAAGCAGTTGAAGAAAATGTTGCGGCAATGATGTTTTTCGAGAGTGACAATGCAACAGATTCACCGTTGGTTCGTCCCATTATTGTCAATCAAGAACCATCTTCAGTGAACAACAATGCTCTCGACAATGAGGATTTTCACGATGCTACCGAATTGAACGAATCTTCAGAGGATGATGAATTCCTAGATGCAGATCAAGAAGCTTCAATAACAGCTGTTCATGGTACTTCAGAGGGTACTCCTCCAGTGGGCGTCCCTGGAACAGCTGAAGCTACTGCATCATCCTCTTCGTCAATTCCGGGAATTGAATTAGTTGTTGATCTCAATCTCAACAACCTGGGTACAAATATTCCAGTTCAAGATAATCCAGAGACAAGGATTCACAATACCCATCCTCAACAAAACATCATCGGAAATGTACAAAGTGGCGTTCAAACAAGAAACACGTTGCGAAACAACAACAATGCAGGCTTGTATGCGGCGATTAGAGAATCTGGTCAACAAAATGATTGGTCTTTCGCGTGTTATGTCTCACAGGAAGAGCCAAGAACTTGGAAAGAAGCTTTGAAAGATAACTCTTGGGTTGAAGCAATGCAGGAAGAACTGCAGCAATTCCAGAAGCTTGGTGTCTGGAAACTCGTAGAGAAACCTGCTGGCTACAAGAAGATTGGTACCCGTTGGGTGTTTAAATGCAAAAAGGATGACCGTGGAATCGTTATTCGAAACAAAGCAAGGCTAGTCGTTCAAGGTTTTCGTCAGATAGAAGGAATCGACTACAACGAAGTGTATGCACCTGTTGCACGTCTAGAAGCAATTCGGATCTTTCTAGCTTATGCCTCATTCAAAGGTTTCAAGGTATACCAGATGGACGTGAAAAGTGCATTCTTACATGGTGTAGTGGAAGAAGAGGTGTACGTCGAACAGCCTCCAGGTTTTGAAGATCCTATCCATCCCGATCGGGTTTGGTTGCTCAACAAAGCTCTATATGGTCTTCATCAAGCACCGCGAGCTTGGTACGCAACCTTATCTAATTATCTGCTGGAGAATGGATTTCGCAGAGGTCTTATCGATTGTACTCTTTTCGTCAAAGAACAAGATGGAGATCTTCTACTGGTACAGGTATACGTTGATGATATTATTTTTGGTTCTACTAATGATGTTTTGTGTAGGAATTTCGAGCGCATTATGCAGGATAAATTCGAGATGAGTGCTATGGGGGAAATGACTTTCTTTTTGGGCCAACAAGTACAACAAACTGAGTCTGGGATATTCATCCATCAGACTAAATATGTTGGTGACATCTTGAGCCGGTTCCAGATGTCTGATGCAACGGCCATCGGTACCCCATTGCCACAAAATCACGGAATTACTCCAGACTTGAAGGGTCAAGATGTTAGCCCCTCACACTACCGCGCGATGATCGGATCTCTTATGTACCTCACAGCATCAAGACCAGATATAATGTACCCAACGTGCCTGCTTGCCAGATATCAAGTCAACCCGAAGGCATCACATCTTGCAGCTGTAAAAAGGATTTTTCGTTATTTGAAGGGTTGCCCTGACACCGGTCTGTGGTACCCTAGGGATAATAACTTTGACTTGATCGCATTCAGTGATTCTGATTTTGGCGGATGCAAAATCGACGGCAAATCCACAACGGCTGGATGTCAGTTTTTGGGAAATCGCCTAGTCACATGGCAGTGCAAGAAGCAGACGTGCGTCGCTACATCAACATGCGAAGCTGAATACATTGCTGCCTCAAGTTGTTGCTCCCAAGTCCTATGGATCCAACAACAAATGCGAGACTACGGTTTTGAATTCCTAACTACTCCTATTTACGTTGATAATTCTGCTGCCTTACAGATCACTAAAAATCCTGTGCAGCATTCAAAGACTAAGCACATCGATATTAAGTATCACTTCATACGTGATTGCTTTGAGAAAAGGCTAATCGATGTTGCTTACGTCCGCACCGATGACCAACGTGCCGACCTTTTTACCAAAGCATTTGACAAATCAAGATTTGACTATCTATTATTGGTAAACGACATTAAGGTCAAGCAAGAGTAAAACCAACATCGGAAAATCATTTTTGTAAATACCTGTGTGTTTTAAATTTGACTTAGTTTATTGATTTTAGGGGGAGTAAATCCAAAATTTGAAAATCCAAAAACATTGAAAAATTTCAAAAACGCAAAAACAATAGAAAAACAAAAATGAGTTTCCTGGCGAGCAAAAGAGAAAATGATAGTACATCAGTGGTCTGTCTAAACCTCTTTAAACCTTAAATGAAAAACGATAAGCAGCTCTATATAAGATGTATCGGTAGGCTCACAATCATTTTAAAGTGTGCAGGGTGATATAAACTTAAATCGACTGAAGACTGGGTGGGAACCATTCATTGGCATATGGTCTTTGTACCGAAATTTCGTTTGAGAGATTGCCGAGGTTCTGAGATATTCGGTCTTTATGCTGCTTATCATCTGGGTATCATGGTTGTATCTTTTACCGAAAAATTACGGGGACGTAAGTCTAGATCTTCCATGATACCATACATACGTGTACATATTGCATACGTCCTCAATAAGTGATCAACAATCACATGTCCAAACAAATAAGTGATAAAATATCACAAATTCTTTCCGGGAGTCAAGTTCGTCTCTCTGCTGTACGAAAGTACTGACCTGTTCACGGACTTGCTCCTGTGCCCTCATGCATCGAAAATCAAGTTCCTCATCAATAAGTTATTCTATCACATAGGGCTTGTTTTCAATCAAAATAAGTGAGAATCTCACATCATATACGGTCAAACAGATGATAATCGGTATACTCACCGGTAAGATGAACCCTCGTGCATACCTTGATACGGGAATGTGTCGTGATGTGGATGAACACCGGTCGGTAAGTATAAATCATACCTTAACGTATCCCCTCGCCATGATTACAAATGATAAGTTGAGTTTATGTGGACAACAATACCGATAATCTTTATAGGATGCTTATCTTAATGTTAACTAAAAGAACAACAAGAACGTTTTGGCATGACCGTACACTGATATGATTCTCTTACCCTCGAAACTCGCAAAAAGAATGTCTGTAAATATTTATTTAATGCTTTCAGTTTCTGCTCTTTGTATGTATTTATTTACTGCTTTCAGTCTTTAAATTTTGAAATATTCAAAAAGCCAAAAAGATTTTATTTCTAGTTTATTTTCGATCGTACGATGTTGGAGCTCGAGTCTTCGTTACCTGAAACCTGAACGAAAACCGAAACGACTAAATCTTCATAAACGGTCGAAATTTGCAAGTTTTGAAAGTTAAAAACCTGAAATTGATAAATTTTATTGAACTTTCAAACTGTCGGACGGTGTTTGATTGAACAATGGTCACATGTGTGTCGTTTGCTTATGATATTCCAAGCTGTTGTTCTCATTACGCGTTTAGATTTCTTGCATGTGCAGATTCTAAAGGCAAGGAGAACATGGTCGATGACAAAGCCTCGGAATGAAGACACGACGTGAAGGCACTCAAGAGATGAAGATGATCGAGTTGCCGCTGACCATCATCAATACCACAAGGATCTCACTTCATAACGAACAAGTATTTCACGAGCATAACTCAAGGGGGAGCTTATGTTAAGGGGGAGTTTGTCAACACACTTCCTACATGAAACGGGGAGTTTGTTGATACACTTTCTGCTTTCAAGACGTGAAGACTTTAAAGATCCTCCGACATTGAAGACATGAAAGGACATCAAAGTTGAAGACACAAAGATCGAGACAAAGTTATAAAGATAAAGACAGAGCTACAGCCAGACAAAGCTACAGCCAAGGGGGAGTTTGTTGGTGCACTTGTGTCTGTACTTTGTCTGTATTTTGTCTTGATACAAAACGATGTCTTTGTTAGTCCTGTAAGTTTGACCAAGTCAACCATCCTCCGGTTTGACTTGGCCAAACAGTTAGATATTTGTTTGAAAGATGGCTGTGTCGAAAGATGTATCATCGAAGGATAGTTTAGATCCTTCGATGAGCCCGAAAGATAACCTTCGATGGATGGACCTCGAAAGATCTCATCCTTCGAGGTACATGTTGATCCTTCGATGGGTTTCTAGTCGATAGATGATCCTTCGATCATCTATCTGATCCTTCGACCAGACCATGCTGTGTTCGGGTATATATATACCCAAGTGTTGTATTCATTTCAGTAGAGAGGTGACACAAGAGACAGTTTGGAGAGCTTCATTTTGTTAGACACTTACACTTCAGAAAGTGTGAGAGCATTCTGTCAAAACACACACACTTAGAGAGTTTGCAAAACAGATTTGTAAACATTGAGCTTGTAACCGAACCTTTCATGCGTTTAATACAAGTGGTGTTAATCGGTGAATATTGTGTGTCTTGTGTTTGTGCTTGTTTCTTCCCGGTTTGCATGCTAGCTTGGATTCCGCACTCGCTAGTGTGTTAGATATAGCAAGGAATAGGTTAAACCTCAACCTCCGAGGGACCTACATATAAACAGTGGCGGGTCTAGAAAAAACGTTAAGGGGTAACGTTTAAGAAAACAAGGGTAACGAAATAAAAAAAACGTCAAATTTTTCCAAAATTTACACTACCACCGGGCGTCAAGAGGTAGCGGGGGCTACCCCTATTTGAAGGCTATGTCCGCCCTTGCATATAAACTGAGTTAAATCCGTCACAATACTATTTCACGACAAATTAGTGATCTGACGGGTCATTAGAGTAGGGGTATTCAGAAAAAAACCGTAATCAAATAAAAATCGTAAACCGAACCGTAACTGAATAAACCGATCCGAATAACGAATTTGGTTTTTGATTTAGTTTCTAACTGAAACCGAATTGTAAATAGGGTTTTTGTTTCAGGTTTTGGATCCACTTTTTTTTTTATTTGGTTTACTTGGATAACCGAATAAACCGGTAATTTAATTAATTCTAAAATAAAAATATTAATGTTTAATAAACTATATACAATTTATTAGCCCAAAATACTAAGTCTAATATCTAAGTATATGTATCCCCATGGTTGCATCAAATGTAGATCAAAATACATGTTTGTTAATTAATTTTTCTTCATTTATTTTATGTATGTAGGTTCACTCAAGAGACTCATGTTTGAAGATCTCGTATATATTTTGTGCCCTTAGAGTTGTTGACTATTAATAGTTTCTGTGATCTATGTTTTGAAGTTTTAACTTTGTGATTGTGTGAATGACTATTTTATAGATGTGTTTGTTTTATTTTGCTATGTCTTTTATTTATATATGGTTAAGTTTAAGTTGGTTGTTGACTTGATGTTCGGAAGTTGAAGCACAATTATAAATATAAATTAGAAAAAAAGTACCTAAGTACTATTTGGTTAAAATTGTTTTATTTGGTTTCTAACTGAAACCAAACCGAATTGAATTTGGTTTGGTTTGGTCTGGTTCTGTTTGCATGTTCCTAATTTGTTTTGGATTTTGGTTTGAAGTACAAAATTTTGAAAACCGAATAAATCGAACCAAATAAACCATAAGTCAAACCGATAAACACCCTTAAACTAGAGATCACTTTTCCAAAGTTAAATCTAACAAAATATTTCCAATGCATTGTTAGTTACAGGCTTCTCCCGACACATTTTGTCATAACTTTATAATCTAACAAAATGCGTCATCATCGCTTTTGCATTTATAATCTTTTTCTTTTTTTATAAAATTTTATTTTTCTAGTTGACTCCGTTTTCCAAAATCCCATAACTATATAGAAATAAAGAATATTAGATTTAAATGAACTCAACTTTTACCATTTGGCGGATAATACTTTCAACTTACGAATTGTATCACTTCACTCCCAACTTTCAACTTATTTTCCTCTAACACTTTCAAACTAACCGAACCCTAATCCATTTAGTTGACGTCAGATCCCACATCACTAAACAAGTGCCAAATCAGATGCACGTCATCAAAAAAGCCATCCCAGATAATAAGAGCCACATAGATGCTATGTCTTTATAAAAAGGTCACATCAGATACCATGTCACTACACAAGTGGTACATCAATAAAAAAACTAATTGAGTTACAGTTCAATTACTTTAAGAGTGCCAAAAAAATTGAAAGCTAGGAGTTGTGTGGTATAATTCGTAAGTTAAAAGTGTTATTGTTAAAAGTTATGGTTATTTAAATCCAATAACTCTAAAACTAAAGCAAACCTAATATTTTAATAAATCATAAAGTTACACAAATAATTAAGATATCACATAACAAATATCTAGATTTGAGTGCTCACAAAAATTGTTTGTTGCTGCTGCTGCTGCGTCGCAATATCGATATATGTTTTTGTATTAGTGTTTGGCATGACCCCAAATGGGTTAGTGGCTTATTTTTTTTATTTCTTTTCTTTGCAAGTTGTGTTCGATTCCTCACTAGCTTGGAGTATCCATATTTGTAATGTTATTTCAACATTGTTAATTTTATAGGATTTATTATTACCGATATTATTTTAATATAGCTGAATATATTTACTTAAGATCGAATGAGAAATCATAATAAATTTTGATTTGAGTTAGAAGACATGAAGTAGTTACTCGATAAAGACTAATCTACTTTCTAGTGCCGTAGGGCCTCAATAGTTCTAGAGGCGAAGCCCTAGACCGTTATGCTTAGAAGGGCTAACACTGCCCCTTGGTGGTGATCTGGCTAGCCCTTAGGTCCAAGGGGTAATAACAAAATGGCCATCAATGATAGGACTATTAGTGGCAAATGATTGTGAGTGGTAATTGCGAGTAGCGACATGTTTTACTAGGTGAAACTTACGACTGATGTTATTGACATAATCGATAACTGCCAAGGAGTTACAAGTGCTAAAAGTTAACCACCAACTGAAACATTGTAATGGTTCAATCCATTCATAAAGAAATTGCATGGTCTTTTGAACATATAAATTCAACACTTTGTTTTTCATAGAGAAGAACATTTCGTCTTTGTCTTATACGATAATTGAATTCACACATGATTGATTTCATGTACCAACGAAATCTTTTAATATGAAATTGATCTCAACACACGATTTAGAGGGTTATCTAGGAATTAAAATACGAAACCTACATGTTTCATTTATCAGGGGTTCTACCAATTGCCAACTATGTAGCATCTACACCGAGAATTCAAGTATTAATTGTATATGTTATGATAAATTATGAATTCTATTTGTTATTTGATACACATAGAGCATGCCAACTGTGTGCTCGACTTGAGCCATCGAGAACAATAAAGTAAGCTTATTAAGCTTTATCAGCATTATCATCAAAATTACTGCTTATTAAAGCAATGATTTATATGCCTAAAGCATGTTTAATTCATGCAATGTTTAGTATATGACTTATTCACTTTACTCTCGTTATCTTCACCTTTAAATTACCCAACGTCCAATCATGTTTTCTAATCAGAATCACATACAAGTTATGTTGTCGTTATTGGGAGGATGTATTATTATTTTCTTTGGCCTAAAAGCAGGTGTTTCCGTAGCCTTTTGTTATTCTTTTATAAACCACTAATAATATCTTGTGATGTGGGTGACGTTGTTTGTCGTTATTGTTCATTCCAGGGCCGGCTCTTGGGCCGGCTAACCCGTGCCGTCGCACGAGGCCCAAGTTTTCAAAGGGCCCGAAAAGTTTTATAAACTTTTTTATATATTTAGTATGTGTATCCATTTGTTATGCAAAAAAATGTTGGTGGTGGAGTGAAAAAAACCATCTTAAGAGGTTTGAAGTTCAAGTCTTGGCTCTAGCACAAGTTTTTGTTTTTTTAATTCATTTTCCCTTAACCACAATTTTAGGCCCAATTTTTTTTGTCGCCCGAGGCCCAATTTTTTTTGTGAGTTCTCGGAGACAGCTCTGGTTCATTCAATGCGTTCATCCAAAGTGACATCAAAGATCCAGACATATCTGGAAGTGACATCAAAGATCCGGACATATCTGGCTGTCACAATATGAATTTGGCCTTCCACTTTGTCAATTCACAGTTCCTGGAAATATTTGCATTGAATACGTACGTTTTGATCACCTGAATCATGACTAGTTAATTTCATTTTGAATACATACATACATACAGACGTACGTACTTACATTAGATCACCTGAATCATGACCAGTTAATTTCATTTTCAATACATACATACATACGTACGTACTTAAATATATCCATTGCTCTAAAACTCACATAGTTCGCTAATACAAGAGATGAAGAGAATGATGAGCTATGTGGGGTGTATATCACTGGTATCCCACTATTATAATTATTATTATAATTATATTATATTACAAATTACATTACATTATTACAAATATTGTTTATTAGTGATCATGAATAGTGATTTAAAATTTAAAATAATATATACCTTTTTAATATTCTATTCTATTATTTTAATATTATAGTAGTTGTAATTATATTTTCGTTATTTTCCTTTTTCTCTTTTTCTAAAACCATATTTATTTATTTTTTATATATTTTTTTCAAAACATGTTTTCTTTATCAATTAATTTGATGTTCTTTAATAATAACATATGTTGGTTAAAAAAAAAATTTCTAAAACTTTAAGTACGTAACTAAATCGATTCTGACAGTTTGACTTTCTAAACAAAAATGCTACATTTTCATATAACGTCTGTTTTACATATCATTTGCTCTATTTTGTCGCAAAGCGCGACACGAACAAAACTAGTTATAATTATACTAATAAATATTTAATTTAATATCAGTATAACCTATATTTAAATATTCTACATACAAAAGTGACACATATTGTAATCATATTAAACGTTTGAACTAACTATAGAAAGGCTCACATCAAACATTTGAATTAACTATAGTAAGGCTACATAAATTCTGAATAAAAATAGAGGTTTTAAAGTGTGTTAGACCTCAATTGGCGCTATAGAAACGTCCATCCCTCTTCATATCTCTATAACGCTCAAGGGAAAGGTGTTGAGGGCGTTATCAAGTCTCTTAATGCTCCTATAATGCCTATTATATATTGTCTTATAAGATATTTTAAGTTTTAAGTCTATTTTAAGACGTTAAAAGGTGAGTGTTTTTTTTTTCTAGCTTCTGCCTTTCTTCCACCAGGGTTTTGTATACAAGATATTTGCTCTTAAACCAACTTCTATATCACTAGGCTACATCAATGAACCAATTTCTTGCGGTGTTTAAATCATCCACAGTGGTAAACACAACATACAACCATAAATATGTCAAGTTAGAATTACCATATTAGATTTTCACACATTAATTAAAAACACTTAAAAAACACTTTATCTTCTCCAAAGCAACATGTTTTCTCAAACATCCTTTCATTTACACTCATCATCACTTTTGAAAAAGCATATTATTGTAATAAATCAAATTATTTTTAGTAAATCAAATTATTTATAATAACTTAATTAATTTATTGTAATAAACAAATACTTGATAAAAAAAACTAGTTTTTATAATTTTAGCTATTACATATAAGATAAATAAAAAATATTATTTTTTATATAAATTATTGTTTATACTCCCTCCGTCCCATTTTAAATGTCCAAATTTCCACTTTTGGTTGTCCCAATTTAATTGTCATTTCCAAAAATGTAAATATAATTTCCAGTTTTGCCCTTACCATTACAAACTTTCATTTTTGGTTGTCCCAATTTAATTGTCATTTCTAAGGACATTATTGTCATTTTACAACTCAAAAAATAAAATACTCAAATATTTCTTAAATTGTGTGAATGTGGGTCCCATGACATCTAAAATGGGACGGAGGGAGTAATATATATATATATAGGGTAAGGTTCATGCGAGAACCACCCTTATTGCGAGAACCGCAAGAACCAATGTGAACACAAAATAAAATCTAAAAAAAATAAAAAAAAGCACTCAAAATTTTTTTTTAATATTTTTTAAAAAAATCGCTATAATTCGATACCATAAAAAAAAAAAAATTTCGAGTAACAGTTATCTATGCACATGTGCATATGTATCATTACTTCGACAAATTCGGTAATACGTTATCAGTAATACACAATTGCACTTTAATTTACAATATCATTCGTAATACACTACTTTTTACATTACCAATATTCAAAATGCACATGTGTATCATTAGGTATAACCATGATATAACGTGTTTTAATACAAAAAGTTTGTGATTTTAAATGGAGAAATAGGCCCATATACATGTTTTTTGGTTAGTTATATCTAGTGGTTGATGGTTTGGTTATAGTTGTCAATTTATGATGTAATATGTTGATTGGATGGTATAAATAGTGTTTACATACATGTAATAAAGTGAAAATATTGGTAGTGGTATTGTATTATGGATGATAGGAGGTAATTGTATTATATTATGGATGGTAGGAGGTAATGGTAGTGTATTATGGATGGTGTGATAGATGAAAGAGAAAGTGTATTCAAAGTAGTGTACCAAAAAACCTTATTTCATATTGATACATATAGATGCACATGTGCATTTCTAATATTGGTAATGTAAAAAGTATTGTATTACACATGGTATTGTAAATGAAAGTGCAATTTTCTAATAGTTGTAATGAATTACGGAATTTGTCAAAGAAATGACAAAAATGCACATGTGCATGTTTGTGTATTATGGATGGAATGATAGATGAAAGAGAAAGTAGTGTACCAATACTCCTTATTTCATGTTGATACATATAGATGCACATGTGCATTTCTAATATTATTAACGTAAAAAGTAGTGTATTACACGTGGTAGTGTAAATGAAAGTGCAATTTTCTAATATTTGTAATGAATTACGGAATTTGTCAAATAAATGATACAAATGCACATGTGCATGGATAACTATGACTCAATTTTTTTTTTTTTTGAATTTTTTTTATTATAAACGAAATATAGCGATTTTTACAAAAAAAAATAGTAAAAAAAATAAAAAAAAAATTTTGGGTGTTTTTAGATTTTTTTTTAGGTATTACTGTTTGTGTTCACACTGGTTCTCACGGTACTCGCAATAAAGGGTGGTTCCTAACGGATCCTTCGCCTATATACATATATATATATATATATGATAGTGAATTGTGTAAACTATTCTTATCCCTTGATTATCAATACACAAGTGTAAATTAATGGCTTGGATTTGAACAGGATTTGATAATAAAAATATATTAGTGTATTTTACGATTTGATAATGTAAATCAATGGTCAAGATTTGTTCACACAGTTCACAAATACAGTAGTGTTTACTCTAGAACCCCGCCCTATATATATATATATATATATATAGTGCCGTCTCCGAAAATGTTCAAAAATTTTTAGGCCCTGTGCGAACAGAAAATACGGGCCCTTAAATATAAATTTTTAAAAAGAATATATATAAAAAATTAAATATATTAAAATGACTTAATGTCATTTGAATCAACACCAATCATTTAATGTAAGCTGACAAAATTAGGCAATTAATGTCAGTTGCATTTAATAAATAGATAAGAAGCAAAAAGAAAAACAAAACCGAGTAGCCGGGATTAGAACCCGTGTCTTTTTCTTATTATTAAAGTGACTTTCAAACCATCAAACAAATTGATTCACAATGGCATTTTTCCGATTCATTACGTGTATATTCTAACTTTACAGTGTAAATCTAATACAAAAACAAAAAAAATTGGGCCCTCGATGGGTTTGGGCCCTGAGCCGTCGCCCATCCCGCACACCTTTCGGGCCGGCCCTTATAATTTTACCCAAGTAGTGTCGGGTTCATTGGGGAAATGGATAACACTCTTAAAAATTTAATTTAACATATTAAAAATCAATTTTTAAAAATTTATTTTCGATGGTTCTCCTTGTAAATATTTGTAGAAGCATTCTTAATAAAAAATCAAAAAAAAAAAAACAATTAAAACAATTAAAAAAGTGCGAAAATCTAAATCCACTCCACGTAAGCATCGAAGCAAAAATAATATATCTACACACATGTACGCATGCATATATCACCCATACTAAAACCTTTAGGTTAGATGGTATCAAATTTTTTAATCTAGTTTCATTATTTTGTATTTATAATTATTTTAAGCATCGTATAACGATATATCATCCAAACAATATCCGTACCCAATAATCATTTTTACGGTTTTCTCTACCTTCTAATAAAACTTCATTGAAAACGAAGCTGTAAGGGAAAATATAATTGGTATTTTCTAATATGGTAACGAATCAAACTGATACTATTCAAATAAGATCGGTACTGACATTCGTTTCTTTGCAGTTTTCTAGTCGCTGCGACGTAAATTTATTGAAAAAAAGTAGTAATCACAGTAAATTAGTATATTTTTTGTCCCGTAAAATATAAACAGTGTTGATATTGTGCCTGAGCAAACTGATGCCGTTTGAACAACATGGACACCAACACGTGTAGTCGTTCTTTTTATCTTTTTTAAATGCTATATCATACGTCATATCGTACATGTGTTGTAAGGAACCAAACTGATATGTATCAAAACCCGCTACGAAGTGCAGGAGATCTAACTAGTATATGTGTATTAAGGTACCCTATCATTTTCTTGTTTTTGCTCTTCTAAAAATGCGGACATCATATCATCACAAATAAACACGTAGATACAAATCCTCCAACATGGTAGATGGCTAGTATAGTAGCTATAGAGATGGCAAAAATGGAAACTCGACGGGAATACCAAAAATCCTAAGCATGTAGTATTGGCCCGAAAATTCGATTATGGGACAGACCATGGGACTGAAAACAATATATCTCGCGGGTATGAGATTTGTATGGGATTAGCTGACACCCAATTCGATTACCCGAAATTATATATCAGTCTACCCGAACAATATACCCGAAATCTTTTAATTTTTAATTTTATTTTCTCTTAACTTTTGTTTAGTAATACTTCATTCTAATAATTAACTTAACAAAAACTTGAAAAATAAACATTATATCTATATATATTTGTTTGCTACGGAATACTAAATTATCTTTTAAGATTTATATCATCATGATATTTTCATTTTTAGATGTTTCAAACAAGGGCGATGCTTTGAAGGGGCCGGGAGGGGCGCCCGACCCCCCAAACTTTTCGGTCAGTAATGTTATATATGTACTTTTCGTATAGAAATTTTTGTGTATATACATTTTCGCCCCCCGGTTCTATAGAAATTTTTGGGTATATACGTTTTCGACCCCCCCCCCCCCCCCCCCCCGTAAAAAATTTCAAGCTTCGCCACTGGTTTCAAATACTTATGTTAACTATGATATGTATCTATCTAATTATATTATAATTTATTACACCTTAAAAATTCAAATTGTAAATTAAAGTAAATAAAATATACATGAAAATCTCAACGGGTATTTTTTTAAAGTAATGGGTGTAGCGGCAACCCACGAGTATTTCTGATACCAAATGGGTATTGGGTCAAGTATGTGCAGGGGCACAACTTTATGTAGGCTCGGGGGTGCCCAACCCCTACCCATTTTTCGTTTGTATTGTTAATTTTAATGAAAATTTCTGATTGCGAAACATAGTCGGTTGGATATACGTGTCTACCAACCCCGTTGGAGTTGGTCATTTTATTATGTACCATATATTGACTTTGAATCCAAAACTATGAGTTAATTAACTACTCATTAGAATATATATAATGGAAGTATCTAAGGAAAACCCATTTAATTTAGAAAACTTGGGAAACCTGGATTGTGTGGACATGATTGATCCACATCATCTATTAAAAACACATGATCAAAGGGCAATTTAGTCATTTTGTTCAAACCATCACCTCACCCTTCCCCATCCCATCATTTTCTTTATGTCACATCTCTCTCTCTCTCTCTCTCTCTCTCATATATCACTTTTCATCCAACCATTTTCAAAATAATTCATTAGATATTAGAGAGAGAAACATCACATTTTCATCAAAGCCACCATCAAAGCTACGAGATCTGAATATCGAAGATCAAAGCCACCAGATCTGAAGATCGAAGACACCATGTGTTCATGTACTCATCCCTTTCTTTTGAAGCCACCAGATCTGAAGATCGAAGCAGGCTGAAATCGTTTGGTTGCATGAGTTTCTAGAGGGGGAAAATTATTGGAACACCAAGACCAAAAACACACACAAGTGTGCGAGTGAGAAGCAGGTTAGAAATCATTTGGTTCATGGGTTTTAGAGAGAGAAAGTTGTTAGAACACCAAGCACACACACACAATTGTGTGAGAGAGAAGCAGGTCAGAAATCATTTGGTTCATGGGTTTTGGTTAAGAGAAAAAGTTGTTAAAACACAAAGAACATACTCACAAGTATGACATGGACTGGTTCCATGTCTTAATGTTATTTATTTGGTAAAAGTTGAATGATTTTGTGTGTGTATTAGTAAAATAGATTTGATAGTTTGTTGGGTATTTTTTTTTGTTTTAAATGTATTAAAAAAAATTTAGAATTGAGATAATGATTGTTGTTGTTGTTGTTTTTATATATTAGTTACCTTTAAAAAGTCCAGAATCTAATCGTTGATGATCTCGTTTATTTTATAAAAAAAATTGTGTTTGGTTTGGTTGCTTGTTTGAGACTTTTGTTATGAACAGTAACTGTTTTTGTTAGTTTGGTTGCTTGTTTGGGGCTTTTGATCTGAATACTAACTGTTTTTTGTGTTATACTAGGCGGTAACACATGTATAGGCATGTTACATGTGTTACAACAAAAAGTTTACACATGTGTAACACGTAACACATGTTATACATTTGTTACCACTCTAGTGTAACACAAGTTACAAACATGTGTTACATATGTGCAAGCCCCTATATGTTGCTTGTTTGGGGCTTTTGTTTATCCTATATGTTATGTGTTACCTTTAGAAACTTCATAATTTATTAAGAATATCTCGTTTATTTTAAAAATAAAAAGTAGTGTCTTTTTGTGGGATAATTAGATACATATATCACTACGTCAAAAAAGGCTTATGGTCACACAAAAAAAGTGTGACAATACACCTTTCGTCACACTTTTTTTTTCCAGCTCAAGTGTGACCAAAGGTCGAGTCATCGTAAGTATCATACAGTCACATTCACGTTTAGTGGCTATAGCAACTTAAAAGTGTGGCTAAAGGGTACCACTGTTTCTTGCTAGAATCAAGCATTATGTGCAATAAGTGTGGCTAAAGGGTTGCAACAGCAACATGAATTTATTGTAAGGGTGGTGGTTTCTATTATATAGTCACATAAAAGTTTGTTTTAGCCACATCAATTTAAAAAAAATGTGGCAAAAAAGAGTTGTTGTAATCAAGCATTCCATCCATTAAGTGTGACTAAATGGTAGCAACAACCACATGAACTCACTGTAAGTGTGGCTGTTTTATTATTTAGTCACATAAGTTTACTATAAATGTGGCTAAAAACTATTTCTAGACACACAAAACAACTTTGTACTTTTAAATGTGGCTATTGTTTAACCTTTGGTCACACATTCGTTTTTTTCACGTGACGTTTGCTATCACTCTGTCCCACAAAAAAAGTGACCATAGTGTGGCTAATGTTTATGTAAAGCCACATGAAGTTTTGTGTTTTTAAGTGTGGCTAATGGCTAACCTTTGGTCACATATATTTTACTTTTCTCATGACATTTGCTATCATCACGTCACATAAAAAAAACAAAGTAATGATAATGTGGCTAATGATTATGTAAAGCCACATGAAACTTTATAATTTTAAGTGTGGCTATTATCTAACCTTTAGTCACATATATTCATTTTGCACATTACGTATGTTGTTATTCCGTCACATAGAAAAGACAATAAGGATGGTGTGGCTAAAAGATATGTAAAGCCACATGAATTTATTTTTTATTTTTAAGTGTGGCTATTGTATAACATTTAGTCACACATAACTTTTTTCCCATGACGTTTGGGATCATTTAGTCACACAAATAAGAAACAAAGTGATTATGGTGTGACTAACGGTTATATAGAACCACACAAAATTTTGTAATATTAAGTGTGGCTATTGTCTCACCTTCAGTCACTTGTAACTTTTTTCCCATGACGTTTACTATCGTTTCGTCACACAAACAAAAAACAAAGTGACAATAGCATGGCTAATAGTTATGTAAAGCCACATGATTTTGTAATTTTAAGTGTGACTATTATTTAACCTTTGGTCACACATATTTATTATGGTTCTATGTAGCCATTTTCATGTAATTATTTATTTTATTTTCAATTTTTTGTAAAATAAAAACGGAAGTAAACATGAGATAATCTAGAAACCATATGATATTAACAATAATATCCTAAAATCCATACATAAGTTTTCAATTTAAATACTAACTAGACAAACTTCTAAATTCTAATCAAAACTTATCTATAAAGTTTCAAAGGGAAACAAATGTACACAAAAACTAAGAGCTATTTCTAGGTCGTTTTCTTCGAGCCCATATACTCACTGCTTGAATACGAGAAGCAGTCCATATACTCATTGCTTAGCACTGCTGCTTTTGCTTCTTCACACTTCTTTTTCTCTTCCTTATGTACAGCAGCCATTTCCCTTTGCCTCTTCAGCTCACTAGTTATTAAATATGATCCATTTGAGCAAGCAAATATAAGTTCAGCTCAGTAGTAATTAAACATGATCCATTTGAGGATGCTAATATAAGAACAAGTGTATGAAGTTGGATAAATAACTTACTCTAGTCTAGCCATTGCCTTAATCACAGGGCCCTTGCCAAGTTGAAAGGTGAAAATTGTATTGTCCTCATGTGTAGTGTCAAAAACCTCACCTGTTTCAGCCAGACTCCCTTCTTAATGCACTGTCCAACAGTCCACACACCCCATGACATCCCATGTTCACAATCAGCATCTATTAATATTGTTATATATATATATGTGTGTGTGTGTGTGATACAAATAAACACATGACAGTGTTGTGTCTATCACCTAAACAATAAGAATTCAACTCTAATGTAGCGTAACATGTTTGACATATATATAACCCAAGAGCATGGTAGATGATGAGCAGCAACATACATATATTTCAGTAGTGTTGGATATTATCACCAATTCAAGACAATGAAACTAGAATCAGAGCCACATTAGCAAACAGGTTTAGTCTAAAAGTGTTAAATAACATTACCATCAACAAGAGGAAGGCTCTCTGAAGGAGCAACTACATAAGGTTTAGCACTCTTCACAGTTGTCTCCAGTCAAATTAATTGCTTCAGCCATATCACCTAAATGTTCACTGGCCTGAAGATAAAACATCACCATAGCATCATCAAATCAGAACCAAATTCTTAATGATGCATTACCCAACCCACTTGCCCATTCCCACCAGTACCAAATTATATCACGACTTTTGGGACTTACTTCACAACTGGAAGAAGCAGTGGCGGACCCAGGATTTTTTTTTTACTAGGGTCCGTTTTTCGACGTTAAGATTTTTCTCGACCAAAAGTTAGGATTTTCAGGTCGATCATCGTCGGTGCGGGGCGAAACATATAATAATATACGATATACAATAAAACTATATGACGAAATGAAAAAAAAAACATTACATATTTTTAAAGATGTTCCCTATGAAAATCAAACGGATGCAACTCTGTCAACCTTAAACTCTTTTGCACATTAGATGCATTAAAATTATCAACCGACTCAAACTACTACACGTAAGTAATTCGGTTGTTGCCTCACTAAAACGTTCGCCTAACTCTTGTATTTGCATATCTAACACCGTGTTGAAATCTTCAACCTCATAATAATGAAGACCACTAATGTTAATCTTTTTTTTCTTCTATATTTAAGTTAATGTATTCATCTTATTCCATATCAAGAATTTCAATCTCGTTTTTTTCCACAAGAAGATACCACATCTTTCATGACTAAGTAAATAAACTAGAATTGCCACCTTCATCTAGTTTAGATGGTATGCCGAGATGCCTTTTACCTCAAATATTTCAAGGCATAAAATTTTCCAATAAATAACAAAGTATCAATTATATAATAATCAAATATCAAATAATATTACTCTTTGGGTTCCCAATGGCAATAACAATCAGCAATGTGGCAGCAGTAAATCCCCTCAGAGACCATGTCATAAGGCCTAGGGGTTGCAAAAAGAAAACCAAGAGACAGAAGATTTAGACCAGAAATAATATTTTAATTGCCAGACTCTACGTAGCATTTCATCAAATAGGTTGCGCGCAAAACACCAAAAAAACTACGAATTTGAGAGAGTAAAGAACAATAACTATCAAAATCCCTAATGAAGCTCAAGCAATAAATACATTAAATCAGATTCAAAATGCAATGTGAAGACTGAATTGGAACTTACTTGCGCTGGTGTGATTGTAGTCACTTGAAGTGGTGGTGACTGGCAGCTTTAGCGATTAGCGAGTGTGATCGAATCACCTTGGAGAAACATCCACAACTCACCTACCGAAACTGAATTCATTAAAAGTTTATTACAACTAGAGGGTTTTTCCGCCTTTCACGGCGGACTTTCAGTTATTATTGTTTATACAGACATTTGGTATAGTAATCAAGAGGTGTTTTACATTGATGGAAAACTATGAAACTGAATACCGATATCACTACTGATGTTGTTCAGATGGTATAAGTTCGATTCGTCACAGTATGGGTTTATGTATTAATTACATGTACCGATACTGATGTTCAATTCGACATAGTACGATAGCGATACAATGTTAATTTATCGGAAGTGGAAGCCATAAAAGTGAATATCGGTACTGATTCTGATGTTTTCCGGTCCGATACGTTATCTGTTTTTTAAATTTATAGCGGAATGTTGGATGTGGGTAATAAGCTATAAATAGATTGGTGCAGCACTAAGTTTATTAATCCAAAGTTATAAATAAACTACCTTAATCAAATGAATTTATCATTTCAATTTCACAAAAGAAATTACAATTCTTCAATGCTAACGAAATGTTTTAGCTTTGGATTTTTCTATACTAAGGCAAACACATGGCCGCAAAAATAATGTCATAAATTAACCTATCATAATATTAATATAGTAATTTGGTGATGTTCAAAAAATTATCTTCAAAAGTTGCTGCTACTCCCTACCGATCATGTCCTTTTAGTCATCTAATTCAAAACCCCAAAATCAACTAAGTTTATCACAAAACCCAAGCTACTATTTCTCTCTACATCCAAATCTAACTCGCAAGCAATGAATTCTTTATCATCCCCATCAGACCTTCAACACTATGTCACGACTCCTGGCCGGAGACCCGCGCAACAACTTGTCAGAATATTACCAGAAAATTCCACCGGTTGTCCGAAATCACCCCAGCAGCCAAGTATCGTTGTCTAACGTATCAACCACCTCCGCCATGTTATAAGGAAACACCGTCAGTCACCACTGCCAACAAATACAACAGCAACCAGATCTCACCTCCTTCACTAGAATAGCTCCAGTTCGCCAAAAATCGGCACCTGCAGTTGGCAATCGAATTCATGGACATTCTCCCTCGTCGCCTACCTTCAGTTCCTTCTCAACCCAACGTTACCAGTGGCGGTGCTGGCGGTGACTGTGGTGGCGGTTGGGTGAAGCATCGAACGATGTGGTGGTGATGATATGAGCAGGTCCTATGACGAACAGCATAGATCGAACCAAAGGCAAAAAAAAAAAAAAAAGGAAAATAAAAAAACTCGCTAACTGCCGTTACCGTTAAAACACTATTGCTCGGTTATGTTATTACCTAACAATAATAATAATAATTTCATCACCCAAATATGATACAAACTAACCTGTTTGGTGATTCGAACCCAAAATAGATGCATACACAAGCATGAGTCTCTGAAATGAATTGCCCTGGCCTCCCCTTTTATATAGTCACCCACCAGTAAAATGGATGTCCAAGATCTATTCAGTTTAATAACAACAAACTTTTCTTTAAAACATCCTATTCTAAATTATACAAACTTAAACCTAGTATCAGGAAGAAACTTCAACATCCTTCCATCGTATTATTATGACTCGAAAAAACAACAGTTTTAATAATTAAAAAAAACCCATTTGCACATAACAGGACCTCAAAAATCATATCCACAACCCTATAATTATTATCTAATGGTAAAAGCTACCAAATCAATATATTTATACCATCAAAAACAAACACTCCATCGGATTCAGAAACAGATCTTCTAAAACATGAAACCCTAAACAGACTGAAACAGTTGCGGATAAACTAGAACTAACCTGGATCTTCATGGCTTTCTTGTTGGCTTCTTGTTGACTACCTGTACACATATCAATCAATTAGAAGGGTGAAATCAGAACGAATTAGAAAGAGAAAGAAGAATTAGGGTTCTACGCATTTCCTTTGGAAGAAGCTTAAGATTGTCCAGATTCCTCTCACGGGCCGTCTTCAACTTCTGCGCATTTACTCCACCATCGCTTCTTACTAAATATCTCTGGCCGGAAACCCTAAATAGATTTTTTCAATCAAAAACCCATTTTGGCAAAAACTAACTGGTCACGGGTCGTGTTTCGGATGGTGGTTAATGTCGGAGCTCTAAGACATATACTTTCTTTGTTATTCTGGACCTGGAGCTAGGGTTTTGAGTTGAAGGGGTGTGTGAAAAGATGGAGTGAATCCAATTGAGAGGAAATCAATGTAGGGAAGAAAATGGAAGGCACAGAATCAAGAAAAAAAATTAGGGGGAGTTTGAAATTGGAAGAGGAATTGGGTTGGGAGGGAATTTTTTGGGTGTGAAAATGTTTAAAGAGAGAATTCATTTTTTTAAATTTTTAATAAACAAGTGGGTTTTTTAAAGCTTCGTGACGGTTTTTCGCCCCACATCAATTTGGTTCATAATGGTATTTGTAGTATACGAGCATTTAATATAACGGCCAAAGGATATAAAAACGAATACATATGTGCGTATACAACTCCTTTTTTACTAATTTAAACCAGCTTTAATTAGTCGTAGTAGAAACTGAAAACGCTTTTTACCAATACAAGTATTGATGTTATTCATTTGGAATAGGTTCGCTTCGTGACTATACTGGTAGGAACGTTGAGAAAAAAAAAACAGAAAAACGAATACAAGAACCGATGTTGTTCGTATGGTAGTTTGGTTCGTCATAATAAATAACAAAAAGGAAAATTACAAGTTTTGTCCTTTATCTTAATACCACTTATCAGACGGTGTCCTTTTTAACGAATTTTGACAAGTTTTGCCCTTTACAAGGAATTTTGTTGCAAGTTTTGTCCTTTAGGCTTAACCCAGTTAGATTTTCTTGTTAAATCTTGTCACCCAAGGGTATTTTAGTCTTTTTACCCATTTATTTCAAGAGTCAACCCTAAAATATTTTGTTTTATTCTTTTAAATAGTATTAAATAAATGGGTAAAAAGACTAAAATACCCTTGGGTGACAAGATTTAACTAGAAAATCTAACTGAGTTAAGCCTAAAGGACAAAACGTGCAACAAAATTCCTTGTAAAGGGCAAAACTTGTCAAAATTCGTTAAAAATGACACCGTCTGATTAGTGGTATTAAGATAAAGGACAAAACTTGTAATTTTTCCTAACAAAAAATATAATTAGAGACTCAAACTTCCCAAAAAAAGTTAACGGTAAATAACAAAAAGAAAATATAAGGCAAAATAAAGTTAAACGGATTAAATGCGTATATCATGAAAACTATTGACGGACTTTTAAGACCTAATTGGGTCCATTAAAACATACATGGTCTACTATTGGCTATGGTGATCCATTAAGGCCCAATATGGTCAATTAAGACATGTATGATCTACTATTGTTCATTCTGATCCATTAAGACCCAATATAGTTCGTGAAGACAACAATGATCTACTATTGGCTATTATGATCCATTAAAGCCCAATATAGTCCATAGACAACAGTGATTAACTATTGTCCATTGTGAACCATTAAGGCCTAATATGGTCAACTAAGACATGTATGATCTACTATTGTTTATTGTAATCCATTAAGGCCCAATATAGTCCGCTAAGACAACAATGATCTACTATTGTCCATTGTGATCCATTAAGGCTAGATAAGGTCCATTAAAACATGTATGATCTACTATAATCCATTGTGATCCATTAAGGCCTAATATGGTTCGTTAAGACAACAATGGTCTACTATTGTTCATTGTGATCCATTAAGGCCCAGTATAGTCCGTTAAGACAACATTGATCCACTATTGTCCATTATGATCCATTAAGACACAATATAGTCAATTAAAACACGTATGATCTACTATTGTCCATTATGATTCCTTAAAGCCCGATATAGTCCGTTAAGACAACAATGATCTACTAATAATAAACGAGCCAAGCTCGAGCTCGTGCTCGGCTCGTTTGCACCTCTAATATTATTTATGGCCTAATATGGTTCATTGAGACTTGTAAGATCTATTATCGTCCATTGTGATCCATTAAGGCCCAATATGGTGCATTAAGACCTATATGACCTACTACTATTGTTCCTTGTGATCTGTTAAGACCCAATATGGTTCATTAAGATATATATGATCTACTATCGTCCGATGTGATCCGTTAAGGCCCAATTTGGTCTATTAACCGAACCGTTAGTAATGGTTTTGATTGTTGAAAATTGAAAATGTACCGTTAAAAGATGAAACCGAACCAAACCGAACTGTTACTTGTGGTTTGATTTCAGGATTTATTTCTCATGGTGTAGTTAATTTGTTTTCACTTGTTCATATTAAATAAACAAATCTTAGTGTACAAACAAATATGCATATACCAAAAATTATTGTTTGTCGATACATTCGTTGACACTTAAAATACGGTTTGTCACATAGAAATAAAAGTTGGCGCATAACTCGACCATTCTCCGTGAAAGCCATTCATGTCCGCTGCCGAGTATTCCTCTACTCTTCCCCTAATCTGAAAGAATTGCACAAGAACAAAAATTATACATATTTTAGAAACACCAAAAGATACTTAGGGAACTTATATACAGTTTATTAACGAGTGGAAGATTTGTACGAATTATTAGAAAATGTCATAATACGAGAATGAAAATGTGTTTTTTTTTCTTATGTTCAAGTGAAGTGGTGAATTCAGTTATTTGAGTAACTCAATGGCTAGGGGTGTATTAAACTTGAATATGGCATTATAACTAATAAATTGAATGTAGTCACATGATAACTCCAATGCAATTTTTTAACATACTATCTATATCTATAAACAAAATCAGATGTGTATGGTAAAGAATCCATATAGTTGGAATAACATTGCTATATCAATTTATAAGATCAGATATATAAACAAAATCAGATGTGTATGGTAAAGAATCCATATAGTTGGAATAACATTGCTATATCAATTTATAAGATCAGATATTATATGTTAACCCTAGAATGATGTGTGCTTACTGCTTAGAATGCAAAAAGGAGACAAAGAGCAAGGGAAAAGAACACTTACTCCTAAGGGCAAACGAGCCGAGCCCGAGCTCGACACGCTCGAGCTCAAGCTCGTTTAACATATGAAAGCTCGAGCTCGAGCTCGGCTCGATTCGAGCTTTATTTCTAAAGCTCAAGCTCGGCTCGAAGGTAATTTTTCAAGCTCAAGCTCGTCCCGGGCTCGACTCGTTTAGTATTTATTAATTAATTTATATTAATTATAATTATTATTAAACATATAATTTAATTATTTTTTTATATTTATATAAAAGTTAATTATTATTATTATATAAATATATGTTTAATATACTAATAAAAATATATAAACAGAACGCTCGTTTAGGCTCGCGGGCTGGCTCGAGCTCGATAAGCGAAGCTCAAGCTTGTTTACTAAATGAGCTTGTTTTTAGACTCGGGCTCGAGCTCAAGCTCGTTTAAGCTCGGCTCGTTTAAGATCGGCTGGTTCAAGCTTTTTTTTTCGAGCCGAGCTCGAGTAGCTAGGCTCGTTTGCACCCGTACTCCTAAACGTTATAGCGAGGTAAATGGTGTTTCTTTTACCAGTTGGTAGCAATATTCTTGCCTGTTCAATAAAACATATAATATAATTAGAAAGTAAACCCTAGAGAGCCAGAGATGTTAGAAAAAACGACATACAAGATGAAAAAGAAATACTTATACTGATACAAATGATGTCTAAGAACTGAACGCCCATGATGCATTCAAGAATTTTAGGTAATCAATTTTTAACCAAGAAAAAATGTCAACAGAAAACTATCAGTCATAGAATGTAAATGTGGTGATATGAGGGTAGGCAACGGGTCAATATGGGCTCGGATCAAAATGTCAACAGAAAACTATCAGTCATAGAATGTAAATGTTTGGTTGGGCCGCCAACACTTTTTTGCCATTTTAACCATTTGACCAGTTTGATTGTTAACCATATTCTATATCTTATAGTCTAAACCATTTGACCTGACTTAACTTAAATGCAACCCATTTGACCTGTTATAACTCAACAAGGGAGTGATGAAGCTACATGGATAACAACCAATAAAGCAGGATAATGGTTATACCAAGATGTTCCTTCACCATCTTTTGTCGATAAAAAAGATTCTTGTAGCCAATCCCAACCGATCTCCAAATTAAGGCCATTGCTTCAGCTGCAAATGCTATACGAACCCCAGCTCCACAACCCCCCTTTATCACATATACCTTCTCATTTAATGCTACGAAAAGAGAAAGCGCAAAAATAATCAATATTGGTCATGAAAGTTATCGTAAATTGTTATAAGATTTAGAAATGAAGGTAAAAAAAAGTGCTTATTACCTGAAAGAACTGAACCAGCATGCTCAAGAGCTTCATCTGCACATGATCCCATAATCCCATAATCTGACATGTATGTACAAATCAGTGATTATTGCCCAAAAGGCATAGATGTTACAAAGCAGTTATTGTTAATGATATAAATTTAAATGTGAGATAGATTCAGTAAAAAACCAACTTACGCACCGTCAGAGAACCTTCAGAAGCCCTTTTGACACCACAAGACAAAGGAGAATCAATCAACTTCAAGCCTTTGTTCTCATCTACAATTTGTAGCTAAATACCAAAATGTGTTAAAAATAAAAAGAGGCTTGAAAGCATGACATAATTTTAAAATTTTACCTCAATACAAGGAGCGAAATAACAAGTGTGAAAGTCATATATAATTATTTCATATGTATTCATGACGGACCGAAACTTACAATAGGACTTAGGAGAAACGATCAAACGATTAATTCTGAAACTGTGACTCAGATTCATCTTATGATTAGCTTATGTCATTTATTGTTCGATTTTCCACATACCATCCATATAATATAATCTGTCGCAAAAAAAATAACTTTATAAAGGTGAAGTCAGATTTGCCACATACCATCCATATAATCTGTTGCTACTTCTAGAGGTGACAAATGGCTGATTGACCAGAAAAACTTTGGTCCAAACACATCCAACTTTATCATTGACTACTAGAAACCTCTCATGTAACCTCAAATACAATTCTCTATTTATACATATAAAATGCTAAAATCTATATATTGTGCGTGGTTATGCAAACATAACCTTAACAAAGTTTCTAGCAGAATGCTAGTTCTGAACTCCTGATTCATAATCCCCAACAAACATAATATGATCAACCATACCAGCATACCTCCTACAACAGAGTCCCATCATATGTATCAAAATCTGAATCAGCGTCCCTTGGTACTGCCAGCAGTAATTATATGCACATCATGTGCCAGCGTAAAACACGTAATCCTCAAATCATGAGCCAAAATAAACTTGTTTTTTTTTTCAAACCATAATGCTCAACCCGAACATGTCTTGATCTAAACAAAATTGCAGCCCTGAATGTATGAACAAACATATATATCCAAAATATCTGAACAACTAACGACAATTTCTGAACACAATTCCAAATAAGTACATTTTCCGAACACAATTCCAAAACAAAAAACTTACAAGACATCAAATATGATAGTCCAACACTGCACATGAATAGGAAAACATTCCGCTTCTTCGCCTCATGACAAGGTCCCGGAGCGTCACCTGTTGCCTGCCGGTTCTCATTTTCACACTTCCGATCAATCAATTTTCACGGCGATACATCCATTTTACAAAATTCGTAAAAATCATTAGTTAGTTCTGGAACCTTTCTGCAACCGTGTCAGCAATGGAAACAATCAATTATCGCAAATTGAGGTGCACAACAGAGTATTTAGGTTTTTTTGCTGAATGAAAACAGTTGAAATCAAAATCGTGTTGAATGAAATTGAGGTTTTATGCCATCTGATTAATTAGGGTTTTGGAGTGTGTCGTCGCTGAGCTTGATTTGAAAAAAAAAAAATAGGTGCATAAATAGCAAAGTGAGTGTTTAGGTTTTTTTGAGAAGATGAGTCCATTCGATCGGAGTTTGGGTTTTCTACGGGAATGAGGTTTATCAGAGTGTAGCTTCTGAATCTTGGAGTGGGAATGGGAGCGGGAGAGGAGTTAGGGTTTTTTGACTTCTGAATCTTGGAGTGGGAATGGGAGCGGGAATGAGGTTGGGGATGGAATAAATGTGGAGGGGATAAAGAGTGAAAAGCGATCGATGGTCACATAAATTAATTAAAGTGTGATGATTGATAACTTTTGGCCACATATAAAAATTTATAAATGACTAATAAACAATATCTTTGGTCACTTGAATTTATAAGTGACCATATCTATTATCTCTTAGCCACATTATTAAAAATCTATTGTGGCGGTTAGTAATATTTTGCCACAATTTTCTACTGTTACTAGTGATTGTCACATTCTTTTATTGAAAGTGTGACTAAAGATTTTAAAAAATGTGTTTTCGCCACATGAATTAAAAAATCAAACAAATACCGTGACAATAGGTTACATTTGGCCACATTTTTTAAGTTATGGCTAAATTGGCTAGTAAATGTCACATTTTTTTAAAAAAGCGTGGCTAAAGGATTTGAGTTGCTATACAGTTGTCACATTAATAATAAAATGTGTGACTGAAAGTGTTTTAAAATATTATAAATGACCTTTAGCCATACATTTATTCAAATGTGTGGCAGAACGGTTTTGAGAAAAGTGTGGCCGTAGGCCATTTTTGACGTAGTGTATAGTAACAACGGTACACATGTTATTTATAGTTACCCCAACCCTTTTTGGACACAAAGGGGGCTGCACATATGTAACACATGCTTGTAACTTGTGTTACATTAGAGTGGTAACACATGTATAGCCACATTACACATGTTACATATAGTTGTTACACGTGTTACAACAAAAGTTTACACAAGTACACATGTTATAACATATACTGATGTACTTGTTTTGTTCATAGGTGAATGGATGTTTTGTGTTCAAGATGAAGATGGTTATCAAGGAGCAAAGCATATTGTTTTGAAGTAACAATGAAGGAATCTTTTTTCACAACATTATGCAGATACATATTAGAATGCCTATTGTTACTTCAAAACAATGGACAATTCTAACATGTGTAACACATTCTAACATGTTTACGGACCTATTTTTTTAAGGGTGCACCCCCGTAACCAATTCGGTAACCAATGAAACCATCATGTATTACTTGTGTTAAAGACTGTTGCTATGCGGTTACTTGGTTTATATTATATGACAATGATTCCCATGTGTTGCATATACTTTTGTAACTTGTGTTACAAATCACATGTACTAGCATGTTTGGATGTATACACGTTACATATACCAAGTGTTTTTCATACACATATATACCATGTGTGTTTCATACACACATGTAACATGCGTATGACTTGTGGTGCATATACTGTAAGGCCCGCGTTTGTGTCTAATAGAAATAACGACCAAAAGACACTCGAAACGTAACTTTTTAAATGACCAAACTTTTTTGTCAATTCAAGAGGTAAATTACCAATAACATTAACGAACATTGTTAACAGAATTTGGGCATGACCCGTCCATAACACGAGCATACCCCTGTTTTAAACATAATCCAACTAAATACAACACTACGATTTGTTCGACAACATACTACTAAAACCAAAACAACAAGTTTTTAAAAGTATGACTACTAACAAGGTTATGCAAAATAAACAAGTATTTGACACAAAACATTAAAGCAAACTAGCGGAAGTAATTGGCATGACATATCAAGAACACGTGCTCGCTCCAATTCTCCAAGTCGCCTAAGATGAGGATTTACCTACATTCACAACAAACTTTAAAAAGTTAATCATAATGCTTGTTTCACTTACAATAACATCAATATAAATCCCATTCGTTTATGTTCTTTCATTTCTCTTACGCATTCGATCACCTAACTAAGTGGGTTGGCATGTACTCTCATAATGAGATTCAAGCATATCACTTACGACCCGGTAACATCGGGTTAATTGCTTTCAACATGATTCATTCGTCCTATCCGTATAACGAATTGAACTTCTTACATTCGTTATTGCATTCATAACCACCCATTCTAAACGGATGGTACCTTATTCTTACTCGACTTGTTCAACTCGAACTGGTCGATTTACATAGCTTATTCTAACCTTTGTTAACATAACCAAATCCGCAAGGGATTTGTTATCTTCTTACTAATTACCATAATCATTATACTAAGGTTGTTTTACACGATTATCATAAATTTAAGTAAGGTTTCGTATACAATGGAATATACCTCGATCTTGCGTGCCTTCCGTTTTCCTAGTGCTTGTACCTTCTTCCTTCACGCCTACATTACAACATTCATTCATTTATTTAGTCTACCAAATTCATCCTACCATTTTAACATTACACATACATTCGTCTCTTAAGCATTTCATCAAACACTTGGTAGGCATCATAATTAAGATATAATGTACAATTCTTTAAAACAAATCTTTACTAGTTCATCATCACTCAACATTCATATCTATTCTAATTTGCATAATTATTTCCTCCTACATCAATTTATCTAACATTCAAGCATTACAAACAAGATCATATATCAAAAATAACATACCATCACAATCATTATGATCTTCCTAATCATAACACAATTTCACAAAATGGGTTTTCACTACAATCTTTCATGCAACCTAAGATCATACATGATTCTTGTTCTAGAAAACGATTCTAACTCAGATTTCCCATATTTGATACAAGAAATCGAGATTGGATTGAACCCCTCTTTCAACAAATCATAATTTCAGAAAATTAAACTCACCACTTCACTAACCAGGGTTAGATTTTCAAAAAAGAGGGCTAATGCACTGGATTATCTTGTGATTTAGGCTTCAATTGCTTGATTTCTTGAGTTTAGGGTTTCCCCTCTCTCTGCCTGTTCTTGGTCGATCCTTCCCCAGACACACTCACTGTGTTTGGGGTTTTATTTATTTTTAATAAATTTAGTTTAATCACTTTTGCATTTTACCCCCTTCACTTAATGGCTAAATACAATTCTATACTTAAAACCACATTTAACTACCATTTTGCCATAAATTCTTAACTATGTTAAGTTTATTATTTATCCTTACTTATTTTATTGTGTTAACATTTTTGGGGCGTTACAAGTCTACCCCCCTTAAAAGAGGTTTCGTCCCCGAAACCTGGACACATAACAAATTTAACACATACCAAAAAGAAAAGGATAGTGCTTCCTCATTTCATCTTCCGCCTCCCACGTGAGTTCCGATCCCTTTCGGTGTTGCCATTGAACCAACACTTGTTTAACGGATTTGTTGTGAAGATTCTTCACCTTGACATCTTTAATGGCTATTGGCCTTTCGACATAGTTTAACCCCTCGTCCAACTCGATGTCATCGAGAGGCACTATTGCTGTTTCATCCGCAAGACACTTTCTCAATTGTGATACGTGGAAGGTATTGTGAATCCCGTCTAATGTAGATGGTAATTCTAATCGATATGCAACCCTTCCAACTCGGGACAAGATTTTAAACGGTCCGATATAACGAGGACCTAACTTACCCCGCTTGCGGAAACGGATTATGCCCTTCCATGGTGATACTTTCAATAGAACATAATCTCCGACTTGAAATTCAACAGGACGCCTTTTCTTGTTTGCATAAGCTTTCTGCCGATCATGGGCTGCTTTCAGTCGAGCTCTAATCAATTCAATCTTTTCATTTGTTATAGCTATTAAATCACTTGGCGCAAGCTCCCTTTGCCCCACTTCACCCCAACATACGGGGGTTCTACACTTTCTCCCGTATAATAATTCATAGGGTGCCATTTGAATGCCACTATGGTAGCTATTATTATAAGAGAATTCCACTAGTGGTAAATGGTCGTCCCAACTTCCCCCAAAGTCTAAGGCACACGCTCTCAGCATATCGACAAGTGTTTGAATGGTTCTTTCTGACTGGCCGTCAGTCTGAGGGTGGTAGGCGGTGCTTATGTTTAACCTCGTGCCCACACTCTCGTGAAACTTTTGCCAGTAGCGGGAGGTAAATTTGGTGTCCCGTTCCGAGACAATTGACACGGGTACCCGTGTCGAGATATGATCTCGTTCATATAAATTTCTGCCATTCTCTCGGAAGAGTAAGCCTCTTTGATGGGTAGAAAATGAGCACTTTTCGTGAGTCGGTCAACGATTACCCATATTGTATCATGCCCCTTTTTCGTTCTAGGAAGCTTGGTTACCAAATCCATCGTTAGTTCCTCCCATTTCCATACCGGAATTTCCAAAGGTTGTAATTCCCCGTATGGCTTTTGATGTTATGCTTTGACTTGGGAGCATGTTAAGCATTTCGCGACATACTTCACAATATCGCGCTTCATGCTCGGCCACCAATAATTTGCCTTCAAGTCCCGATATATCTTTGTAGCCCCGGGATGGACCGAATATCGAGACTTATGAGCCTCGTCGAGTAGAGCGGTTTTGACTTCGCAGAATCGTGGTATCCAAATTCGGCCGAATCTCGTCTTGAGTCCGGTCGAATTTTCTTCTAGTTTATCGGTTACACCTTTTAATCTTTCTTTCTTTAAGTCTTCCGCTCCAAGCGACTTTATTTGGGAATCACGTATCGTCTCGAGTAATCGTGGCGTAACTATCATCTTCATGGATTTTACTCGAATGGGAGACGAATACTCTTTTCGGCTTAACGCGTCGGCTACCACATTCGCTTTTCCCGGGTGATAAAGGATATCACAATCGTAATCTTTGATAAGTTCTAACCACCTCCGTTGCCTCATATTTAAGTCTTTCTGCTCAAAGAAATATTTAAGGCTTTTGTGATCCGAGTAAATTGTACATTTCACGCCATATAGATAATGCCTCCAAATCTTTAAGGCGAACACTACCGCTGCCAGTTCCAAATCGTGTGTTGGGTAGTTTACTTCATGCAGTTTCAATTGTCGTGAAGCATATGTGATGCGTGTGAAGTGTTATATATATTAGGTGTATATTTTAAGCCCCTTTAACACTTTTTTAGTCAAGTTTTAAATTTATAAAACACGATATTTACTAACACTAAACACACATATGGGCAAGTGCACCCATCGTGAGCGTAGTATAGTGTTGGTAAGATACCGAGGTCGTCCAAGGACACAAGAGCTTTTAGTACCGGTTTATCCTCAACGTCTAATCAAATCAAAAAGTTTAGAAAAATGTTTTAAGCTAAGAAAAGTAAAAACTAACTAAAAATGCTGAAAATAAAAATAAAAGAAAAACAGATAGACAAGATGAATCACTTGGTGCCGACTCGTGTAAAGTGTAACCTTTGATTATTTCCGCACTTTTGCACTTATTTAAGAGATTATCTTAGTTATTGTAGTAGGCCCCTCTTTTGAAGGTGACGTTACCCTCAACCCGGTAGTTTGAGTCAGCAAGGATACAATCCTAAAGGGTCGGATTATTGAAAGATAATTAATTAAGTTATTAATGCAAATTATGGTAGGCCCCTCTTTTGGAGGTGACGTTACCCTCGACTAAGTAGTCTGAGTCAGCAGGGATACAGTCCTAAATAGCCGGGTTATAGTATTAATAGTAGTTAACTTATGAGGGGATCAAAGAGTTTGGACCCCCGCCATCCAATACCGTTAAGTATTGAAGGAGGTCCTACTAAATTTGACCCAGGTCCATTGCAGGACCTCTAAACGCTGAACAATGGCAAGACCTTTACCAAACCGTTCCCTTAACCCCCGACCAGGTAGCCAACATACCTCCATATAGACCGTGGAGATATGAATGGTGAAAATCTTTTATTTTATATAGACAGTAAAATAATGTCAAGACACCACGGACAAACGATAAGGAAAGATCACCTTCAACATAAGAAACTAGTTATTAAAGTCATTAATACAAAACCAAATAAAAAGTGCGAAAAGATTAGAAATAAAAAGTATTACACTAGACACTTGTCTTCACCAAGTGATGTAAGAGACTTAGGCAAACATGGCCTTGATTGTCAAGAACTCTTACGATCAATCTTGGATCCCGAGACGACTCACACACTCTACGATGGACAATGGATGATGGTGGTGGATGATGGTGTTATGGTGGTGGTGGGTGGTGGGTGAAGTGTGAGAGAGGTGGTGTGCCAAGGGATGGTTTGAGCTTGAGCCAAGCACTCCTATTTATAGGCTGAACAGAAGCTCGGGCACGGCCCCGTGTCCACATCCTTCTCTTTCTTCATTTAATGCAGCTTGTCTTATTAGTTGACCACGCCCCCGTGTCCGCTGAGCACGACCCCGTGTGCAGAAGAATCTTTGTACTATGAAGATTTTCCTGGATTGTGCAAATCTTATAGTTGACCACGGCCCCGTGTCCACTGAGCACGGCCCCGTGGTGGGCAATAGAAGCTTCTACCACTTTGTCTTTTCTGCTGACTCTTGGGCACGCCCCCGTGCTGGCTGAGCACGGGGCGTGTTCAGTCTTATGACCTCTTGTTTTGCTTGGGAAGATGCTGTCGTGGGGTCGGGCATGTCACGTCTTGTTCCTTTTCTTGTATTTATGTTAGATTTTGATGTCTTTTTGCTTCTTTTGTTAATTTGAGCTCATTTAATCCTGAAAATACAAAAGGAAGACAAAAGCACACTTTTTCCAACATTAGTACTAAAAAGGGTTAGTTTTATGCCACAATTGATGTAATTTATATGTTGCATTTTGCACACATTAATATGTGATAACCCTTCCCCTTTGCATCAAAACGCAACCTAAACCCTGGTGTGAAGCGTCTGAATAGACCACTAGGTCTTCAGTCCCGTCCGGTAATGTCAAGACCGGGGGACATGATAATTTCTCTTTTAATACTCGGAAAGCTTCCTCCTGTTCTTTACCCCACACAAACTTCTCTTTCTTCCTCGTCAGTTTTGTTAAGGGTAAAGCTATCTTCGAAAAATCCTGTGTAAACCTTCTGTAATATCCCGCGAGGCCTAGAAAACTTCTTATTTCAGTCGGGTTCTTCAGGGAAACCCATTTCATTACGGCGTCAATCTTCGACGGATCTACTAAGACACCCTCCGAATTGATCACATGACCCAGAAACTACACCTCTCTGAGCCAAAAGGCGCATTTTGAGAATTTCGCGTAAAGTTTCTCCTTACGGAGAACTTCAAGTACTTCACGCAAGTGTCTTGCATGTTCGGCCTTGCTTCGCGAGTAGACTAGAATATCATCTATGAACACTATCACAGATTTATCTAACATGGGTCGGCATACCCGGTTCATAAGATCCATAAACGCAGCCGGCGCATTCGTCAATCCAAAGGACATGACTAAAATTCATAATGCCCATAACGGGTTCTGAACGCGGTTTTCGGAATATCTTCTTCCCGTACTCTAACTTGATGGTACCCCGAACGCAGATCTATCTTGGAGAACCAACTCGCCCCTTGCAATTTATCAAAAAGATCGTCAATTCTAGGTAAAGGGTAGCGGTTCTTGACGGTTAGCTTATTTAATTCTCTGTAGTCAATGCACATGCGCATCGACCCGTCTTTCTTCTTAACAAATAAGACAGGCGCTCCCCAAGGTGACACACTCGGATGTATAAAGCCCTTATCTAGCAAACCTTGTAATGGTGTCATTAACTCCCGCATCTCGGTGGGAGCCAGTCTATAGGGAGTCTTCGCAACCGGCTTCACACCCGGATTCAATTCGATGCGAAACTCTATTTCTCTTTCGGGGGGAAGTCCCGGCAATTCCTCCGGAAAAACATCCGGAAATTCATTCACGATCTCCACGTTTTCAAGCTTCGGGAAACCTTGTTGAGCATCTACCATGTAAGCTAGGTATGCCCTACCCCCGTTAAGTGTATACTTAGCGGCTTGAACGAGGGTACAAAGTTTCGCTTCCACCTTTCTTTCGCCTTGTATATTTAATCGCTTTCCACTTGGAGATTGGATAAGTATTTTTTTGGTTTCACAATTAATCTCCGCATGGTGTCTGGCCATCCAATCCATACCCACTATCATTTTAAATTCTCCCAAAACCATGGGTATAAGGTCGATATCGAGTTCTTCGTCCTCTATAGTGAATTTGCAATTTCTACAAATCTCGCGTAACAAGTAGTTTTTACTATCGGCTATTTCTACTTCTAGAGGAACTGACATTAATTCAATCTTAAACGAGGGATGATTTGCTATCTCATTCGAAACAAACGACATAGTTGCTCCGGTATCAAATAACACATAAATCGGCATAGAGTTTAATAAAAAGATACCTGAAACTACATTCGGATGAACCTTAGCTTCCTTCGATGTGATTTGGAACATCCTTCCTTTAGCCCTAGAACCCTCTTGCTTCTTATCTTCCTTTTTCGATTCTTGCTGAAGTTTAGGGCATTCTGATTTAACGTGCCCCTTTTCGAAACAGTTGAAACAAGTCTTCGGGCTATTTGGACATTGATAAGACGAATGTCCCTCCTTACCACATTTGTAGCACCCCTTCTTGCCTAACAGACACTCTCCAGTATGAAGCTTTCCACAAGTCTTACAAGGAGTAATACCACCCTTCGACTTATCTTTCCTTCCTTGCTCTTGATACTTTCCCTTTTTGGATGGACTCGAACTTGCACCTTTCTCACTTGATCTCTTTTCCCCACGTTCTTCTTGCCTCTTAATTTCGATTTCTCTATCCCGTGCCAGATTGATAAGCTCATCAAGGGTCTCACATTTCGAGGGAGTAATGAACTCCCTAAATTCCGCCTTTAACACCCCGTAAAAGCGATTAATCTTCATCCTTTCAGTCTTCACAAAATCCCCACAGAACTTCATCTTATCCATGAAAGTATTTGATATTTCATTTATCGACTCGTTTTTCTGTCGGAGGCGCAAGAAATCCTCCTGGATCTTATCAATAGCCGACTGAGGGCAATGGTATCTCATAAAGGGATCCTTAAATTCTTGCCAAGTTATCGTTTAGAGTCTATCCTCCCCTATTTCCTTGCTATGCGCATCCCACCAATCTTTCGCCAGGAGAGTGAGTTGGCCAGTAGCAAACATCACCTGATCTTCTTTATCGCACCGACTTCGTATAAATACCGCTTCTATATTTGAAATCCATCTTTGGCATGCGATCGGGTCAATTTTACCATCATACGTTGCGGGATTGCACGCCATGAAGTCTTTATATGTGCATCGTCGTTCTTTACTTTTGCTTTTAGATCCCTCAATCAATTCTTTCAACTCTTCGATTTTGCTAGTCATCATAGCATCCACAACTCCCAACACTCGACTTTCTACTTCTTGAGCTAATCGTGGAAGATTAGCTTGCATGACCCCTTCCGCCACTTCTGTGACTTTATTGATAAATGCTTCTTGACGAGCCGTATCATCATCATCATTGACATTTCTTGCATCGGCCATCTACACAACGTCATGTTTTTGTTTAATACAAATCAAAAGCTTTCAATTTATCATGCATTTATACATCTCGATTGCTATTTACGTAATCGCGCATTTAATTAATTTTCGATTCCTGAGGTTTCTTTTCATTACGATCACAAGTGGCGATCATAGGTACTTAGTTATGCTTAATGAGACTTTACGTCATCATTTTATAGGTTATTTGATAAATCGTAAACTCAAATTTCGAAAAGCAAACAAAACAACGTTTTGTGTTTTCTGCTTGGCGTCGGCGACGGGTAGGGTGCCCGTCGGCGACGGGTAGGGTGCCCGTCGGCGACGGGTTCAGGAAAGTGGCATCGGCCACATTCGTCCGTAGACAGTCAGTTAAGGCGTCGGCCCAAAAGGAGAGGGCGTCGGCGACGGGGGTATAGCCGTCGGCGACGGCCAGTCGTTTGTCAATCCGCTGCTACTTCATTTTTTTAGCGTTTAACCCTTTCTCAGGTCCGTTTCCAGCCGTACAGTCCCTGGAATTCATCGTTTCGCCACCCATAATTATTCATTCACATACTTGTATTTATCCAAAAACTTAAATTGTTACCTCATTGGCGATCTTGGAGCGAGCACACTTTCGAATGAGCCGTCGGTTTGAGTTCAAGCATCGCGTTAAAAGCTCGAATCCCTCAAACCCAGGCTCTGATACCAACTTGTAAGGCCCGCGTTTGTGTCTAATAGAAATAACGACCAAAAGACACTCGAAACGTAACTTTTTAAATGACCAAACTTTTTTGTCAATTCAAGAGGTAAATTACCAATAACATTAACGAACATTGTTAACAAAATTTGGGCATGACCCGTCCATAACACGAGCATACCCCTGTTTTAAACATAATCCAACTAAATACAACACTACGATTTGTTCGACAACATACTACTAAAACCAAAACAACAAGTTTTTAAAAGTATGACTACTAACAAGGTTATGCAAAACAAACAAGTATTTGACACAAAACATTAAAGCAAACTAGCGGAAGCAATTGGCATGACATATCAAGAACACGTGCTCGCTCCAATTCTCCAAGTCGCCTAAGATGAGGATTTACCTACATTCACAACAAACTTTAAAAAGTTAACCATAATGCTTGTTTCACTTACAATAACATCAATATAAATCCCATTCGTTTATGTTCTTTCATTTCTCTTACGCATTCGATCACCCAACTAAGTGGGTTGGCATGTACTCTCATAATGAGATTCAAGCATATCACTTACGACCCGGTAACATCGGGTTAATTGCTTTCAACATGATTCATTCGTCCTATCCGTATAACGAATTGAACTTCTTACATTCGTTATTGCATTCATAACCACCCATTCTAAACGGATGGTACCTTATTCTTACTCGACTTGTTCAACTCGAACCGGTCGATTTACATAGCTTATTCTAACCTTTGTTAACATAACCAAATCCGCAAGGGATTTGTTATCTTCTTACTAATTACCATAATCATTATACTAAGGTTGTTTTACACGATTATCACAAATTTAAGTAAGGTTTCGTATACAACGGAACATACCTCGATCTTGCGTGCCTTCCGTTTTCCTATTGCTTGTACCTTCTTCCTTCACGCCTACATTACAACATTCATTCATTTATTTAGTCTACCAAATTCATCCTACCATTTTAACATTACACATACATTCGTCTCTTAAGCATTTCATCAAACACTTGGTAGGCATCATAATTAAGATATAATGTACAATTCTTTAAAACAAATCTTTACTAGTTCATCATCACTCAACATTCATATCTATTCTAATTTGCATAATTATTTCCTCCTACATCAATTTATCTAACATTTAAGCATTACAAACAAGATCATATATCAAAAATAACATACCATCACAATCATTATGATCTTCCTAATCATAACACAATTTCACAAAGTGGGTTTTCACTACAATCTTTCATGCAACCTAAGATCATACATGATTCTTGTTCTAGAAAGCGATTCTAACTCAGATTTCCCATATTTGATACAAGAAATCAAGATTGGATTGAACCCCTCTTTCAACAAATCATAATTTCAGAAAATTAAACTCACCACTTCACTAACTAGGGTTAGATTTTCGAAAAAGATGGCTCATGCACTGGATTATCTTGTGATTTAGGCATCAATTGCTTGATTTCTTGAGTTTAGGGTTTCCCCTCTCTCTGCCTGTTCTTGGTCGATCCTTCCCCAGACACACTCACTGTGTTTGGGGTTTTATTTATTTTTAATAAATTTAGTTTAATCACTTTTGCATTTTACCCCCTTCACTTAATGGCTAAATACAATTCTATACTTAAAACCACCTTTAACTACCATTTTGCCATAAATTCTTAACTATGTTAAGTTTAATATTTATCCTTACTTATTTTATTGTGTTATCATTTTTGGGGCGTTACATATACTCATGTTACTTGTGGTGCATATACTTATGTTACATGTATACATATGTTATTACATTTTTTGTTGGCGTAATTAGCTACGTATGTTATATTTCTGCCAGTTGCATTCTAAACTGTTTGTGCTATATCTTGTAACATGTGTTACACTTTGAGGTAATATATGTTGTTACAGGGAGTTACACATATATACTTAACGTAATAGTGATTTTAAATGCAAAAATGTTTTTTAGATGGACTTCACTTGGATAACACATTTTCATTACCTTTAGAAACTTCATAATTTATTTGGAATATCTCGTTTATTTTACAAATAAAAAAAGTTACTTATATGTAGTAAAAACGTTACACATGTTACTTATAGTTACCCCCAACCCCTTTTTTGGACACAAAGGGGGATGCACATATGTAACACATGTTTGTAACGTGTGTTATATGTGTTATAGCAAAACTTTACACATGTACACATATTACATAGCAGATTAATAAGTTTAACTACAGGAGATTAATAGTGATGTACTTGTTTTGTTCATAGGTGAATGGATGTTTTGTGCTCAAGATGAAGATGGTTATCAAGAAGCGAAGCATAGTTAGATTTTGTTAACTTATGATTGTTTTTAGTTGGCTTTTATTTTTTTTGCGGGGGGGGGGGGGGGGGATATACTTTTTATGATCTCGTTTATTTTACAAATAAAAAGCCATTTTTTTTTTGCTGGCATAATTAGCTACGTATGTTACATCTCTGCCAGTTGCATTCTAAACTGTTTGTGCTATATCTTGTAACATGTGTTACACTTTGAGGTAATATATGTTGTTACAGGTAGTTACACATATATACTTAACGTAATAGTGATTTTAAATGCAAAAAAGTTTTTTAGATGAACTTCACTTGGATAACACATTTTCATTACCTTTAGAAACTTCATAATTTATTCGGAATATCTCGTTTATTTTACAAATAAAAAAAGTTACTTATATGTAGTAACAACGTTACACACTATAGAGTGAAACAACATTTCCCATTTTGCCGTAACACATATTACACACTATAGAGTGAAACAACAGTATTGAACGCTGCTACACATTTCCCATTTTGTCGTAACACGTGTAACCTTTTTGTGGGTATCGATGTTTTAGGTTTGTTACATCATGTAACATGTATAGAGAAGTTGGAAGATATTGCGTTGACATTGGAATTGAGTGAAATTTCTTGTTCAATCACAATCACTTACGTTGACTTTGGAGTTTAAGGGATACAACCTGTAACATGTGTTACACTGAAGTGTTACACAAGTGTTTCCAATTTACACATGTTACATCTTGTGTAATATGTTATACATGTGTAAACTTATATATAACATGTGTAGCGTGGCTATACATGTGTTACATATGTGTAGCCCATTATTGTATCTAAGAAATGGCTGGTGTAACTATAAGTAATATGTGTAACATTGTTACAACATATGTAGCTAATTATGCCAACAAAAAAATATAACTTTTTATTTATAAGATAAACGAGATCATCCGTCTTCATCCAAAAACATGGCCTTCACAACACATTACAATAAAACTTAAACGTAACAAAAATGTTTATACAGACTTAAATATATACAAATGATCCAAAAATGATCATACATGTGTGTTACCCTCTAGTGTAACATAAGTTACAAACATGTCTTACATATGTGCAGCCCCGATTTTTGGTAACAAAAGGGTTGAACATATGTAACACATGTTTGTAACATGTGTTACACTAGAGGGTAACTTCTGTGCAACGTCAAAGGTACCCACCACCTGCCCTTCATCGACTTCTTGTTCCCATTCTTCATTGGTTTCTCCATCTACCTTCTTTCACTTTATGGCCACCTGTTGTCATATCCGATATTGTGGTTCTCTTTCTTCCAACCAAGATTCCTTCTCGTTTGGCTGCAACTGCTATGGTCAAGTCGTAATAACACAAGTTACAGTCCAGTATTTTTAATCTACTAATTAAAAAAATTGAAGTATCATAACTAACACAAGTTATCCTCTACCCAATTATGCCCTGAAGTTGAAGATTCCCCAAATTTTGAGTTTTTATCTGCATCATTTCACACATAAAAAAAACTAAATAAAACCACCCAAAAAAAGATTACATATGTAAACAGTTACCATAAATACCTTTATTTTTCCTACATTTCAAACTACTATCCAGTGGAACCAACTCCCTCGCTGCAAGCACTAAAAAAACATGTAACATATGTTAGCAGAACCTTTCGTATTTGTTTGTCGTCGTATTACATTTTTTTTTACATCTATAGCTTTTGTTTTTGTGTTCTAGACTGAACAGTTGTGCTCCCCACAACAATTGTTTTAGATGTGTTACCCTCCAGTGTAACACACGTTACAAACATGTGTTACATATGGGTAACCCCTTTTGTGTCCAAGAAAGGGCTGGTTTTAACATAAGTAACACGTGTAACATTGTTACAACATATGTAGCTAATTATGCCAGCAAAAAGAACAACTTTTTATTTATAAAATAAAAAAGATCATCAACTATAAAATTATGGACTTTCTAAAGGTAATGAAAATGTGATATCCGAGTGAAGTTTATACAAGACAACTAACAACCCATCTAAATTATGGACTTTCTAAAGGTAATGAAAATGTTAAAATCAACCCAACTTACTACCTATGTGTAACGCCCTAACACGTTTTAACCAAAAATCGCAGCGGAATTTCGAACTTAAAAAATTTTCTTTCATTATATTCATTTTAACATACTTAGAAATACATTCATTCACTCTTTTACATTAAATACATTAATGCTTTCTATAAATTTATAAAATCTGACATACTTATATTAAATTACGTGACCACGCACCCACAAGTACAATCCATGTCTTGACTCGATCTTCAACCTCTTACACTCCATGATGAGAATCCACAGTTCTGTACAACCTGCAGACACCACGTACAATCATATCATTAGCAACCGGTGTCATCATACATAAAATTTAAACATGCATAATTAGGCGTCAACGTATCATGCTTTCGCTTATGTTAGTCCATTCATCCATCCATCCAAACCACCCGCATTGGATTTCGGTCTCAACCTTCAACTTCCATCACTAGTATACCTGCATTCCCATTTCATTCTCAATAGGAAAACGGTTAGCATCATTAAATTTCATTCATACGAACATATCCATGTATACGTATAACAAGTCTCATTCATTTGTGCATATAACTAAATTTCCAATTCATGCATACTTACCCTTTCTATTTGTACATGTACTTACAAGTCCTAAACACACACGTCTATACATGTAAATCGTATCCACATAATTCTCCATACTTACGTGGTTATAGTCATACTCTCCTATGAGTCCCAATTACTTACTTACAAACTAACCCATACCTACGCGTATAACTACTTATTTCATCTTTATGCATAATACCGTCATGTAAGCTTCTTTCTTACCTATACTTAATAGAAACTATTTCTTAACCACCTTCGACTCATTTACCGTAAACTTACCTTATTACTTCCATTGTTTCATACTTTCTCACATGATTCACAATAATCATTATACTACAATACATTTTACATCTAAAGTGTAAGTCCGGGATTCACTTACCTTACGCGTCCGTATTTGCATTTGCTTACTTGAGTCTTCTTGGCCCGTTAGCCTTCCACGCTCCCATCCATCTTGACATGATTCTTATACTTTCATGTCATTACATTTACATCCTTATTAGCATACATGATTATTCATATGAACGATCATATCAAGTTCATATCTCACATATGTATTTCATTAGTCGATTCAAACAAGCATATAGCATACTCAACATCATCATAACATAACCTTCACATATTTTTGTCATTTGGACATTTTATCAAACATGTGGTGTGCGTACTACTTCCTAGGCACCATGTACAACTAGTTTATGCATAATCTTCCAAGTTCATTCATATTTCATCAAATCTTCTTACTAATCAACAAGTATCATTAACACATAAACATCAAACATATCAACACCACATTTCTTTCAATTCATCTAGTAAGAATCCATCCTATCCATCATAATACATCAATAATCATGATTAATTAAACATGGATGATCATTCAAGTCATCATTCTTACCAACACAAATGGGTTTCACATCTAATCATCAAATTAGCCCAAACCATGTATAATCTTGGTTCTATATCATGACATTAACACCTACTCATACTCAATTTCATACCAATTCACGATTTACAACATAACCCATCACATTCAAAGTCATCAAACACCAAAATTCTACTTACCTTGTGTTCAAGAATGCATAGATGATCCAAAATCGAGACATGCATGGACTCAAGATCACATCTAGGGCTTGAATTTGCTAAATTTATGATAATTAGGGGTTTTCCCCTTTTCTCCTTCCTGATCCACGCGACACACACACCTGAATGTGTGTGTGTTTGTGTTTTAACCCTAATTAACCATTCAAGTTCCAATTTTAACATGTTTGCCCCCTAAGGATTCATTCCTTTATTATTTTTAGCTACTCCTTTTAACTAGGTTAAATAGCCTAGTTATTTATTTCATGATATGTCCTATAGGAACATACGACAATATAAACATTCGGGTTTTGGGGTGTTACACTATGAAAACACTAGTCAATATAAAAAGAACAAACCAAATATCCTTTTTTGTATTTCAACGATTAGTGTGTCTGAGTCCCAATCCTCAAAATCTGTACATCGTCAGTTTCTTCGTTACTTAATTTCATAAAAATAAAACAGGTGTAACACATGTTACTTAATTTCATAAAAATAAAACAGGTTACCTAATATGTTTTTGATAAAATAAAGTCAGGTTTAACATATGTTACCTATTTTTATAAAAATAGAACAAGTTTATAAAAATAAGACACGTGTAACACATGTTACATTAACATGTTTACCTAATAGGAGAGGTTTAACACATGGTAATAAGACAGGTTTAACACATGTTACATCATTTTATAAATTTGAGACAGGTTTAACACATGTTACACTAATATGTTTACCTAATCAGGGAGGCTTAACACATGTTACGCTAATACGTTTATATGCTTTTGAGTCCGTTGACTTGTACCCTAATATCAGACAGGTTTAACACATGTTACGCTAATATATTTATATGCTTCTGAGCCCTTACACTTGTACCCTAATATCATAGGTTTACCTAATTTGTTTTTGACAAAAAACAAGGCAGATCTAACACATGTTACCTAGTCGCATTCAAAACAAAAATCACCACTGACCGGACCCAAACACCTACCTACTTAGGGAAAAGTTCAAAAAGGAAATTATGATGGACAATCATACACATGTGTGCATACAAATTTGCTTAATGTTTTCTTACTCGAACGGGTATTTTATAAACATCAAGTAGTTAGTGTTAAAATTTAAATATGATTTTTTTGGGACAAAGCGATTGCAAAGTAGATCCTTCTAGAGCTCTTTAACTTTTGTTACTATTTTTCCAACTCTGTTAATAACCAATTATACATAGAATTGGAGCAAATCTGTTCGGGCGTTCCAACACCGATCGATCGGAAAAAACAAAAAAACACCTACTGATAAGGAACCCGAATCAAACTTACTTGCTTCCGCATGTTCTTGCTTTCTTACATTTCCGGCGACTTTTACCGGACGATAACAACTGAAACGTTGATCTCATATATATTCTTCTCTGGTGGGTTTGCCATTTCGATTCACTGCCGCACCTTCTTTCCCGGCGATTTCGATTCACCGCCGCACCTTCTTTTTTCTCCGGTGCACCTTCTTTCTTCTCCGGCGTTTTCGATTCACCGCCGCACCTTCTTTCTTCTCCGGCGTGTCTTTCTTCTCCAGTGGGTTTGGGGTAGATGGAAGGTCTTGAGAGAGAAAGAGATGATTTTGAAATGAAAGGTCTTGGGGTTGATGACTTTTGAAATGAGGTTGGGTTTTGAGTAGTTGTTATTGAAAATCGTGTGCCTCCTTTCATATCATTTAATGCATGTCAAATCAGTATTAAAATAATATATAAAATGTAATAATATCATAGTTAATTTTACCTATATGCCCTTGAAGTACCTTTATTGACTTTATCACTCTATTTAATTTAATTCAAAAAGGCTTCAAATTTTATGAGCCATTGGATGATCTTGATCAATGGTTATAGATTGGGTTTCCTAGGTTTTCTTAGTACAAATAAGTTTCCTATACATCCTTGCCCTATATATATATATATATATATATATACGTAGAGGCCGGTTAACCTACGGTATTCCTTAACGTACGAGCGTACGTTGTGGAATTACGCATGCTGTAAAACTCAAAACCCTAATCACGTATGTTGATAAAACATAATCACGCATGTTGAAAACCATAACATGCTTCATTAAATAAGTATAATATACATGATTAGCGTTTTGAATTTTACAACTTGCGTAATTTTACAGCGTACGCTTGTACGTTAAGCATTATTGTATTTTACACTTTCACTATATATATATATATATATATATGGGAAGGTTCATTTGAGAAGAAAATTAAATTAAGAAGAAAAAGAACAAAGGGTATAAATGTAAAAGATTAAATAGTTTTTTCCTCAGCTCATTTATTATTATCTTTGACTAATTAATTAGTCATAAACACTATCATCCTCCACACTTAAATTTTGCATACACACATCAAAATTATTCCTACACGTTTTGAAATTTATCCTACACGTATTGAAATTTATCCTACACACCTCATAATTCATCCTCCACACCTCGTAATTTATGCTATACTTTAAGTTATATATTTTTTCTTTTTTTGAAAAATATGTTTTTTTTTTTAAATAAGTTACAAATTTAATGTAGTTAGCTATTAAAAAGGAAGACTACCAATTAATGATCCATCTAAGTTTACCAATATACCCTTACACTAATATTAAATGCAAAAATTAAATGAAATAAAATAAAATGAAGCATTCTTATTGGTTGAAATTTCTTCTTTTTTATTCTTACAAAATTTTTTTTCTCATTTGAACTCTTCAGTATATATATATATAGGCTAATTATAATGAGAAAACTCACTCCAGTTGAGAAAACTCAAAAAACCCACATATGTGGCTAGGATTCAGCCATATCACATCTCCCACATTGATAAGCGAGGGATATATACGTCATTTTGCATGATGGCAGAAAATGTAACAATTAGTCAACACTCTCTCTCTTCCTTTTACATAAAGTGACGTGCATCTCTCTTCAATTGAAAGATCTCATATTCTCCTTTATCTCTCTTCTCTAGCACACTTTTCCCTCTCTCTCTCTCTCTCTTGTTCTAATATTGATGAAACAAGATCAAAAATCAAATCTCTCACATCTCATTTCTCCCAAACAGAGTCTTTTTGTGTTTTATGAAGCATTTCTCAAATGAAGAACATATTTTACTTCCCAAAAATCCAGAGAGATAGATGGTTAGAGAGAGAAGATCGGAGAGAGAGAGGCAATGAGGATCGGTGAGAGAGGCAGTGAAGATCGGAGAAAGATCAGAAGATCGAACCGATGTTCCATACAACATCAGATTCAGATCTGGTTCAGATCCGAAATCCAAAAAGATGATCCAGTTCCAAGATGCTACCGGATCCAAAAGATGCTCCAGATCCGGTTGAAGATGTTCGATGTTGAAGATGATATTCCATATAACGGTTCGATGTTGAAGATGATCCAAAAGATGTTCGATGTTGAACATGATGTTCCAGATCTAAAAGATCCTCCAGATCCATAAGTATGTTTGTTTTCAGGGTTTTGTTTTTTCAGATTTGCATTTTTTTTTTTTTGTGTTTTATAGATCTTCATTTTTTGTGATTTGTAGATCTGCAACTTTTTTTTATTTTTTTGTTCAAGAAGATGAATGTTTTTTAGTTCTTGTTTTCTGGATATGTTGTTTTTTATTACTGATTTTTTCATTTTTTTTTTTTTGTAAAATTTGTTTTCAGATCTAAACAAATGGAAACAATTTGATTTAAGTTCTTATGTATTGGATTAAAATCTAAGTTACTTTCTTGTTTATTGTTATGATGATTGAATCTAAAAAATCTGTTGTTGTTGGATTCTTGTTAATAAAGTTATATTTTTTATATACGTGTTATATTTTTGATGTAACAATTCTCATAACAATTCTTTGCGTCTTAGTTATGAAACTCCAAGATCTAGACATTTTTTATGTAACACTATGTAACCGGGTGTTAGAAATGTAACAATCGAAGAAAAAAAGCATGTTACATTTTTTGTGTTACATAAATAATGTCAGTTACGTTTTTTTGTGTTAAATAAATAATACCCGTTACATTTTTTGTAACAATCAAATCAAAAATGTCTGTTACATTTTTTTTGTTACATAAAAAATGTAACAATCAAAGTAAAAATGCCTGTTACATTTTTGTGTTACAGAAATAATGCACGTTAAAGAAAATAAAGTGCATTGTTACACTTTTCTAAATTACACTAAAAATAAAGTGTGTTGTTACATTTTTTCCATGTTATATGTTACGTTTCTATGTAACACATGTAACAAAACCAAAAAAAAAATATGTTACAAAAATATATTGTCATATACACATGTAACAAAACCAAAAAAAATATACGAGCAAAAAAAAATATTGAAAAGTAGTCTTACAACATGCAGACTTTTGTAAGAGAAGAAAAGTAGTCTTACAACATGCAGACTTTTGTAAGAGAAATTGAATTAATATTCCAAGATTACCCTTCAGTACATGAAATATATTAAAAAATTGAGACAAAAGGACATAAAAGCAACTTATGGGCAAAAGTGAATCCTAGCCATCCATCAAGTATGATCAATGGTTGTTATTGGGTTTTCAGGGTTTATTCAACTCAAGTGGGTTTTCAATTTATCCTTGCCCTATATAGGGAAGGTTCATGCGAGAACCACCTTTATTGCGAGAACCAATGTGAACACAACCTAAAATAGCTAAAAAAACCTAAAAAAAACCTAACCCCCCCCCCCCCCCAAGCTAAATGCTAAAAACTAAAACCCCCAAAAAACCTAAAAAAACCTAACCCCCCCCCCCCCCCCCCCAAGCTAAAATGCTAAAAAGTAAACCCCAAAAAAACCTAAAAAAATCTAAAATTTTTTTTTAATATTTTTTATGTTAAAATCGCTACTTTTAGTAGCAAAAAAAAAAACATTTAAAAAAAAAAATTTTAAAAAATGTTTTTTTTTTTTTTGCTACTAAAAGTAGCGATTTTAACATAAAAAAAATTTTAAAAAAAAATTGTGTGTTTTTTAGCTATTTTTAGGCATTTTTGGTTGTGTTTACATTGGTTCTCGCGGTTCTCGCAATAAGGGGTGGTTCCTAACGGATCTTTGTCCTATATATAGGGCTGCAAACGAACCAAACGTTCGGCGAACAGTTCGTGAACCGTTCGGCGGGAAGTTCGTTTGTGTTCGTTCGTTTATTAAACAAAAGAACACGAACAAAAAATGTTGGTCGTTTAGTTAAATGAACAAACATGAACAGAGGTCGTGTTCGTTCGTTTATGTTCGTGAACATTCGTTAACGTGTTCGTTTGTGTTCGATAGTTCATTAGTGTTTTTAGTTTTTATATTTATTTAAATACTTCAAAATTCTGACAAATTAAATATCTAATAAGTGTCAGTGTATTATATATTCTGTTAATGAACGATTATTTATTATATATTCTGTTTATGAACGATTGTTTGTGTTCGTTTGTTTCCATTTGTGTTCATAAACATTAGTTTGTGCTCATTTGTGTTCGTCAACGTTCATTTTTGTTCGTTGCCTAAAATTAACAAACAAACACAAACGAACACGGACAAGTTCATTTCCTTAACAAACGAACACGAACATAAAATCTCGTTCGATAAGTGTTCATGAACGGTTCGCGAACACATATATTTCTTAACAAACGAACACGAACAAGGTCTTGTTCGTGTTCGTTCGGTTCGTTTGCAGCCCTACCTATATATATATATTATGACAAATAACAAATAAAATTATTATTCATATAGAATTAAAAAGACATATAATATTAGATGGTAAAATTCTTGAAAGCAAAGACAACATATTGATAGAGAAGGCACGCTTTAATCAAGTTCAAGATAGAACCAGCAGTAGATTCAATTATTTTTTTGTGACTCCAAATCACATGATGTGTGTTTTCATGCTGCAACTTCAATGCAGTGATTTGGTTCAAATCGTCCAGCTGGTAGAGTTCCAACTGTCGCACAATCCTCTTCGTGTCCTATTTTGTTTAATGCTGCAACGACTGGAAGAATATCAGAACAGATTAAAGCACTCAGTTGCACAACGTTGATTGTGTTATGCTCTTCTGGCTCTGGGATCTTTTCCTTTTCTATTTCACAGATTTTCTCTTCAAAATCAACCATGTTTTTAGCCATAACTGGCTTTTTGTTCTTGTATATGAAGTATAGGATCAGTTGAACAATACCAAATGTGAATCCAAGTATATTTGGAATCTGTATAGAAAATATTCACAAGGGCAAAGTACGTGCAAAATTAGCATTAGATTTAAATTTTGCTAATCTAAATATTAACATAAGTTTTGAGCTGCTTTGTGTTAATTACCGCAATATTGACATCATGGAGGAGAAGACCATAAAAGAACCAGATAATAGCACTAATAGTAAGCGCAACGGATAATAGCAACGGCATGAACTCGACACTCTTTGTTTTAATCACTTGTCTCTGATTGAATAATGTAATGATTAGAAACATATAAAGACCATAATGATAATCATATTATTGTTTCTTTTCTTGTGCATGCATACTTACCAAAACTCCCAAAGGTGCTAGAAAAACACATATAGAAAACACAAGGCAAATCCATCCAACTATAATGCCGCGATTAACATCACTAACAAGAAACTTAGTGAGGACAACTATTAATCCGAACCCAACTACATTCAACGACACAATTAACTTCATGATCTCCATCTGCGTATACATAGAAACATTTAACCTTGTTTCAAGATAATAACGTCTTGTTAGATTTCATAAACACGATACATAATATATAATACATAATATATAATACGTACTCGAGCCTTCTTTGGGGCGTAAAAGAGAAAGAAGCAAATGTAGCAAGTTTGAACAACGCATCCAACAGAGTTAATGATGATGATAAGCATGGCATTGGTCTTGAGCAACGCATAATATATCCATAGCATCGCATTGAACAAGGCAACCACGTATGATACTGACTGAAACCCTTCGGTTGATGTCTTCTTGTACACCTTGTAGAATGTTGGTCTGAATCGTATGAAATGTTGCTCAATGTTTAGGGATCAGAATTAACTTAATTAACAAATTAACTCGAATTTAATTACCACAAAAGTTACATCAAAAGTTGAGATAGAATACTTACAGTGGAGAAATCAAGACCATAAATGAAACAAAGTTGCCTTCAAATATTAAATAAGCAGAATGTTAGCAACACAATATGGAAAACACGTTTCTCTGAAGGTGTACGTGCGTTTATATTGTGCATGGTTATGTACTATGTGCCAGGTCCGTTTCAACCTTTTTAAAGGCCCAAGTCGAAATGAAATTTTGATGCCTTTTGATTGTTATAAACAATACTCCTTTATCCATGTTTGGAACCAAGAAAACATTTAACACAACTATAACAGAGATTGATTTGCTTGTATAAGAAATCAAACAATTCTAAAACAATAAGTTTGCACTAATATTAATAGTTAGTATATTATTTTTTTTTGGAAAATTGGTTTTTAATAAACCAACCTTTGCCCCATTGGTAAATAATAATGCTACCTACAGATTTGGTAATTAATAATCCTACGTTTCAATATGTTGGTACTCAATGGACCTCCGTTAGTTTTTTTTAACTGAAGTTAGTTTTTAACTTTTATTTATTACACAAACAGTCCCTGTAGTTATAATTTACTAGTTTTAAGTTTTATTTATTACACAAACAGTCCGTGTAGTTATAAAAAAAATCATAAAAATAAAAAAAAATCTAAAAAATCAAAAAAATTCAAAAAAATCATAAAAATTCTAAAAAATTCTAAAAAAAATCATAAAAAATCATAAAAAAATCAAAAAAATTTTAAAAAATAAAAAAAATCATAAAAAACCGTTTCGAACCGTACCGTTTCGACGCGTACCGTTTCGACCCGAACCGCTTTCGACCCGTAGCGTTTCGACCCGTACCACCGTTTCGACCCGTACCGTTTCGACCCGTACCGTTTCGACGCGTACCGTTTCGACCCGTACCGTTTCGACCCGTACCGTTTCGACGCGTACCGTTTCGACCCGTACCGTTTCGACCCGTACCGTTTCGACCCGTACCGTTTCGACCCGAACCGCTTTCGACCCGTAGCGTTTCGACCCGTACCACCGTTTCGACCCGTACCGTTTCGACCCGTACCGTTTCGACCCGTACCGTTTCGACGCGTACCGTTTCGACCCGTACCGTTTCGACCCGTACCGTTTCGACGCGTACCGTTTCGACCCGTACCGTTTCGACCCGTACCGTTTCGACCCGTACCGTTTCGACGCGTACCGTTTCGACCCGAACCGTTTTCGACCCGGACCGTTTCGACGCGTACCGTTTCGACCCGAACCGTTTCGACCCAGACCGTTTTCGACCCGGACCGTTTCGAAAACGGTGGTGGTGGTGGTGGCGGTGCTGTGGTGGTGGTGGCGGTGCTGTGGTGGTGGTGGTGGTGGCGGTGATGTGGTGGTGGTGGTGGCGGTGGTGGCGGTGGCGGTGCTGTGGTGGTGGTGGTGGTGGCGGTGCGGTGGTGGTGGTGGTGGCGGTGCTGTGGTGGTGGTGGCGGTGGCGGTGCTGTGGTGGTGGTGGTGGTGGCGGTGCGGTGGTGGTGGTGGCGGTGGCGGTGCTGTGGTGGTGGTGGTGGTGGTGGCGGTGCGGTGGTGGTGGTGGCGGTGCTGTGGTGGTGGTGGCGGTGCTGTGGTGGTGGTGGTGGCGGTGGCGGTGCTGTGGTGGTGGTGGTGGCGGTGGCGGTGTTGTGGTGGTGGTGGTGGCGGTGCGGTGGTGGTGGTGGCGGTGCTGTGGTGGTGGGTCGAAACGGTCCGGGTCGAAAACGGTTTGGGTCGAAACGGTCCGGGTCAAAAACGGTTCGCGTCGAAACGGTACGGGTCGAAACGGTTTTTTATGATTTTTTTTATTTTTTTAGATTTTTTTTTGTTTTTTTTAGAATATTTATGATTTTTTTGATTTTTTTTAGAATATTTTAGATTTTTTTAGGATTTTTATGATTTTTTTGATTTTTTAGATTTTTTTTTTATTTTTATGATTTTTTTTATAACTTCAGGGACTGTTTGTGTAATAAATAAAACTTAAAACTAGTAAATTATAACTACATGGACTGTTTGTGTAATAAATAAAAGTTAAAAACTAACTTCAGTTAAAAAAAACTTACGGAGGTCTATTGAGTACCAACATATTGAAACGTAGGATTATTAATTACCAAATCTGTAGGTAGCATTATTATTTACCAATGGGGCAAAGGTTGGTTTATTAAAAACCAATTTTCCTTTTTTTTTTTAAGTAGAGGCCTTATTTTTTTGGAGGCCCTAGGCCCAAATCTGGGTTTCTTGTACTGTAAGTCAAGTCAGGCCCTGCTGTGTGCCTTGGATTTTTAGTGGACTTATTCATGCAAAAAAGAATACAATCTCTTAAAAAGTTTACATAGAAGTAACAAAAAAATGGGGAGAATGAAGGAAGTATGTATACCAAGGAGGCCAAATGCAAGAGTGAGATTAGTCAAGTTCCTAATCATCTTTATTAACTGGTTGCTAACCTCCTCTTTTACAAAGTAATTGTTGTTTAACAAATGCTACCTGATCACATGTGGTGGATAATAATATATGGAAGATCGATTATTATATAGAAAGGGTTTAGGGTACTGATGGGTCCACAGCTAGATGAACATAGCAGCCAACTTTGAAGCCAAACATATCTAATATTTCATGAGTGGCATATTAATATCAGACTTGATTCACATATCCAGGACCATTTACAGATAAGAGATTTATAAAGTAAGCTCAATTAGTTATCCAACAAACCTGTCGTTAGATTAATGTACAAATTTGTAACCATAATCAAGTGAATGCCATACCTTTTCGATATTCTATAATTAAGGAGAAGAAAAAAACGTTATTCTACAAGTAGGAAATATTCACCGTTTCACCTAAATATCGCATCTATCTGTACTAAAAAATTACTATCGCCGACGGTGTTATTTCGATGCCTGGACTTCATTGTCGAAGTGATAAAACAAACAAACAAAGTGGAAACTATTGATTGCGAATGAAAGGTGATTAAACAGAAACAATGATTTTGTGATTTGTAATCACACATATTTGCTTTTCCGTGTTCATTGACATACATTATACACATTCATGAAATGGTTCGACGTTCAATGTTAAACCTCTTCAATCATACTACACAACTCGTTAAACCTAATGACCCGACTAATAACATACTTGGGCTATTAAACAAGTTCGGCACATAAACAAATACTACTAGTACTATTACTAATAATAGTAATAGTAACAGTAATAAGGAATAATTGATTTTAATAATCCAAACTATTAGCCGTAGGCCAGTAACGGTCCCACATTTTCACAAGTTGTAAACTAATAGACCTTTTCTAAATCGAAAAAGATAAGGGGACAAAAAAATAAAGTTTTGTTAGTAAAGGTCCATTAGTTTACAATATGTGAAAATGTAGGACTACCACTGGTTATTTTTTAAGTTAGGACCGTTCACCATGTTTTCACATATTTTAAACTAATGGACCTTTAATAGACAAAAAAAGATAAGGGAACAAAAAAATAAAGTTAATTGATCTTTACTAACAAAACTTTATTTTTTGTCCCCTTATCTTTTTTGGTCTATTAAAGATCCATTAGTTTATAATATGTGAAAACATGGTGAACGGTCCCAACTTAAAAAATAACCAGTGGTGGTTCTACGTTTTCACATATTGTAAACTAATGGACTTTTACTAACAAAAATTTATTTATTTTTTGTCCCCTTATCCTTTTCGATTTAGTAAAGGTCTATTAGTTTAAAACATGTGAAAAGATGGGACTACCATTGGTTATTTTTGAAGTTGGGACCGATGTCTACCAACGGCTAATAGTTAGGATTATTAAAATCCATTATTTCTAACAACAACAATAATAATTGTTTTTATAGCCAACAATTATATATATATGGTTGGTGAAGCTTCATGAACAGTGCTTCATTTTGTATATTTTTTTCAAGTGATAAATATAATAAATTTCACTCTTTTACACAAAAAATGATGGTGGGATAGTGGTTTCTCTTCGTTCTAGTGAAACAATCAACACAAGTTCAATCCCACCTAAAACTTTTTTTTTTCCTTACTATCTCATACCATGTGGTCCACTATTACAATAAAACCCTCTTTAAGAAAATATGGTGCTCTTGGTAATGAATATAATTTTTTCATCTATTCATATAGATAGTTAAGTTTTATGAGTTTCATTTCTAATCGTTATGTTTTAAATGATTTACGTGTTTAACATATTTAATTATCATTTATTTTAATTTTTCTCTAATAACTTATGTTCGTTACATTTTTTAGACAGGTGTCTTTAATTTTGTTTCTCGACGCTCTGGTACAAATTTTGTTGAAAATGAAGTTGTATAAAAATAACTATATTTTTAACATCGTAAGCCATAGTGAGTGCCGGTATCATACCAGTATCGCGAAGAACCGAAGCGATATTTGTTTATATATTTTTCGATCAATTTAAAACACATGTTTCTGTCTTTTTGGGCATATCACAACTCTAAATTTTCATTTCTATACTAGGTGTGGATATCGTAATGCATCGAATCAATACCGATCGAAACCGGGTTCCAGCCGCATCGCGCGGGGGAGGCCCACTAGTGAACCTTAACATAAAACAAGCTTGTTTGCAGCCCATCGTGTGAGAGATTAAATCCAACACCCCCCCCCCCCCCCTTAATCTTTCAATCATACACTCCACATTAACCTTCTTGATTCAGATATATGCGTATAAATGTACATGTTTTTACTATCAAAATAAACCCACTTTTTATTTATTTTGATATAAATATATTTGAAAGACACTTAAATTTTCAGGACAAAATGAACCCAAAATAAACAAACGAAATAATTCTAGGCGAAAATCTGAAGACCCGCTGAAAAAATATCCACGCACGCCCTGTGCCCCAAGCTAAAAGGACAACATCTTTTAAATATCGTCTTTGAAAGCTAGACAAAAAGAAATCAAACACACCCGTGCCTCATCCACAAAAGACAAAATATTATCCTAGAAGATTTCGAAGATCCACTGGGTCCCATAAATTTAACCACGGGATGTGCCCTGAAGACACACCCCATGCTGGCTCACACCATTGATCCGGTCGTATTTCAACAGGCACTAGCCATGCAATCCAGACACTCCCCGTGCCTCGACTTTCATCGGTTATAAAAGGGGCCTTAGCCACGCTCAATTATTTCTTCTTCTCCATAACACACTCTTCTTCTACCCGCTTTCTCTTATCATTGTAATCAATAGGAAACTATAAGAACAATCATTAAGTGTAACTACCTTTTAATGATTATTATAATCCTTTCAAATTTGATGAAAACTATTGTATTGCCATTCTTGGCTAAGGTTATTTTGGTGTTTAGGGTTCAAATTTGATGAAAACTATTTTTATGCCATTCTTGGCTAAGGTTCTTTTGGTGTTTGGGGAAACAAACTCCTTGACAGAGAGTTAACTACAACAAGCTATGGATTAATAAGAGGTGTGTGTATGTGTATGTGTATGACTTTAAGTAAGATATACATATTGAAAATGAATAAAACATTCGTGTTGCCGTTAGCGCGGGGCATACACCATTTCTTCTTAATCCTTAAAACATAATCAACTATCTTGAAGGTAAAAGTGCCTTGGATGGAAAGATGACAGAGGGGTGAACATTGATTATTTTGAAAATGATGGGGTGTAAATTGACGAAAATTACAAAATACGGTGTAAAAGTGTCAGTTTGTGTCAATCACATTGTGTAAAACTGCACTTTACTCTTTAAATTTTCTTACTGAGTTATGCTTAAACTATTTATAATGTTTTCTCAGTATAACAACAGTAATTCAACTTTATTATAAATAAATAAAAAATCTCCTTTAAAAGAATATAATAAAATAAATGTTAAGACAAAACAAAACATATTATCTTGGATACATTATCCATCTATTAGTTTACAAGTTGGTTTGTGTGTAAGTTTTACTATTCAATTTTTTATAAGTCTTCATAGCTTTATATACTAATGTGTAAAGCATACTTTAATTCTCTTTTTGTTTTGTTTTCTCTCATGTAATTTAAATTCATATAATTGTTATTTATCTATCATATGGTTTTACATATTTTCTATACTTTTGCATCAAAAATTGTACTTAGTTTTGTTATTGTAATGACATCTTTCTATTATCCATCAACGTTGCACTGCTATTTTCTCGGTTTCACGGTTTTGTCGTTACGCATGGATCCTAAAAACAATTTAATTTTTGAGATTTCTAAACAAATGTTATATTCAGGTGTCATACAAAGTGGATATTATACAATTACTTCGGTCCATGTGGTTCACCTAAATTACTTATACAATTACGGTCCGCCGCAACGTTCGGGTCCTTAATGCTAGTTTTAGTTTATGATTCAAGTCATATCGACGCGTGTATTACATTATATATGTACATATATATATATATATTAAAATTATAAAAGAAAAGAAAAGTTATAGAGTAAAATGTCCGGATGGTCCCTGTGGTTTTGTAAAGTAACAACTATAGTCTCTAACTTTTGAAAATTACACTGGTGCTCCCTGTGGTTTACTTTTTGTTACTCGGATGGTCCCTAGAGTGGATGGGGGTTAGTTTTCTCCGTTAAGTCCATCTGAAATTATTTATTTACCCCGTGTTGTTATTAAAATATAAAAAATCACACACACACACACACATAAATAATTTCAGATGGACTTAACGGAGAAAACTAACCCACATCCACTCCAGGGACCATCCGAGTAAACCACAGTGGGCACCGGTGTAATTTTCAAAAGTTAAGGATTATATATGTTGAATCTTACATCTTCTATACTAAAAACAAATTTAGTGTCATGTACTAATTCCTGTTTTAGCTTTTAAAAATTGGTATAAGGTCGACATTCTAGTTTAATCAATTTGAGTAATCATATATCAAAAGGTACCACATATATCAATCAAATAATTAATATCGAGTACTATGCATCAAAACCAAAATTGTTAGCTTCATGTCATTCTCTCATCATGGTCTTCTTTTCCGTGTGCGTCATATTCAAAATATTATATGTACTTCCGACTTCCGAAGATAGTTTTCAAGAAGCTTATCAAGTTTTGTTTTTTTTGGCTTGGACTAGATATTTAACAGAAAGAGATGGATTACTTATTTTGCTATGGCACGCATTCATATGGACCAATATATTTTCATTCGGTATTCATGGAATCTATACCAATAGAAGAATTTGGTTTAAATTTGTGTTGAAGGTGCTTTACTCCTTAGATTGCGTGTATTACTAATTTAATAATATATACTTAACTTGGAATGTTGTCTATGCATGCATGTATCTGATCAAGTGATTACAAGCATTCACAATCAGCCATTAACATTAAAATTGCACTTTAACATGATTTTATAATTTATGGACCACGAAATCACTAATCATCGTGCATTCCGTTTATCCCAATAAAATTTGACATTATAGAATCTTTAATTAGAGAGTAAGTTAAAATGAATAGGTACAAAACCGTAGATAAACCTTTTGGTTTCCATTTGATCCGATTGATACCAACTTTAAATATCATATGACATTGAACTCGTGGATACCTTAAGTTGTAAAAGCTTTTGTCATTCCATGATTAATGCATTCTTCTTATAGCAACACGTACTTTTTCATGTTTCTTTTTATGTTAATAATTTTTAAGCTACACATGTATAATGAGGGTCGGTCCTCAGAATTCATGTACCCTGTACGAGTTAAAAAAGAAACGTTTCCTTAGACCTAAACGAAATTAGGTATTGAGCTCACTAAAGGTCTAAATCTAATGCCAATGAGCTAATAACTAATCTAAACCATAAAAATAGTTTTGTAAGTGGGTCTATGTTGGTGTTTGTATGTCTATACCCCATTAATTTATTTTTTTACATATACATATAGGATTTTTTTTAAAATAACGTGGCCTTCGAAATATCGAGCCATGACCGATGGTTCTCCCCGCTCACCCTCAAGGCCACCCATGTGTATAATCATATTAATAAGTTAATTTCTAACATAGTAAATTGTCATTTTAGTCCCTGAGTTTTGGCTCAAAATGACACTTTAGTCTAAATAGTTTTTTTTCTTCTCTGAGTCCCTAACTTTTCCCATTTTTTGCCATTTTGATCATCTGGCCTAACTCCATCCAAAGTACGCAGTTAAGTGAAGGGGTATTTTGGTCACTTTACTATTATATTTTGTTTTTGCCATTTTGATCCAAAACATTTTTCACAATATATTTTTCTTTTGATCATTTATATTTATACACACACACACACACACATATATATATATATATATATATGTGTGTGTAGAGAGAGAGAGAGAATAACAACGGTCGCCACCACCACCCCTACCCACCTGCCACCACCACACCTGCACCGTACCCCAAATCAAAGGCCACCGTCATCCCTGTCGTTCCCCAAATCAAAAGCCGTTGGCCACTGTTTAAATTCCATCACCGCCGGCCAACGTAATCCACTATTAAATCAACAAAAACATCTACTTTTCTTTTACAATTCTCACTCCCAAACCTCATGCCCACACCGTAATCCACTGTTTAAATTCCTCTACTTGCATTCTTCGTTTTCACAGACGCATCACAGACAAAGGAGGGTTCAGGGAAATACAGAGAGAGAGAAAGAGAACGAGAGATGAGGGAAAGAAAGAGTATAGAGGATAAACTCCGGTCAAAGGCTCCGACAGCCATCTCTGGTGGTTCTTGTTCTATACGACGACGATAAATAGTCGGGTGTTGACCTAATTAACGGAAAGTGGTGATTGAAGCTCCACCAGGCATCCTCTACCACCAATACACCAGATCCGAAAAACCTACCCGCCGCCGTTCACCACTACCTTTCACTTCCAACACCACCTTAGTTGTCATCGCCATCCACCTTCTCCGATCTCCTTCAACACCCTAGTCACCATTTGCAACCCTCTTCACCGGAACCCTAATTTCATCTCCAAGCGGAAAGAGAGGAAGAGGAAGAGAAAGAGAAAGAGAGAGAGAGAGTCAGGGGGTAAGGGTAGGGTGAGGTGGGTAGGTTTTATATTTTGTTTTTGGTTTTTGTTTAATGATAAAAATTGAAAAAACTTAAAAATAAAAAAGATATATATAAACTGACCAAACTGCTCCTAACTTAAATAAATTTTCCGGATGGAGTTTGGCAAGATTATCAAAATGGCAAAAAATTGGGAAAAGACAGGGACTCAAAGGAGAAAAAAAAACTATTTGGATTAAAATGATATTTTGGGACAAACCTTAGGGACTAAAATGACAATTTACTCTTTCTAACATAATGTTTAATTTCATGTCACTTGAAAATTGTTTTCTACATGTAACAACTAGTTCGATATCTTTAGACCATGTGTTATGGTCCGTGAAAAGTGTTCGTGAGAGGTGTCATGGCTCCTCGCTCACTCACGCGCACGCCCCTCTACATATATCAGACGCCACACTATTGAGGGATAACAATGTAATTTTAGTATCTTATTATATTATGTTATTTACCAAACAATTTAATTTTTTCTAAAATAACTTGTAATATTTAACTTACAATAAAACCAAATACCTAACTTTAAAAAAAATAAAGTATTTTCTGTCTTGTAAATAGCTTCGGCTTTGTTTAACATTTTTTTCTCAACATTCTAATACATTTTCAGGAAAACCAAGTTGTTTTCAAATTAAAGTGATGCATTTTTTCATTGTGTAATGTTTTTTTAAGATGTTTAGTTAATAACAATCTTATATTTTTAATAACATTTAAGTTCCACTTATGGTGGGTCCGGGTGAGTTTTCCCCTCATGGTCTCAAGTTCGAGTCTTGGTGATATGGGTTTCTCATTGAGGGGTTTAAATTGGGGATCTATTGTGCGAGGGGGCTCTCTAGCGCGGACCCGGTTAAGACAACGTATGCTAGACCTCCCGACATTCGCGAATAATTCACACCTTCAAAAAAAAAAAAAAGTTGTTAAATAGACAATAAATAGTAAATACATACAAAAGTACTTTGAAGGTGATCGAGTGAATGAGACTAAAAATAGGATGAGTGATTGAGCGAGTAAAAAGTGTATGATGATGTGTCAATAAGGTGACACAGAGTAAGAGCTCACATTGAGTGACCATAACATATGTCCTTATAGCCACATCTACAAATCAAACATAAATTTTATAAAATAGGAGTGAGTGATATATTTTCCAGTTTAAGCCAATTATGTCAAAGTTTCTTCGTATGTTAAATTACATAACAGGGAGCATAGTGGACAGTGGCGAAGTTTGGAGGGTCAATTTTTCCTAATTTCGGGGGCGAAAACGTATATATCTAAAAATTTATATACGAAGGTACTGTTCATAACACTATGCGTCAAACAGTTCGGGGGGCCTGGCGCCCCCTCCCGCCCCTGATAGTGGAGGCGTGAGCATTTCTTACAACTCATCCTTTAAAATTACTTATAACTCATGTTGCTTATATTTGAACTCTTTGACACATAAGGGTGGAGGGTGTCCTCTCGTTTTCTACACACTACAAGAAAGGGACACCTTTAGCGGCGACAGGTCAAATGTCGCCGCTATTGGTCGATCCGCGTCACATGATCTCAAACCAAACCCCATCCGTTGATCAAAATCATGATCTGACGATTGGGGATTTATAACTCATTACCGGCGATAGGGACAGGGTAATAGCGGCGACAGCTAGTCTCCGCTAAAAGTAAATGTCAGAACTTTAATCCCTAGCCACACAAATCTTATCTCTGGTCAACCTCATTAAAGTCATTACCGGCGACAATGGGCAATACCGGCGACAACCTGTCGCCGCTAAAGGTTGAACAAACCAAACCCCTATACAGCGCCAATTTCTCCCTCCTCTTTCACTTTTCCCCCAAAAAAAACCTCCGAACACCGCTGGTAACTCGCGAAAATCGTCCAAATCGGTTAGTTTCACTTTGTTTTTGTTAGATTTCTTCTCTACATTTGTTATATACATGTTATAGGCTTTAATTTTTGCTCTTTTTTGTGTATTTTTGTGTTTGTGGAAGAAATATCGGATCACCATCATCTCGAATCCGGTTACCACCGTCTCGAATCCGGCACCACTTCGTCTCCTCGGTCTTCATCTCCTTGAAACTTGAAAAATACGGTTAGTTTTTTTTTTTTTTTTTTAAGTTTAGAAATTGTATAATTTTTGGTTTAGGTGTATGTAAGCATGTATGTGTGTATGTAAGTCTATGAAGTAATGTATGTATGTAGGTGTATGTTAGTATGCCAAATGTATGATGTAGGTGTATTTGATAAAAATGTGTATATGAAAATCTATTGATTTGTGTATTTTGGTGTATGTAAGCATGTATGTGTGTGTGTAAGTTTATGAATGTATGTATGTAGGTGTATGTTAGTATGTAAGTGTTTATAAATGATGAACAATTGTGCATGTAAATGTTTGTAATTGGTGAAAATGTGTATGTTATTATGTATGTTTGTATAAAATATGCAAATGTGTATGTAAGTATAAATTTTGTGTTTTTGGTCAAAATGTGTGTTTGTAGGTATGTATGTGTACGTATGTAAATGTGTCTTTATAAGTATGTATGTGTGTTGGTAGTATGTTTATGTGTAGGTTTGAAAAAAAAAGTTTAAGTTTGATAATCAGTATGTTTGTGTTTAGGTTTGAAAACATTTATATTTAACTTTGAAAGATATATATTAGTTAGGAAATACCCTCCTTGAATTAAAATTATCATTTAAAACATAACGAACATAGAAAATACCCGCCAAAATTGAAATCACCATTTAAAACAAAAGGAGCTAACAAAATGAAGAACATTACATATTTAAAAAACTGTGTCTGATATTTAATTCATCATTTCAAACATAACGAGCTAAGAAAACACCCAATCGAAATTGAAATCATGATTTAAAACATAACGTTCCGCCCAAAATTTAAAACAATCACTAAGAACATAACAAGCTTAAAAAACTGTGCTCGTGTTTGAATTAATCATTTTAAACATAGCGAGCTTAGAAATACGCGCCCGAAATTGATTTAGAAATTAATTTCGGGTTGTCCCCGTTTATCTTGGGACTGCTTTTTGAATACTCTATCTCATTTAGGATGTGAATGTGTATTACATGATTGTTTGTTTAAGAAGGATTCGGTTATCATTTTCTCTTTGCGGGTAAATAAGTTATATGCATAAAATTTTATCAAATATTTAAGCACATGCAAATCTAATTTATATATGATATTTTAACTTTTTTTATTTAATTTGTAGGAAAATTTCAATTTTGATGAAGTGGAACGTGATTATGAGGCGAGAAACTTGACGGGTGGCATTAGGGCTGTGCTTATGAAGCGGTACTCTGACCGCAAGTACGAAGCTAAAAAAATATTTAAGAGCAAGGGAGGTTACAATGATCTTGAGAGTGCAAGGGCATTCCATCCCGCGGATATGCCCTATGATAACTGGTTGAGAACCATCGAAGGTTTCCGGGAAGAAAAATATATTAAAAGAAGCAAGGCCAACACACTAGTACGCGAGATACAACAATTCCCATACCGTGGGGGGACATCGTCGTACGGTAGCACCGCCTATAAAAATGTTATGTTTTATGTATGTGTGCGTGTGTGTAAGCTTTTGTTTATTTAATGTCTAATCTAAGTTTAATGTTAAACAGGATATGGATTGGGTACCTACGTATGCTAAAACCCACACGGACAATCAAGGGAATTGGGTTGATCCGGTTGCTGAACAAAATTACATAAGTATTTCTTTTAAGTATTATTTTCTATAACAAATATATATATATATATATATATATACACATATATATTTAATCATCTTCGTAAAATACAGCGGAACATACAACAGGCCACAAGTGAATGGAGCGGTGAGGGTCCGCCAATTGCCCCGTATCAGGAAGCGTTGGGTGAGCGGTGAGGATGGTATCGCGGGATGGGGCCTAAACCTTCTTCCAACACGTCCTCGCACTCGTCATCTAACATGTCGTCTTCGCAAGCTCGGACGCAAGAACCCTTTTCCGAGGTAAACTACGCAATTTATAAAATGACAAACGAACGCATGTTTCCTTGTTAAATATATGTTGGTAGCGTTAATTAATATGCTAATATACGTTTTGCTATCTATTATTGTAGGATTTTCTTAACAGCTTGTTTCAAACCCCGTCATTTTCGAACCAACTTAACAACTATCTTGCTTCACAAGGAAAAGGAAAAGGAAAGTCAAAAGACTACGATTCTGACAACTTATTCGATAATGAATCCGACGATGAATCCAACGATAACGATGAGTGACTTGTTTTTAATGTATGATTTAGATTTAATTAAACGTTGTAGGATTATAATGTACGACTTAAACGTAGTTTTTAATTATATTACCTTTAGTATATGTTGATTATGTTCATGGCGTATGCTTGCGTTGTTTGAAAATAGGCAGGTTTTGTTTTTTCGGCCGTAAAACTGGCTGGGCAGCTGTATATACAGCTGCTGTATTAAAAAAAAACAGACTTTTAGCGGCGACATATGTCGCCGCTATTGCTTTTCAACCTTTACCGACGAAGATTAATACCGACGACACTTTTAGCGACGACATCTGGCGTCGCTAAAAGTGGAGGATCAATACCGGCGACAGCCGGTCAATAGCGTCTGAGCAATACCGGCGAAGCTTTACCGGCGACATGTCGCCGCTAAAAGTCAATAGCGGCGACAAAAGTGGTCAATACCGGCGACACCTGTCGCCGCTAAAGGTGCCCTGTTCTTGTAGTGACAGATTATTTTTCTGGGTGACACATCAACGTCACATCAGTTTTTTTTAGTTTTTTCTATATTTCCTCATATTACACATTACACGATGTAATCCCAAATTTATCCAAAACAAAATTATTTTAATTTAATTCAAACTTGAAAACAATTTATATATTTAATGTTATAAATATAAATTAACATAAAAGATACATAACTAAAATTACAAAAAAAAAAAAAAAAAAAAAAACCTACAAATAAAACAAACAATACAATAAACCTAGTTATTCATTTGTAAATTTTGGTGGTAGAGTTCATGTCGTTGTTACAAATGCTCGATAAGATTCACTTTAAGGATTTGTTGGATAGTTCGTACTCGTAATAATGCAAGGATATTTCCTTCTACGATTCCATCACTTGTTGGATTCTCTATGTGTTTGGGTGATATTGTGTAACCTCCATGTTTCAAAATCATGTTATGCAAAATAATACCTGCTTACATGACTCTTTGTGGATGCATTAGCTTGCAAGTTGTGCAACTATATGACACCAAAGGCTCTTTCTACGCTCTTTCGTGCCGCTTCGTGTGCTTTCTTATAACGACAACGTTTTTCATCGTTTTTAGGAGGATGCAACAATGTATTCACAATTGTTGCCGTAGTAGGGTATATCCCATCTGCAAGATAATAACCGAATCTATATTGGACTCCATTCTCCATGAATGGATAGTGGGGCGCAATTCCAACCATATAGTTATTGAACAAATAAAATCAATCGAGGACATTGAAGTCGTTGTTTGATCCACGGGTCCAAAAAAACATGCCAATTCTACAAATCTTGTGATGTAACTGCTTAAAGCATAATTATCGGACCCTTATGATAACCCCTTGTGAATTGACCTATCCATTCACATGGACAGTTCCTCAAAGGCCAGTGCATACAAACTACGCTCCCCAACATTTCGCGGAAGCCATGACGTATCTCATGGGTCGCATATAAATGTTGAATATCAGTATACGTTACTCTACGAAGAAATTATTTACTATACAAACTAATAACGCCATCACAAAATTCTTTCAAGGTTTCACGTGATACTCTCTCAGACATATGCAAATAATCATCAAGTGATTCTAGAGAATTACCATATGCTAGTTGTCGTATATCCGAGCTGCAATTTTGTAATGATGTAAAACTTTGATGACCTCTAGCATTATATTTCGTTTGACAGAACGTAAAATTTCACTCAAAATCACCTAGGATTTGCAAAAACAAATCTTTATCCATTCGAAAGCGCCTTCGAAACATCTCGGGTGTGAAGGTATCGTTGCTGAACTAGTCTCTAATTAGTCGTGCTTGAGACGCTTCACGGTCGTCTCTGTCTCTATGAATGTACCTAGTTGACTATATACAACATTATATATATTAATAGAAAGTTGTGATGAATACTAATTAAAAAATTTTAAGTATTTATTTTTATTTTAAGTAATATTTTATTTATTATTTATTTTATTTTTTTGTAATAAATAGTATTTGAAAATTCTTCGGTAGTTGTTTATTATATTTGGCATTTAAGTTTTTTATACATTTGTTTTTATTTTTAATAGTATTTTATCTATTATTTATTTAATTTTTCAATAATAAATAGTAATTAATAATTCTCAGGTAATTGTTTCATTATTTTTCATTAGTAGTATTATATATTTAGCATTTAATTTGTTTTTTTTATTATTATAACTTACGTTCGTTAACATTTTTTTAAAATAATTCTATATTTGCATTTATGTTTATTTATTTTTTTAAAATTCCAAGTTATTTGCTCACGCATTGTGATGGTACGTTAGCACAGACATTGGATGGGTATCGATTTGATTCGTTACAGTACCTGTATGATCAAGCACTCGGTATAGAAATCAAAATGTGTTTTACATCGACCGAAATGATAAAAACGGTAGCCGGTACCGACACTGATGTTGTTCAAACGGTATCGATCGGTTCAAATTATGATGGTACTGGTACCGATATTCAATTATCATCACAGACAAAGTTGTATAATAATTTTTTTGAAACCGGAAACCATAAATATGAATACGGATAACAACGATACCGATGTTGTTTGGAACAATATGCTAGCGATTCGATGTTAGTTTATCGAAAGAAAAAAACAGTAAAAATAAATACCAACACCGAACTTACGTTGTTTGTGAGGTTTTGGTTTTGTTCACTATGGTAGAGACAGGATATTTGTCATCAAACAAAAAACCAAAAAAATTAATACATATCGTTACCGAAGTTGTTCAGTCCAGTACGGTACGGTAACGATACGATCTTAATTTATCGAAAGCTAAAATAACAAAAATAAATACCGGTACAGATACAAATGTTTTTCAGTCGGGTTCTGTTCGGATTTGTACAATAGCAACGCAATAGTTGTTTTTAATAAAGTTTATATGGCAATTTTGAAACAAAAAATAGAACGCAAACCAAACGAAACAATATCAACTAAACAACATCGATGCCGATATCGATAATTGTTTTTATTGTTTTCGATCGATGTAAGATTTTCTTTTTCGTTTACTGTAGCAAGTCGATACCTTAACGAACCGAACAGATACTAACCGAATTCCCGCCGCAATGCGCGGGGAAAAATCTCTAGTTTTTATTAAAAATAATATTAACAATATTAAAAATAATATAGAAAAGAATATTAAAAATGATACTAACAATATTAAAAAGGAAAATTGGTTTTTAATAAACCAACCTTTGCCCCATTGGTAAATAATAATGCTACCTACAGATTTGGTAGTTAATAATCCTACGTTTCAATATGTTGGTACTCAATAGACCTCCGTTAGTTTTTTTTAACTGAAGTTAGTTTTTAAGTTTTATTTATTACACAAACAGTCCCTATAGTTATAATTTACTAGTTTTAAGTTTTATTTATTACACAAACAGTCCCTGTAGTTATAAAAAAAAATCATAAAAATAAAAAAAAAAATCTAAAAATTCAAAAAAAAACATAAAAATTCAAAAAAAATCAAAAAAATTCTAAAAAAATAAAAAAAATCATAAAAATTCTAAAAAAATCAAAAAAATCATAAAAATTCTAAAAAAATCAAAAAAATTCTAAAAAAATCATAAAAAACCGTTTTCGACCCGGACCGTTTCGACCCGGACCGTTTCGACGCGAACCGTTTCGACGCGTACCGTTTCGACGCGTACCGTTTCGAACCGTACCGTTTCGACCCGGACCGTTTCGACGCGTACCGTTTCGACCCGAACCGTTTTCGACCCGTACCGTTTCGACCCGTACCGTTTCGACGCGAACCGTTTCGACGCGTACCGTTTCGACGCGTACCGTTTCAACCCGGACCGTTTCGACCCGTACCGTACCGGTGGCGGTGCTGTGGTGGTGGTGGTGGTGGCGGTGGTGGTGGTGGTGGCGGGGCGGTGCGGTGGTGGCGGTGGCGGTGGCGGTGGTGGCGGTGGTGGTGGTGGCGGGTCGAGGCGGTGGTGGTGGTGGCGGGTCGAAACGGTCTGTGGTGGTGGTGGCGGTGCTGTGGTAGTGGTGGTGGTGGCGGTGCTGTGGTGGTGGTGGCGGTGCTGTGGTGGTGGCGGTGGTGGTGGTGGTGGCGGGTCGAAACGGTACGGGTCGAAACGGTCCGGGTCGAAACGGTACGCGTCGAAACGGTCCGGGTCGAAACGGTCCGGGTCGAAAATGGTTTTTTATGATTTTTTTGGTTTTTTTAGAATTTTTTTGATTTTTTTAGAATTTTTATGATTTTTTATGATTTTTTTGATTTTTTTAGAATTTTTTTGAATTTTTTTGAATTTTTATGATTTTTTTGAATTTTTTTGAATTTTTAGATTTTTTTTTTATTTTTATGATTTTTTTTTTATAACTACAGGGACTATTTGTGTAATAAATAAAACTTAAAACTAGTTAATTATAACTACAGGGACTGTTTGTGTAATAAATAAAACTTAAAAACTAACTTCACTTAAAAAAAACTAACGGAGGTCTATTGAGTACCAACATATTGAAACGTAGGATTATTAACTACCAAATCTGTAGGTAGCATTATTATTTACCAATGGGGCAAAGGTTGGTTTATTAAAAACCAATTTTCCTATTAAAAATAATATAGAAAATGACGATGAAAATTATTAACATATACCTTCTCGATAAAGTCGCAGTGTCTTGAATATCGTTTATTTGTAATGCGATTAAGGTAGACGCATAATTATAACCTTTATTCTGTAACTGCTCTTCTTCGTCCTCATCAAAGCTTGATGAATCGTACAAATATGGTGCACGTTCAGATATATTTCGAAAAGATCCATTATTAGTGGGTAAAATCTTCATAAAAATGTTGTAGAATATGTAATGTGGGTGGAAGAGACGTTTGTTTTTTTTTTTTTTTTTTTTTTTTTTTTTTTTTTTTTTGTGACAGAAGTGAAGTGTGTTGAATGAAGAGAGTTTTTTTTATGAGAAAAATGGAGTAGGATATGTAAAATTATAGGTTTTATTTTTATTTTCTTAAAATGGCATTTAACCTTTTCCAACAGTCAAAATCTGTAAGTGCAACTCCTGCTGGTAACTGTGCTTTATTATGTAGGTCCACCCGGAGGATCGAGTCAATCTCTATTCCTGTTTTCTGACAAACCCGAGAGTGCGGAATCCAAACGGGTAAGTTAAACCAAGTTACGAACACAAACACAAACACAAAGATTCAACGATTAACACTCCATAGTATTAATGCGTATGAAACGGTTACAAAGCAATGTTTACAAGATGCTCTCATAAACTCTCAGTGTGTGTGTGTTTACAGTGTGTTCACTCCGAAATCTATTCAGAACTCTCTCTCTGTGTTCTGTCTGATGTCTGTGTATTTATACTAGATGACTGACGAAATCCCATAGTCGACGAACACCCAACGGCGAACACCTGTGATCTCGACGAAATCCCTTGGATTTCGTCACATGTGTGTTTTCGCCATAATATCTCGACGAAATCAAAGTGATTTCGTCACTTTGATGTGCCTGGGCTTGTTCTTCGTCCAAGAGAGCTGGCCCAATGCAAACAAATGGCCCAAGTATAGGTTTCGGCCTAAGTGATAATGGATTGGCCCAATGGTAGAAGTTGATTGGCCCAACAGAGCATGCACGTTCATGAATTCCATAATTTCAAGATTGTAAATATTAGACAACCATGTGACATCATCATGACGATGTCATGGTGATGTGTCATCGGGAATCGCTCACGGCTCTTCGTGCTTCGCGTGTTGAACTCTGGGGCGCACGACGGAGGAATGTCGCGACGTCGGGCTTGAGCTGAACCTATCCGAGCCAAACCGAATCGAGTCGAACTGAACCGAGTCGCGTCCACATAATATGTATCGACAAACTCCCCCTTGGACGCTACTCGTGAGGTTCGTCTTCCATATCTTCCATGTCGGAGGATCTTCAAAGTCTTCACGTGTTGTAAGTAGAAAGTGTATTAACAAACTCCCGCTTTCATTTAGGAAGTGTATCAATAAGCTCCCCCTTTGATTATGCTCGTGAATCTTTTGATTTTCGATACTTTAGATCCTTGTGGTGTTGATGATTGATCAGCGGCAACTCGATCATCTTTATCATTTGAGTGCCTTCACGTCGTGTCTTCATTCTGCAGCTTGTCATCGAACATGTTCTCCTCGCCTTTAGCATCTGCACATGCAAGAAATCTAAATGCGTAATGATAACAACTGCTTGGAATATAGTTAACCTAAATAAATAACACACATGTGACCATATTTCTATCAACTATCATCCGACAATTTGTTTGAAAAGTTAACAGATTTTTCAATTTTGATTATTAACTTTTAAACTTGCAAACTCTGACCGTTTATGAAGATTCAGTCGTTTTGGTTTTCATCAGATTTCAGGCAACGAAGACTTGAGTTCCAACATCGGTTAATCAAAACTAAAGCAGAAATAAAATCTTTTTGGCTTTTATAAAGTTTATATTAAAACACACCTAAAATCTTTTTGGTATTTTGAATATTTCAAACTTAAAGACTGAAAGCAGTAAATAAATATATACAGAGTTGCAGAAACTAAGAAAAGTAAATATATACAAACATTCTTTTTGCGAGTTTCGAGGGTAATAGAATCATATCATTGTACGGTCATGCCAAAACGCTCTTGTTGTTCATTTTGTTAACAATTAGATAAACATCTTATAACGATTATCGGTATTGCTATCCATATAAGCTTAACTTATCAGATGTAATCATGGCGAGGGGATACGTTAAGGTATGATTTATACTTACCGACCGGTGTTCATCCACATCACGACACATTCCCTTATCAAGGTATGCACGAGAGTTCATCTTACTGGTAAGTATACCATTTATCATCTGTTTTGACGTATATGAAAATGTGAGAAACTCACTTATTTGAATTGAAAACAAGCCCTATGTGATAGAATCACTTATTGACGAGGAACTTGATTTTCATATGCATGAGGGCACAGGAGCAAGTCCATGAACAGGTCAGTACAATGTACAGCAAAGAGACGAACTTGACTCCCGTATAAATGTGATATATTATCACTTATTTTTGTGGACATGTGATTGTTGATCACTTATTGAGGTCGTATGCAGTATGTACACGTATGTATGATATCATGGAAGATCTAGACTTCGTCTCCGTTTGTTTCGGTAAAAGAAACAACCATGATACCCAGATGATAAACAGCATAAAGACCACATATCTCAGAACCTCGGCAATCTCTCAAACGAAATTTCGGTACTAAGACCATATGCCAATGAGCGGTTCCCACCTGGTCTTCAGTCGATTTAGGTTTATATCACCCTACACACATTAAGATGATTGTGAGCCTACTGATACATCTTATATAAAGCTGCTTAACATTTTTCATTTTGCATTTCAATTTAAAGAGGTTTAGACAGACCACTGATGTACTATCATTTTCTCTTTTGCTCGCCAGGAAACTCATTTTTGTTTTTCTATTGTTTTTGAGTTTTGAAATTTTTTAATGTTTCTGAATTTTCAAATTTTGGATTTACTCCCCCTAAAATCAACAAACTTACAATAATTTTAAAACACAAAGATATTTACAAAAACGATTTTCCGATGCGGATTACTCTTGCTTGACCTTAATGCCGTTTACCAATAATAAAAAGTCAAATCTTGATTTATCAAATGCTTTGGTAAAAAGGTCGGCACGTTGGTCATCGGTACGGACCTTAACAACATCGATTAGCCTTTTATCAAAGCAATCACGTATGAAGTGATACTTAATTTCGATGTGTTTGGTCTTTGAATGCTGCACATGATTTCTAGTGATAGATAAGGCAGCAGAATTATCGACTAAATAAGGAGTAGTCAGGAATTCAAAACCGTAATCGCGCATTTGCTGTTGTATCTACAAGACTTGGGAGCAACAACTTGAGGCAGCAATGTATTCAGCTTTACAAGTTGATGTAGCGACACAAGTCTGCTTCTTGCATTGCCATGTTACGAGGCGATTTCCTAAAAACTGGCATCCAGCCGTTGTGGATTTGCCGTCGATTTTGCATCCGCCAAAATCAGAATCACTGAAAGCGACTAAGTCAAAGTTATCATCCTTAGGGTACCATAGACCGGTGTCTGGGCAGCCCTTCAAATAACGAAAAATCCTTTTTACAGCTGCAATATGTGAGGCCTTCGGGTTCACTTGATATCTGGCTAGCAGGCATGTTGGATACATTATATCTAGTCTTGATGCTGTGAGGTACATAAGGGATCAAATCATCGCGCGGTAGTATGAAGAGCTAACAACTTCACTCTTCAAGTCTGGATTGATTCCGTGATTTTGCTGCAGTGGGGTACCAATGGGCAATGTGTCGGACATCTGGAATCGGCTCAAGATGTCTTGAACATACTTAGTCTGATGGATGAAAATCCCAGACTTCGTTTGTCGCACTTGCAAGCCCAAAAAGAAAGTCATCTCCCCCATAGCGCTCATCTCGAATTTATCCTGCATTACACGCTCGAAATCCCTACACATAACATTGTTAGTAGAACCAAATATAATATCATCCACATATACCTGTACCAGTAGAAGATCTCCATCTTGTTCTTTTATGAAGAGAGTGCAATCGATAAGACCTCTGCGAAATCCATTCTCTAGCAGATAATTAGATAAGGTTGCGTACCAAGCTCGCGGTGCTTGATGTAGACCATAGAGAGCTTTGTTCAGCAACCAAACCCAACCGGGATGGATAGGATCTTCAAAACCTAGAGGCTGTTCGACATACACCTCTTCTTCGACTAGACCATGTAAGAAAGCACTTTTGTCGTCCATCTGGTAAACCTTGAATCCTTTGAATGAGGCATAAGCCAGAAAGATCCGAATTGCTTCCAGACGTGCAACAGGTGCATACACTTCGTTGTAGTCTATACCTTCAATCTGACGAAAACCTTGAACGACCAATCTTGCTTTGTTGCGAATAACGATTCCACGGTCGTCCTTTTTGCATTTATACACCCAATGGGTACCAATCTTCTTATAATCAGCAGGTTTCTCTACGAGCTTCCAGACACCAAGTTTCTGAAATTGTTGCAGTTCTTCCTGCATTGCTTCAACCCAAGAGTTGTCTTTCAAAGCGTCTTTCCAAGTTCTTGGCTCTTCCTGTGAGACATAACACGCAAAAGACCAATCGTTTTATTGACCAGATTCTCTGATTGCCACATACAAGCCTGCGTTGTTGTTGTTTCGCAACATGTTTCTTGTTTGAATGCCACTCTGTACATTACCAATGATGTTTTGTTGAGGATGGGTATTGTGAATCCATGTTTCTGGGTTTTCCGGAACTGGACTGTTTGTACCCAGATTGTTGAGATTGAGATCAACAGCTAATTCAATACCCGGAACTGACGAAGAGGATGATGCAGTAGCTTCAGCTGTTTTGGGGTTATCAACTAGAGCTGTAGCTTCCGAAGTACCTTGTACAGCTGTTGTTGGAGCTTCTTAATCTGCATCGAGAAATTCATCATCCTCTGAAGATTCGTTCAGTTCGGTTGCATCATGAAAATCCTCATTGTCGAGAGCATTATTGTTCACTGAAGATGGTTCTTGATTGACAACAATTGGACGAACCAACGGTGAATCTGTTGCGTTGTCACTCTTCAACTGCATCAACATTGATCGAATTGAAAAAGTCATCGTACTCAAACATCCATGGTTGACCTTGATTTTTGACTGGCAAAGTGTGCCTTTGTACTCTGACCTCAGACCATTCCTCAACCCTTTTAGTCTCTAGATTCCAGACTCTTAAGTTCAGGGTGGCATAACCAAGAAAGTGACCTTCAATCGTTTTTGCCCCAAACTTTCCATTAGGAGCGATCATTGTGCAAGGAGCTCCAAACGGTTCAAGATATGACAAATCTGGTTTCCGTTTTTGAAGAAGCTCAAAGCAGGTCTTGTTGTGTGTTTTGACTGTAAGGACTCGATTCAACGTGTAACAAGCAGAGGACACAGCTTCAGTCCAGAAGGGAATCGACAATTGTGACTCTACCAACATAGTCCTAGCAGTCTCGATCAAAGTACGGTTTTTACGTTCAGTGACGCCATTCTGTTGAGGAGTGTAAGCCGCACTAAATTCGTGAAGAATACCTTTTGATGTGCAAAACTCCGCCATAGCATGATTCTTAAATTCAGTACCATTGTCGCTGCGTATCCGTCTAACCTTCAACTTATACAAATTCTCAATCTGAATGATCAAGTTTTTGATAATACCGAAAGTTGCACTCTTGTGAGCCATAAACGCCACCCAAGAAAATCTTGAATAATCATCAGTTATCACGAGGCAGTATTGATCATTCCTGATGCTTTTGTGCTTGACAGGACTGAACAAATCCATGTGCAAACGTTCAAGAGGAACAGCCACCGTGTTGATCTTCTTTGTCGGATGTCGCTTCTTAGTTTGCTTTCCTTTTTGGCATGAAACACAGACGTCTTGAAGATGGAAATTTTTAAGAAGAACACCATTCACTAATTCATTCGACACCAAATGATTCATTTTCCGTAAGTGAATGTGACCCATACGTCTGTGCAAAGAGATTGAGTCTTTTTCTGTGGCTTTGGTAATAAAACAAGTTGCTTGTGCAGTCGTTGTTATAGCTTGGCTCATATCAAGGATATATAAATCGTTTATCCTTGGAGCTGATAAGAGAATCCATTCTTTTGGAATCTTGAAGCCGGGTTTCAGCACATAACATCCATTTGCATCAAAGTGTACTGAAAACTGTTTATCACAGATTTGTGAAATGCTGAGAAGCTTGTGATCAAGCTGTTGTACAAAGTTGATATTGTCAAAACTTACAACCCCGTTAGATACCATTCCTTCCCTAGTAATATATCTGCCTTTATCTCCAGCAAAAGCAACATAACCTCCTCTAATAGATTTAACGTCGTAGAGAAGCTTCATGTCACCTGTCATGTGCCTGGATGCCCCACTATCAACAATCCAATGACTGCTGAAAGTTCCTCCTGGAACACCCTGCACAGGAACTCACATGATTAGTTGGAGATGGGGACCCAAGCCTTTGTGGTCTTGGGTCTTCCATTTTCATCAAGGTAAGTTACTTGAACTTCTCGATGTTGTGGAAATTGTGATATTCCCCCTGATTCAGTAACCGTTTTTGATTTCCAGGTCTATTTCGTTTTACCAGTGTTATTCTTTAAACTCTTAACTTCATGATTTTCTGAAGTTTTTGAATTTTCTGGTTTGACAGAAACAGATGTTTTGTTAACCGCGTCGGTTTTAATCGCTTTTTTAATTTTCTTGGCCTGTTGGCGTTTCTATTTCTTTTCACTTTCTTTTACAAGATGGGGATCTGGTTTTGATGAAACAGATCGCTTGCGGTTAATTTGGTCACGGGGATCATCAACTTTGGCTTTTAGTTTATGAAGATATGGACAATTGCAAATAATATGTCCAAATGTACCACATGAAAAACATGATCTTCGTTCTACAAACCCCGAAGTATCATGTGATTGTCTTGATGATGATGAACTTTGTGATCCCGAGGTACTTGGTTTTGAACTGTTTGGTTCATTTCTTTTCAACATTTTAACTTGATTAACATGATCTAAGTTAGATTTATTGGCAAATGTTTCAAGTTTATCCGTTCCCGTTGATTTCACAAAGTTCACTTTCTTGTTCTTCTTTTGGTTCAGTTCCTTTCGACCTTGAGTCGTTGATTTACCTTTTGGTTTGGTATGATTTTGCTGCTTTTTCACTGTTGGTAATTTTTTATTGCCATATTGTTTTCGAACTTCAGCCTTTGGGATATGAGGACACTGTGTTACCACAACGTGTGATCCTGTCTTTCCCAAGAACTTACTTGTTGAATCCTCAAAAATTTTACTAATTATAGATTGATTAACATTCTTAATAGGAAAATCTTTGTCAGAGTAGATTTTATCATCACCAACAAGAGTGTACAGCAAATTCACACTCTCAGACTCTTTTGCAGATGTGGACTCGACCAGAACAGTCTTAGCAGGTTTTGCGGGAGGATCACATCGAATATGATTCTCAAGAGGTATGTCCTCTTCTTTGATTACCGCATCAGACTGTGCTGAGTCAGTATTATCGGATTCATCATCTGAAGAACCAGCATCCTCAACAATAACTGGAGGATCCTGATTCTGTTCAGCAGAAGACACACTTGTATCTGCTGACACATCCGAATATGATGGTACTTCCGGTTTGTATCCAAGTCCCGTTGCAAATTCCTCAATGTCTAAAGGAACAGATTCCACATAATAAGTTCTATTCTCCTCATCAGGCATGGCATCATAATTTTGTCTAATAGGTGGTGGACATTTCTTATATCCAATGCACGTGACATCTTTTTTTTCTTTTTGTGTGTCAATGATGTGATCCAGCACGTATCTAGAGTTTGAATAACTGTCTAGCTTAAGCCGGATCGCCTCACTTTCACACTTTGTACATGCTAACTCTTTTTGCATGATTTCAAGACGATTGATATAAAGGTTTATGTCAGTTTGTTTTCTTGAAACCATTTTTGTCAGTTCGGTTTTATCTTTTCTTAAATTTGCAACCACCGTTTTAAATTCCTTTTCATGGTTTTCATAAAACATGTTAGCCTCTTTGCATTTCGAAAGATCCACTATCAACTTTTGATTGTGCATATTTGTCACTTCAAATTTGTTTTGCAAAGCCTCATGTTTGCTTTGCAAATCACACCACTTAGCATCAAAAGAAACATGTTTGTTTTGCAAGTCAGACAATTCAGCATTTAAAGCATCATGTTTGCTTTGCAACTCAGACATATTAGCATCTAAATCAGCACATTTAACACTTAAGCTAGCACAATTATCACAATTAACGACAGTTGGTTCATTGACACATACCTGGCTTGATGAACTGCCGCCATTAGCCATAAAGGCTGAATGAAGAGAAGAAGAAGAATAAGCAGCTTAATCCACCAGAATAGATCTTCTATCATTCCTTGCTGCAGCTTCTCCTAACAATTCATCGATATCTGCATCGATTCTCCCACTAGATACATCATCAGAATAATCTTCGCCTGAGGTTGAGATTTCCTCATCTGAACTCCTTGAATCACCAAAACTCTCTTCATCTGAAGATTCACCACCACTAGCGGAAGATTCTCCACCACTGGCGTGCTTCAAATCCTTAGCAGCTTCAGCAAAACAAGCTGCTCCTCCCTGATGCCTAATTGCATTGACCAGTCGCAACCTTAATCTATTTGCACCACAAGAGCCTGATTGGTGTTCGATGGTCCTGCTTGATTGTTTGCAGGGACCAAGGTGCGATCATCATTCCTGGCTTGATTCTGATTCGCCTGGTTGCCTTGACCTCTGAAAGGATTATGGTTCCCATGCTGTGCTGGCTTTGTGCATTCACACTTGAAATGACCACGTTCACCACAATTAAAGCACTTGACGGATTGCTTGTCGAACCCATACTTGGTATCTTTCTTGCTTTCCAAGCTGGTTCTACCCGTCTGTTCCATGAAGTCTTTAGCTCGCCTAACAGCACTAGCGAAAGCCCATTTGATGTCCATCATATCCATCTCTTCTTTATCAATCTGCTGATAATCTTCTTGAGTTAAATTGATGTTTCCGATATGCCCTGCAATCAACCCATAATACGAGCTCACCAATGTGTTTAGTATCTCCATATGATCTTTAGCTACTTCAACGCTAACTTTGGAGAAGTTTGACGTGTCAAGCCGTACTGTATTTGACTTTGATGGCTGACCAGCAGATGACGTGCTTCCATAACAAGCTTGTTGTTGAACAGGAAGTGGATTTCCATACAAATCAGTTGTTGGAGCTGGCTTTACAGGAACTTGTATCTGATTGCCATACAAATCTGTGCTTATGACAAATGCCGTTTGAAGTGGAGCATGTGAAGCAGGTCTTGCAGAAGTGCTAGAAGTTCCATAATACATATCAGGATTTTGTCGCACTGGTATTGCAGAAGTGCTAGAAGTTCCATAATACATATCAGGATTTTGTCGCACTGGAATTGCAGAAGTACTAGAAGTTCCATAATACATATCAGGATTTTGTCGCACTGGAACCCTTTTTGCCTTTAGGGTTTCTTCTTGATCTTTGTTCTCCAAGAGCTGACAGAAGTCATTGATGTTTGTCGTAGCCAATGTGCCATTGTATTTCAGGATTTCCAAGAAACCATTCCATTGAGGTGGCAATGCATAGGCAACCTTTGTGACTACCTCTGCTGGAGTTGTTACTACCGCAAAATTACTCAATTCAGTCAGCAAGTGATGAAATCGACTTGTAATATCTCCCAAAGATTCATTTTCCATACAAGTGAAACCATCAAACTCCTTTTTAAGTAAATCATGTCACAATTGACGTGACTTTTCATTTCCTAGACCTCTTGTCTTCAATGCATCCCATAATTGCTTTGACGTCTTGAAGCTGACAAACTGATGATATATATCCTTGCTCAACGCCCGAGTCAGAATAGCATATGCTTTCTTTTCTAAATCATATGTCTTTTTCTCATCTTCCATAAAATCTGCATATGTCGCGGCAGTTGAAGTGGTAACCTCAAGAGCTTGATCTTAATCTGTAATAAAACATAACCACAATTCCGTGTTTTGCCCAAGGACATACGTATGGAATCTATCTACCCATCCAGGATATTCATTTATGTGCATCAGTTTCGGTGGGCGATTTAGACTTCCGGTCTCGCTTTCGCTTAGGAGTATGCTTTGAATACTTGGAGTTTGATTTGAAACAAACGCCCATTGACCTGTCCACATTGGATTCGCTTGCGAAGATGCGGGTGCGGGAGATTCAGCCCATGATGGTGACAAACACGTGTTTGTATACTTACTTTCCGTATTAGATGCGGGTGCGGGAGATTCGGCCCATGATGGAGATAAACGTGTGTTTATATACTTGCTTTCAGTATTAGATGGATTAGCCCACCAATTCGGATTCATTTTGAATATGTAAAGATGAATACCTGCATAAATCAGACAAATCAAACAGTTAAGAATGTTTTAAAAAGCTTCTGTTAATAATATGAAAAGATATGTGACGAAATCAAGGGGTTTTCGTCGCTGTAGGATGATGATTGACACTTCTGATTTCGTCGCTGAAATGCTTGATTGACACTTCTGATTTCGTCGCTGAAATGCTTGATTGACACTTCTGATTTCGTCGCTGAAATGCTTGATTGACACTTCTGATTTCGTCGCTGATGTTTGACTGACACTTCTGATTTCGTCGTTGATGTTTGACTGACACTTCTGATTTCGTCGCTGATGTTTAACGAAATCAGAGTTTGTTTTCGTCGCTGATGTTTGACGAAATCAGGTGTTTGTCGCTGAACTGTTTTGACGAAAATACGTGTTTTCGTTGCTGAACTTGTGTGACGAAAATAAGTGTTTTCGTTGCTGAACTTTTGTGACGAAAATAAGTGTTGATTTCGTCTAGGATAGTGATGAAGTCAGGTGTTTTCGTTGACAATTGTAACCTCAGAAAGATATTTATCAACAAATAAAATAGTTTATCCTTTAAAAACTTATCCACTGACACAAACCTCTTTTTCAAACACACCTTGCCTTATCAGATTTTTTTTACCAACTACTCATGATTGTTTGTGTACACAAATTTCAAACAACTAATATAATATTCAACAACACTTCAACAATTTAACAGAAAAAGATCAAAATACAGATATCACTATGAACATGTTGAAGATCTGATGAACTTGATGAATTTGTGAGTTTTCCGGCAACAAGAAAAACTTCCGAACACAAGTATTTTTGCATAAAAGTTTAGTAAAAACCAAATCTCAACATGTGTACATGCATTTTAACAATGGTTTTATAAAAACTAATAGCAAAATACAAAGATTTTCAAGGTTTTAACAACGTCTTTCCAGAAAATGTATGAACTTACAGATCAAGACTCAAGAAAAACACATTAAAAACTAAGAAAAATCAAGAACACAAACTTGGTTTTAACAAGGAATCGAGCCAATGCTCTGATACCAATTGTAGGTCCACCCGGAGGATCGAGTCAACCTCTATTCCTGTTTTGCGACAAACCCGAGAGTGCGGAATCCAAACGGGTAAGTTAAACCAAGTTACGAACACAAACACAAAGATTCAACGATTAACACTCCATTGTATTAATGCGTATGAAACGGTTATAAAGCAATGTTTACAAGATGCTCTCATAAACTCTCAGTGTGTGTGTGTTTACAGTGTGTTCGCTCCGAAATCTATTCAGACCTCTCTCTCTCTGTGTTCTGTCTGATGTCTGTGTATTTATACTAGATGACTGACGAAATCCCATAGTCGACGAACACCCAACGACGAACACCCAACGGCGAACACCTGTGATCTCGACGAAATCCCTTGGATTTCGTCACACGTGTGTTTTCGCCATAATATCTCGACGAAATCAAAGCACTTTGATGTGCCTGGGCTTGGTCTTCGTCCAAGAGAGCTGGCCCAATGCAAACAAATGGCCCAAGTATAGGTTTCGGCCTAAGTGATAATGGATTGGCCCAATGGTAGAAATTGATTGACCCAACAGAGCATGCACGTTCATGAATTCCATAATTGCAAGATTGTAAATATTAGACAACCATGTGACATCATCATGACGATGTCATGGTGATGTGTCATCGGGAATCGCTCACGGCTCTTCGTGCTTCGCGTGTCGAACTCTGGGGTGCACGACGGAGGAATGTCGCGACGTCGGGCTTGAGCTGAACCTAACCGAGCCAAACCGAACCGAGTCGAACTGAACCGAGTCGCGTCCACATAATATGTATTAACATATTAGTTCTGTGTAACAAAGTCAAAGCCCAAGTCAACGTTATTGATTAAATTTGGATGGAAGTGAGTCTAAAGGGTCAGAACTTATGTGTTGACAAATTCGGATAAAGTTATGTACTGTGTTGTCCGAACTTGTGGAGATGTACACTCAGGACTTAGGGTTTTACCCTAGCCTATATACATGGGTGTATAGGTTAGAATTGGGCATCTATCCATCACATTCATTCGTCTCAGTGAGAATTGGATCTGGGTGATCAGCTTTATGCAACCTCTCATAAACCCTAGCTACTCCTCAACAGTGTGTGCACATTTCTAGAGAGAGAGAGAGTGACTATGTGTTAGTGAGAGAAAGCTTGGTTTAGATCTTTGTGATCTAAACCTGCTTGTAGATGATGTATACTCTTTGGGTTTGTAATCTATGATGACTGATTCACTAATAAAGAGATCCATCTTCTACATCTTTCTATCTTTTATGTTTTTGATATCTTTTATGTCTTGAAACAAGTGCAATATTGATGTTCGTCATCGATCGAGTGCTTTAACAAAATCCGCACTCCCCAAGTTTCCCTGAAGATTGGTAGAGCTCCCTATTCATCGGGGTAAAAAAAAGCTGGTTCGAGAGGGTGGGTTGTTCCTGCACGGGTTAGGCTTCACCGGCCTCCCTGATCACGACTCCGTCTACCCTAAACCTTGAGAGATATTGTGGTCTAATCACACTGCCACTAATGATGTCTGTCACAGATGCCTCGGTAATGCGCATATATGTGGGACCCCCATAATAAAAGCATCCAAATCTATGGAGGTTTTCAAAACGTCATCTCAATGCAATATCAGATTCTAAACTTTCTTTAAAAACTTAGAACTTTTTCTACATACACAAACTTCCACATTACAATCCACCTTTTTCTAAATATAACCATTTGAAAATGTGTACGGTAGAGCCCATCTCTTCATCCGCCTCTTGGCCCGCCTAACTAGACATTCGATCCGGAAAACATTGAAAAACCAACACCACATTGCCAATGTGTGGTTTGGCCTTGTATGCCCTTGCCACATAAGCTTTGGTCACCACAGTGAACTCCCCGATGTGGGTGCTGGTGCTCTAAGGGATTTGCTAAGAAGAAGTGAATACCTAGCTAATAGTTATTGAATGACATATCTCTCTTTGTCATATGATATAATATATTTTAGCAAATTTTAATTCAAAAATATATATTTATGTAATTAAATAAATTAATAGGTTTTATATTTCCAAACTATAAATTATAGACTTTTTGTTGCTTTAGGTAGTTGTAACATATGTATTGGGAGTTTTTCAGAAAAAAATTGCATTTTTAATTTTTAACCGAAAAGTTTTTATCTCTCATTTTTACCCCTTTGACTTTTTTAGTTTTAACCCAAAGCTTTTCAACTTTTCAATTTAACCCCGACATGCACTTTTTTATTTTCAACTTTGGTCCCTCATACTTTTCATCTTCCGCAAGTTTTTTGTTTTACGTTTCGTTCTAAATTTTGCGAGTCAACACGCAGCAACGTGCGTGTAGGGTTCAGCATTTTTTCGTTGTTATTCCCGTTTGAAAGTCCAATCGCAGCGCGTCTATTTTTCTCCGTTTGAAAATTTCGTCGCAACGCGCGAATCCTAGATCGACTAAGTTATTTTTTTTACGTTTCTATATAATTTCTTCGCATTAACACGCCACGACTGGCGTGCGTGGTTCAACGATGTTACGTATGTTTTTTTTCGGTGTTATTTTTTTACTTTTTTATTTATTGTATTTTACAAGCTCTTCTGATGTTTGTGTTCGTTGGCAGTGGTTTGGCCACGACTGGCGTGCATGGCACAATTTACTAACGTAATTAACCTATTAGGTTTTTTACTAATAATTTGTTTGGAGTTTACCGTTATACCTCCTCTACTTAAGAAAAACTATTTTTTTCACGTGCATATTTTGATGTACGTGCATGTATAAATTCGATTTTCTCTACATGTTGACATAAACTTTTTCTGGAAACGAGTTAGGTCAAATATAATACGTTTTCGTTTAAAACAAAATTTTTTACGTACATATGTTTATGTACGCTTCGGTATAAACTTGAGTTGGTGTATGTTTTGACGTAAACTTTTTTGGGAAATGAGTCGGGTGATGTTTTGTAAATTTTGTTTCGAACCAAATGGAGTCAAATTATGGTTTCTTTTTTTCCATTTTTTCGGAAGCTCTAATTCATCTATTTTGATTATACGTGTCAGCTTTTCCGTTATACCCGTTATATTTTCTATGTAAGACTCGGATCACATATAATAACGTTATGATTGTAGGGTATAAATTTGATTTACTTTATGTTTGATCCAATTGCAATGCTTATATAGGTAACATTGAGTTCAATCAGATACGTCGAAACACGTGTTATTATATGGTTAACGCATCTGATAACGTTTGGACTAATCTATTCGATGTTTACAATGTATCGCGCCGCAACGTGCGGGGGTTTTATTGTTAGTTTTACCAAATAAGCATCTATTCATTTTATTATTTCCCACTTATACAATTATTATGAACATTGTTTCTACAACAGAATTAATGGACACATGTCGATTGAGCCATAGGTTTTGGTCCTTGATGGATGAAAATTTTTGTCACCAATCGTATATTATTGTATGCCAATGTCATTCACTTTTTATATACTTGACAACATTCATACACTTGGAAGAGTATTAATCATATGCTCATTGAACTGTATCTATTTGGTTGAATGTTAAGAAATAATGTTAGGAAGATACAACAAGGAATGGAAAAAACAAAAAGAAAGGGACCAAGACCAAAGGTCCAAAACAATCTGAAGCTTCTGGAGTCCAGAGTAATCTCCACTAATACATGGACATCGGGAACTCTATATACGGTTCTGGATGCTATTAGTGAAAAGGTAGGCCTGGCAAGCTAAGCAAGTCCAAAATTGTTTCTTTCATGCACCAATCATTCTATTTGGGAAGCTTCTCCATTTTATCTTTCATGCATTATATTGGGACCAAGATAAATTCAAAGTGTTCAATTTAGGAAAACAAATTTATATACTTCTTTTACAAACTCATATTTCTTTTAAATTGCATTGTTATTATGATGTAAACAAACTATATTAAGATCTCTCTCTCATAGTAAGGTTTGGAAAAGCGAGATAAGGCCAAACACTTTCATTTTCTTTATCTTAGACATGCATGGTTGTAAAAATTGTTAGGCGCTGGGGAGTTGATTTTTGGAAATTATATATATGTTAATTATCATAATTTTACTAATATTTATAACAAAATAGGTGACTATCAATGTAAATAAAAAATATACATGTTCAAATACTGAGTATTTCAAAAATTGATATCTATTTATTAATATTAGAAAAATAGATATTATACTTTATTTTTTTACGTAAAACTCATCCAGAGTTGACCAACTAAATCTAATTCTGGCCAAGGTTGACCGTCTTTGATCGATTCCAAATAATAAGGCGGAGTTGAGAAAAATCGTCTCGTCACCGTACCTTATAGTGGCGATTAATGGGCCTTCTAGACAGTGGCGAATACAGGAAATTTTTCCATTGGGTTCACTTTTTTAGATACTCCAATTTCATATGACCGAACATAAAAATTTTCGGGTCACGGTTCGGATTGGGTTTCAAGGGTTTACAAAACTATTTTCAGATGACGATTCAATGTTAGATGGTGGTTGCCTTTGAATAAAACTTGAAATATTCTTTTGCATAACTGATAATGCCTAAATACCAATGTCAAGTTTTAATGTATTACAATTTAACATCACTAATAAAAACATCAACAAAATTTGAAACAATTGAAGCTTATGAAAACAATTTAAACCATCAAACAATTTAGAACAAGTTAAAACATCAAAACAGTTCATGCTGATTCAAGCTATCTTAAAATTTAACATCATTATTAACATCAAACAAATAAAAAAATAATACTAGAAATAACACTAAAAAATCAAAAATACAAAACAAGTTAAATATTAACACACCTGTGAAGAACCACGGCTAAAGTAGGACGGTCAGAGGAACGACGACGCCGGAGAAGAGGAAGTGGTCGCTGGAGAGGGAGGAGGGTATCATAAATAACACTAAACTATAAAAAATCAACAGAAGTTAAAAAGTAACACACTTGTGACGTGATCTGTGAAGAACGACGCCGGAGGAGGATGGCCGGAGGAAGGACATTGCCGGAGGAGAGGAGGTGGTCTCCGGAGAGGGTGAGGGTGAGGGTGGAGGCGGTGTTTTCTTGTTCGACTGCACTGCGACTTTTCTATTCTTTTCTGCGTTTTGTTTTGTTAGTGTAACCCTAAATGGGTTTTTCATTAAAGGAAAATAAAAAAAATGAAATAAAAAACTTACGAAACGCCAAACGCAGGATTCGAACCCGGGTGTCAATGGAACAAGTAGGCGCATTAACTAGTGGACCACCAAAGCTTTTTGTTTAGTTCCCCTAATATTTTATTTATGGGTTACTTTTTAGTTTACTATATATATTTTCACTAAAAACCGAATGGGTTCCTGGGAACCGATACTTGTTCATAAGTCCGCCCCTACTTCTAGACCTTGTTTTATAATATCGATCTTTGGTTATAGAGAGGTTGCATCTAATAAGACTACACCGACTAAGAGTTGAGGCTACAACAACTAAGAGCGCTAGCTACTTAAAAATATGATTATAAAGCAGAAAACAAAGAACAAAAAGATAAAGACTAAAAAACTTGCATAAATGGAAGAAGGAGATGGTAAATTTTGAAACACGTGCAAATAATGATAAGGATGTATGTATAGTCGCCATTATTCTTTAAGCCTCTCTTTTTGTCCATGAAAATTTGAAAGAAATAAAACTTTGGCTATATCCATTGTCCCATCACCTTCAAACCCGTCCTATATAAAGGAAATCAGCACCCATCTATGCATCACCCGCAAAAACTAATAAGAGATCAAGTAGAAGTAACAGAGTAGTGTTCTCTAAAATATACACCCAAACTCGATCGATTCAGCCTCTTGGAATTAAGGAAGATGACCGCGAACTTTGCTCATCTGACTCTCGTATTTGGTCTTCTAGGTAGATTTACATTCTATTCTTGCTAATAAAATCTAACACTTTTGTGTTGGGTTCTTGGTAGATTATAACCATTTTAGATACTTCAGTTTGACATTAAAGCTCAAGGGCTGTTTGTTTACCTCTTAATTAGTCTCTTAATGGTTCAGAACTCTTACTGGTTCAGCACTTAATGGTTCAGACTGTTTGTTTCACTGGTAGATGTCTGAATGGTTCAGACATTTACCTCTGAATGATTAAGCATTATACAGAGTCTGAATGGTTAAGACCTCTAATCTGAATTGGTTAGACATTTGTCTCTGAACGTTTAAACATTATACAGGCTCTTAATGGTTCAGACCTGTTACTGGTTCAGCACTTAATGGTTTAGACATCTTACTGGTTCAACATTTAGCTATTTAGATGTTGCCAAAGAGCCCCTCACACTAATATTGCTAAAATCTGGTGCTTGGCATTACACATTGTCGTGCATGCAAAGTTAAAAACATATACCTCTTGATGCATATAAGTTTTAGTTCAAATATGCTGCTAACGTTTCTATTCTTTAAAATTGGTAGGCAATGTTGTTTCATTTATGGTATTTCTTGCACCTTTGTAAGTCGACTATCCTTTGGTTATAAGATCTTTTTGACCTTATATCATTGATTTTCTCTAAAGTTAGCCATTTTTTCGAAATAAAAAATGTAGACCAACATTCTATAAAGTTTACAAGAAGAAATCAAGCGAAGGGTTTCAGTCCGCACCTTATGTGGTGGGCTTATTCAGTGCCATGCTTTGGATATATTACGCCTTGCTCAAGACAAACACCATGCTTCTGCTCACCATCAACTGCGTTGGTTGCTTCATTCAAACCTTCTACATTTGTTTCTTCCTCTTTTACGCGCCAAAGAAGACTAGAGTACGTGCTAATTTGTCACATAACATTTCGAACTTTTATGTATTTTTGGTTTCTTTAGATATTTATTTTTCTACTATGAATGAAAGCTAATCTATATCCTTGGCTACAGATGGAGAACCTGAAGCTAATTGTATTGCTAATAGTTATTGGCTTCGGGTTGGTTATATTCCTAACACAATTTCTTGCAAGTGGAGTCAATCGAATTGTGATAGTTGGATGGATTTGCCTTGTGTTTTCTTTGTGCGTTTTTGTCGCACCTTTGGGTGTTATGGTAAGTATATAAGCAAGGAAAACAAACATTTAACTTGAAAGTAAGCTATATATATAAATTTTCCTACATCATGATTATTCTATATAGACAATAATGTTCTTCTTAATTTTTTTCAGAGACAAGTGATTAAGACGAAAAGTGTAGAGTACATGCCAATTTTGCTTTCCGTAGCGCTAACCCTCAACGCTGTTACATGGTTCTTCTATGGCATACTTCTTGGGGATTTCAACATTGCGGTACTAAAAAATCTATTGCATCCTTTCTTTATTTAAAAAAAAAATACACACTTTTTTGTGACCATAGAATGTATAATGTATGTTTTAGATTCCTAATGTGCTTGGATTCACCTTCGGTGTAATTCAAATGATACTATACGTGGTCTATAAGAACAAGAAGCCAGTTAGCTGTGAAACAATTTCTGAAGTGAAAATCAGTGAAATGGAGGAGCAAAAAGTCGCACAACTAGAAGATCAGAAAGCGATCGACAATGTGAAGCTGCACGGGGCTCTAACTTGTTCCGATATTCTTCCCATAGTTGATCAATTAAAAGAAAAGAAACATGATGCTGTCCTTGAGGCTGTTGAGCCTCAAGTTCTCCCAAATGTACCAAATCACATCATTGAAGTCACTGTATGAGATCAATACATGCCTTTTCATTTGGGATCATGAACAGCCAAATGTGTGGTCGTATGGTCTGGTGTTGTGTAGTTTTGGCCATATTCTTCAGGAACATTTGTAGTTTTTTTTGTAACTTGTTGTAGATCGCATTTCTAGCTAATACAAGCTTATTTTTCTTCCTTGAATTAAATAATCGTCAATATAAACGAGTTTAGTGTTCCATATATGATTGAACTACCGATTTAACTTCGTTGATTGCCCATCTATTTTCCAATATCAGAAAATACAAGCCTTGAGAGAGTGCATGACCCCAAGATAGGGTCCTCTAACGTGAGGAGTTTATATTCCGGTTGTCAATTTGATCCGATCAATTATTAATAGATATAGATGAACTAACTAAATTAATATTTTAATAAGAATGATGTATAATTTATGGTACATGACTCACTTGTATTCCACATAAAATGATTCTTAATGTATATCAAGAGAACCAAGGTGGGCTTTGTAGGATTCATAAACACCTCAAATTCACTCTTGAATCGTAAACATGGAGACGAATGTGTGTCACTCTTGAATCATAAACGTTGAGCCGAATGTGTGTGATATCAAACCGAATATAATCAATAATCAAAACAAGATCGATGTAAAGATGTAGAAAAAAAAATTATTAGTCATCACGGATTCAAGATACATACGTATGTATATACATACATACATACATACATACATCGTTTAAGCCTCATGCCAACCCTGGGAAGGATCCACTAAAAAGTGGATTTTGCTTAAGTAGCCTAAGAAGGACTGTGATGATAACATATGGCACTCCTAATAAGTAGGAATGAAGAGCATTTTGGTCCTTATAAATAGGAGTAAAAATGACATGTGGCACCCCTTTTGTTTTTTTAGAATACAACAAAAAATCTAGTACAAAAAAATTTAGTACAAAAATTGTAGTACAAAAAATTATAGCACAAAAAAATCTAGTATAAAAAAAATATAGCACAAAAAAATCTAGTACAAAAAAATATGGCACAAAAAAATTCAGCAAAAAATGTAATACAAAAAAATCTAGCACAAAAAATTGAGAAAAAAAAATTAAGACAAAAATTCAGCACAAAAAATTTAGCACAAAAATATAGTACAAAAATCCAGCACAAAAAAAAATGTTATACAACATAGAAATACAACACATTTTAGTGGGGTTTTTTAGTCTTCATATTTTATATAGCAATATGGTACTCAAATTAAAGATAAAAAGACGCTCGATTTTACGATGAAATTTTTATGAAAAAATAATGTCGTATAAAAAAGTTATAAACGTTTAAAAAACAGGGGTGGAATATGCATGTGACTTGCATGTGCAGAGAGAAAGTCCATAAACAGGATTTTCCCAAGATACCCTTGCACTCATATTTTCTCCTACACTTTCATCTTAACCATTGATTTGAAAAATGAATGGTTAAGATTCCTTCTCATCCTACTTAGGCAAAATAAATTTTTTATTTGATCTTACCCCTGCCAACCCTTTGTGATTAATAACCTACGTATATTTATATATTTATATTATTGTATAGAGATATACTTTCCATGTGGAGAGTTCAAATGAGAAGAATCACAAATTAAGAATAGAGTAAATTATAAGTTTTGTCCTTTATGTTTGTCCCAAATTGCAGGCGCTGTCCTTTGTCTTTAAAATTGATGAGTTTTGTCCTTAATGTTTGCAAATCTTGCACGTTATGTCCTTTAGGCCAAACCCAGTTAGATTTTTTGGTTAAAACTGACCACGTGCAAGGCACATGAGGGCATTTTAGTCTTTTTTACCTCATTTATTTAATAGTATTTAAAAAATAAAACAAAATAATTAAAAATATTATTATTATTTTAACTATATATATATAACCTCCATCACCACCACCCTTCACCACCACCAGCACCCTCCACCGCCACCACCCTCCACCGCCACTACCACCCTCCACCTCCACCTCCTCTGCTCACTGCTACTTGCATCAAAAACCCCCAAAAATCAAAAATCAAAAACCTAAATACCAAATCAAAAACCCCAAAAAATCCCCAAAACCAAAAATATCAAAAACCCCCAACAACAATTGATGATCAAGAGAAAAAAATCCATAACAGCGGTTTCACTCGAATGGATTGCCAACAAGAATTGATCGGTTGCCGACCAGAGGTAATTACTGTGGATTGCCATCACTGTGGATTTCTTTAAACATTTTTGGTAGAAACTGGATAGCAGTAGGCAATTAGTTTGTAGAACATTCCTTGAACACAAACTAAACATTTAGAGTGTTGCTGTTACAATAATTACTTAAATGGTGTTTAAAGGAATCCACCACACAACCACCACCACCACCACCCTAATCTCAATCAAATCAACCAAAATTAAACAGCTTTTCACCAACACAATACTTAAAATCAAACCAATTTCATATCAAGCTACAAATTCAACAAAAACCATATTAAAGAAAACCCAAATTAAAAAAAAAACAACCCAAACAGATCTCGCAAAAGTCTTGGTCGGAATCTGAACCGTCGCCGATCAGATCCGGCACAATCTTAAATAGATCCGGCCGGTGTAGGCCGATGGGATCCTCCGGGAACCAAAGATGGGCAGTGAGTGGAGCAGCTCCCGGTCGGCACCGGCGGGACGTTTTAGACGACGACTCGAATGGAGCCGGAGTTATCCTTCAAGAAGTCGTTCTTTTGGGATGTTCCAGAATCCAGATGCAGAGGTTGAAGGTTGATGATTCAGATGCAGAGGTTGAGAGGTTGAAGGTTGATGATTATTGGATTAGCTTTGTGTGAAGGATTAAAGATTAGATCAATGTTTTTTGTGTAAATTGGTAGAGAAGGAAGATTGGTAAAAGAGTACAGATGTGGTTAACGAGAGAGAGAGGAGAGAGAGAGAGAGAGGAAGTTTAGAGAGAGAAAGACAAATGGAGGTGAAATGACATTTCTACCCTCATGTGCCCTGCACATGCCTTCATTTAACTGAAAAATATAACTGGGTTTGCCATAAAGGACATAACGTGCAACATTTGCAAACATTAAGGATAAAACTCATCAATTTTAAAGACAAAGGAAAGCGCCTGCAATTTGGGACATACATAAAGGACAAAAGTTGTAATTTACTCTTAAGAATAAAAAGAATAAAATGGTACAAAGTTAATTTAAACCAATCATTTAATTAGTCTATCCTTTATTTTTGCTATTTAAATTAATAAACCATAATCATTAATGAGTCTATCCTATAAAATAGTTGTGCACCTTACACAATAAAAACATTCATGCACATGATCCTACATATTCAACATTTTCTACACCATAATAACAACGTTTCCTACACCAAGAAAACAATGTTTTGGTGTATGGTACAGAATGTGTAGGTTCCCAACACTTTTAAATAATTTTATGACATATAATAATATATGTGTAGGACACAACACTTTTAAATAATTTAGTCACTCCTTATAAAATTGGTGTATGACCCAACACATTAATGATGGCGAAGGAGAAAATTATGGTGCCATTAATGAGACTTGAGTAACCCTCTATAATATTTAATAGTGTTATACATTAAATTGTCTATTCTACCCTTATTAATTAAGACATTTATTGAAAGTAGACAACAATAATATCTTGATTCACAACCATTGATCAAAAAAATATAAGGCTTAGATTAATTTAGTTTTCTTCTTGCAAGAAGATTCTTCTCAAATAAACCTTCCCCTACTTTCCATTATTTATGGTTAATTAGTTGGTAATGGTTCTATATATATGGTATAATATTGAGGAGGATCACGGATCCAATTACAATTCTCCATTGTTATCTATTCTCCATATTCATCATCGTATCAAGAGTCCCAGGCACCATCTGATCCTTCGGCTCTTATTTTTTTCCCCTTATATATTCTTCATCACTTCTAATCCTCCTTCTTCTCCCCTCTCACCATGGAACCGAAACTACACCCTGCAACAGCCGTATCAAACATCAAAACCGTAATCCCCATCACTTTGGAGATGGAGACCGGACAATACACCTCGTGGTGTGAACTCTTCATGATCCATTGTCGAACATGTCTTGTTCTGGATCATCTCAGCCCCAAACCCGAAACCGTATCTGAACCCACCTCTTCTTCTAAATCCTCGGACAAAGAATCAGACAAAGATGCCACAAAACATAAAGACACCTCACAATCCGATTATACATGGGATCGTCTAGATGCAATCGTACTACAGTGGATATAGGGTACGATATCTAATGATCTCCTCCATACAATCCTCAAACCCAAATCAACGGCCTACGAAGCTTGGACGGTGATCGAGAACATCTTCCAAGACAACCAGAGCTCTCGGGCTCTTCAACTCCGTCACAAGTTCACCAACACCCAACTCGTTGGTTTCCCTAACATCTCCGCCTATTGCCAACAATTGATGATACTTGCCGACCAACTTGCCAACGTCGGTGCACCGGTTTACAACACTCAGTTGGTTCTTCAGCTCATATCCGGCCTAAACGATCAATACGAAGGTATCGCTACTATCATTCAACAACAGGACCCGTTACCTACATTCTTTGAAGCTCGGTCGAAACTGATATTTGTTGAATCACGTAAGGCGGTACAAGCTCTTCATGCCGCCAAGGACGCCGCAACCGCGCTAAACGTCTCCGCTACTAAATCATCGGCAATGACATCGAGCGGATGGTCAGTATGACCGATTTCGCAATGACAGTTCGTCGGAAAGAGGCCGGGGACGGGGTAGATCTCCTGGACGTGGCGGCAGGGGCCATGGGAATGGTAATCGGGGAAGAGGCGGATCTTTTGCAGGTTATCAAAACAATCAGTGGAACAATAATGGCCCATGGGGGGTCCTTGGTCTAATTTTTCTAATGGACAGTGGAACACAAATGGGTCTTGGGCCGTGCCTCATAACAACCAGTGGCTAACATGGGCCTATCCTCCTTGTCCATACCCAATAGTAAATCCAAGACCCAACATTAGTGGTGGTAACGGGCTTCTTGGGCCCAGGCCATCTCAAGCCCATCATGTCGCATACACTCCCACCGACATAGACTAGGCTCTGTACACCATGTCGTTGAACCAACCGGACCCGAGACCCTACATGGATACTGGCGCCACTGGCAACATGACCAACGCCCCAGGTAATTTTTAGTCTTTTACTTTTAATAATAGCATGCCCCAAAATATTATTGTTGGTGATGGCTCCACCATCTCGGTTATTGGACATGGCAATAAAACCTTACCCGCCCCTTTCCCACCCCTTCGCCTTGACAATGTTCTTTATGCCCCCAAACTCATCAAAAACCTAATCTCTGTTCGTCGGTTTACTATCGACAACTCTGTTTCCATTGAATTTGACTCGTTTGTTTTTCTTGTGAACGATTACAAGACCCGGATCCCTATCCTACGGTGCAACAGCAGTAGTGATTTATACCCGCTCACGATCGGATCAGGAAGCACTACCTCACCATCCACCTTTGCTGCTATCTCCTCCACATTATGGCACCAACGTCTTGGTCATCCGGGACAATCCTCGTTACAGTCGTTAAAACAATCTTGTTCTGTTTCATTTGAAACTTTTAATAAAGACATTTGTCAATCATGTGTATTTGGAAAAAGCATTAAATTACCATTTACTAGTTCCAACACTAAAATATTTAAACCGTTTGACATTATACATAGTGACTTATGGACCTCCCCCATTATTAGTTTTGACGGTCATCGATACTATATCTTGTTTCTGGATGACTTTACAGATTTTTTATGGACTTTTCCCATTGCCAAAAAGTCTCAAGTATACTCGATTTTTTGCCACTTTCATCAATTCATCAACACTCAATTTGAGTGCCAGATAAAACATTTCAATGTGACAACGACAAAGAATACGTGAGTTCCTCTTTTCACCAATTCTTTAATCAACATGGCATGTTATTTCGTCTCTCTTGCCCTCACACTTCCACCCAAAATGGTAAGGCCGAGCGTAAAATACGTACAATAAATAACATGGTTTGTACACTATTAACACATGCCTCCTTACCAAACATTTTTTGGCAACATGCCCTTGAAACTACCACCTACCTATTAAACATCCTTCCTTCAAAGCTTAAAAACAACAAAACCCCAACCGGAATCCTCTATCATCGAACACCATCCTACGACCATTTAAAGGTTTTCGGTTGTCTTTGTTATCCCCTTACCCCCTCAACCACCATACAAAAATTGGAAAACCGCTCGTACCCATGCGTTTTCCTAGGCTACCCCTCCTCCCACCGAGGGTATAAATGTTTCAACCTAAAAACAAGACAAATACACATTTCACATCATGTTGTATTCGACGAGACGACCTTTCCATTTGCCAACAATATTACTCCACCTCCCTCGTATGACTTCCTCGACAACTCTTTCCCACACCATATATGGCCCACCATAACACCACACCCAGCTACACCATCAAACCACACATCAGCCCACTCTACACCTTCCGCCCACACCCACCCGGCCCACTACCAGAGCTCACCCAACACCCTCACATCGGCCCACTCTCCCTCTTCCGCCCACAGTTCACCTTCCAAACTCACCGGTCCATGAATCACCGGCCCACACAACTTCTACTGCCTCTAGCCCACTAACACCTAGTTCCCAAACCGCATTCTCTACACCGGTCACTCCTGCCCATACAACCTCAACTCAGCCAAACCCCACACGCCCCTCGCCCACATCTCCTACGCCTGCGTCCGCACCCATTCCACCGTCCTATCCAACCCGCACCATGCGCACCTATGCAATGGATGGCATTGTTAAATCCAAACGTCAATTAAACCTTCACGCCTCCACTATTATTCTCGTCCCCAAAAACCCGTCTGATGCCTTGTCTATACCGGAATGGCACAATGCCATGAGTAACGAATATCATGCTCTTATTAAAAATGAGACTTGGGAATTGGTACCTAGGCAACCCAACATGCACATCATCCGAAGCATGTGGCTATTTAAACATAAGTTCAGATCTGACGGCAGTTTGGAATGCTATAAAGCTAGTCTAGTTTGTGATGGTCGCTTACAGCAGGTTGGAATTGATTGTGGAGAAACATTTAGTCCGGTTGTTAAACCGGCCACGATTTGGACCTTTTTATCCATTGCTCTTTCACAGTCATGGAAAGTGCAGCAGCTTGATGTTACTAATGCATTTCTTCATGGCACGCTTCATGAAAATGTGTATATGTTTCAACCAATGGGTTTTCGTGATAGAAACTTTCCAGATCACGTATGTCGCTTGAAGAAGTCTTTCTATGGTTTGAAACAGGCGCCTCGTGCGTGGTCCCAATGGTTCACTGACTATGTTCGCACTTTGGGGTTTACTCAAAGTAAATGTGATGCTTCTCTCTTCATGTACCATCACAACACTAATGTCGCCTACCTTCTTCTTTATGTTGACGACATCTTACTCGTCACTTCTTTAGATAAGCTCCGGCATCATCTTATAACACATCTGGCTAGTGAATTTGCCATGAAAGATTTGGGTCCTCTTAGTTTCTTTCTTGGCATATGTGTCACTCGCAATGGTGACACCATGTTTCTGTCGCAACAGGCTTATGCTCTCGATATTATTGCTTGTGCTCGCATGCAATCATGTAACCCAGTTACCACTCCAGTAGACACGCATGCTAAACTTAGTGCATTGTTAGGTGACGCCTTTGACGATCTAACTCTTTATTGTAGCCTTACTGGCGCCCTTCAGTACTTGACCTTTACACGCCCAGACATAAGTTATGTTGTCCAGCAGGTATGCATACATATGCACGCTCCTACTATTGAACACTGGAATGCATTGAAACGTATTATACAGTACATCAAAGGGACATCATCTTTGGGTCTCACCCTCGGTCGTTCTATCAACCTGGCCCTATTAGCTTACACGGACGCTGATTGGGCTGGTTGCCCTGACACACGTCATTCGACTAGCGGGTATTGTGTATACTACGGGGACAATCTCATTTCTTGGTCTTCAAAACGACAACCCACCATCTCCCGCTCTAGTGTTGAAGCCGAATACAGAGGAGTGGCTAACGTCGTTTCTGATATATGTTGACTGCGCAATTTGCTACTTGAACTACACCGACCTCTAGCTCGTGCTACACTAGTCTATTGCGATAATGTGAGTGCTATTTATTTATCGGGTAATCCTGTACAGCATCAACGCACGAAACATATTGAGCTTGATATTCATTTTGTTCGCGAACAAGTACAACGAGGTCAGGTTAGAGTGCTACACATTCGTTCTCCTTATCAAATTGCCGACATTTTTACCAAAGGTCTCCCACGTATTCTATTTGAAGATTTTCGGTCCAGTCTCAGCCTCCGGTCTCCTCCCGCTTCGACTGCAGGGGTGTAATAACCTACGTATATTTATATATATTTATATTATTGTATAGAGATATACTTTCCATTATTTATGGTTAATTAGTTTGTAATGGTTCTATATATATGGTATAATATTGAGAAGGAGGATCACGGATCCCATTACAATTCTCCATTGTTATCTATTCTCCATATTCATCAGTGATCTCGCTACAAATCACACACGATATTTATAAAGCAAGAACCTGTTTATAGTGAAATAAGTACTCTCACAAGTATTCTCAAACTAAGCACTCTGAAATTCGTATTTCCAAATACTATTAAGTATTCCAAAACTTTTATCATTTGCGAGAACCAAGGAGTTCTTGCAAATATATACTTGGCCAATTACTGAATACTTAGGTTCTCGTATTTGAATACCATTAGTCACAAATTTAACATTTATAGACTACTTTGTCAGAATCAGGAAAAGAAATTTAATCTATCAAAACACAATGGCTTGATCTAAATATATCCCTCCTTTCTTTTACTAATTATTCCCCCTCTTTGAGAGAAACAATGGTGGGCCTCACACGTAAGTATGTGAGAGGGCAGTAGTGTGACTAGTAAAAATGGATGTATTTAATAGCTCCCAACCACATTTTCAAGATACAACATCTATCAAAAAAATGTCTATCATAATGGCCAATGAATCATACCAGAGGTGCATAAATTAGGTTTCTTTTAATACCCGGTTTCTGGAATTGGTTCTGGTTTTGTTCGAGTATTGAAAAATGGGTATTAAGAGAAACCGGGTAAGGTTTAAGGATGAGTATTAAGGAGAAAACCCATACCCTGTATACCTGGATAGGGTATGATCAGGGTCGCATATAACCGGGTATAAGTTCGGGTATTTGTAAGACCCTAGTTCGTATTTGACAAAAAAGTCGCAGCGGAAGTTCGTACCATAAAATTTCTTTTCATTATAAGTACCTTGACTTACTTAAAATTGCATTTTAACACTACTTTTTCACATGAAGCCATAAATCGACTCATTTACAATTAAAAACATAACATGGGTTTTCTATATTACATACACCAACTTTCCCGTACAATCTGTCTTGTGACTCGGTCCTCGATCTCTATTCCTTGATGATCCTCGTGACTCGTACTACCTGCGCTCACCACATAAAATTCATAACATTAGTACGCATTATAAACATGCAAGATTTATTCATGTTTACTTTTCGTTCCGTTAACTCTTTACATCCCAGCTTTCCATCTAATCATACAATCCGTGGTGAGACTCCTTTGTTATTCCTGCATTACACTTCATTTACCAGGCACGCTAATATTATCGTTAGTACTCAATTTCATTGGATACATGCGTACCTACTTTCATACATACTTATACATATTCATACGTTCACACATAACCAATTACATACATACATACATACATACCCACATGTAAACACATCTACATCATTACATACGTATCTACATACACACATGCCTACATCATTACGTACACTCATAACATTATACATATATACATACATACATCCCTACTTGCAACATACCTAACTCACATATGCCTACTCACATACATACCTTCATATATCTGCGTATACTTGCTCACATACTTATAAACATACATACGTAGGTGCATACATGCTTACATACATTTCTAAATACGTGTATAGAGACATACAAACATACATTCAATCATACAAACAACTTATAATCATACATACATCATCAAACAACAACATATAACAATTTTATCAATCCTGTCGTAGGCTACGGTCTACAGACCGTAGCTTACAATCCATTAATAATCAACAAAACAGCCCCTCCAGTACCGTAGCCTACGGCTGAGCCGTAGGTTACGCTGCAGCCCAGCTACAGAATAATCAACAAAACAGCCCCTCCAGTACCGTAGCCTACGGCTGAGCTGTAGGTTACGCTACTGCACAATTATAGATTTTCCGGTTTAATCCTTTTTACGAAAACGGCCGTAACTTTCAAACCGTTTATCCGTTTTACCTCCCGTTTCTTCCTACATGATCATAAATTAACATTCTATCATGTGAACTTGAAATTTAACATCCGGGTTAAGGAAATTCTTAACTTATACGTTTTCGGCTTATTATTGTTTTACGAAAACGGCCGTAACTTTCAAACCGTCTATCCGTTTTACTTGATTCTTTTACCTACGGGATCGTAATTTAATTCCCCATCACATGGGATTAACATCCATCATCCGGATTAACAAAACTTTAGACTTTTAAGCTTTCGGCTTATTACCTTTTTACAAAGTTTTGAACCGTTCATGCATTTATCAAAATAATCTGATTATTTGACCTCGATTCCTCATAAACCATATAATTTCAACGTTGTTTATCGTAAAGGATTGAATTCTTGGATGCCTTGCATCCTCTTAACACATTTTCACTCAAAAGCTTATTTTGACCCGTTATGGGTATTTATGCATTAAATGGTCTATGACATACAAAACCATACCCTTCGCTTTTAAACTTGACCAAAACATTACTCTAATCGAATAGCTTGTTTCCAAATGACTTTTAAGGTCGTTTGCCCGATATACCTATCAAGGGCTGTTTGGTCAACTTTGACCCATTCTTTGCAACAAAGGACTTCCTTACCTATTTACCCAATCCTATGACTTAGCAACGACTCTACTCATACATACCTGGCTCGAATCAATGCTATGACCCGTTTTAATACTTCATCCGCTAAATTGCTAGATAATAGCAACACAAATCCTATTGCTATACATTCAGTGAATTCATAATACATAACAAAACAATTCATTAGTCAATAACGCCAAATGGTGACATCTTCACCATTCGACCCGTTAAGTCTAAATATCCTTTTTATCCTTGTGGGATTTTAGTTACTCGTTACCCCTTCCATGTAACTTATTCTTTCGTTAACTTGCAACCAAAATTACCATGATGCCCTTTTTACCCTTTTTAACCATCAAGATTGGTTTCTTACTTTCTTAACATAACCACATGTTCCGGCCCATACCAAAACTTGTCGGAACATCATAATTCACATATTTACTTACCATATTCGTAATCTATACATTGAATAGACATTCTACAAAAAGGGGTGTAAGCTTTACTTACCTCTCATCCAAATATGCTTCCCGTGCACATAAGTCCCGTTTGACCCGCTTCTTTGCCAAGCTTCCATGTCGCTTATCAAGCATCAACTATCATATATCATTCTTAAGATAGTTAGCTTGTTCATCATTCATCAAATCCTTTTTATCACACGGATCTTATATTAAGTTTATCATTTAACCTTAAAACATGCTAGTCCATCAGTTCTTATCCAATTTCTTTAAACATACTTACACATATTTGATTCCAAACATCATTAACATAAGTAAATTATCAATTTACATCACATTATCTAAAACCCACTTCATAACTACATTATTAATCACTTACTAGTGATCTACTTAAGTTCTTCATAATATCATCATACCCTTGGTGTATGTACTACCTTCTAAACATAAAGTACAACTAGTTCATGCACAATCTCCTAATCTCATACATAATTCATCCAAATCCTTCTACTAATCAACATAAATCTTCCATGCATGAACATCAAACATATTAGCATCACATTTCTTTCAATTCCTCTAGCAAGAATCCATCATACACATCATAATACATCAATCTTAAGCAAGAAGTTGGACATGGGTGATCTTTCAAGTCGTCATCATCACCATAATCAACGGGTTTCACTTAAAAACATCAAATTAACCTAAACCATGCATAATCCATGTTCCAAATGATGAATCTAACACATACTCATGCTCAATTTCATACAAATTCGTGATTTACAACATAACCCACTTCGTGCATAATCACCAATCTAACTTTTAATACATACCTTGCGATCCCCTTGTGAAGGTGATCATTAATCTATGTTCGGTTATGAGTTTAAGCTTCATCTTGCCTTTCAATTTGAAGATTTTGAAGAAACTAGGGTTTGAACCCTTTTTCTCCTTCCTGATCATCGACACACACACACACACTATGTGTGTGTGGTGTTTTAATTTTTTGTTTTATAAAATCATGTTTCCCACTTAGCGGTTTTGGTCCCTCTAGTTTCATTTTGGTTAAATAAGAGATTAAAACTCATTTCTTTATATCAACCGGGTTTTAATTTACCAAACCCGTTTTTGGGGTGTTACAAGTCTACCCCCCTTAAATGAGGTTTCGTCCCCGAAACCTTTCTCATCTCCTCTTACACATACACATCTATGTTTGACTTAATAGTCACATCAAGAGTTCTAACATTATCATCAACAATTTAGCAGTTAGCATATTTCATTCAAACATTCATTATACTAGATGATTACTCATCTATAATCCTTTCACAACTTCTTATGTACATGCTATTACACATTCCATGTTTCATTCCTTACATGCAACTCTTTTATTCTGGTTGCTTATTTTGCCTATCTTTGCAGTTTGACCTTTTAAGGTAAACTGACCTTTCTTACTTATCATAGATGCATTGAGGTACACATTCGTACTTCCTTCCATTCATGCTTACTTATAAAGGCATTCATTACATCCTTTTTATGTTTAAATCCGTCCCACGGATTTAAACGTAACATCCATACCCTTCATTCCTTCTATGTTTGAATCCATCTAGCGGTTTCAAACATATCATTCGTACCTTTTCTTCCTTACATGTGTTGAATCCGCCTCGCGAATTCAAACAGGTAATTCATACTTTATTCCTTTCATGCTTCGAATCCATCTCGCGGATTCTAACACATCATTCATACTTTAACATCTTTCATGTTTCGAATCCGTCTCGGAGATTCTAACATAGCATTCATACTTTAACTTCTTTCATGTTTTGAATCCGTCTCGCGGATTCTAACATAGCATTCATACTTTAACTTCTTTCATGTTTCGAATCCGTCTCGCGGATTCTAACATAGCATTCATACTTTAACTTCTTTCATGTTTCGAATCCGTCTCGCGGATTCTAACATAGCATTCATACTTTAACTTCTTTCATGTTTCGAATCCGTCTCGCGGATTCTAACATAGCATTCATACTTTAACTTCTTTCATGTTTCGAATCCGTCTCGTGGATTCTAACATAGCATTCATACTTTAACTTCTTTCATATTTTGAATCCGTCTCGCGGATTCTAACATAGCATTCATACTTTCATTCCTGAGAGTCTTACATTTCTCTTCACCCTCACGTCCACCTACTACTTAATTCTAACGGATATACCTGTAACAATTATCACGGTCTCACGAACGTTATACGTTTCTTGTGTACTGGCCGGGTACACAATCCACAAACTAGTTTCGTACCATCGTGTAATCGCCACCTTATGTCCGAAGAATTAAGTTTCGGCACGTGTAACATTTTCAAAACTTCATTGCCATGTCACTATTATATTTCATTTATAATTTCCTTTCGCTTGCTTAATTATACCACTTCATACGCCCACACGTTGAATTTACGTACCTGGGGTTCATTTGTCTTATCACTTGCCTTGATGCCGGTCTAGACCGCATTCCCGGATCATCCTTTCCAAGCAGTTATGCTTACCTTACACATAATATAACCGTTAGTTTCTTCATATGAATGCATACATGCACGTTTTCATTCCATTTCTACCTTTAGATCTTGATCGAGTCATGGATTGTACGGGTTTCTTATCACAAGAGCACATAGGTTTGAGTTCAAGTACCTATCCTCTCGTACTTAATTCTCTCAAACCAGGGCTCTGATACCAACTTGTAAGACCCTAGTTCGTATTTGACAAAAAAGTCGCAGCGGAAGTTCGTACCATAAAATTTCTTTTCATTATAAGTACCTTGACTTACTTAAAATTGCATTTTAACACTACTTTTTCACATGAAGCCATAAATCGACTCATTTACAATTAAAAACATAACATGGGTTTTCTATATTACATACACCAACTTTCCCGTACAATCTGTCTTGTGACTCGGTCCTCGATCTCTATTCCTTGATGATCCTCGTGACTCGTACTACCTGCGCTCACCACATAAAATTCATAACATTAGTACGCATTATAAACATGCAAGATTTATTCATGTTTACTTTTCGTTCCGTTAACTCTTTACATCCCAGCTTTCCATCTAATCATACAATCCGTGGTGAGACTCCTTTGTTATTCCTGCATTACACTTCATTTACCAGGCACGCTAATATTATCGTTAGTACTCAATTTCATTGGATACATGCGTACCTACTTTCATACATACTTATACATATTCATACGTTCACACATAACCAATTACATACATACATACATACATACATACATACCCACATGTAAACACATCTACATCATTACATACGTATCTACATACACACATGCCTACATCATTACGTACACTCATAACATTATACATATATACATACATACATCCCTACTTGCAACATACCTAACTCACATATGCCTACTTACATACATACCTTCATATATCTGCGTATACTTGCTCACATACTTATAAACATACACACGTAGGTGCATACATGCTTACATACATTTCTAAATACGTGTATAGAGACATACAAACATACATTCAATCATACAAACAACTTATAATCATACATACATCATCAAACAACAACATATAACAATTTTATCAATCCTGTCGTAGGCTACGGTCTACAGACCGTAGCTTACAATCCATTAATAATCAACAAAACAGCCCCTCCAGTACCGTAGCCTACGGCTGAGCCGTAGGTTACGCTGCAGCCCAGCTACAGAATAATCAACAAAACAGCCCCTCCAGTACCGTAGCCTACGGCTGAGCCGTAGGTTACGCTACTGCGCAGTTATAGATTTTCCGGTTTAATCCTTTTTACGAAAATGGCCGTAACTTTCAAACCGTTTATCCGTTTTACCTCCCGTTTCTTCCTACATGATCATAAATTAACATTCTATCATGTGAACTTGAAATTTAACATCCGGGTTAAGGAAATTCTTAACTTATACGTTTTCGGCTTATTATTGTTTTACGAAAACGGCCGTAACTTTCAAACCGTTTATCCGTTTTACTTGATTCTTTTACCTACGGGATCGTAATTTAATTCCCCATCACATGGGATTAACATCCATCATCTGGATTAACAAAACTTTAGACTTTTAAGCTTTCGGCTTATTACCTTTTTACAAAGTTTTGAACCGTTCATGCATTTATCAAAATAATCTGATTATTTGACCTCGATTCCTCATAAACCTTATAATTTCAACGTTGTTTATCGTAAAGGATTGAATTCTTGGATGCCTTGCATCCTCTTAACACATTTTCGCTCAAAAGCTTATTTTGACCCGTTATGGGTATTTATGCATTAAATGGTCTATGACATACAAAACCATACCCTTCGCTTTTAAACTTGACCAAAACATTACTCTAATCGAATAGCTTGTATCCAAATGACTTTTAAGGTCGTTTGCCCGATATACCTATCAAGGGCGTTTTGGTCAACTTTGACCCATTCTTTGCAACAAAGGACTTCCTTACCTATTTACCCAATCCTATGACTTAGCAACGACTCTACTCATACATACCTGGCTCGAATCAATGCTATGACCCGTTTTAATACTTCATCCGCTAAATTGCTAGATAATAGCAACGCAAATCCTTTTGCTATACATTCTGTGAATTCATAATACTTAACAAAACAATTCATTAGTCAATAACGCCAAATGGTGACATCTTCACCATTCGACCCGTTAAGTCTAAATATCCTTTTTATCCTTGTGGGATTTTAGTTACTCGTTACCCCTTCCATGTAACTTATTCTTTCGTTAACTTGCAACCAAAATTACCATGATGCCCTTTTTACCCTTTTTAACCATCAAGATTGGTTTCTTACTTTCTTAACATAACCACATGTTCCGGCCCATACCAAAACTTGTCGGAACATCATAATTCACATATTTACTTACCATATTCGTAATCTATACATTGAATAGACATTCTACAAAAAGGGGAGTAAGCTTTACTTACCTCTCATCCAAATGTGCTTCCCGTGCACATAAGTCCCGTTTGACCCGCTTCTTTGCCAAGCTTCCATGTCGCTTATCAAGCATCAACTATCATATATCATTCTTAAGATAGTTAGCTTGTTCATCATTCATCAAATCCTTTTTATCACACGGATCTTATATTAAGTTTATCATTTAACCTTAAAACATGCTAGTCCATCAGTTCTTATCCAATTTCTTTAAACATACTTACACATATTTGATTCCAAACATCATTAACATAAGTAAATTATCAATTTACATCACATTATCTAAAACCCACTTCATAACTACATTATTAATCACTTACTAGTGATCTACTTAAGTTCTTCATAATATCATCATACCCTTGGTGTATGTACTACCTTCTAAACATAAAGTACAACTAGTTCATGCACAATCTCCTAATCTCATACATAATTCATCCAAATCCTTCTACTAATCAACATAAATCTTCCATGCATGAACATCAAACATATTAGCATCACATTTCTTTCAATTCCTCTAGCAAGAATCCATCATACACATCATAATACATCAATCTTAAGCAAGAAGTTGGACATGGGTGATCTTTCAAGTCGTCATCATCACCATAATCAACGGGTTTCACTTAAAAACATCAAATTAACCTAAACCATGCATAATCCATGTTCCAAATGATGAATCTAACACATACTCATGCTCAATTTCATACAAATTCGTGATTTACAACATAACCCACTTCGTGCATAATCACCAATCTAACTTTTAATACATACCTTGCGATAGGGATGAGCAAGTGGTATCCAATACCGATCCCATCTCGATCCCATCCCGATCCCGATCCCGAGAATACCATACCGAAGGGGTTTCGGTACCGGTATCGGTATCCACTTTTAGGTATTTGTCGGTATCGGTACGGTATGGTATCGGTATAATACCGCATTTTACCCTCAAAATACCGATACCGTACCGATACCGTACCAAACCGACGTATTTCGGTATCGGTATCGGTACCCATTTTTCACAAAAATCGGGATCGGGATTTGTCGGTATCGGGACGGTATGGTACCGGGATCGGTATTTGCCCATGCCTACCTTGCGATCCCCTTGTGAAGGTGATCATTAATCTATGCTCGGTTATGAGTTTAAGCTTCATCTTGCCTTTCAATTTGAAGATTTTGAAGAAACTAGGGTTTGAACCCTCTTTCTCCTTCCTGATCATCGACACACACACACACACTATGTGTGTGTGGTGTTTTAATTTTTTGTTTTATAAAATCATGTTTCCCACTTAGCAGTTTTGGTCCCTCTAGTTTCATTTTGGTTAAATAAGAGATTAAAACTCATTTCTTTATATCAACCGGGTTTTAATTTACCAAACCCGTTTTTGGGGTGTTACAGTGTTAGTACCCGTTTAGAAAACTATGTTAATTATTAAGCCGAACAAGAAGCCCGTTGCCAACGAACAAGCATCAGAAGTTGAAGCCAACAAATATCCAATTAGAGAAATGGAGGAGAAAAAGATCCCAAAAGTAACATACCACAAAACAATAGATGTTATGAAGCTAAATGCTTTGATGCGTTCCGATGCTCTTCCTGTGGTAACCAGACTCAACGAAAACGGACATGATGCCACTCAAGTAGCCATTGAACCACAAGCTCACCCAAATGTGCCAAATCACATCATTGATGTCGCAGCATAAGATTGATGTGTACGACTTTTCATTTTTATTTGGTAAAAATATTAGATGTGTGTCAGTTCTCAACATTTGTATTCTTCTTTACTAAACTTGTTGTTCATCAATATAAGCATGTTTGAGCTTCATATTTTAAACTTTGTATTCATGCATGCATAATTCCGTTATTGTTCTTATTTTCTACATCGATCTCTAAATTGGACAACCTAAAATTTTGTCCCTCCAGCACATCAACAATTTTGCATGGCCGTATATGTCAATAAACACACACTATATATATAGGATAAGGATCCGTTAGGAACCACCCTTTATTTCGAGAACCGCGAGAACTAGTGTGAACACATGGAATTTTTGTAATTAAATTGAAATTCCATCTAACAGGGTTTACATCTTCCATCTTCGTTCTGTTCAAATAGTTAGGGTTTACATCCTCATTCAAATCATCGCTCACTGTTACCACTCCCCTAACAACCGCCGCCACCGTCGACACATCACCTCTGCCACCACCGCACCACCACCGTGATAACTCCTTCGTTGACAACTCCTCCGACGACAACTCATCCACTAACATTCATACATCTGCTTGAATAAGTCACCACTGCAATAACTAGTTTGGCTCGTCCTTCTACGATTACTCGGTTGAGTACATCATTTATCTGGTAATCACAACAAATTACATACTTTTTTATTACATCCATTCTATTACCAATTTCTATGTTGTTACCAATTCCCACTGTAAGTGTTCTTATACGTTTACTCAGTCCGATTATATTGCTATTTGTCATCTACTTACAAATAAACATGATTTCACTTGTAACCCCTTTGTGATACATATGGCATCTTCTGATTCATCACACATATACCCTCATCGTCATTCTGATGGGTTCACAGTTCAAGCGGCTAATAAAGTCCTGGAAGAAGCTTGCTTTGGTTCGGATTTTAAGTTTTCCGAGTGGCTTAACTGGGTCCCTATTAAAGTTAATGGTTTATTCTATTTCCTATATGTGTTCTTTTAGTTTTGTGATTTAATCCCCTGCATATGTGTATGTGTGTGCACTTTAAATTCCAACTGAATTGGATGTATAGAATTATGTATAAATTGGGAAAAATCTACGTGTTCTAGGGTTTAGTGACGTGAAGAAAAAGATTGGTTGGATGTATATAAACTTTCCCTAAACCCTAGAATGAAACCAGCAGCAATTATGAAGTTGTGCTAATCAAAAAGCAAACACAAATAGTACTCATAGGTTAGTGGCCCTTGTGGAACATGAGTGGATCCTATATAAGGTCAACTCATTAGATATAAGCTTTTAATCATTTTCCACTTTCAATGCATGAAAGTGAAGTAATATTGTGGGGTCCTTTGCACCCATTACATTCTGATGCATGATCAGTAGTAATAAGAATTTAAACTTTCTATTCTTTGATCACAGAGGATATAGTAGCGAAAGTAGTGATACTGTTGGAATGGATTACTTTAAGTGCAATTATCGGTCATTTGTCACAAATAGTTAAACATGTGTTTGAATAATCTTAATATTTTTGAATGGATTCGGCATTCAAAAAATTAGGATTACATAACCATTTGATTCTTTCTCATAACGCTCTCCGTTAATGTATCATGGTTTCCTTCTTTGTGTAACCATTATGATTTCAAATATTAAAGGGAGGATTTTCGTAAGGAATTCCAAGAGCAAAATCCAGATGTCAAGTCAATGCGTGAGGTGTTCATTGTAACTCATTCTTCATCATCCGACTATTTTTTACATAACTTTTCAACAAAATCGTATTCTTTGTTTTGCCACCTGACATGTATGTCCCTACAAACTCATTTTGCAGATTGGAAAGGCTTGTGGAGAGAAGTGGAAGACCATGACTTACGAGGTTTGTATTGTTTTAAATTTTGTATCTTTAGTTGTTTATTACATCATTAATTATTTGAGAAATTTTGATAAGTTTAGAGATTAACATGGTCACTCACACGAGGTCAAATGAGGTATTTTCTACTTATAAAAAATATATGGATTCCTTAAGAATTGAGAAATTTTGATAAATTATGGTAATGCTAGATTTGGTTATGGATTATGTAAGTGACAGGAAGCAACATCAAAATGTTCAGTTTGTCAAAGTTATTTCATGATTTTACGCACAATTTGCAAGAACACGTGGGTTTAAGTTTGAACAAATTGTGGGAATCTACATTCTAAAAAGACCACCGGATTTGGTGCTTTTAGACTTTAGTTCCAGATTGTTTATTCTTCTAAACTATAGTTTTTGTTTTTGCATTTTGGTAGTTTGGTGGTTGTTTCAAAAAGTAAGGTAGAGTGGTTTGAAGTAGTATCTTGTAACTTAGCTGAAGAGTCATCTTTTGCGTGTGTATTCATATATTGATTACTTTTATTACTTGTGTGTTGATAAAGGTTTATGTTGCTATCATCCGTTAATGAAACCAATAGAGTATATTGTAATGGTTCTTGGGAATCAATACAACGATCATGCACATGTGCATTATGTTGATAACACCCATACTCGTCACCAATAGTACACGTCACCGATCGTGCACATGTGCATTATGTTGATAACACCCATACTCGTCATCCGTAAACTGTTAACCATCATTAACATGAACATGCACATGTGCATCACGTTAACAACACCCCATAATCATAACTAATCATACTGTTAACCATTAATACATAACCGTGCACATGCGCATCACATTGCCAACACCCTTTAATCATCTCCCTATAATCATATGTTAACCATCAGCACATTTCCAATGCACATGTGCATCATAACGCTAACACCCTATAATTATCACTCTAACACCATATGATTATCACTGATAAACTGTTGACCCACTATAATCATCACTGATAAACTGTTGACCATGTATACATGGTTGACCGATAAACTGTTGACCATGTATACATCGTTGACCGTTTAAACATTGTGCGTACACATTCCATATGTTTTATTAATTATGATATTTATATCCTCTTTTTTTTCATTTTATTTTTTGTTTATATATAGGAACAATGTCACACCCTGGCTTTTGCGGAAGCGTGGGTTTATTTGGTGTGACTTCTTAATACCATAGCAACAATCATAACAATGCTATATGCTAAAAACACAAGATGTTCATCCATTTATATAGTTAGAAAATACCGTAACATAATTGTCTTGAAACAACAACCCAAATAAGTTACAACCTTGACTTGTTTAAAAACGAGTTCACAATGGACTCAACAAAAGACCTTAAATAAAACGAGGTTTGGAGACATGTGACCCGTCCAGACAAGGGTTACACCTCCCAAACCCTACACCCCTGGATGACATCTTTTATTTAATACGCAGCTTATCGTGCATCACCCGCCAGATCCAATCAATTCCCTGAAATACATGTAGTTTGAAAAATCAACAAAAAGTTGAGCGAGTTCATGTGTATGTGAGTATGTATAAACCTTTGAACAATGTATGAAAGTCCCTGGTATGTAGCAATAAGGAAAATAAAGAGATCACCAATGGTTTGCAAGGCAATTGATATGTGTGAAGTGATGTAGGAAGACTCAAACCTAGCGGAGTTGCACCGGGCTTCCGGCTGTAAGACACAGTCACCACTATGGGCCGCCCCGGCCTCATGGGTGTGGGCTCGCTACACCCAAATAGATCTATCACCCATGTCCCTCGGTCCTATGACGAGGACTAATGGCCTTTAGTAGCAGCCTACCCACTCACATGATCTAACAGTGTATGATAACGATGTATGATAACGATGTATGAAAAGTCCCTCCTTAAGCTAACCATACCATGTATAAAATGTCTGTGTAATTGTAACATGTATTTCACCCCCGAAGTATAAAACCGAAAACAGTTAAGAGAAAAAGGGGGACATGAACTCAATGTACTGCGTCTCCTGTATCGTAATGTCAACTCAAACTTGATCAGCTACCTGACGACCTACAACGTACTAATGTCTATTAGACGATCGGTCGTGCCTTGCCTTTGTATTTACGTTTGAGTTACGATACTTTTATATTATTCCAAGTTATAACTTATTGTTAAAATAATAATAATTATTTTAACTTACGTTTTATTTTAGGGTCTTGGAATATTAGTTAGACAACTATTTCGTATTCGTACTTCTCAAGTATTTTATGTGCGTAGTTCCTTCCCAAGGATGGGGGTATTTATACATGTATTTTTGTGATTTAACGTCTTGACATTATATATTTTTATGGCCCACTTTAGAAAATATATAATAATTTATTTATCAAAAATAATATGTCCCGAAATATATATTATTTCCCAAAAATAATATATTTTCATTCTTGGTATCCAAATAATGTTTACCCCAAAATATATTTGAAATCGTATTTTCCGGATTTATAAATGTGATGGTATTTTGCTAAGTTAAATTATTTTGTCCTAAATAATATAACTAGTTCCCAAATGAACAAATAATCACACAAGCGTTTTAATATGAAATATATATTCTAAATATATATTTATCCGCTTTTATTTTCGAAAACCCACCTCCGACACTTTGAAGTTTTGTAACAATACTCATGGCGAAGTTTACTTTGGAAGACAATGTTTAAAACATATTTGCAAACACTTGTTAGAAAAATAATTTTCTAAGTCTTGAGATTTTTAGAAAATTTCGCCAGAGTTTCCCCTATAAACGGAGGTGTCCATGCTAATAAGCGTATCATTTTCTTTTCAAATTTAATCAACAATCATCCACAATTATCTTTTAAACAACTTTACATTACCGAGAGTAAAAACTATATGTGTTACACCCTAATCATGAACTTGATACTTTCTGAAAACGCGTAGTAACTTAGTGAACTTAGTTACCTTCCGAAGTGTAGTTATTTCTTTAAAAACCATTCTCTTACAAAAGCTTGGTGTTTACAACTTGTAAACAATTTTTACAAAAATAAAACTCTTGAACTCTTCTTTTAAATAAAAGCTTTTTACACTTATTGTATTTACAAAAAATATGTAAGAGTATGTAAAAGTCATAATCCTTTAGAAATCGGTTCTTGAACTTGGTTTATTTAGAATACCTCTTGTAAAACTTAGATCTACATGATCATCAAGTTATTTTGTTTACTAACATTTCAAGAAAAATTATTTTTATTCAAGTTCATGATCAAACTAGAAGGTGGTTATTTATGAAACACATAACCACTTTCTAATCTTGTTAAATCATTTTTTTAAATATCATTTAACAAGACTCATATGGTGATTAACATCACACAACCAAGAATCATCATAAAATTAACAACATACTCATAACAACATCCTACTAGTCACATTTCATCTTCATGTAACTTTTATATGTAAAGCTTCATGTTCATTATTCTTGTGCTTGTTCTTTAGTGTTTTAAACATAAGTATCATACTACAATTTTTAGCCATAAAAAACAAGATGAACAAGGGTTTGACAAGAGCTTACTACTAGCACAAGGCTAGGGTAGAATCTAGTGAAGAAGATGATGAGAAATGATGGTGAAAAAGCAAGAAACAAGGTCCTTTGAAGCTCCACAAGTTGCAACCTCCTTGAATCACCTTACAAGCTTAGATGGAACTTGAAACTTGGATGAAAATGGTTGTGAAGTGGAGGTGATGGGGGCGGTCAAGGGAGCCGAGAGGAGGGGGTGTTAGGAGTGAGAGTGGGGTGTGATGATGAGTAGTAATGGTAGTAATCTTGGGCCATGCTTATAAAGGATATGTTCACATATTTTGGTCACTTTCACAAGTAAACAATCTATTAAACAATTGAGATATAATCTAATCAAGATAGGAGGCATGGTGGATGATTTGTGTGGGTCCATATGGACCGAATTCGGTTTAGGGGGGTTGGTTGTAACATTTGCAACTAATAGGTAATTGTTAGTTAGATTTCAAGTATAAGCTTCCATATGTTAGTTTGTTGCCTTTTAGTGGGTGTTAGGGTGTTCGGGGATCAAGACTAGTCAAGAAATAAATAAACAATGTGTTTGACAAAAATTTAGTGTCCCGGGTAGTGTCCGGTTATCCGGTTAGATACGGTTTCGTTAAAGTGTTTAATTAGTCCGTAAAGTGTCTATTATATATATTTTTGTAACACTTTTTATTCCCTGCACTTAGGAAAGCATACAGGACCATTCTACCATATTTTTGCACTTTACTAGTATGTTACAATGCTAAATTTTGTAAATAAATGCAGAATTCTGCACTTAAAGTGTGTTTTAGGCACTTCCCGACACTTTAACTATTACCTAGTGACGCAGTTTTATGGTCCTCACTTCCCTACATTCCATACTAGTGTAGTACCCTGTCCCTGGCCCATACTGGGCCTCAAAACACTATCTGTGTATTTGCTGGCATTGTCAGCATGTTTCTGTATTATCCGTTCAGTATGCTAACTGTGCTTTGTGCATCAAGTATGTCACTAAAGTTTGTATGTAATAATTGGAGTGACAATATGAAATGTGATGAATGTATGTATGATACAAAAATCATAAAGTAGTTCAAGTTGTCAGTTGTAATCAAGCGCAGTCATTAAGCACATAATTAAAATTAATTAATTGTACGGATACTTGTAATGGTGAGGGTTGTCACATTCTCCCCCCGTTAAGAAAATTTCGTCCCGAAATTTTAGGTTCTGCTTCTAGTTGCAGGGGTCTTGGGGAATAAATGTGGGTACTTGGCCTTCATACGATCCTCACGTTCCCATGTGAATTCTGGGCCATGCCGTGCATTCCAACGAACCTTGACGAGCTTGACACTACTCCTGCGTGTTTTGTTAACCTTCCAATCCGTAACCTCAACCGGTTCTTCAGTAAAGTGGAGTGTGTCTTCAACATGAATTTCGTCGGTAGGAATGACCACGATTTCCTGAGTATGACTCTTTTTCAGGTTTGATACATGAAATGTATCATGAACGCCATTTAGTTCAGCAGGTAAATCCAACTTGTAGGCTACAAGACCAATTCGTTCCAGAATTCCGAATGGACTAATGTATCTAGGATTCAACTTCCCGCGCTTCCCAAAGCGTGCCACACCCTTCCAGGGTGAAACTTTCAACAAAACCATATCTCCCACCTCAAATTGCAGGGGTTTTCTTCTGCGGTCCGCATAACACTTTTGTCGATCACGAGCCTCTTTGATGCGTTCTCGGATCTGTGAAATCTTGTCTGTCGTTTCCTAGACCAATTCCGGACCAACTAGTTGTCTATCACCCGCGTCAGCCCAACAGATCGGTGATCGACACTTACGCCCATAGAGAGCTTCGAACGGTGCCGCTTGAATGCTTGCATGATAACTGTTATTTTATGGAAATTCAACCAATGGTAGGTGAGTGTCCCAACTCCCACCTAAATCCATTATGCAAGCTCGCAGCATGTCTTCTAATGTTTGAATCGTTCGCTCACTCTGTCCGTCTGTTTGCGGATGAAAAGCAGTACTCATATTCAACTGAGAACCAAAGGCTTCTTGAAAAGATTGCCAAATTCTTGACACGAAGCGTCCATCTCTATCCGAGATAATTGAGAGAGGTACTCCATGACGTGCAACAATCTCTCGCATGTATATTTCAGCAAGTTTACTTGTGTTGTCTTTTTCCTTGATTAGCAAAAAGTGCGCAGACTTCGTTAGACAGTCTACAATCACCCAAATCATATCATGGCCCTTGGGCGTCCTTGGCAATTTTGTTATGAAGTCCATGGAAATCTGTTCCCATTTCCATTTGGGTATTTCAGGTTGCTGCAAGAGACCTGAAGGCTTCTGGTATTCGGCCTTAACCTTGGCGCAAGTTAAACATTTGCCAACATATATCACAACATCGCCTTTCATCCTTGGCCACCAATAAAAATCCTTAAGATCTTGATACATTTTATCCGATCCTGGGTGGATCGAGTACCGCGACTTGTGAGCCTCATCAAAAATAACGTCTCTCAGACCACCAAAGGAAGGAACCCAAATTCTTCCCAAGAAACATAACGTTCCATCCTCCTTTGGTACCAATTGTTTCTCCATTCCCTGGAGATACTCGTTCTCAAGATTTTCCCTTTTAAGAGCTTCCCTTTGCGCAGTACGAATGCGCAACGTGAGGTCTGTCTGAACAATCATTTCCAAAGCCCTAACCCTTATGGGCTTAATCCTTTCCTTCCGACTCAAAGCATCGGCGACTACATTCGCCTTCCCTGGGTGATACTTGATCTCACAATCATAGTCGTTCAACAATTCGACCCAGCGTCTTTGCCTCATGTTAAGCTCTTTTTGATCAAAAATGTACTGCAAGCTCTTGTGATCAGTAAATATTGTGCATCGTGTGCCATACAAATAATGTCGCCAGATCTTCAAAGCAAACACCACATCGCCTAACTCCAAGTCATGCGTGGTGTAATTTCTCTCGTGGACCTTCAACTGTCGAGAAGCATATGCTATAACCTTCTGATGTTGCATTAACACGCAGTCTAAGCCCTGACGCGAAGCGTCGCAATATACCACGAAGTCGTCCGTGCCTTCGGGTAGTGATAAGATCGGTGCATCGCAAAGTTTGTTCTTCAGTAACTGAAACGCTTCTTCTTGTTTGTCCCCCAATCAAACTTCTTGTCTTTCTGAGTGAGAGAGGTCAAAGGTTGAGCGATTTTCGAGAAATCCTCAATGAATCTGCGATAATACCCAGCCAAACCCAAGAATTGTCGAATCTTAGTTGGCGTTTTCGGAGTCTCCCAATTCTTAATCGCCTCGATCTTTGTGGGATCCACATGAATTCCGTTCCCATTAACCACATGACCAAGAAACTTAACTTCCCGTAACTAGAACTCGCACTTCGAGAACTTTGCATATAACTTCACCTTCCTAAGCAGCTCTAAGATAGCTCTTAGATGATGCTCATGTTCTTCTTTTGTTTTCGAGTAGATCAGGATGTCGTCAATGAACACGATCACAAACTTATCAAGGTAGGGCTTGCAGACTCTGTTCATTAAATCCATGAATATTGCGGGTGCGTTTGTCAACCCGAACGGCATAACCAGGAACTCGTAATGCCCATATCGAGTCCTAAAGGCCATCTTTGGAATACTTTCTTCTTGAAACCTCAACTGGTGATAACCTGATCATAGATCGATCTTTGAGTAAAAACTCGAACCTTGTAACTGATCGAACAGGTCGTCAATCCTTGGCAAAGGATATCTGTTCATAATTGTCAACTTGTTCAGCTCCCGGTAGTCAATACACATGCGAAAACTACCATCCTTCTTTTTGACAAACAAGACTGGAGCTCCCCAAGGTGAGAAGCTTGGTCGGATAAATCCCTTGTCTAACAACTCTTGAAGTTGCGTTGACAACTCCTGCATTTCCGAAGGGGCAAGTCTATAAGGTGCCTTAGCCATAGGCGCGGCGCCTGGAATTAAGTCAATATGGAACTCGACTTGTCTTTGTGGCGGAAATCCTGGCAAGTCTTCTGGAAAGACTTCAGGATACTCCTTAACGACTGGAATGTCTTCAAGTTTTGGTTCAGCGGCTTCCTTATCTACGATGTGTGCCAAGAATGCAACACATCCCTTCTTCAGACACCTTCTAGCCTTTAGACAGCTAATGATCCTCAGAGGTGTATCACGCTTCTCTCCGTGTACTCTAATCGTCTCTCCATCCGCCATTGCGATACAAATGGTCTTCTCGTGGCATATAATTTCGGCTCTGTTGCTTGACAACCAATCCATCCCTATTACCACGTCGAAGCTTCCCAACTCGACCGGTAGTAGATCCAGCGTAAACTCGCATTCTCCCAACTCTATCACGCAACCCCTGATGACTTCATTTGTTTCCACTAGCTTTCCATTAGCCAGTTCAATTGAGTAAGGAATATCTAACTTACTAGCAGTTAACCCAAGCATTTTCTTAAATTCTAGTGATACGAAACTATAATCGGCACCAGTATCGAAAAGCACAGATGCAGAGCGTTGGTTAATAGGGAACGTACCAGTGACAACATTTGGGTCCTGGCGTGCTTCCCTTGCTCCAATATTGAACACCCTTCCATGAGCCTGATTGAGTTTTGGGTATTCACGTTTGAAGTGCCCGATGTCTCCGCAGTTAAAACATCCCGGCCCTTGGCCGTCACCATTCCCATTACCTTGATTGTTGTTGTGGTTCCCACCTTGATTACCCCGATTCCCAAAATTATCCCTGTTACCATTCCTGCCAGTGCGGTTTCCATTCCCGTTACCTCCTCGATTGTTGTTCCTATTACCAAAACCTCCTTGGCCACCCCGGACAGTACCAACCCAACAAGTGTCTTTTGAGTGACCCATCCTTCCACAAGATTCACATTTGCTAAGCCTGCACCGGCCAGCATGATGAAACTGGCATAATTCGCACTTTGGCAGAGTGCCCATGTATCCTTTCCCTTTGGCTTCAGCACCCCGCTTATTTTCAGCTGGTCGGTTCACATCCTTCCTCTTGTTGGCACTGCCGGTACTCGATTTAAAGTTGGAGAATTTCCTCTTGTTCTCCCCTGAAGATTCAACATGAGTTTCTTTCTTTTTCGGCTCAGAAATTGAAAACTTGTTGAGCCTAATAGCTTCCTCAGTCAGAGACACACTCAGGTCTATAGCTTCAGTGATCGTTGCCGGTTTTGAAGATGTTACCATACTCATGATCTGGGGTGCCAACCCCCAGATGAAACGCTCCACGCGTTTGAATTCCGGCGTAACCATATAAGGTACCAGATGGGACAAATCATGAAATCTCTGAACATACTCGGCGATTTTTGGGCCATCCATTTTAAGATTCCAGAATTCCATTTCCAGCTTTTGTATCTCAGCCCGTGAACAATATTTCTTCCTCATGAGCTCCTTCAGCTCAATCCACGTTAATGCATATGCCGCCGCTTCTCCCAGGGTTTGGACCTGGAGATTCCACCATGACAGCGCTCCGTCTATGAACAGACCAGAGATGTTGGTAACTTGCTGATCCGGTGTGCACTTGCTCATCCTTAGCACCGAATCGGTCTTTTCTGCCCATCGAACAAAACCTACAGCACCTCCGGTGCCGTCAAAGTTAAGCGGCTTACAGTCTATAAATTGCTTAAAGGTACAGCCTGTACAAGTAACGTTATTCACAGAAAGCATTAGAAATTGCATCTGGAATGTCCAAATGTAAGGTAATGTGTCTCAGCGAGTTAAACATTACCATGCGGTGGGTTATTATTCTTGGGTTATTCCCACTAGTTTCGCCGCGCGAAGCCTCATAGTCTGCTATCGCTTTAGAAATTTGTTCCTGTAACTCCGCCTCTGTTGTGGGCAAACGTACAGCTCTTCGTGGAGGCATCTTCTAAAAGATGATCATATTGGTCAGGTCATAGTAAGTATGGTAAGTAAGTAATTTGCGTATATAATCACATTCATCAACCTCATATCACATAACATCCCATGTTATAATATAAAACAAATAATTCAACAATGCATGTAGTGAGAACGTTGCCATTGAGCTTTCATTAATCATGACCACAATATAGTTTACAGGTTTCACAGTACATCATACATCCAAGATCATTGGGTTACATCACCCCAAAATACAAGTCAGTCTACACAAAACATATACAAAAGTGTGGTCTTCCAAAAAGTCTTTGTATGCTGGCCCAATTGCGACTTTCTCACCAAAAACAAACTACCTGCAACAACCCAAAAGTATAGCTACACTGATGGCAGAGGAGGAGGAGGAGGAGGTGGAGGAAAAGAGAAAAGCAAACGACGCATGTGCACCCAATCCTCCTCGAGTGCGTGGACAACTCGCAGCAAGTACGAAATCTGCTGCTCAGGTGTAAGGAAGCGGAATTCAGAGTCCGGGGGTAGTGGAAGAGGAGTCGGTGGTGTAGCAAAAGGTGACTGACAATGGCACGGGGGAGGGCGTGGAATCCTCTCCAACTCAAGAACTCTCCGGCTCAGTGCCTCCTGCTGTATCTGTAGAGAGATACGTATGTCGTCTGTCGTGTATCCCACATGAAAAGGGTGATACGTGTGACAACTCGTATTTCAGAACCTATCTATGTGTTTAATGTAACGTATATGGACCCTATGTGATTACGTGAACTTTGACGATTAATTGAATGTTATGTGTTATATGTTATGTGAATGTATGTATAATGTGATCGCACAACATTATTCGAATCGCACAAGCCTTTGGGCTTTGGTCCCTTACAACTCTCGGCCCACTCCTCACTCGAAACCGATGGACAGCCCATGATGGATTCGGCCACCCACTTATTTAAACTAAGACATACCCATTAGTGGGGGTTTGTTCTCTCATTAGTTGCAAACACACTTAACACACAAAACCCTAGCTCTCTCTCCTCCCCTCCCTCTTGTTCGACGGAAATTCTCACATCCGAAGCTTCCCCTCTCGATAAATCTTGTCTTTCGGATTTCCTGGTTAGTGTTCATTGTTTAGAGATTTCTATATTCTTAAGGTTGTTTTGTTGTGTGACCGATTAGGGTTCATGTTAGTAGTTGTATTGTTAAACATTGCGATTATGAATTTGAAACATATGATCAACTTCAATATAGTTATATGGTGAAACTGTTTGATTGTGAGTCGACGGATTGAATAGTGATATATGTTAACCAAGGACCGAATACATGATAAAGGAATGTGATCTTGATTGAGTGTTAATTGATTAGTTTGTTTTGACATGAGAAATTGTATTGATGATTCAGGTTGCATGTTAGTATTGGAAATTCTATAGTCTGATGATCCGATTACTTGGTAGTATGATGATAGGTTGTGATTATGATTAATTGTTAATTAGGGCTCATGCAGATTAACGGGTAAATGTATGATTTGATCGATTTAATGCTAAATGGTAACTGTTGATATTGATTGGTAAAAATCAAAGGTGTAACTGTTTGATTGTTGACTAAATCGAATATGGAAACAATATAACTAAATAGCATAATATTCGGATAATAACACCAATCGCACAAGACCCCTTGGTCGCACAAGATCAGATCATACAAGATCTGATCTGATCGCACAAGAAGTCCAGTCGCACAAGAAGTCTGGAGTCGCACAAGACATCCGGACCGCACAAGATCACTGTTTGTCATTATTGGGCTTCTAAATGGTTGGGCCGGGTTTATGTTGGATCGCACAACATGTTGTGGATCGCACAAGGCTGTGCTGAACGCACAACATGTTGGGCCGGGTAGTGTTTGGGTTTCAACTACCCACTCGCACAAGATGTAATTGGGCTCACAAGGTTACCTCAGCCCAATACATCCTGATCGTACAAGTTCGGATATGATATGACTGTTAACTTGTCCTACGTGTTTGCCATGATCTATATGTGTTCGTAACCTGCTAGCTTATGTGAGACTTACGTGCACTACTTAAACCTAGACCTGACTTGTATGGTAACCATGTTAGGACGTGGTTGACCTCTAGCAGCTCGATTGAACTTTCGTTTATCTGCCGAGCCAACCTAAGGTGAGTTCACACTTTCTACAAAGCATGGGATTCCCAGGGGTTGGGAATGGGTTAAGGAATATGGATTCCTCGTCCTTCTTGGGTAGGACAGTACGGGTTCAGGAATATATAATTCCTCGTCCTCTTGGACAATTAAATTTCACTAGAACAAAACTCTATCACGATGTCCCTCCTTTTTATATCGACTTAATCGCTGGGCCAATGGCGAGCGGGTCATTAGTTAGATAGCGCTATTTAGGTCTGACAAGCCTCACACCGTGCCGCAGAGGACGGGCGTGAACTAATGGATCTGGGCACGTCAATGATGATAGACATTGACGCTAAGGGCACATAAACATGACTAAAGTCAGTGGTCGATATGGTAACGAGTCTAGTAGTATATATATGGGGTAGCCCCCACGGCCAGAGAGCCAGATAATTAATCATGGGGTAGCCCCCACGGCTGAATAGCCAGAGTAAACGGGATTTAAACAGAACACGTTTTCAACTATGGGGTAACCCCCACGGCATGATGCCAGCTAAAGGAAACCGTTTTTGGAACAACTTAAAACAAACACCCAACTGTGAACTCGCTCAACTTTGTTGTTGACTCGTTACTACATGCTTTGCAGGTCAACAGGTTTAGCAGGAGCTTGCATGGGGAAGAGTCGTTGTGGAGTATGGACATTGAGTGTTCATGACGAACTTAAGCATTATTTACTTATGCTTTGGTTTTAGATATTCGGCTTCCGCTTGCAACTTAAACTATGTTTTGTTTGGACACCAATTGTGTTGGTTGGATTTTTATAATTACTTACATGTTTGTTCAATATGATTGGTGGCTGGATCCTGGTCAGTCACGCCTCCAAGCGGTGATACTCCGCAGGTGGATTTTGGGGGTGTGACAGATTGGTATCAGAGCCATTGGTTATAGCGAACTTGGTTTTAATAAGGGAAAAAGTTTTGTTAAAACCAGACTATAACCTGTACAGTGCTCAACGGTCCACAACGACGCTTCGCTCCACGTGCAAGAGTCGACATTCTAGGTGATATGGTTTATGTTTTATTGCCTACTTGCTAGATTACATAGAACTTTGCTTATGGTATGCTTAGATAAGCGTAGCAATGATAGTTTGAAAACACATGTGTGCTTACTCTCTTCTGTCATCGCACTTTCACGAACCTCTCTCACTCATGTTTTCCTTTGATATGAAGATCATGAGTGGACGCGTTAACATGACTCAAGCCCAATTGACGGCTTTGATTAACCAACAAGTTGATGCGGCACTTGCAGCCGCACAAGCAGGAGGTATACCCTGCAGTCTAAACTCACTCTAGGATCTTTAGATCCTACTCTCGTAAACCAACACTTATGCTTAACCTTGTCCCTTCGTACACCCACGACAGGTCAACATGCTCAGCCACCTGTGTGCACCTTCAAAACTTTTATGTACTGTCGACCTAGTACCTTCAGTGGTACCGAAGGAGCTATTGGTCTCCTCCACTGGTTCGAGAAACTCGGATCCATCTTTGAGATGTGTGAATGCCCTGAGGCTCGCAGGGTGAAATATGCTACTGGCACTCTTGAGGGTATAGCGCTCACGTGGTGGAATGCTCAAGTTCAAATGCTGGGGTTAGTTGCTGCTAACGCCACCCCCTGGAACGATTTCAAGGAATTGATCAAAGAAGAATACTGTAGCCGTGATGACATTCATAAGCTGGAGGTAGAGTTCTTCAACTTAAAGATGACGGGGTCAGAAATCGAAGCATATACGAGAAGATCAAACGAGTTGGCTATTATGTGTCCTACTATGGTAGACCCTCCCATCAAACGCATCGAACTGTATCTCAAGGGTTTAGTGCCAGAGATTCAAAGTCACGTGACCTCAGCAAACCTTGGCACCATTCAACAGATCATCAAGTTGGCTCATCGTCTCACAGATCAGGCGGTGGAGCAGAACAGGTTACCAAAGCGCATTAGTGCTACTACTTCTGATACTCCCAGCGACAACAAGCGTAAGTGGGATGGAACTTCTAGCAAAGGTTCAACTTCTGTTCAATCTCAGTCTCAGCAGAGAAGGACTGACGACTACAAGAGCCCTAGTCAGCAATCAACTGGTAACCAAAGTCAAGGTGGGTACAGGGGAATTCACCCCAAATGCAATCGTTGTAACCTACACCACAGCGGGCCATGCACCAGGAGTAACTGTCATCGGTGCAACAAGCCAGGCCACGCCGCAAAGGATTGCAGAAGTTTGTACCCCACAAACCAGAATCGTCAGGAACAACAAGCCCCACAAAATCAACGCCAGCAGCAGCAGCAGCAAGGCATCAACAAAGGGTGCTTTCAGTGTGGAGCTGAAGGCCACTTCAAGAGAGATTGTCCCCAACTGAACCGGAACCAGAACAACAACAACAATAATAACAACCAGGGGAATGGAAACAACGGGGGTAACAACGGCAATGGTGCAAGAGGTCGTGTGTTCGTTATTGGTCAGGGTGAAGCAAGGAACGATCCCAACGTTGTGACGGGTAAGTTCCTACTGGACGACTTTTATGTTACTGTTTTATTTGATTCGGGTGCCGATACTAGCTACGTGTCCTTAAGAGTTAGTCAAATGCTTAAGCGTACCCCAACATTATTGAACACCAAGCACACTGTAGAGCTAGCTAATGGTAAGAGTTTAGAGGCCACACACGTAGTCAGGGGTTGTAATCTTGTTCTTGCTAATCGGACCTTCTCTATCGACCTCATTCCTATCGTCCCGGGTAGTTTCGACGTTGTTATTGGGATGGACTGGTTATCCCAACACCAAGCAGAGATTCTTTGCAACGAGAAGATCGTTCGTATTCCTCGCTCAGGTGACGAACCTCTCATGATTCGTGGCGACAAGAGTGGTGCTGTTGTGAGCATCATCTCTTTCCTTAAGGCCCAGAAGTGTTTGCGAAAGGGCCACAATGCTATTTTGGCTCTCGTTACTGACACCTCAAAGAAAGAGAAGAAGATAGAAGATTTTCCGATTGTACGCGACTATCCTGAGGTATTTCCTGAGGAACAACCTGGTCTTCCGCCTCATCGTCAAGTCGAGTTTCAAATCGAGCTGGCTCCTCGAGCAGTGCCCATAGCTCAAGCACCCTATCGTTTAGCTCCATCAGAACTAGAAGAGCTGTCTACGCAACTACAAGAACTCTTGGATAAGGGTTTTATTCGTCCTAGCTCTTCGCCATGAGGAGCTCCAGTGCTATTTGTGAAAAAGAAAGACGGTACCTTCAGAATGTGCATCGACTATCACGAGCTCAACAAGGTGACAGTGAAGAATCGCTATCCTCTTCCACGCATTGATGACCTATTCGACCAGTTGCAAGGGTCGAGCTTTTACTCGAAGATTGACCTGAGATCGGGATATCACTAGCTGAGAGTCCGAGAAGAGGACTTCTCCAAAACAGCCTTTAGAACTCGTTATGGACACTACGAGTTTTTGGTCATGCCTTTCGGGCTGACAAATGCACCTACGGTTTTCATGGACCTTATGAATCGAGTGCGCAAGCCTTACCTAGACAAGTTCGTTATAGCGTTCATCGACGACATCCTAATCTATTCTAAGAGTCTGGAGGAACACGAGCAGCATCTACGACTTATTTTGGAACTCCTTCGAACAGAACAGCTTTACGCAAAGTTCTTGAAATGCGACTTCTGGCTTCGTGAAGTCCAATTCCTAGGCCACGTGGTAAACAAGGATGGGATTCATGTTGATCCATCCAAGGTAGACTCAATTAAGAACTGGCCTGCACCTCGTACACCAACAGAAATTCTCCAATTCTTGGGTTTGGCAGGTTACTACAGGAGGTTCATTAAGGATTTTTCCAAGATTACACAACCTCTCACCTCACTAACGCCGAAGGGCGTTACTTATCGATGGGGAAATGCACAAGAATCGGCATTTTAGCACCTAAAGGATAGACTTTGCAGCGCACCTATTCTTTCATTTCCAGAGGGCACAGACGACTTCATGGTTTACTGCGACGCATCAATTCAGGGTCTTGGTTGTGTGTTGATGCAACGGGATAAAGTTATTGCGTACGCCTCACGCCAACTTAAAGTTCATGAAAGGAACTACACTACACACGATTTGGAACTGGGAGCTGTTTTATTTGCACTTAAGATATGGAGACATTACCTGTACGGTACCAAGTGCGCCATTTACACCGATCACAGGAGTCTCGAGCATATCTTCAAACAGAAGGAGTTGAACATGCGACAACGTCGATGGGTCGAGCTACTGAATGATTACGAATGCTCGATCAGATACCATCCGGGCAAAGCCAATGTGCTGGCTGACGCCCTCAATCGAAAGGATACCATACCTAAGCGCGTGCGAGCACTACAACTTACTATCCAATCTAGTCTTCCTGCACAGATACGAGATGCTCAGGTAGAAGCATTGAAACCAGAAAACGTCAGGGCTGAAGCCCTACGTGGCTTAAGGCAACGGCTAGAACAAAAGGAAGACGGTACATACTATGTAACAGGACGCATTTGGGTCCCACTCTATGGCAACCTACGAGAGCTTGTGATGGATGAGGCACACAAGTCTCGTTACTCAGTACATCCTGGTTCGGATAAGATGTACCACGATCTAAAAACTACATACGGGTGGCCTAGCATGAAAGCTCACATAGCAACTTACGTTAGCAAGTGCTTGACTTGTGCGAGAGTCAAGACTGAATATCAGAAACCCTCAGGCCTACTTCAACAACCAGAGATACCACAATGGAAATGGGAGCAGATTTCCATGGATTTCGTTACTGGCCTACCTAGATCTAAACGTGGAAATGATACTATTTGGGTGATCGTGGGTCGACTCACAAAGTCTGCACACTTTTTGGCTATCAAGGAAACGGATAAGTTCTCCACTCTAGCAGACGTATATCTTAAGGAAGTTGTCTCGAGGCACGGGGTGCCCACCTCTATTATCTCTGATCGTGATATACGTTTTACTTCTGAACTGTGGCAAGCAATACACAAGTCCTTTGGCTCACGTTTAGATATGAGCACAGCTTATCACCCGCAAACGGATGGGCAGTCTGAACGCACCATCCAGACCCTTGAAGACATGCTTAGGGCATGTGTGATTGACTTTGGCAACGGTTGGGAAAAACATCTGCCACTAGTGGAATTCTCGTATAATAACAGTTACCACACCAGCATTCGGGCCGCTCCATTTGAGGCATTGTACGGGCGTAAATGCCGATCACCTCTTTGTTGGGCAGAGGTGGGGGATAGTCAGATCACTGGCCCAGAACTTGTGGTAGACACAACAGAAAGGATTGCTCAGATACGACAACGAATGGCGGCAGCTCGTGACCGTCAGAAAAGCTACGCTGATAAAGGCAGGAAACCACTTGAGTTCCAGGTTGGGGATCGAGTACTACTCAAAGTCTCACCCTGGAAGGGTGTTGTTTATGTGTCGAATCTGAAGAAGTGTCTGTCAGATGAGACCCTCATAGTTCCTTTGAAGGAGCTCACTATCGACGAGCAGTTGCGATTCGTCGAGGAACCAGTAGAGATTACTGACCGAGATGTGAAGATTCTCAAGCGTACTAGAATTCCTCTCGTTCGAGTTCGTTGGAACTCCCGTCGTGGCCCAGAGTTCACCTGGGAACGTGAAGACCAAATGAAACAAAAGTATCCCCAATTGTTCGCAAACAATACAACCACTACTGAGGCTGAAGCTACTGCGGAATTTCGGGACGAAATTCTAGATCAACGGGGGGAGGATGTGACACCCCAGGAAAACCAAGCAACTTAACTAGCTTCCTCAGTGAGTACGTACCAAATTTCGGGACGAAATTTCTTTCAACTTGGGGATAATGTGACAACTCGTATTTCAGAACCTATCTATGTGTTTAATGTAACGTATATGGACCCTATGTGATTACGTGAACTTTGACGATTAATTGAATGTTATGTGTTATATGTTATGTGAATGTATGTATAATGTGATCGCACAACATTATTCGAATCGCACAAGCCTTTGGGCTTTGGTCCCTTACAACTCTCGACCCACTCCTCACTCGAAACCGATGGACAGCCCAGGATGGATTCGGCCACCCACTTATTTAAACTAAGACATACCCATTAGTGGGGGTTTGTTCTCTCATTAGTTGCAAACACACTTAACACACAAAACCCTAGCTCTCTCTCCTCCCCTTCCTCTTGTTCGAAGGCAATTCCCACATCCGAAGCTTCCCCTCTCGATAAATCTTGTCTTTCGGATTTCCTGGTTAGTGTTCATTGTTTATAGATTTCTATATTCTTAAGGTTGTTTTGTTGTGTGACCGATTAGGGTTCATGTTAGTAGTTGTATTGTTAGACATTGCGATTATGAATTTGAAACATATGATCGACTTCAATATAGTTATATGGTGAAACTGTTTGATTGTGAGTCGACAGATTGAATAGTGATATATGTTAACCAAGGACCGAATACATGATAAAGGAATGTGATCTTGATTGAGTGTTAATTGATTAGTTTGTTTTGACATGAGAAATTGTATTGATGATTCAGGTTGCATGTTAGTATTGGAAATTCTATAGTCTGATGATCCGATTACTTGGTAGTATGATGATAGGTTGTGATTATGATTAATTGTTAATTAGGGCTCATGCGGATTAACGGGTAAATGTATGATTTGATCGATTTAATGCTAAATGGTAACTGTTGATATTGATTGGTAAAAATCAAAGGTGTAACTGTTTGATTGTTGACTAAATCGAATATGGAAACAATATAACTAAATAGCATAATATTCGGATAATAACACCAATCGCACAAGACCCCTTGGTCGTACAAGATCAGATCATACAAGATCTGATCTGATCGCACAAGAAGTCCAGTCGCACAAGAAGTCTGGAGTTGCACAAGACATCCGGACCGCACAAGATCATTGTTTGTCAATATTGGGCTTCTAAATGGTTGGGTCGGGTTTTTGTTGGATCGCACAACATGTTGTGGATCGCACAAGGCTGTGCTGAACGCACAACATGTTGGGCCGGGTAGTGTTTGGGTTTCAACTACCCACTCGCACAAGAAGTAATTGGGCTCACAAGGTTACCTCAGCCCAATACATCCTGATCGTACAAGTTCGGATATGATATGACTGTTAACTTGTCCTACGTGTTTGCCATGATCTATATGTGTTCGTAACCTGCTAGCTTATGTGAGACTTACGTGCACTACTTGAACCTAGACCTGACTTGTATGGTAACCATGTTAGGACGTGGTTGACCTCTAGCAGCTCGGTTGACCTTTCGTTTATCTGCCGAGCCAACCTAAGGTGAGTTCACACTTTCTACAAAGCATGGGATTCCCAGGGGTTGGGAATGGGTTAAGGAATATGGATTCCTCATCCTTCTTGGGTAGGACAGTACGGGTTCAGGAATATATAAGTCCTCGTCCTCTTGGACAATTAAATTTCACTAGACCAAAACTCTATCACGATGTCCCTCCTTTTTATATCGACTTAATCGCCGGGCCAATGGCGAGCGGGTCATTAGTTAGATAGCGCTATTTAGGTCTGACAAGCCTCACACCGTGCCGCAGAGGACGGGCGTGAACTAATGGATCAGGGCACGTCAATGATGATAGACATTGACGCTAAGGGCACATAAACATGACTAAAGTCAGTGGTCGATATGGTAACGAGTCTAGTAGTATATATATGGGGTAGCCCCCACGGCCAGAGAGCCAGATAATTAATCATGGGGTAGCCCCCCATGGCTGAATAGCCAGAGTAAACGGGATTTAAACAGAACACATTTTCAACTATGGGGTAACCCCCACGGCAGGATGCCAGCTAAAGGAAACCGTTTTTGGAACAACTTAAAACAAACACCCAACTGTGAACTCACTCAACCTTGTTGTTGACTCGTTACTACATGCTTTGCAGGTCAACAAGTTTAGCAGGAGCTTGCATGGGGAAGAGTCGTTGTGGAGTATGGACATTGAGTGTTCATGACGAACCTAAACATTATTTACTTATGCTTTAGTTTTAGACATTCTGCTTCCGCTTGCAACTTAAACTATGTTTTGTTTGGACACCAATTGTATTGGTTGGATTTTTATAATTACTTACATGCTTGTTCAATATGATTGGTGGCTGGATCCTGGTCAGTCACGCCTCCAAGCGGTGATACTCCGCAGGTGGATTTTGGGGGTGTGACAATACGGGTCTGATAATGGCATAACATTGGGCGAAGCCCACCGAAACAGCTCGCCCGAAGATACAAAGGATGGTGTAGTGTGAGGAAAATGTGACATGACTGGTATAGCTGACGACATGGGTGGAACAAAAGCAGGATGAGGAAACTGTGGCATAGACCGGTCGGCTCCTGATATAAAAGGTACGTGACCAAAAGGCTGACTCGATGAACCCTCCCCAGGACGAGGTGGAGGAATGTCCTGGAGGAATGTGATAGGAAGGTCGGTGCGATGGGTATCAGATGTGTGTGGGTGGAAAAATGGAATATCAACAGGTGCGGAAACAGGTGCCACAGGAGGGGTGACTAGTAACACAAACGGAGGGTAGTCATCATCATCCTCGATCCACCCATTACGGGTGTCAGCATAACGAGGATCGATGTGAGTGGCGAAAGGTGCGCGGTCAACAAACGCCGGCACAGGATCGGGCATAGGTGCATTAGTAAGAGGAACATCCACCACTGGTGGTGCCACAATGGGAATATCAACAATAGGTGGTGCAATGGCTGGTGCATCCATAAGAACGGGGTCGTGCACCGGCACGGGGTCAGGAGCAATAACAGGCTCAGGTGCCATGACTGGCTCAGGGTCGACAAAAGCCATATCGAAGTCGGCAGGTACATCAAGAAGATGATCGATAGGAACCACGGGTGCCTCCAAGGGCTGGTCATCAGAAATAAACTCTATCTCGTGATCGGGATCAAAATCAGGAGGAAAAACTGGATCAAACTCGTCCTCGAACTCAGGATCAAACTCAAACTCATGGGGTAAACCAGGTACAGCTGACATGGCTGTATCGGAGTCGGAGTCAGTAGGATATCGACGTAATCCGACGGCGTGCAAAGTGGAGGATGATAGTGACTCAAAAGAATCAGTACCGGGATGATCAGATAAAATCTCCTCAGTGGGAGCCTCAACAGGTGGTAGAACATCATCCGCAACTGGAACCTCAACCAACGGAATGGCGACATCATCAGCATGGGTTTTGCGGAAGCATGGGTTTGAAAACATTTTTTTGAGAGCGCTAGTGATCATAGTCTAGACTCGAGAATGAATCCTAGTTCGCTATGATTGAGGCTCTGATACCAAGCTGTCACACCCTGGCTTTTGCGGAAGCATGGGTTTATTTGGTGTGACTTCTTAATACCATAGCAACAATCATAACAATGCTATATGATAAAAACACAAGATGTTCATCCTTTTATATAGTTAGAAAATACCGTAACATACAAAAGACCTTAAATAAAACAAGGTTTGGAGACCTGTGACCCGTCCAGGTAAGGGTTACACCTCCCAAACCCTACACCCCTGGATGACATCTTTTATTTAATACGCAGCTTATCGTGCATCACCCGCCAGATCCAATCAATTCCCTGAAATACATGTAGTTTGAAAAATCAACAAAAAGTTGAGCGAGTTCATGTGTATGTGAGTATGTATAAACCTTTGAACAATGTATGAAAGTCCCTAGTATGTAGCAATAAGGAAAATAAAGAGATCACCAATGGTTTGCAAGGCCATTGATATGTGTGAAGTGATGTAGGAAGACTCAAACCTATCGGAGTTGCACCGGGCTTCCGACTGTAAGACACAGTCACCACTATGGGCCGCCCCTGCCTCATGGGTGTGGGCTCACTACACCCAAATAGATCTATCACTCATGTCCCTCGGTCCTATGACGAGGACTAATGGCCTTTAGTAGCAGCCTACCCACTCACAAGATCTAACGGTGTATGATAACGATGTATGATAACGATGTATAACAACGATGTATAACAACGATGTATGAAAAGTCCCTCCTTAAGCTAACCATACCATGTATAAAATGTCTGTGTAATTGTAACATGTATTTCACCCCCGAAGTATAAAACCGAAAACAGTTAAGAGAAAAATGGGGACATGAACTCACAGTACTGCGTCTCCTGTATCGTAATGTCAACTCAAACTTGATCAGCTACCTGACGACCTACAATGTACTAATGTCTATTAGACGATCGGTCGTGCCTTGCCTTTGTATTTACGTTTGAGTTACGATACTTTGATATTATTCCAAGTTATAACTTATTGTTAAAATAATAATAATTATTTTAACTTACGTTTTATTTTAGGGTCTTAGAATATTAGTTAGACAACTATTTCGTATTCGTACTTCTCAAGTATTTTATGTGCGTAATTCCTTCCCAAGGATGGGGGGTATTTATACATGTATTTTTGTGATTTAACGTCTTGACATTATATATTTTTATGTCCCACTTTAGAAAATATATAATAATTTATTTATCAAAAATAATATGTCCCGAAATATATATTTTTTCTCAAAAATAATATATTTTCATTCTTGGTATCCAAATAATGTTTACCCCAAAATATATTTGAAATCGTATTTTCCGGATTTATAAATGTGATGGTATTTTGCTAAGTTACATTATTTTGTCCTAAATAATATAACTAGTTCCCAAATGAACAAATAATCACACAAGCGTTTTAATATGAAATATATATTCTAAATATATATTTATCCGCTTTTATTTTCGAAAACCCACCTCCGACACTTTGAAGTTTTGTAACAATACTCATGGCGAAGTTTACTTTGGAAGACAATGTTTAAAACATATTTGCAAACACTTGTTAGAAAATAATTTTGCTAAGTCTTGGGATTTTTAGAAAATTTCGCCAGAGTTTCCCCTAGAAACGGAGGTGTCCATGCTAATGAGCATATCATTTTCTTTTCAAATTCAATCAACAATCATCCACAATTATCTTTTAAACAACTTTACATTACCGAGAGTAAAAACTATATGTGTTACACCCTAATCATGAACTTGATACTTTCTGAAAAAGCGTAGTAACTTAGTGAAGCTTTTAGTGAACTTAGTTACCTTCCGAAGTGTAGTTATTTCTTTAAAAACCATTCTCTTACAAAAGCTTGGTGTTTACAACTTGTAAACAATTTTTACAAAAATAAAACTCTTGAACTCTTCTTGTAAATAAAAGCTTTTTACACTTATTGTATTTACAAAAATTATGTAAGAGTATGTAAAAGTCATAATCCTTTAGAAATCGGTTCTTGAACTTGGTTTATTTAGAAAACCTCTTGTAAAACTTAGATCTACATGATCATCAAGTTATTTTGTTTACTAACATTTCAAGAAAAATTATTTTTATTCAAGTTCATGATCAAACTAGAAGGTGGTTATTTGTGAAACACATAACCACTTTCTAATCTTGTTAAATCATTTTTCTAAATATCATTTAACAAGACTCATATGGTGATTAACATCACACAACCAAGAATCATCATAAAATTAACAACATACTCATAACAACATCCTACTAGTCACATTTCATCTTCATGTAACTTTTATATGTAAAGCTTCATGTTCATTATTCTTGCTCTTGTTCTTTAGTGTTTTAAACATAAGTATCATACTACAATTTTTAGCCATAAAAACAAGATGAACAAGGGTTTGACAAGAGCTTACTACTACACAAGGCTAGGGTAGAATCTAGTGAAGAAGATGATGAGAAATGATGGTGAAAAAGCAAGAAACAAGGTCCTTTGAAGCTCCACAAGTTGCAACCTCCTTGAATCACCTTACAAGCTTAGATGGAACTTGAAACTTGGATGAAAATGGTTGTGAAGTGGTGGTGATGGGGGCGGTCAAGGGAGCCGAGAGGAGGGGGTGTTGGGAGTGAGAGTGGGGTGTGATGATGAGTAGTAATGGTAATAATCTTGGGCCATGCTTATAAAGGATATGTTCACATATTTTGGTCACTTTCACAAGTAAACAATCTATTAAACAATTGAGATATAATCTAATCAAGATAGGAGGCATGGTGGATGATTTGTGTGGGTCCATATGGACCGAATTCGGTTTAGGGGGGGTTGGTTGTAACATTTGCAACTAATAGGTAATTGTTAGTTAGATTTCAAGTATAAGCTTCCATATGTTAGTTTGTTGCCTTTTAGTGGGTGTTAGGGTGTTCGGGGATCAAGACTAGTCAAGAAATAAATAAACAATGTGTTTGACAAAAATTTAGTGTCCCGGGTAGTGTCCGGTTATCCGGTTAGATACCGTTTCGTTAAAGTGTTTAATTAGTCCGTAAAGTGTCTATTATATATATTTTTGTAACAATTTTTATTCCCGGCACTTGGGAAAGCATACAGGACCATTCTACCATATTTTTGCACTTTACTAGTATGTTACAATGCTGAATTTTGTAAATAAATGCAGAATTCTGCACTTAAAGTGTGTTTTAGGCACTTCCCGGCACTTTAACTATTACCTAGTGACGCAGTTTTATGGTCCTCACTTCCCTTCCCTACATTCCATTCTAGTGTAGTACCCTGTCCCTGGCCCATACTGGGCCTCAAAACACTGTCTGTCTATTTGCTGGCATTGTCAGCATGTTTCTGTATTATCCGTTCAGTATGCTAACTGTGCTTTGTGCATCAAGTATGTCACTAAAGTTTGTATGTAATAATTGGAGTGACAATATGAAATGTGATGCATGTATGTATGATACAAAAATCATAAAGTAGTTCAAGTTGTCAGTTGTAATCAAGCACAGTCATTAAGCACATAATTAAAATTAAGTAATTGTACGGATACTTGTAATGGTAAGGGTTGTCACAAACAATCCTATGTTGAGCATTGTACACATCAGAGCATTGTACACATCGGTACATATTATGTTCAAAAGAATGGTACATATTATGTTCAAAAGAAGGCAACCAAAAAAAATACTCGAACTACTTATAAATTGATTATCACTTTTTTTTTTTTTTTTTTACATTCCTTGTTTAGACTTATTTTTTTATCTACTTAGCGGTGTAGTATTCATTGTTGTATTCATGACCAATTAACATAAATTACCAAACATGTCCACTGTTTCAACATCATGCACTTGTGCATTACCCAACGCTTGCATTTTCAACATTGAAACCATACCATCTAAATTTATCGATGCACGGTTTTTAATACCATTATGTTTTAACTACATGTACTCCATTTTCAACTCACCTATTATACATTACAACGTATACATTATGCACATGTGCATTCCCACCATATAATATGTCAAACAACATTATACATTACTACCTCTACACGTTATGCACATGTGCAATGCCAACATAAACTATGCCACTCATCATATCACATCAATAGGTAACTGTGCATTTCCAACATATACTATACCATACACCATACAACATTGTAAACTACATATCCTATACCAAACACCATCATACATTACCACTATGCATAATAATATATAAATATGCACATGTGCATTGGCAACATAATCATTTATGTCACAACAATAAACACTTGTGTATTTCTAACATATACTATACTAACCACCATATAACATTTGAAAACATTGTAAACTGATTATAATCATCCGGAAGCACATCATATATCACCACTATGCATATTAATTCACCTTATGCACATGTGCATTTCCAACATATACTATACCATATTACATCAAATTACTGAATTAACGATTGTATAGTTGTCATCGTCCAATAAACAAATATAAATTATCAATAAAAATAACTAACATATAAACTACCATACAAAAACAACCATAATTTTCAATATAACACGTTCAATGCAACTTTCTTTCATTAATGGTGGAAGTTTTCCACCGTCTCGTCGCCCTTGTCATCCATCACATCGTGCTTTTTACGCCGGATCAAGCCCCGGCTCCGCCCCCTTGGGCGTTTGATGGCGTTATTGGACAAAAAAATGGGCTAGCGTTTTTTAAAACACGTCTTTCTTCACCTCACTTGGCCAATCATGTAATTCCAACTCAAATACCTTTATATTTAAATTTAAAAAAAAAACAAGAAAATATTAATTAGGTAATCATTGATGGGGTATTATTGGGCATTATCCCACTACGCCCATTTGTGAAAAACGCCCAAAATGCCCCTTTGCTGACTGGGATGACACGTGTCGTAAAATGCCCATAGGTAGAGGCTTTATTCATGTGTACCACTACACATGGTCTAAGAGAATTAACGATATCACACGGATCGTTTGGTAGAACTTAATTAATAATTAATTCGTGGGTTATTCAATCCATTTATACACTTGATTAGATGTAATTTAATTTTCTAATTATCATATTTAATTTATTTGTTATCGGTTCATTCGGTTGATGTTAAATGGTTAGTATCTTTTGTATAAACAGCTTATTGTAATCTTGAAAGGTCTTTCAGTAAAATTAGAGGGGGCAATCTTGACCTAAAGTCTTCCAAGTGGGTCAATTTGGGTTGTTTTTAAAATTATATGGGTTGATTTGGGTGAGATATTTTAACTAAATGGGTCACAACGGGACACTTGAAATTCCATCTTGTAATTTTCGGGTCAAAGAGGGTCAACATCATTAAATAAATGGATCGATGTGGGTTAGTGTCTTAAATAAACGAGGCAGGTTTCGGATCGGAATGGGTTTCGAGCTGGCACAACTATCCGCACGACCAGTACCGTTTCGACGCGAACCGTTCCGACCAGTACCGTTTCGACGCGAACCGTTCCGACCAGTACCGTTTCGAATCAAACCGTTTCGACGCGAACTTTTTCGACCAGTACCGTTTCGAATCAAACCGTTTTGACCAGTACCGTTTCGAACCGAAACGTTTCGACGCGAACCGTTTCGAATCAAACCGTTTCGACGCGAACCGTTTCGACCAATACCGTTTCGAACCGAACCGTTTCGTACCGTACCGTTTCGACGCGTACCGTTTCGATGTGAACCAAAACAACCCTTTTAAACAGTCTAAAGTTGCCCAAAGTGATTTAAATACATTAATTGTCCTAGCGGGGGAAGACTGTAATAATCTGCAGAAGCGCAAAGTAAGGGCCAGCAATTCATGTAGTGTCTTTGTGTTACAGCACAATGGAGGGATAAGCTCACTCAACTTCTATCCAAGAGGAACTGGGCTTAACGGTAATATAAGCACTTTCTTTGACCATTTCAAAAATGAATTCTTTTGCTTATGACATCAGCAATTTGCATCTTCTACTGAAATGACCATAAAATGTTAGCAATAATATTTGGTAGTTGTTGTAAAGTCAGGGTTGGGTAACGGGAAACTTATTGAAAAACTGACCTGATCCGAAACCCGTTCCGACCCGAACCAAAACAACCCTTTTTTTATAATTGACCCGTTTTGACTCGAACCCGTTATAACCCGAACCCATTGTGACCCATGACCCGACCCAACCCGACCCGACCCGTTTTCCAGGTCTAAAATAATAAACTTATTGTAATCTTGAAAGGTCATTCAGTAAAATAATAATTTTATTTGTATAGAGTATCATGTGTGTTTTAGGGCTGTTCAAAAAGCTCGCGGCTCGGAGCTCGCTCGAAGCTCTCTCGGATTTTGCTCGGAAAAAGCTCGCTCGATTTGGCTCGGTTTAAAAGTGAGCCGAGCCGGCTCGGCTCGGTTAGAAAGTGAGCCTAGCTCGGCTCGGCTCGTAACGAGCCGAGCTGGCTCGGTTCGGCTCGCTTTGTAGCTCGGATCGGTTTAGCTCGAATTATTTTACTTATAATAAGTTTTAATTTTATATACATTATAATATATTACAAAAAAAAAACTGATTATTATTTACATGTATATAGGTTTGTAATTTGATATTTATGGCATATTTGAAGATTGATTACCATACTAATAAACTAATATTGTATTTTATTGAATTTAAAACTTATTTTGCGTTGTTAAACTTGATTTTGGTTTGAATTGTATTAGGTTGAACTTATTTTAAATATATTCTTTTAAATTATTGAATAATATTTTAGGCTATTAAATTTTAAGAGGTATATATTAGTTTTTTTTTTATAAAATCGAGCCAAACCAAGCCGAGCCGAGCTAGCTCGGTTTAAAACCAAGCCGAGCCCGAGCTTAGATTTTCAGCTCGGTTTCAAATCCGAGCCGAGCCGAGCCAGCTCGGTTTATAATCGAGCCGAGCCCGAGCTTGGCCTGGCTCGGCTCGGCTCATGAACAGCCCTAGTGTGTTTATCCAAGTTTGTTACAAAATATCTAGCACTTTTAGCATTTGCTATGCTTCAGTATGGGATTCAAAACCGAATTACTATTTGGTTTATCGTTTAATTTTCAATATGATGGTATTTAAACCAAACCAAAGCATATTTTCAATAGGGGTTGGATTGCGTGCAAATAAAACTTAATGTGCGAATGGTGCAAATAAGTAGCGTAATAATGCTACACAATTTTTCAACTAGCTTATTAATAATTTATATTACTTGTAGCTTTTTTTTAAAGGTAAATTTTATTTAAAGAACGGGCGGTCTGGCCAAAAACAGTGACGAAGCTTGAATTTTTTTAAGGAGTATCGAAAACGTATATACCCAAAAATTTCTATAGAACCGAGGGGTCGAAAACATATATACCCAAAAATTTATATACGAAAACTACATATATAACACTACTGGCCGAAAAGTTCGGGGGGTCGGGCGCCCCTCCCGGCCCCTTCATAGCATCGCCCCTGGCCAAAAAGACACAGAACCGAACCCAACAACTACAACATATACAATGTATATCTACACCATTCACTCCAAACTAAATTCCTAAGCTTAGATCGACTTTTAAGCCAGAAAAAACCAAGAGATTGTAGGAAACGTTCGCATAATTAAATAAAAATAAACAAATTTTTATTCAAAAGATTACAATACAGAAATAAGAAAGCAGAAAAAACAGTACAATTACAACTAAAATAAAATGAAATACAAGAACTTACATGAAGAAGAAGGCTGAGGCACGTGTACACACGCTTCCCTTAAAACAAATTCTGAGTCTCCCAGGAGTACTCGTTTTGTTTCCCAGGGTACAACAGCCGAAGCAGTGGTACTGCCGAAGATGGCACAGGAACCCGACGTCTACCTTGAAATCTGCAAAGAAAAGATCAATAGTAGTAGAGAGAAAGTTGCTTTTGCTGTTGTTGTTCGTGGGGTGCTCTGCAGCAAGGTATGGAGCTGTATTTATACAGCTCCCGATTTGAAACAGCCAAAAACCGAATTAAATGAGATGTTTAAATTGCATTAAACGTCTTCAATGCAATTTAATACGTCATTTAATTCTCAGTCAAAACCACTTGACTTGGCAGTTTCGTTGCTGAAGTGTAACTGCATTGCTATTGAATGCTGGAAGCTTCTGCGCGCGCGCTGGTCAGCACGCTCATGCGCGCTGCGTCCGTTTGGCTCACTGCCATGCGCGCGTGCGCCACACTCACTCAGGTCCATGCGCGCGGGTGCCACGTCACCTGTGAGCCTATACGAGCACGCCACACAGTCACGCTGTTTTGGCTCACTCTGGTGCGCCGCGCACGTCACATCAGGGCCCATGCACCGAGCGTACGAAGTGCAAAGTGCGCCATCAAAGCGCCACATTGCGCCTCATCGCCCATGCCACGCGCGCGCGCGTGTGCGAGTGCTAGTTTGGGTGCTCCGCACCCTTCGCGAGTACACTTAGTGTGTGCTTCCATGAAACAATAAGGATGGAGAGCTCCCACTTAAATACCCATTTAAGTTCCATCTCTCCTCCGATGTGGGACAATGTGCTACTTTCCCATTTGTTTCAGCATTCAATAATTCAAACACCCAACTTTGAGCATCGATATCTCTTCCATTTTAGCTCCGTTTTGGACGTGGTTTAGTTCGTTGCGAAGCTCTTCCAACATAGAACACAAACCCACAAATAAATATATAAAACCCGCTCATTTTATTATATTTATTTCTAGTCCAAAATAGGAAAAAATCATTTTCCTATATTTGTGAAAAATGCTATTTTCACCTATTTTTCCAACAATCCCCCACATGAAAAATGCTATTTTCATCAAATTTCCAACAATCCCCCACATGTATGGAAATCGATCTTTTCCTTACACTTTTCAACGATAAACTTCGACAGTTGAGTATTGCAAGATAGGTAGGTTGTTTCCTTTGAACCTTTTTTTGTGAAGCATACTTAGCTTACTAGCGGTTTGTAGACGCGATGTCCTTGAACATACCCCCATTTGTGTAAATGACAATACACTTCACACAATACTCTCCCTGGTTTGGCCAACCCCTCATTGTCGTGTCCTATTATGGTCCTGGAACACTAGTCTGGTTCTGCGAGAGCTCTAGGATTTACGCACCCCACAAATCCATTCGAAGCGACCCCACTTCTCTCTAACATAGGTGATTCCTGTGAATCATTAAAAGCATCATGGTTAATTTGGATTTACTCAAAATCCTTAACCTTAACATGCTTAACCTCACTTCATGTCACTGATTGAAATGGACTAGGAAGTATATGTAACTCCCTTTTATTTAGTTTAGGGTACTCCCTCACAATGACTCCGTTTTGGTAATATGATTAAGTTGTCCTATTGAACTTAGATCTTGGGATCTCCAGTCAACTAAGTTAGGTTTCCCTCATATTCCCATGTATCACGGGCTTTAGTCCCATTCCTCTTGTCGACGTTTCTACTAACTCTCTGCTTAAGCCTTTTGTAAATGGGTCCGCAATGTTATCCGTTGATCTAACATAATCAATTGTGATAACACCCGTTGAGAGTAGTTTTCGTACCGTGTTATGTCTACGTCGCATGTGCCTTGATCTGCCACTTGTTGATTTGGAATCTTTATTATCCGATATCCAGTTTGCATCAGTGTATCATTCGATCACTGCTGGTTGTCGGGTATAATGCAGTCCATAATCTCTTGTGTATCTTATGTATCTAAGCACCCTCGTGATGGCCTTCCAATGATCCGCGCACGGATTGCTGGTGTATCTACTTAGCCTACTTACCGCGTACGCCAAGTCGGGTCTAGTACATGTCATTAGATACATTAGACTGCCAATAATTCTTGAATACTCTAACTAAGCAACTCCATCTTCTTTATTTTTCTTGAGATGTTGGGAGGTATCAACTGGAGTTCGAGCTACACTCGTGTCTCCTGAGTTGAATTTTTCAAGAATTTTATCCACATAGTGAGATTGACTTAACACAAGACCATCTTGGGTTCTTATGATCTTTACTCCAAGAATCACATCAGCTAAACTCATGTCTTTCATGTCAAATCTCGCTTTCAACATGCTTTTAGTAGCTTTGATAATTTTGTCATTACTCCCAATGATAAGCATATCGTCTATATAAAGGCATAAGATCACATAACCTTCATTTGTGTCTTTAAAATAAACACATTTGTCGCACTCATTTATTTTGAAACCATTGTCAATCATGACATGATCAAACTTTTGGTGCCATTGTTTTGGTGCTTGCTTCAAGCCATACAAAGACTTGACGAGTTTACATACTTTACCCTCTTGACCTGGGGCGGAGAAACCTTCAGGTTGCTCCATGTAAATCTCTTCTTCTAAATCGCCGTTTAGAAATGCGGTTTTAACGTCCATTTGGTGAACTTCCAAATTTCTTAAAGCCGCTATAGCAAGAACCAATCTAATCGAGGTTATGCGCGTCACAGGCGAGTAGGTATCAAAGTAATCTAGACCTTCCTTTGTCTAAATCCTTTAATCACCAACCTAGCCTTGTATTTATCAATACTTCCATCAGTTTTCATCTTCCTTTTGAATATCCAACGATATCCAAGTGGTTTGTAACCAGGTGGAAGATCTACTAACTCCCAAGTATGATTTTGTAATATAGAATCAATTTCATTCCTTATAGCTTCTTTCCATTGAGGTCCTTCTGAAGAGGAAACCGCTTCGCGATATGTATTGGGCTCGCCCTCAACCATATAGCTAACGAAGTCTGGACCGAAGGATTTTTCAACCCTTGGCCTTTTGCTTCGCCTACAATCACTTTCTTCAACCTCAGGTCGTTCATGTGTCTTATCATGAACTACCTCATCAACTGGTGTAGATGAACTTTCACCTACTTCAAAATTAGGTGCTGATGACGTTGCATGTGTTTGTCTTCTCAAAGGAAACACATTTTCAAAGTAAGACACAACGTTAGGATTCACCTCCATGATAGTGTTTACGTGTACATCAGGATTCTTGGACTCATGTACAAGAAAGCGATGTGCACTACTTTGATGCGCATACCCAATAAATATGCAATCAACAGTTTTGGGTCCTATCCTAAGAGCCTTAGGATGTGGTACAATCACCTTTGCTAGGCACCCCCACACTTTCAAGTATTTGTATGAAGGCTTCTTCCTTTTCCATAACTCATATGGAGTTTCGTCTCTCTTTTTGAGTGGTATCTTGTTCAAAAGATAATTAGCCGAGAGAATGGCTTCCCCCCACATTTCCTGGCTCACCCCAGAACTTATCAACATGGCGTTCATCGTTTCTTTCAATGTGCGGTTCTTTCGTTCCACCATGCCATTTGATTGTGGAGAATAAGGAGGTGTATACTCATGTACAATGCCACTTTTTGCGCATAAATCGGCAAAAGGTGCAACATATTCGCCTCCTCGGTCGCTTCGCAAAGCTTTTATCTTCTTTTGAAGTTGATTCTCAACTTCATTTTTATATAAGATAAATTTACTTATTGCTTCATCTTTACTTTTTAGTAAATATACATAGTAATATTTAGTACTATCATCAATAGACGTGATGAAGTACTTATTTCCACCTCTTGTGGGTACCGCTTTTAAATCACAAATATCAGTGTGAATTAAATCAAGGGTTCGGTTATTCGTTCAACCGATTTCGATGATGATCTTTTAAGTTTGGATTCTACGCAAGTTTCACATTTATAATGTGAATCAATATGGAATGTTGGTATACAATTTAAATTGATTAAACGGCATATTGAATTAAAATTTACGTGACCTAATCTACCATGCCATTTATTCGAATCAGAAAACTCAAGCATATAAGTAGAAGTAGTAGCAATTTTATTCATGTTCTTTTTTACTTCCATTACATTCAATTTGAACATACCATTTTGGGCATAGCCCTTGCCAACATACATTCCTCGTTTAGTAAGTACAAATTGATCGCTTTCAAAAACTAAACGAAATCCAAACTTATTAAGCAATCATCCCGAGACTAGGCTCTTGCGTAAGTCTGGGACATATAGCACGTTGCTTAAAGTGAGCTCCTTCCCTGAAGTCCACTTCAAAATCACCGTTCCTTCACCCTTGATGTCCGCGGTGGCTGCATTTCCCATGTACAGCTTCTCATCTCCCGCAAGCTCCTTGAAGGTGGTAAAGAGGCTCCTGTCTGGGCACACATGACGGGTTGCTCCCGTATCAACCCACCATCCTTTTGGAGTGTTGGTCACAGCATTGACCTCATCCAACATTGCGGTTTTGTCAGAAATCATTGCCACCAAAGGCATTCCGCCTTCATCCACCATGTGCGCACGCTCACGCTTTGGTTTCTTGCATTGGTTAGCCTGATGCCCCGGCTCGTCACAGTTGTAACAAGTCCCTTGGAACGTTTGAGATTTCTTTTTCACAACCCCTTTCTTCGGTCCAAGTTTGCTAGCCTTTGCTTTCTCTTTGTCATTTTTCCCCTTACCCTTATTGCCCTTAGAGGATTGCCCATGCTCAACCAAATTTGCGCTAGCAGAAGTTTGCGCATGGCTTCCTTTTAGGGCAATTTTATTGTCCTCTTCAATCCGAAGACGAACAATAAGATCCTCTATAGTCATCTCCTTTCGTTTGTGTTTAAGATAATTCTTAAAATCCACCCAACCAGGAGGTAACTTCTCAATCATCGCTGCCACTTGGAATGTCTCGCTAAGTGTCATGCCTTCCGCAAGGATGTCATGTAGTATAATTTGCAATTCTTGGACTTGATTCATAACGGTTCTAGAATCAACCATTTTGAAATCCAAGAAACAGGCTACCACTAATTTCTTTGTGCCAGCATCCTCCGTTTTGTACTTCTTGTCCAAGGCATCCCAAAGATCTTTGGAAGTCTTGACATTGTAGTACACATTATACAATGCATCCGAAAGCCCGTTTTGTAACAACCCTCTGTAAAACTAACACCCTCATAAATATTATGACACTCTGGTATATTGTAAAATGTTCCAATATGTTTTATATTACACACCGTATGTAAAAACCGAGCCTGGATTATGATATAACATTTAAAATAAAATAAAAATTCTAAATATTGAGCTGAGGCGGGCCGCGTAGACCCACCCCATGCTGTTATGTGGGCAGTATGAGGGCTAGAACCAGACTCCGCTGATTTCTTTAGTTCATACGGGCCGCGTAAGACCTCGTCTAAGTTGACGCGGGCCGCTTGAGATCATGAAACGCGGATACACCCAGAGGCTGACATGTGTCGACATCGTGGCGGACCTATAAGCTGACCCAGCTAAGCTATATGTTGACCCGGTGTTGACGCGGGCCGCGTAAGGCTTAGCCTTACCTTACGCGGGCCGCCTGAGAGTCTAGTATCAGCAACTATAAATAGCAGGCATCAAATTTCATTTCCGTTCGTCCCAAATTTCATTCTCAATCACAATTTCTGTAGTAGTGTTATAAAACTCGGATATTATACCCCTAATTAGCGAGGTTCTGCTCTGTTGTAAGTATTATAACCCCAGTTTCATAATAGTTATGCTGCCCGATTGATTTAGGGTTCCGTAACAACTGTCGTGGTTCTGCCCGACGTAGTTGTTGGAATGCCGTCTTGGGGAGGGTATTGTAGGTCCCTTCTCGGAGGATGACGAACCTAAACCTTGTTATACTAACCCACTAGCAAGTGCGGAATCCAAGATAGTGAGCAAACCGGGATGAAACAAGCACAAACACAAACACACAAAGATTCACCGATTAACACCACTTGTATTAATGCGAATGAAAGGTTTCGGTTACAAGCACAATGTTTACAAATCAGTTTTGCAAACCCTCTAGTGTGTGTGTGTTCCTGGACAGAATGCTCTCAAGTGAGTGTGTGTGTATCTGTCTTCCAAGTCTCTCAAGTCCTGCCTTGAACACACAATACATGAGTATATATATACCCAGCATTGGTTGTCTGTCCGAAGGATTCGATAGATGGTCGAAGGATCATCTATCGATGTCAAAGCCATCGAAGGATTCACAAGCACCTCGAAGGATGGTGTATCCTTCGAGGTCTATTAGTTTCCATCGAAGCATATCTTTCGTGGGCATCGAAGGATTTACACTATCCTTCGATGCCTTATCCTTCGACATAGACAACCATATTTCTAACAGATTGGCCAAGTCAAACCAGGAGGACGGTTGACTTGGTCAACTTACAGGACTGACAAGGACATCGTTTACATCGTGACCGAATACAGACAAAGTACAAACACAAGTCTTCGTCTTGATCTTCGTGTCTTCAAGTCGAAACCAAGTCGAACTGAGCCAAGTTGAACCGAGCCGAGTCGTGTCCACAAAATATGCATCAACAAACTCCCCCTTGGACGCTACTCGTGAGGTTCAACTTGCATCAACAACTCCCCCTTTCACACTCTTGTGAGGTTCAACGCTATTCGTAAGATTCAACTTCGATGTCTTTCACGTCGGAGGATCTTCAAAGTCTTCACGTCTTCAAAGCAGAAAGTGTATCAACAAACTCCCCGTTTCATGTAGAAAGTGTGTTGACAAACTCCCCCTTAGATTGAACTCTCCATTGAGTCATGCTCGTGAATCTTTTGACTTGTCAATTCTTCAGATCCTTGAGGTGTTGATGAAGGGACAGCGGCAACTCGATCATTTTATCCTTTGAGTGCCTCCACTTCGTGTCTTCATTCCAAAGCTTTTCATCGAACATGTTCTCCTCGCCTTTAGCATCTGCACATGCAAGAAAGCTAAACGCATAATGAGAACAACCGCTTGGAATATAGTTAACATTTAAACTAACGACACATATGAGATCAAATCTCAATCAAACACCAACCGACAATAGTTTGAAAGTTTAGAAAAAATATTCATTTTAATCCTTTAACTTTCAAAACTCGTTAACTTCGACTGTTTATGAAGATGCAATTGTTTTCCGGCTTACAATCAGGATTTTGGGTAGGATAGACTCGAGTTCCAACATCAGTCAATCAAAAATAAACTAGAAGCAAAATCTTTTTGGTTTTCATAAAGTTTATATTAAAACACACCTAAAATCTTTTTGGAATTTTCATTTTTCAAATGTTAAGACGGAAAACAATAAATAAATATATACAAATATGCAGAAACTAAAAGCAGTAAATAAATATTTACAGACATTCTTTTTGCGAGTTTCGAGGGTAAGAGAATCATATCAGTGTATGGTCATGTTAAAACGCTCTTGTTGTTCTTTTAGTTAACATTAGATAAGCATCCTATAACAATTATCGGTATTGTTGTCCACATAAGCTCAACTTATCAGATGTAATCATGGCGAGGGGATACGTTAAGGTATGATTTATACTTACCGACCGGTGTTCATCCACATCACGACACATTCCCGTATCAAGGTATGCACGAGGGTTCATCTTACCGGTGAGTATACCGATTATCATCTGTTTGACCGTATATGAAAATGTGAGTAACTCACTTATTTTGATTTGAAAAACAAGCCCTATGTGATATAATCACTTATTGATGAGGAACTTGATTTTCGATGCATGAGGGCACAGGAGCAAGTCCGTGAACAGGTCAGTACTTTCGTACAGCAGAGAGACGAACTTGACTCCCGGAAAGAATTTGTGATATATTATCACTTATTTGTTTGGACATGTGATTGTTGATCACTTATTGAGGTCGTATGCAATATGTACACGTATGTATAGTATCATGGAAGATCTAGACTTGCGTCCCCGTTATTTTTCGGTAAAAGATACAACCATGATACCCAGATGATAAGCAGCATAAAGACCGAATATCTCAGAACCTCGGCAATCTCTCAAACGAAATTTCGGTACTAAGACCATATGCCAATGAATGGTTCCCACCCAGTCTTCAGTCGAATTAAGTTTATATCACCCTGCACACTTTAAAATGATTGTGAGCCTACCGATACATCTTATATAGAGCTGCTTATCGTTTTTCATTTTAGGTTTAAAGAGGTTTAGACAGACCACTGATGTACTATCATTTTCTCTTTTTCTCGCCAGGAAACTCATTTTTGTTTTTCTATTGTTTTTGTGCTTTTGAAATTTTTCGATGTTTTTGGATTTTTCAAATTTGGAATTACTCCCCCTAAAATCAACAAACTAAGATAAAAATTTAAAACACAAAGGTATTTACAAAAATTACTTTCCGATGTTGGTTAACTCATGTTGTACCTCAATGCCGTTTACCAAAATTAATTTTAATCTGAAGAGATTTATCGAATTTTGGAAAAATCAGTTGGCATGTCGGTTTGCGGTGTGGACCATGACAACATTGTCTGGCCAAAGAGTGCGATAACAATTTATAAAGTAGCTTAAGTAACGACAAGTAAAGGAGAGATTAGAAATTTTAAAACCGTATCCTGCAACTGCTTCGTGCATTGCAAGGAATCTGAGTGCTCTCCCAAACTGGATATCCACCCGGTGTGGATTTCAAAGTCGATTCTTTGTAGCTACTGAGAAGTCTCTTGACAGCAACAAGATCATAAACCTTTGGGTCCGGCTGGTCTTCCACATTTCACCAGCGAAGGTTTTTGTCTTTCTCTTGAGAAGTAGTGTGCGGTTGTTCAACCCATGCCAAGGCATCCGCACACCCTGTTGGTTTGTTCAACAAACACATTTTCCTCAATCACACCACGAAGAAATGTACACTGCACGTTCATCTTGTCGATTGTGAACTTCAGACGTGCTGCAGGTGCGTACATTTTGATTTGAATCTACCCTGGGGAACCCGATCACAGCTTGATTGTAAAAGGCTTTGCATTTTTGTCGAAGCTTTTCAAACTCTTTCAACATACAATCTGTTTTCCCTTGTCTTTTTCTTTTCTTCTCTCCATCACAGGCAACAATTTCTTCTGTCGCCTATTTTGTGCATGGACACTCCACTATCAACAATCTTACGACTATCGATAGTTCCTCCTGGAATATCCTACACACTCATTCAAAGATTAGACGGAGAGGGGGACCCAGGCCTTTGTGGACTTGGGTCGACCTTGATCATCAAGGAAGGTGATCTCAATTTCCTGATGATTAGGAAAAAGAACCTGCGGTGCTCCCCCTGATTGAATTACCTGTTTTGGTCTCCAAGCTGTTTGTTCTTTACCAGTATTTGAATTTGTTTTTGCATTTACTGGTTTTACCGTTTTAGGTTTTGTTTGAACAGGTTTTTCTTCTTTGACCTCTGTTTTTAAGGCCTTTTCAATTACCTTTTGATTCTTTTGTTTCAACTTCTTTTCCCTTTCTTTCAAGACACGCGGGTCTTGTTTCGGGGAAACTGATCGTTTCTGGTAATTGTTTTCTTGGGGAGCCTTCAACTTTTGCAGGTATGGGCAGAATCTTACAATATGCCCAATTGTGCCACACTCAAAACACATTCTCCGCTCTACAAACCTCGGAGAAACATGTTGATGACCAGACTGAGAACCAGAACATGAACTTTGTGATCTAGATGTACTTGGACCTAAATCACATCCTTTGGTGTGTTGGGTGTAATTATTCTGATCATTTCGTTTCAAAATTCTAACTTGTTTTATAAAATCAATGTTAGATTTATCCTGAAATGTTTCAAGTTTATCTGTACCCTTGGACCCAACAAAGTTCACTTTCTGTTCTCTTTTCTTAACAGGAGCTCTTTTGTTTTGCACCTTTTGCTGTTGAACCTTAGGTGCTTGAACATTCTTGTTCTGAGCCTTCTTTCCCTGTCCCTTACCCTTTCCAGAATTGACTTGTTGTTTTCGCTCAATTGGTTGTTTTTGGTTTCCGTATTGTTTTCTAATTTGTTCACACGGAATTGGATCACATTGAGTGACGGTAACTTTGCCACTTTTGTTCCCCAAAAACTTTTCAATACATCCTTCAAAAATTTGCTCAATTAAATCTTGATTTACATTTTTAATTGGAAAATCTTTGTTAGAGTAGATCTTATCATCTCCTTTGAGCGTATACAACAAGTTATTCCCTTCACAACTAGAAACAAGGGACTCCATTCCTTTTGACATTTCAGTCTTACTCGGTTCCACTGGTGGATCACACAAGATGTGATTCTCAATTGGAATGTCTGGTGTAACCGAGTTAGACTGAGGTTTCACAATTTCTTCAGATTCATCGTCCGAAGAATCAGGATCCTCAATAATGGGAGGACTCTGTTCCTTATCACACGATGAGTCTTTCACTTTCTCAGACTCAGATTGCCCCGAGGATGATGTACCAGTTGTGAACCCGAGGCCTACTGCAAAGTCATCAAGACAGAGTGGCACAGTAGGTTCAAAACGGGGCATATCCTCGTCATCCGGCAATTTGGAGTAATTGTGATTCATTGGGGGAGGACATGATTTAAATCCATTACACTTCCTATCCCCCTTTTTCTTCTGAACATCAATAATGTGATCCAAAACATAGCGGGAATTGGAATAGCTTTCCAATTTCTGCTTAATTGTCTCACATTCACATCTAGCTGTTGCTAACTCTACCATTTGCTTTTCAATTGTGTCAATTAAATCATTGTTAGCATGTTGTTTTCTCAAAACAGCTTTTTGTAATTCAGAAACATCATGTCTTAATGACGCAATTGTTGTTTTAAATTCCTTTTCATTTCTGGTTAAAAATATGTTAGCTTCAGTTGCTTTAGCAAGATCTACAATCAATTGTTGATTGTGTTTGTGTGTGATTTCAAACTGACTTTCCTTTTCTGCATATTCTAAGCACTTTGCACATTCAACAGGATCAGAATTAGAGTCAGAATTAGTATCACATATCTGAGAAGTTTGACCTTCTACGTGAGCCATAACGGCTGTATGAAAAGAAAAAGATCCATCTGCTGTGAGAATCTTCTCCATTTCTTCTGATGTAGCATCAGCTTTCTTGATCAAGTCAGATTTCTCATTAGCATCATTCGACAAATTATCACTTTCAGAATCCACTCCCTCCTTCACATCCGATTCTGAACTGTATTCACTCACACCTGAGCTATCTTCATCAGTGTCACTACATCCTGAACTGTCATCTGTTCCTGAAGATTCACCATTGCTAACATTCTTGACAATTTCAGCATAAAACGCAGTTCCTCCTTGATTTCCACCTCCACATTGTACAGACCAGTCACACCCATCATCGGCTTTATTTGAGTTGGACGTGGATGTACTTGTTTGATTTATGAAAGGATTTTGGTTGCCTTGTTGAGGTTGGGCTTGAGGTGGTTTCCAAAAATAGGCAGTTGGATCAAATTTGGGTTGAGGTGGGGCAAGTGCTCGCAAGAATGCATTTTTGTCGAATTCTGGCTCAGGTTGTTTAGCTGATGATTGTGAAGTCGAAATCAATTGATTCCACCACTCACCGCTTGTTCCCATTTTAAAAATTAATATATTAAGTGAAAATTGATTTAAAAAAAATTAATTTTCACAAACTATATTAAAAAAGTTGAAGAGAAACAAACAGCCGAAAGATCTCTGATCAAAAGACCCAGAAAAATTTGAATTTTCCAGAAAATCGACACTCCTGAACACGAGTTTTGGCCGAAACTTCACTAAAAACCACTTGAAATTTGGCGAAATTGGTCACTTGGGCGGTGCATTGGACTGAACACAAAGCTTTAATTGAAGCACATGGGCTGTTGGCCTTTTTCTTCTTAGTGGGGCGGTGCTTTTAGCAGTGAACACCAACAGCAAACAACAAATTTATTTGTTACTTCAAGGCGGTGCACACCAATCAACAAGAAAGTGTCTTTCAAATATATCTGATCTTTCGAAGTAAAGTGATCTTGATCCTTCGAATGCTTCGAATGCTTTGATCTTTCGAAATCAGATTGATCCTTCGAAGTAAAGTTATCAAGATGATCTTTCGAAATCAGATAGATGATCTTTCGAATTGTTGTGGTTGATCCTTCGACACACACACAGTTGATCCTTCGAAGTCTTGTATGATGTTGATCCTTCGAACTATTGCTTGATGACCCTTCGAAGCCAAGGCTGATCTTTCTAAAATATCAAGATGACCCTTCAAAGCAAGAGATGACCTTTCGAAAATTTTGATGATCCTTCGAAGTACTGTTTTGATCTGTCGAGGTTCTTAGATGATCCTTCGAAATATGAAGAAAATGATGAACTTTATCTTTCGAAATATGAAGATGATAAGATCATCAAGAACACAGCGACTGTTAGTTTTCCAGATCTGACGAAAATTAACCCAAGACTTGAACAAAAACCGGTTTTAAACAAGGAAAAGAGCCACGGCTCTGATACCACTTGTAGGTCCCTTCTCGGAGGATGACGAACCTAAACCTTGTTATACTAACCCACTAGCAAGTGCGGAATCCAAGATAGTGAGCAAACCGGGATGAAACAAGCACAAACACAAACACACAAAGATTCACCGATTAACACCACTTGTATTAATGCGAATGAAAGGTTTCGGTTACAAGCACAATGTTTACAAATCAGTTTTGCAAACCCTCTAGTGTGTGTGTGTTCCTGGACAGAATGCTCTCAAGTGAGTGTGTGTGTATCTGTCTTCCAAGTCTCTCAAGTCCTGCCTTGAACACACAATACATGAGTATATATATACCCAGCATTGGTTGTCTGTCCGAAGGATTCGATAGATGGTCGAAGGATCATCTATCGATGTCAAAGCCATCGAAGGATTCACAAGCACCTCGAAGGATGGTGTATCCTTCGAGGTCTATTAGTTTCCATCGAAGCATATCTTTCGTGGGCATCGAAGGATTTACACTATCCTTCGATGCCTTATCCTTCGACATAGACAACCATATTTCTAACAGATTGGCCAAGTCAAACCAGGAGGACGGTTGACTTGGTCAACTTACAGGACTGACAAGGACATCGTTTACATCGTGACCGAATACAGACAAAGTACAAACACAAGTCTTCGTCTTGATCTTCGTGTCTTCAAGTCGAAACCAAGTCGAACTGAGCCAAGTTGAACCGAGCCGAGTCGTGTCCACAAAATATGCATCAACAGGTATCATTAATATGTTCAAAGGGTTATGATACTAACCAATGTACATTTGTATAAATTATAGATTATATCCAGGAAACCCTTACGAGAAGCCTAAGATAGCAAAGTGAGTTTATCCTCTTTTTGTTAACAGTTTTTACAAAACCTTAAATGTTTTACAATGTGATTAAGCGGTGATTGAGTCTTTGTAGTCTTAAATTACTACCGGTATGTTGGGGTTTTGTATACAAAATTTACTACACTGTGAGTAGTAAGTCGAGGATGACAGTACGTTACCATTGGGATAATGAGTTAGCCAATGTGTAATATGACCCACAAGTCAGTGGATTGATAGTATCACATGGAGTAATTGTGTAGACATAAACATTGTAATCATCCTCGATACTGTTTTAATCAATAAAATGTTTCGTGATTAAACCGGGATTCACTCACCAGTATTTCCGACTGACAAATGTTTTTAAAACGCGTTTCAGGTAACCCAATGTGACAGCCAATTAATAGAAAGCCAGCTGGAGAGCACTAAAGGCTTGGGGATAATGTGGCTATACAAGATACCTAATAAACGATGTTTTAAATTCAATAAGATAGGGTTTATCCCTATAAATGTATTATAATAAGAAACTTGGATTTGATCCATGTGATTATTAATATAAAATATGGTGGTTTTACTCTGATAAATATTTCCTAACTACGGTCCTGATGAAAAATTCCGCTGCAAGATTAAATAACCTGATACCACCACAACTGAGATCGCGTCCGCCCGTTCCCGGGAATAAGGGATCGAGGGTTGCGACAGGAGGTGGTATCAGAGCCTAGCCATTGGTCTAAGCCAAAGAAGTGTTATGCTGACACTTAAGTTTAAATTTTGTGTTAGGAAATAAATTATGGAAATATATGCATAACTGTAATTATTTGTTATGTGTTATTTGACTATTTGTTAGTTTTCAGTATGAGTGATCAAGGACCATCAGACGTGAATCGTCAGTTAGCTGATTCACCTAGGAGTGAAGGTACATCATCACAGCCTGCCCTTTCAGGGTATTCTGCTGATCAGGAGGAGGGAATATTTGCTTTTAGAGCCAAATCTGAAGAGCCATTTCCTAATAAGAAACGAGGATGGTTCAGTAAAGAAGCTTTTGCTCGTAGGAAGAGAATGCGAAAATTGCAACAGCAAAGGGCTTTAGCAGCCAGTAAGCGAGAAACAGATGCCCATACTCAGGATATGCACGACTTAAGTCTGGAACAATTAGTAGCCCCACAACAATTAATAGAAGCCTAGCTAATTTCCATATCCTAGCTACAACTGCTGCTGACCTAAGTCTGGAACAATTAGTAGCCCCACAACCACAAAACCCAGAACAACCTATGGAAATAGAAAATCAGGAAAACCAAGTGGTGATGCACGACTTTAATCCAGAAGAAATCCCTAGAGTGCCTGCACCAAACCCTCTAGATCCAAATTACGACCCCTGGTGGGACGACAATAGGGATTTTGTGCAACGTTACCCTATTCAGGATTATCCACCCATACAGAACATAGAAGCCTACCCAGGTATGGACCCTTTAGATCCCTATTACCAAGATGATTATATTAGGGAAATCTTAGAAGATCCTTACCGATTTCAGGCATCTACACCCCCATATCAGGAACATGCACCCTAGATTCCAAACCTAGTCCGAGAACCTGCACCCCCAATGAGTGCAGAAAACGTTCAAGAACTTAGGACTTTTGGGGAGGAAATTTTAGAAAGTAGTGAAAGAATGCGCCAGGTGGGAGAGCGTGTCGTATGGAAATACGATGAGCGCAATATGGATTTTTTGGATAAATCCATATCCGTGAATGAGATGGTGAAACGATGGTAGTAATAATAATAAAATAAAATAAAATATGTGTGTACGGATGCATATTACTATTAGTGTGATTCTATTTCTGTTGGTATTGTAATTTTATTTCAGTACTAGTGTGTAATAGACGCAAAATAGTATATGAAAAGAGTATAGTCGCAATGATCGACGCTTTTGGCAAAAACGCGTGTCATGTGATTTACTATATTAACTATTATTTGTGACATTAATATGGGGTAATTGTTTAAAATTCAGATGGCCGACGAAGGAAACCAAGGAAATCTGAATAATGATAACCAGAGTAACATTAACGTGGTTAATGAGAATCCAAGCATCAATAACAATAACAAGCAAATGGATAATAGTGCTATCCAACATATAGTAGCACAAGGAATTATAGATGCAATGCCATTTATTCTTCAAACTGTTAAAGATGCTGATAATAAAAGTAAGCATAGTAGTAAGCGACCAAGTGAACCAGAACACAGCATGAACAATGGACCTGTACTTCAAATGCCCATTCCCAAAAGAAGAAGAACCATGCCTTATGGTTGTTCTTATAAAGAATTCTGGTCTTGTAAACCAATGGAATTCTCATGCAACGAAGGGGCCATTGCAACCTTACGCTGGATAGAGAAAACTGAAGCAGTTTTAAGGATAAGTAAGTGTGCTGAAGAAGATAAAATACTGTTTGCTTCTAATATGTTTAAGAATGCAGCACTAGAATGGTGGAACACTATCCTCCAGACAAGAGGAAGTGATCAAACTTACAATATGGAATGGGAAGAATTTAAGAACATGGTAGAAAGGAAATTATGCCCACCTAATGAGAAGGAACAGATAGCAAACAAATTCTTAAACCTTAGGATGACTGGTGTGGATAGTAAGGGATATACTAAAATATTCTTCGAATATGCTAGAATAGTGCCAACTCTTGCTTCACCAGAACCAGTGTTAATCTCCCGTTATATTTGGGGATTAATTGGAGAGATTAGACACATAGTCAAGGCAGCTAGACCTCAAACCATAGAAGAAGCTGTAGAATTAACAAATACCTTGACTGATGAATTAGTTCGTACTAAAGAAGAGGATCAGAGGAGGAACTTATCCCAAAGGATTACACAAGAATTCCGTTTCGGAAATCGTAGGAATATGGGTTCTACCTCTGCACCCTACTGCAAGGTCTGCAAGAAAAAGCATTCGGGAAAAGGCTCCAATCTCTGTAATTATTGCAAGATGACAGGACACAAGGAAGAAAATTGCAAGAAAAAATCCAGTAATGGATTTTGCTACAACTGTGGAGAGAAAGGTCATATCAGGACAAACTGTCCGAAATTGGCCCCAGCTGCAGACAACAAGAATACTAAAAATGCTAGAGCATTTGTTCTGACTGCAGATGAAGCCAAGATGATTCCAGATGTCATAGCTGGTACGTTTTTAGTTAATGATATTTTTGCTAAAGTATTATTTGACTCTGGTGCAAACCAAAGTTTTATTAATACGTCATTTTGCAAAATTTTAAATCAATCATTAACTAAACTACCACATGAATGCTTAGTAGAGACAGCCAATGGAGAAACTGTTAGAATTTCTGAAATCTTGTAGGGAGCAAGAATAGAAATTTTAAATCAGAAATTTATTGCAAATCTTTATCCCATGAATCTGGTAGGATTTGATGTTATATTAGGAATGGATTGGTTAATAGCCAATAAAGCCAATATTTTATGTGATCAAAAGTTAATTCAAGTAAATTCACCAAAAGGTAAAACGATCACAATTAAAGGAGATAAACCTTATAGGTCAACTAAGTTTATATCTGTGATGAAAACTGCAAGTTGTATGAGAAAAGGTTCTATAGTGTATTTGATTTCTATAATCACTAACACTAAAGGAAAGAATTTAAAAGATATTCCAGTAGTGTCTCAGTTTTCAGATATATTTCTAGAAGAATTTCCAGGACTACCACCCAACAGAGAAGTTGAATTCCAAATTCATCTAATACCAGGAACATCACCGATTGCCAAAGCACCCTACCGTTTGGCACCTGCAGAAATGCAAGAATTAAAGAAACAATTAGACGAATTATTAGAGAAAGGATTTATACAGCCAAGTTCGTCGCCATGGGGAGCACCGATACTGTTTGTTAAAAAGAAGGACGGATCAATGCGTATGTGTATTGATTACCGTGAATTAAACAAAGTCACGATTAAGAATCGGTACCCATTACCAAGAATCGATGATTTATTTGATCAGCTACAAGGAGCTCGATTTTTCTCTAAAATCGATTTAAGGTCAGGATATCATCAATTAAAGGTACAGGAAGAGGACATTCCTAAGACCGCATTTAGAACAAGGTATGGTCATTATGAATTTACTGTCATGCCATTTGGTTTAACCAATGCCCCAGCTGCATTTATGGACATGATGAACCGAATATGTAAGCCATATTTGGATAAATTCATAATTGTGTTTATAGATGATATTCTAATTTACTCTAAGAGTAAAGAGGATCATGCAAAACATTTGCACGCACTTTTAAGTCTGTTAAGAAAGGAAAAGCTTTATGCTAAGTTTTCTAAGTGCGAATTTTGGTTAGAACAGGTATAATTCCTTGGACACCTAGTCAATCATGAAGGAATTCATGTAGATCCAACAAAGATTGAGGCAATTACTAGATGGAAAACCCCTGAGTCACCAACCGAGGTTAGAAGTTTCTTAGGATTGGCCGGGTATTATAGAAGATTTATTCAAGATTTTTCTAGAATAGCCATTCCCTTAACTAAGTTAACCTGTAAATCTGTTAAGTTTGAATGGGGAATAAAACAAGAAAAAGTCTTTAGAATTCTTAAGCAAAGATTAACCCATACACCTATACTAGCATTACCAGAAGGAGCTGAAGATTTTGTAGTTTATTGTGATGCTTCTAAATTAGGTTATGGATGTGTGTTGATGCAACGACAAAAGGTTATATCTTACGCATCTAGACAACTTAAGAGTCATGAAGAGAATTATTCAACCCATGATTTAGAGTTAGGAGCTATAATTTTTGCTCTTAAGATTTGGAGACATTACCTTTAGGGTAGTAAGTTTACTGTATTTACCGATCATAAGAGTCTAAGGTATATTTTTAAGCAAAAAGAGTTGAATATGAGGCAAAGACGCTGGATGGAATTTCTTAGTGACTATGATTGTGATATCCAGTATCATGAAGGAAAAGCAAATGTAGTGGCAGATGCTTTAAGCCGAAAATATCATGAAAAGTCAAAAAGGGTACGTTCTCTTAAATTAAATCTGCAAGTAGATTTAAATGATCAGATAAGAGAAGCACAAGAATCAGTAATCAAGGATGATTCTGAAAAATTAAAAGGTATGTTGAAAGAATTAAAACAAGGAACAGATGGAATTTGGAGATTCCATGAAAAGAGAATGTGGATACCTAAATTAGGAAATTTACGTCATCGTATATTAGAAGAAGCTCATAAGTCCAAGTATACGATGCATCCAGGGAGTGATAAAATGTATCAGGATTTAAGGAAAAATTTCTGGTGGATAGGAATGAAAAAGGACATAGCAGTCTATGTTTCTAAATGTTTAACTTGTTCACAAGTTAAAGCTGAACATCAGAAACCCTCAGGTTTGTTACAGCAATTAGAAATGCCAGTTTGGAAATGGGAATTAATAACAATGGATTTTGTTACTAAATTACCCAAAACTAGGAAAGGAAATGATACAATCTGGGTGATTGTAGATAGACTAACCAAGTTAGCTCATTTCTTACCAATGAAGGAAACAATTAGTATGGAACAATTATCTAAATTATATGTAAATGAAATTGTTTCTTTACATGGCATTCCTTTATCAATTGTTTCTGATAGAGATAGTCGCTTTACATCTCATTTTTGGTCAATTTTCCAAAAGGCAATGGGAACCAAGTTAAGGTTAAGCACAGCTTATCATCCACAAACAGATGGACAAAGTGAAAGGACAATTAAAACAATGGAAGACATGCTTAGAGCTTGTGTAATCGATTTTGGAGGTAATTGGGATGATCATTTACCTTTAATAGAATTTTCTTACAATAATAGTTACCACACAAGTATCAATACTGCACCATTTGAAGCACTTTATGGAAGAAAGTGTCGAACCCCAGTCTGTTGGGAAGAAATTAGGGAAAAGCAACTATCTGGACCTGAGATAGTGCAAGAAACAACTGACAAGATTATTCAAGTTAAGGAACGACTGAAAGCAGCACGTGATCGACAAAAGAGTTATGCCAATAACCGACGCAAGCCATTGGAGTTTCAGGTAGGAGATACAGTATTGTTGAAAGTCTCTCCTTGGAAAGGAGTGGTATGATTCATCAAAAGAGGAAAGCTAAGTCCCAGGTATGTTGGACCCTTCAAGATTATTAGAAAAATAGGAACTGTAGCCTATCAGCTACAACTGCCAGAGGAAATAGCAGGAATACATGATGTGTTTCATGTATCAAATTGTAACACCCATACTAATATTACGTTAATATATATATAATTAAAGTAAGCATTTTATGAGAAAATGCCACTTAACAAAAACTTTTACATCTTGAGTATTAAACGTGTTAACAACATTCTAAAACATAGTTTAAAATGTTTACATATTCCATTTTTTTTTACAAACAAAACTAGACAATTGCGGAAGCTTCGAAAATGCGTGTTCGGTTCTTCAACATGCTTGATCGGCATCCAGAAAATCCCCAGTATCACCTAATGGTCAAAACCACTTAAGATATTAGTTTTGACGTTAGTATAGTGCGTATAAACAAGTTCTAGCATCAAGACATGAGAAACAAAACAAAACAAAATTTCAAATTTGTCCTGCCGCGTGTCGCGGCAGGTTCCACTAATTCCGTCGCGTACCGCGGCGGCTCTCGCGTGTCGCGGCAGATCCAGGTGATCGTGCCGCGTGGCGCGGGGGAAACGAATTTCCAGTAGATACAGGTTTGTGACCTGCATTTGCTGCCAGCTCCGGAAATTCTGAATTTTAACTTCAATTGCCATAACTTTTGACTCGTAAGTCCGTTTTAGGTGATTCTTTTTCCTATACGTCTGTAAATTTATTACCGACGAGTTTATAATGATTATCATACCGAAAATTTAGTTTACAGACCGAATGACTAAAAATCACTATGCATTTATTCGACCCATTCAAGTTACACTCATTTTACTACACTTTTTAATAGTAAACATAGGCACTTTTTACCCAACTTCCGGGGCTTATTATCACCGGCATTTTATTACCAATCTCATGGTTTCATGCTCGTAAGATTGTAACCGCCTATGCTAACTATTAATATCTATAACAATACCATTTCACCATTATTCGACCCGTTTGGCTCATCTACGGAATCCTCCATTATGATGACTACCAAACGACTTCTAACCAATTCTTAACCTATTATTTCAATTAACGAACATTGTCATTCAATCAACGCTACCTTATTCTACAACGCAACTAAATATGCTCTAGTTATCAAATTACTCAATGTACGAATCAAGTTGCATACTTGTATAATTTATAAAAATTGGTTTCTAACCATAATTACCCATTCCCGGGTTTGTCAACCTTATGCATATCACATCATTCCATGATTTACGCTCTAATAATTCCAATTTAATTAGTGACGTTTAAGTCACTTCAAGCAATAACATTTTGACCGTTATTTAACCCGTTTGGTTGTCTAATGGAATTCACCATTTCGTCAACATATCAAACTTCTTACCACAAATATTCTAACCCGTTTCTTTATCTAGTGAGCTACATCACTTTATTTACATTCCAAAATGACCAATTATCCATATTGTCAACCAACATAACTAACTAAACTTTTGACCCGCTTGATTTGTCGAGTGAACTTCGTCACTTCTATGACATACCAAACTCACATTTGACACTACAATCTCATCAACATTTCTAAGAGTATTGTTTAAGTATATTGTAACGAAACCGAAGTTACGTACCTTTAAAGCACACCTTTCAAGCGTGTATCACCTCCGGTTTGTCCGCTTGACGTTCCGGATTCTTCGCCTAAAGAGTTCAATTCACAATAAGTTTAGAACTCTTTCACAAGCTTTAACGCATAATTCTCTACAATGATCAAATCTGCGTTTTTACCCAACTTTTAACATTTTAGCCCTCATTTAGGCGTTTTATCAAACACCTTGCGGGTCAAATTTCTACATGATCTAAACCAAGTTCACAACTTGAATTTACCACCCAAATTAACTTCAAAAAGACAATACACCCATATTTTAACATCAATAATTTTAGAGATTATCTCACAATTTCAGTTTACACTAGAACAAGAGTCTTAATCCTAGTGTTTATCAAGTTCTACTAGCTTATTAACCATCCACTATGGTGATTTTGACTCTTACAATTATCATGCAAGATTTTAACAAGAAATCGTCTAGGATTTGTCCCTAAACCTTATATCACCTTCCAATTTCGCGTTTACAACACATAATCAAGCTCAACACTCGATTTCAATCACATGCAAGAATTTGGGTTGAACTAAAATAACCTAATTTGACATACCTTATGATCCCCTTGACGAGGTGATCACGATTCCATGTTCAGATTTCGATTTTAGCTTGATTTAGGCCTTCAATTGAGAGTTTTAGTGGAAGTTAGGATTCTTGGAGAGCTCTGGTCGCCCCTCCCTGTTGTCTGGTCGACTTCAACACACCAAAGTGTGTTTAAGTTTTTAATTTTTTTGTTTTATCAATTATTAGTTTCAACTTAGGCACTTTTGGTCCCTTGCCTTTTGTTTTTATTTTATTTTAACCCTTAACTACTCATATGTCTTTAACTAACTAGGCTAGTGTCAATCCTAGTTAGTTTATCTTACTAATTTATTTGCAAACTAATGGCAATTTAAGGAATTTGCATTTTTCGGGATGTTACAAGTCCATCCCCCTTAAAGAGGGTTTCGTCCCCGAAACCAAAGTACGTACTAAATAAAGTAGGGTAGAGACGTCGCATCTCCTCTTCGGACTCCCACGTAGTGTCCGAGCCTTTCCTGTGCTCCCACTTGATCTTGACTTGATCGATTTGTTTATTTCGTAAGTGCTTGACCTTTCGATCTAAAATCTCCACTGGTTTCACCGCATAATTCAGGCTATTATCCACTTCGATATCATCATAGTGGATACGAGCAGTTTCGTCTGCTAAACATTATCGCAGTTGCGACACATGAAACGTGCTAGGTATTCCACTCAATTCTTCCGGTAGCTCGAGGCGATAAGCCACCTTGCCAATCTGCTCGATGATTTTAAACGGCCCGATAAACCTCGGGCTTAGTTTCTCTCTTTTCCTGAATCGGATAACACCCTTCCCTTGGGAAAACTTTTAGCATAACTATACCACCTATTTCCTATCCTTTGTTGCCCTTTTTATCGGGTTGTCTTTTGACCATTCAGTCACTGAGTCCGTCGGCATACTTACTTGACGCTAGTTTTATATTAACAAGTGCTCTACATAGGTCACAGTGTTATTTAGGCTACAACTTGTTTTATTGCCTAAACTAACTGGTCACCATTTTACCTCATACCTCGTCATTCGGGTATGCAATATTGCCGTCATCGGCCCTTTGCGTGCTTATAATTTCACATCCAATAACTCGTATTGTAACGTGGCTGTATTTCGTATCCCTTTTATATCCGTGATCACATCACGTCATGTTTAGGTTTATGTCAGCTTTTCATTATTATGAATCTTCCTTTGAATGCATCATCTTACACCTATCGGCGTTAGACCTATATTCTTTAGTACTAACCCTTTTTCTAATCTCTCTCTCGGTATTCTTAGGTGTTAGAACATCGTTTCTTTACTAAAACTGAATTTTAGTTTAATGTTTTTCTCTTTAACCATGTTGATTAATCATATCCAGGAATTGACGACAAGGATTATTCTTCGGAATTATCATTTTACGCGAGAGATCATAATTGGTTCTCCACGCTTTATATTATCGACCCGTAGGTTCCTTTACTTAGCCTTGTAGACTATTCTATTAGGTCTTCACCTTTTCAAGGTGAGACCCCCCCTAGTATGTTCCAACTGTATTTGCGACCCAATGGTCATTTTGTTCCCGTGGGTCTTTACATTGTTTATAATTTGGAGGTTATGGTGATCCCATGGATCATCTTCTATCCGTTTGATCTTGACCGTAGTCTAAGGCTACACTCATTTTCTTTCGGATTATCTTTCCGACTCTATGACTTCTCATGTGTCCTTCGCGTCGGTTTATTTAACTCATACCGTTATTTGGTTTATGCCTCTATTAACTTTTCAACCCGTTACCTGGGTTCTTTCTCTTAATGGTTTTTAACACTCTGGTTTTATTAGTTTGCGTTTTCCTTTCCATTTTCTTTTACGACCTATCTCATAGGTTCAGTAATCTTTCATACTTCCATTATTCGTTTCGCGCTTACTCGGAATATCAGGTATTATACTTTGTTCAGTCCATCCAGCATTGCAATAGTCGAACATAACTATCGAAATTTCTGTTTTGCGAAATTCCATCGTCTCTTAATCCGAGTCTTTTGACTTTTAATATGGGTCACCGTCTCTTGGTTTACACATATATCCGTAGTCCTACCCATCTATCGGTTATTTTACCGAAGTCATTATTAGAGTCATCATTCTGACATGCATTAAGATTTCGTTTTGATTTATTCGGTGGTATTAACGTAACCTGTCGCCTTTATTCCACCGATTCCTTAGTTCTTCCATTTATTTTGTTTGACTTGTTCTGATGAACTTTATTGCTTATAATAGTCAAACTTTATCCTTGTGCCTTAACATTCTTGTTTGTTAGTTTATAAATTATTATTTTTTTTATTCTTATCCCTTCCCTTGGGCTTATAACCTTAATGTAATATGCTCCCATTATCCGGCTTCCGTTTACCTTTATTATCAAGCATTTTGCTTATTTGATTCGAACACCACCTTTCTGTTGTTAGTGACCCTTAGGTCTATTTCTTTTGCTAATGTTCCGAAGGCCCATTTCTCAAGTCTTATTTGGTAAACCATTGTCATGGTTATACGGCTTTTGGGGTTTACCCGTTCTTATCTTAACACTTTCATAAAGTTTATTTTACTAGGCTTTTATATAATCACATCCATTACTGCGATCACTGTTCTTTCTCATGAGGTTTCGATTAATAATGTATTACTTGGATGGTTACCCCTACCCAAGTTTCTAAATTTGCATTTATTGATACTTTATTATTCATAATAGCGAATAATATGTATCATTCATTCACCTTCTTTTTCGAGGATATTCTCGGTCCGAGTCTTAATTTCTTATCTTTAACCTTAATCCTATTGCAACAATAACAAAATTAATTCATTTAATTTTATTATTGTTTATCGTTGCATGAAATTTATCCACATCATTTGTTGATGTAAATGACACTCCTACGCGTTTTATTTAGTTCGACCAAGTCTATAACCTTGTCTTCGCCATTTATTATTATTGCAATTTCCGGGTTCGAGTGTAATTACACTCCTTCCCAACACAAGGTTTATTCACTTCATTAATTTCCTGGGTTCGAGTGTACACGCACTCCTTCCCATTGCAATATCTATCGAGATTACTTTTACCTCGATGTTCAACGTACAGTTTCAGCACCTCTTATAAACAATAGAACTTTTATTATTATCTATTTCTATTTTTCAAGGCCTTGGTAATTTCGTTAACACTAATGTAGGATGTTAAATAAATCGGTATAAAACAAACGATTTATTTGCACTCGTAATAATTAAAATTTCATACTGAAATTTAATCTACAAGAGTATACCTGAAACGATATCAGGTTCAGCTTTAGCCTCCGTGGCTGTTATATAAAACAACTTTGTCCTTGATTTCTGGGCATCGGACCTTGTGTCAGCTGTGTCCTTGGTTCTGAGCCTCTCTGGACAATTAGACTTTTTATGTCTTGGCTTACCACATGTGCCCTTGTGAATTTTTCCACAAACTCTGCACTGATGTAACACACTTTTTATAACCCCCTTCTTGGAAGCTTTATTATACTTAGACTTCTTTACGGACCTTGGATTCATATCCAACACCCTCCTTTCTTCTATTTCTTGTAGTATGCTGTATTTCAATTCAGTCATCATATTGTTCACCACCGGCACGATTGTGGTTTGTAATCTATCAATATTTTGTGATAGACTATTTTCTAGAGCTTTTCCGACCGCCTCGGAAATCTTAGCTTTCATCTGTTCAGTCAATTGAGATGTCGAATCATCTCCGGTTACACTAGACATTTCTTTAACTGAAACATCCATCACAATTTATCAATAAGAGTAAACTGCCATTTTGGTCCCTGTGGTTTGGCCAGTTTTGCCACTTTAGTCCAAATCTCAAACTTATTACATCTGGGTCCCTGTGGTTTGCATTTTGTTGCCATTTTAGTCCAAAAACCCTATTTTTTTTACTGTTGCGACCTCCTATTTTGTCCTGTAGTGCAGGGGTATTTTGGTCATTTTGCTTTTCATTTAACATTTTCTTAATTCAAAGATTATTATTATTATATATATATATATATATATATTAATATACACACATACATATACACAAATAAACAACATAATCGATCATCATCATCCCAAATAACTGAGACCTTCTTTCTCTCCTCTCTCTAAATCGATCAGTTAACTGAGACATAAATCAATCATCATCCTCCTCCTAAACCTCCGATTCCACCTGATTTAGCCCCTAATCTTGATCCTCTACCCGTGTTACTTCCCCATTTGCACGATTCTGGAACAAACCCTAAAAAGGGTGTGATTAAAATCAAGGGCTTCAGAAAGGGTAATAGTTCTAAACCTGTTGTTAAATATAGCCCAGCCCTCTCTGACCTTCGAATTAAAGGTTTCGTTGAAGGGGCTAATGTCTGGAACAAACATAAAAATGCTGGTATGTCTTTTGCTGACCAGATTAAATGTAATGAAGCTGAGAATATGAACGATCTCTGGGTTTTGATGATGATGTTTGAAGATGAACGATCTCTGGGTTTTGATGATGTTCTTGATTTTTCTGGGTTTTGATGATGATGTTTGAAGATGAACGAGGTCTGGGTTTTTGATGTTCTTGATTTTCTGGGTTCTTGATTTTCTGGGTTTTTGATGTTCTTGATTTTCTGGGTTCTTGATTTTCTGGGTTTTTGATGTTCTTGATTTTCTGGGTTTTGATGATGATGTTTGATGATCAAAACTTGAACCCAGTCCTTTTATTCACCACGAGGCTGTGATGATTTCACCTAATCCGAGTCAAAATTGGGTCAACATTTGAGATTTTCCGCAGCTTGGCGTGGCAGAATCGGAGGAGGGCAAGTGCGCTTGCAACCTCTGTTTGCAGCCATGGCGGTTTTGATTTGTTGTTGGAGTCTCGTTTCTTTTTACAAATCGGTTTTTGATTTTCTTGAAGATGATGTTCTTGATTTTCTGGATTTTCTGGGTTTTGATGATGATGTTTGATGATGTTCTTGAAGATACAGATCTGAGCCTCGTTTATTTTTACAAATCGGTTTTTGTTTTGATTTGTTGTTGTCTGTATTTTGATTTTTGTGATGGTTTCTGGTTTTGTTCTGGGTTCTTGATTTTCTTGATGATGATGTTCTTGATTTTCTGGGTTTTGATGATGAAGTTTGATGATGTTCTTGATTTTCTGGGTTTTGATGATGAAGTTTGATGATGTTCTTGAAGATGATGTTATTAATTATTGAAATGTTATAATAAATTAACATGGACCAAAATGCCCCTGCACTACAGGACAAAATAGGAGGTTGCAACAGTAAAAAAATAGGGTTTTTGGATTTTGAACTAAAATGGCAACAAAATGCAAACCACAGGGACCCAGATGTAATAAGTTTGAGATTTGGACTAAAGTGGCAAAACTGGCCAAACCACAGGGACCAAAATGGCAGTTTACTCTATCAATAATTATTTAATTCATTTCCATCTTATTATACGGAAATTTATATCACTCTTACTTAATCATAAGTAATGTGTTATTCTTATTCGGTTTGGTCAAGTATATATCTTGCATTACCTTTCTTACTTAGTGTATTTTCCTGGGTTCGATCGTATTTATACACTCCTCCCATCTTTCCGTCATCTTGAATTTGAAATGTTTACACTAATTGTTAAACATTTCAATTATGACATATGCGTCATTCATTTTGATCTAACCAAGTTCACCACTTGCTTAAACCATTTATGCTTAATGCACTTTTCCGGGTTTGAGTGTGTAAACACGCACTTCCCGTGCATATCAAATCAAATTTTCTTTTTTTCTAGTATTCTAGTAAGTCTACTAAAGCAATTAATTCTTACCGGACGATCGATCAAGCTTGAACCGAACACACTTTGTTAACAACCTTGAGCTCTGATTACCAACTTGTAACACCCATACTAATTTTACGTTAATATATATATAATTAAAGTAAGCATTTTATGAGAAAATGCCACTTAACAAAAACTTTTACATCTTGAGTATTAAACGTGTTAACAACATTCTAAAACATAGTTTAAAATGTTTACATATTCCATTTTTTTTACAAACAAAACAAGACAATTGCGGAAGCTTCGAAAATGCGTGTTCGGTTCTTCAACATGCTGGATCGGCATCCAGAAAATCCCCAGTATCACCTAATGGTCAAAACCACTTAAGATATTAGTTTTGACGTTAGTATAGTGCGTATAAACAAGTTCTAGCATCAAGACATGAGAAACAAAACAAAACAAAATTTCAAATTTGTCCTGCCGCGTGTCGCGGCAGGTTCCACTAATTCCGTCGCGTACCGCGGCGGCTCTCGCGTGTCGCGGCAGATCCAGGTGATCGTGCCGCGTGGCGCGGGGGAAACGAATTTCCAGCAGATACAGGTTTGTGACCTGCATTTGTTGCCAGCTCCGGAAATTCTGAATTTTAACTTCAATTGACCATAACTTTTGACTCGTAAGTCCGTTTTAGATGATTCTTTTTCCTATACGTCTGTAAATTTATTACCGACGCGTTTATAATGATTATCATACCGAAAATTTAGTTTACGGACCGAATGACTAAAAATCACTATGCATTTATTCGACCCATTCAAGTTACACTCATTTTACTACACTTTTTAATAGTAAACATAGGCACTTTTTACCCAACTTCCGGGGCTTATTATCACCGGCATTTTATTACCAATCTCATGGTTTCATGCTCGTAAGATTGTAACCGCCTATGCTAACTATTAATATCTATAACAATACCATTTCACCATTATTCGACCCGTTTGGCTCATCTACGGAATCCTCCATTATGATGACTACCAAACGACTTCTAACCAATTCTTAACCTATTATTTCAATTAACGAACATTGTCATTCAATCAACGCTACCATATTCTACAACGCAACTAAATATGCTCTAGTTATCAAATTACTCAATGTACGAATCAAGTTGCATACTTGTATAATTTATAAAAATTGGTTTCTAACCATAATTACCCATTCCCGGGTTTGTCAACCTTATGCATATCACATCATTCCATGATTTACGCTCTAATAATTCCAATTTAATTAGTGACGTTTAAGTCACTTCAAGCAATAACATTTTGACCGTTATTTAACCCGTTTGGTTGTCTAATGGAATTCACCATTTCGTCAACATATCAAACTTCTTACCACAAATATTCTAACCCGTTTCTTTATCTAGTGAGCTACATCACTTTATTTACATTCCAAAATGACCAATTATCCATATTGTCAACCAACATAACTAACTAACCTTTTGACCCGCTTGATTTGTCGAGTGAACTTCGTCACTTCTATGACATACCAAACTCACATTTGACACTACAATCTCTTCAACATTTCTAAGACTATTGTTTAAGTATATTGTAATGAAACCGAATTACGTACCTTTAAAGCACACCTTTCAAGCGTGTATCACCTCCGGTTTGTCCGCTTGATGTTCCGGATTCTTCGCCTAAAGAGTTCAATTCACAATAAGTTTAGAACTCTTTCACAAGCTTTAACGCATAATTCTCTACAATGATCAAATCTGCGTTTTTACCCAACTTTTAACATTTTAGCCCTCATTTAGGCGTTTTATCAAACACCTTGCGGGTCAAATTTCTACATGATCTAAACCAAGTTCACAACTTGAATTTACCACCCAAATTAACTTCAAAAAGACAATACACCCATATTTTAACATCAATAATTTTAGAGATTATCTCACAATTTCAGTTTACACTAGAACCAGAGTCTTAATCCTAGTGTTTATCAAGTTCTACTAGCTTATTAACCATCCACTATGGTGATTTTGACTCTTACAATTATCATGCAAGATTTTAACAAGAAATCATCTAGGATTTGTCCCTAAACCTTATATCACCTTCCAATTTCGCGTTTACTCACATGCAAGAATTTGGGTTAAACTAAAATAACCTAATTTGACATACCTTATGATCCCCTTGACGAGGTGATCACGATTCCATGTTCAGATTTCGATTTTAGCTTGATTTAGGCCTTCAATTGAGAGTTTTAGTGGAAGTTAGGGTTCTTGGAGAGCTCTGGTCGCCCCTCCCTATTGTCTGGTCGACTTCAACACACCAAAGTGTGTTTAAGTTTTTAATTTTTTTGTTTTATCAATTATTAGTTACAACTTAGGCACTTTTGGTCCCTTGCCTTTTGTTTTTATTTTATTTTAACCCTTAACTACTCATATGTCTTTAACTAACTAGGCTAGTGTCAATCCTAGTTAGTTTATCTTACTAATTTATTTGCAAACTAATGGCAATTTAAGGAATTTGCATTTTTCGGGATGTTACACAAATCTTAAAAAGTGTTTAGCTGATGAATCATTGATAGTACCTCTTAAAGATATAGAGGTAAATGAACAACTCAAGTTTGTAGAAAGACCTCTACAGATTGAAGACAGGAAAGTCAAGAATCTCAAACATAAGAGACTAGTTTTAGTTAAAGTAAAGTGGGACTCCAAAAGAGGACCTGAGTATACATGGGAGCTCGAGTCTGAAATGCAAAAGAAATATCAGCATTTATTCCAGTAGATCTCGAGGACGAGTTCTAAATAAGGTGGGGAGAATGTAACAACCCTCGGTAAAACCAACACCCTCATAAATATTATGACACTCTGGTATATTGTAAAATGTTCCAATATGTTTTATATTACACCCCGTATGTAAAAACCGAGCCTGAATTATGATATAACATTTAAAATAAAATAAAAACTCTAAATATTGAGCTGAGGTGGGCCGCGTAGACCCACCCCATTCTGTTACGCGGGCGGTATGAGGGCTAGAACCAGACTCCGCTGATTTCTTTAGTTCATACGGGCCACGTAAGACCTCGTCTAAGTTGACGCGGGCCGCTTGAGATCATGAAACGCGGATACACCCAGAGGCTGACACGTGTCGACATCGTGGCGGACCTATAAGCTGACCCAGCTAAGCTATATGTTGACCCGGTGTTGACACGGGCCGCGTAAAGCTTAGCCTTACCTTACGCGGGCCGCCTGAGAGTCTAGTATCAGCAACTATAAATAGCAGGCATCGGATTTCATTTCCGTTCGTCCCAAATTTCATTCTCAATCACAATTTCTGTAGTAGTGTTGTAATACTCGGATATTATACCCCTAATTAGCGAGGATCTGCTCCGTTGTAAGTATTATAACCCAAGTTTCGTAATAATTACGCTGCCCGATTGATTTAGGGTTCCGTAACAACTGTCGTGGTTCTGCCCGACGTAGTTGTTGGAATGCCGTCTCGGGGAGGGTATCATTAATATGTTCAAAGGGTTATGATACTAACCAATGTACATTTGTATAAATTATAGATTATATCCAGGAAACCCTTACGAGAAGCCTAAGATAGCAAAGTGAGTTTATCCTCTTTTTGTTAACAGTTTTTACAAAACCTTAAATGTTTTACAATGTGATTAAGCGGTGATTGAGTCTTTGTAGTCTTCAATTACTGCCGGTATGTTGGGGTTTTGTATACAAAATTTACTACACTGTGAGTAGTAAGTCGATGATGACAGTACGTTACCATTGGGACAATGAGTTAGCCAATGTGTAATATGACCCACAAGTCAGTGGATTGATAGTACCACATGGAGTAATTGTGTAGAAATAAACATTGTAATCATCCTCGATACTGTTTTAATCAATAAAATGTTTCGTGATTAAACCGGGATTCACTCACCAGTATTTCCGACTGACAAATGTTTTTAAAACGCGTTTCAGGTAACCCAATGTGACAGCCAATTAATAGAAAGCCAGCTGGAGAGCACTAAACGCTTGGGGATAATGTGGCTATAAAAGTTACCTAATAAACGATGTTTTAAATTCAATAAGATAGGGTTTATCCCTATAAATGTATTGTAATAAGAAACTTGGATTTGATCCATGTGATTATTAACATAAAATATGGTGGTTTTACTCTGATAAATATTTCCTAACTACGGTCCTGATGAAAAATTCCGCTGCAAGATTAAATAACCTGATACCACCACAACTGAGATCGCGTCCGCCCGTTCCCGGGAATAAGGGATCGAAGGTTGCGACACGTTTAACACATAGCCTCGACAAATGAAATCCGAGTGCTTCCAAGCCTCTACCGCGCTCAGAGCCTGAGCGTTGGTCTCCCCTTCCGCAGGTTGGGGAGCGGTTTCCGTCAAGAACCTCGCAAGGTTCATGGTGGTCAGGTAGAAGAACATCTTCTGTTGCCACCTTTTGAAGTGTAGACCCGAGAACTTCTCGGGTCGTTCAGCGTGATTAGCCACTGTGGACGCTCCCACAGTGGTGGCGTTCAAGGGGGTTCCCGTCACAACATTCGTGTTGTTAACGTTGACATTATCGGTCGACATTCTGAAAAAATTAAAATTTAAAGTTTTGAGTAAGAGTTCTGTGGAAAGTGTGTTTTTCCTAGAAAGTCTAGGAAGCAACCTGGGCCATCCGATTGGTGTTTTTAATGGCTTAGATCAAATGGATGGCATTTTCGTAATATCTGAGTTATATAATTAGAGACTTTTAATATAGTAAGGGTATTTTGGTAATTGGAAGTGTTTTAAATCAGTCAAGAAACTGCCATATCAATAACCAATCCCTAAAATCATGGGATTTCCCCACTTTCTCTCTCTCTCTCCCTAACCGCAACCAAAGAAGAACCAGCCATATTTCCTGCAAATATTCTTCTCCGATTGGTCATATATCGGTTCATTCGAGGTATAAGCCGATCATGACGTCATCAGGCATGCCTTCTGTTTGACAGTTGATCATTGTTGTTGATGTTGTTGACGGTTGTCGTTCAAACAGTAGTCGGAATCGTTGGTCGGCCGGTGATGTTTCCCTATTGGTTGTTGTTTTTCATACTTGTTTCAATTTTTTTTATCTATCATTGAATCGAGTTCTTATTTTTAGTCAATGGACCTCAATGCTTGACATCTTAGAGTGGGCTCTAGATGTAATTGGGGTTACCTACAGACGTCTTGATGGCAGTACCTACAGATGTAATTGTGTTTTAAAATGACATCTGAATATGTTGATGATGGCAGTGTGTTTGAAGGTTTATGTGTTTTACCATTTTAATGTTGATGATGACAGTGTGTTGAAGACGAATACACTGGGTTGTGTTGAAGACGAAGACACTGACAGTGTGTCCAGCAATCTGCTTGCTGTTAAAACACAATGTCAAGAAATATGCTTGCTGTTAAAACACAGTGTCAAGAATCATCCAGCAATCTGCTTTAGGGATGAGCATGTGGTACCAGATACCGATCCCGTACCGATACCATACCGGTACCGTCCCATACCGATACCATACCGCTTGTATTCGGGATCGGGATCGGGATCGGGATCGTGTTTTACCATTATTTCGGTATCGGGATAATCGGGATTGGTATCGGTATTTTTCGGTAATACCGACTTAATACCGATTTCCCATAATACATGTAGGGTGGTGAAGTGTAAGTATTCATGCTCATCCAGATTCCAGGCACCCATAATTCATGTAGGGTGGTGAACTGTAATTATTCTCACATCCCTTACCTACCAAATAAAATTCCTAATCCTCAAAACATAACATGACCGATCCCAATTCCTCTTACCCTAGGTCGAACTATCGAAGAGTCTTTTAACCAGTTGCTTGCTGTTGCTCTGGATCGATCCATCAGAAGTTCAGATTCTGAAGTTGCTTGCTCCATCGCTCCATCAAGGTACTCTTTTGATAATCTCAAAGCAATGTGAAACTCGAACTTACCCATACGATTCAGTCGCTCAAATAAACCATTAAGTTGTGTTATTTCTTGGTGCTTTTATTAAAATTTAATAAAGTACGAGTCGTATTTTGAGACAATTCGGTCAAAGTTCAAAATAAAGATCAAGAATTTGGTCAAATTTTGAGACAGTGCAAGAATACGGTTAAATCAAAGTATCAAACTATTAACTCAGAAAAAAGTCACGAGATGCAAGCAAAAACTTTTGAACATTTAATTTCTCTGATAATAATAGGGCTGATAACAAACTTTAAAGATGTAAATCTGTTAAGTTTTTGTTTGGAATGATATAATGCTAGTGGAGGGTTTAAATTTACAGTGAACAATAGTTAATATGTAGAATTACTCACTTGAAAGAGAACTTAGATTTGGTACTTTGTGCTAGTTCTTGGTCATACACTCATACAGGCTGTTAAATGACAGGTGCTAGTTCTTCAGCTGAGTCTAGTAGCAAGAATCCAAATGGCATCTTTGAATGGACCACCTTCTAGTCAAGTAAGTTACTTGAACTGAATTTTTTTACATGGGCTTTCTACTGTAACTTGGTTAAGAGCTCTAAAAAAATTAACCAATATTTATTACTGATATTTAACATTTAATGGACATAAATAATTTGGATGAAATATTTATTACTAAATACACCGATACCTATATAGATTGCATTGCACGTAGAATATTATTCATCTTTACCTTTTTGTGTGGATTATATATGGGTAGGAGGAAGATGAAACGCTTGTTGATGATACCCCTCATGACCATTTCGAACTTGATGATGATTCGGAATCGGTTAAGGAAACATGTAATGACAAAGTGGAATCAAGTCGTAAGAGAAAACAACCAACAAAGAACCCCCCCCCCCCCCCAAAAGAAAGCTAAAAAAGGAGTTAAAAGTGAGTGGTGGGTTCATTTTGATGTCGTTTATCTAGAAGAACCTGACGGAGTGAGTCGGAAGTACGGAAATTGCAAGTATTGCAAAAGTGACATTAAAGCCGATCCAAAAAGAAACGGTACATCTGGTATCAAAACACGCGCTTTATGTTGTCAAAAAAATCCCGAGGTACTTGGTAGTCAAAGTACTTTAGTGTTTGAAAAAGAAGCTAGCGGGGAAGGTAGTGTGAGCATTTGGAAACATGATGAGGCTAGAATCAAGAAAGCATTACTAGATTTGATTATTGTCGCCGAATTACCGTTTAAGCTTGTGGAAAATCCGGTTTTTATTGAATACACCAATGCTTTGAATGGAAGATTCAATTTGCCATCACGACATAAATTGTCTAGAGATATTGGAAAGTACTATATCGAGGAAAGGAATAAACTGTTAGCATATCTAAGTAAACCCACCAACACAGTTCACTTAACTACCGACACTTGGACATCCTCATGTCAAAGGGTTAACTATATGGTTGTAACGGCACATTTCATTGATGATGATTGGGTAATGCATAAACGCATTATTAATTTTAGACCCATTCATAGTCATAAGGGGGAGGATATTGGTCAAGAGTTATTGCACTGTATTCATGGTTGGGGGATTAAAAATGTTATGACCATGACGGTAGAAAACGCGTCTAGTAATGACAAGGCGATTGATTATCTGTTGAGAAAGTTTCCTAATTTGTATGCTGAGGGGAAGCATTTTCATATCAGGTGTATGGCACACATACTAAACTTAATTGTCAAAGATGGTTTATCAGAAAACAGGTATCATGTTGATTGTTTGCGAAAAGCAATTAGATATATTCGGCACTCATCACAAAGAATAACCAAGTTCAAAAAGTGCATCCAAGAATCAAAGGTTGAATCAACTAAGTTTTTGTGTGGAGATATGCCTACTAGGTGGAATTCCACCTATGAAATGTTGAAAATGGCAGTGGATTTGAGGGAGGCGTTTTTCTCTTATGAACTAGAAGAAATAGTTATATTCATGATTTAGAAAGGCTACCTGAACATTCAGACTTTGGTGCTTGCCAAAAGTTGGTTAAATTTCTAGAAAAGTTCAAGACGAAAACAGAAATTGTATCAGCCACATCAAAGCCCTTGGCTCACTTATTTTTTAGAGAAATCCTAGATGTGGATAAACATCTACGGGTGTGGGACTGCGATCCATATTTTGCTACAATGGTTAGGTCGATGCGTGGGAAATACGACAAGTATTGGGGGGAGTTTGACAAACTTAACGACTTCATGTATTTTGCTGTTATTTTGGATCCTACCATGAAGTTATATTTTGTTGAGCATTGTTTTACGAAGATGATTACCTCTGAAATAACCGAGAATGACCATGTGAGTAAAGAAGACGTTAAAAAGAAGGTATCGTTGAAGTTGTTTGATCTTAAGAGTAGGTTACATGAGCTATTTCAAATATACATGGAAAAATTTGACACTGTTGATTACAATTCGGCATCCCAAGAAGCACGTAACGATGACGTCGTTGGAAGTGACGAGGGCAATGACTTCTTCACGGAGTTTCTGAGTAAAGAAGAAAGCAAATCGGTTGGTATAGATTCTGAGTTAAAGAGGTACTTAGATGAGCCAAGAATGAATTTTGATATCCGATTTGATATACTTAAGTGGTGGAAACAAAACGCAATTAGATTTCCAGTTATATCTCGCATGGCTAGAGGTAAATTGACTTGCCTTTAATTGTGTTTTTTTCATTACTTGTTACATTATTGTTGTTTATTAATAATTTGTATAATTGTTAGATATTTTGGCAATTCAAATTTCTACGGTTGCATCCGAATCAGCCTTTAGCACTAGTGGTCGTGTACTAGATGCTTACAGAACACGCTTGTCAACTAACATAGTTGAAGCTTTGATTTGCACCCAAGATTGGGTGAGAAAGTCAAGAAAACCGATTTTGGATGACGTGGACGACATATTAAAGGACGACGACATTGCCCTAGGTAAATTGTACTATTGTAGAAGTAGACTGCTAGTTCTTTACATGTATAATGGGTGTTAAGTGTTAACCTTGTTCGGTTTCATTTTTTTTAGAAATTGAAGATGCAATACAACAACAAAATGGAAAAGGGAAAGGGATGGTGCATGACAAGGCTTAAGAAAACTCGAATGGAATGTAGTGAAATGTTTTGACATTTTTGGTCCAGAAGTTACTATGATGACTGATGAAGGATGGTAATTTAGTATATTAGTGCAATGTTTTGAACTTGTTTTTTATCATTCTACTACTCTACTGTGTGATGAAGGAATGTTTTGAATTTGAACTTGCCTTACCTACTGGGTGATGAAGGAATGTTTTGAAATGTTTTGAACTTGTTTTTTTTATCATTCTACTGTGTGATGAAGCAATGTTTTGAACTTGCCTTACCTAGTACCAACACCATTATCATTATTTTTTAAAGTTTGTTTCTTGTTTAAGTTTTAATGATGATGATGAAGATGTAGCAACTTGGACCAAAACAACATAATAATTCAAAGCCCAGAAGGTTATATTTCTTTATAAAACAAACCTAAGCTACCCCTTTTACAAAGTTGAACTTACTAAATCAAGATAAATGTACTATTGTTAATGCAGGGTGTACATGACTTGAACTTTACTAGGTATGGATATTTTTTTGATCTGGGAAAAGGATTCACCTGTGGTCCAGTGGGTTGGTTCTAGGGATGTCATGAGTTATGGACCTTCCTATGTGGTCCCTTAACCTAATCAAATTAATTTGCACCATCTTGTGTTATTAGTTACCATGTGGGAGAGAGAGAGAGTAGAGAAAGAGAAAAACACCTTTGAGTATTATGTGGGGTTCTTCAGGAATTTTAACAGGAGATTCAGAGATAAAAGAAGGTTTTTGAAAAGGAAGGTGGTGATTTTGAATGTCAAACATATGAATATTAGAATTCGGTATTTTTCGGTATCATACCGAAAAACCGGTACCGATACCGGTACCATACCGATACCATACCGCATGTATTCGGGATCAGGATCGGGATCAGTTTTTGAGGAAAATCGGGATCGGGATTGTCGGGATCGGTATCGGTTCGGTATCGGTTCGGTACCGTGCTCATCCCTAATCTGCTTGCTGTTAAAACACAGTGTCAAGAATCCTCTAGCAATCTGCTTGCTGTTAAAACACATCGTCAAGAAATTTGCTTGCTGTTAAAACACAGTGTCAAGGAAATCTGCTTGCTATTAAAACACATTGTCAAGAAATCTGCTTGCTGTTAAAACACAGTGTCAAGAATCCTCCAGCAATTTGCTTGCTGTTAGAACACAGTTTCAAGAATCCTCCAGCAATCTACTTGCTATTAAAACACAGCGTCAAGAAATCTGCTTGCTGTTAAAACATAGCGTCAAGAAATCTGCTTGCTGTTAAAACACATTGTCAAGAAACACAGCGTCTTGTATGATTTAAATTGAAACTATCAATTTGATTTAAATGGAATATTTAGTTTCCATAATTTTCTGGTTAGTTAGTTATCCTAATAAAATAATCCATAATTAAAATAATATTCAAATTACACAATTGCCCTTTTAGTTAAAATCCTTCAATGCCACATGTCGCGTTCTTATTGCTTCCTAGACTTTCTAGGAAAAAACACACTTTCCGCAGGAACCCTACTCTAAAGTTTTAGTCAAAATTATGATTTACGCAAAAACCAGAAGTAAACTAGGAAATTTTAATTTTACCACAAAATTACTGTTTCAGCTTCTAAGTCCAACTTTGAAGACTAAAAACAGAAATTTTATAATTTTAGAACTTACTGATTGGCTTCTAAGTCCAACTTTGAAGACCAATTCAGAAAGTTTTAGCAATTTTAGGACACGTTCTGAAGTAACCAAATTGTTTTCAACCAAAGTCCCTCCTTTGAAGAAGAAAACAAAAACAAATATGTTTTTAAAACACAAACTGAGTGAATCAAAACTGGTTTGAATCACAAAACAGAATGGTTTTGATTACACGAACGGTTTTAAAAATTTGTTTTAAGATTGTAGGAACCGTTCGCGTAATTAAATAAAAATAAACAATTTTTTATTCAAAAGATTAAAATACAGAAATGAGAAAGCAGAAAAAACAGTACAATTACAACTTAAATAAAATGAAATACAAGAACTTAGATGAAGAAGAAGGCTGAGGCACGTGTACACACGAGTCCCTTAAAACAAATTCCGAGTCTCCCAGGAGTACTCGTTTTGTTTCCCAAGTTACAACAGCTGAAGCAATGGTACTGCCGGAGATGGCACAGGAACCCGACGTCTACCTTGAAATCTGCAAAGAAAAGATCAGTAGTAGTAGAGAGAAAGTTGCTTTTGCTGTTGTTGTCCGTGGTGTGCTCTGCAGCAAGGTATGGAGCTGTATTTATACAGCTCCCGATTTGAAACAGCCAAAAACCGAATTAAATGAGAGGTTTAAATTGCATTAAACGTCTTCAATGCAATTTAATACGTCATTTAATTCTCAATCAAAACCGTTTGACTTGGCAGTTTCGTTGCTGAAGTGTAACCGCATTGCTATTGAATGCTGGAAGCTTCTGCACGCGCTGGTCAGCACGCTCATGCGCGCTGCGTTCGTTTGGCTCACTGCCATGCGCGCGTGCGCCACACCGACTCAATTCCATGCGCGCCTGCGCGCGTGTGCCACGTCACCTGTGAGCCTATACGAGCACGCCACACAGTCGCGCCGTTTTGGCTCACTCTGGTGCGCCGCGCACGTCACATCAGGGCTCATGCACCATGCGCAACCGCGCGCCTTCGTGCCACTTGTACTCGCGCGCGGACTGCCACGTCACACGCCTCGAACCTGCACGCCTCTTCACCACTTGGTCCTTGCAGCCTCTGTGATCCACCACGCGCAAGCGAGCCTGCGAAGTGCAAAGTGCGCCATCAAAGCGCCACATTGCGCCTCATCGCTCAACGAGTGTGTGTCAGTGTGAGTGCGAGTTAGGGTGCTCCGCACCCTTCGCGAGTACACTTAGTGTGTGCTTCCATGAAACAATAAGGATGGAGAGCTCCCACTTAAATACCCATTTAAGTTCCATCTCTCTTCCGATGTGGGACAATGTGCGACTTTCCCTTTTGTTTCAGCATTCAATGTTTCAAACACCCAACTTTGAGCATCGATATCTCTTCCATCTTAGCTCCGTTTTGGACGTGGTTTAGTTCGTTGCGAAGCTCTTCCAACATAGAACACAAACCCACAAATAAATATATAAAACCCGCTCATTTTATTATATTTAATTTTAGTCCAAAATAGGAAAAAATCATTTTCCTATATTTGTGAAAAATGTTATTTTCACCTATTTTTCCAACAGAGATTTGACATCCCTGAAGATATCCTCACTATTAGCATTCCCGTCCGAGAATATTTTGGCGTTACTCGCTTTCCAAATACACCAACAAACCACAATAACAAGCCCACGAATTAAAACTTTAGCCTTTTTCTCCACTGCATCACCTTTGTGAATATCCAATAGGTCACAGAATGTAAATGCATAAATGGGAGGGAGTTTAGTCCACTGACTCAGCCGATTCCAAACATTCATCGATATCTCGTATCCCGTGAAAATATGATCCACCGTTTCAGCCGCATCACCGCAGAGAGCACACTCCTTGGACTCCAGCACAATGTATCAAACTTGATTTCAAAATTCGAATGCCTTTTAGTTTTTTGTTTCATTATATGATGAGGTGCATGTAACAGAATTAACGATATCACACGGATCGTTGGGTAAAACACAAGAAAGAAAAACTTAATTAATAAGAAATTCGTGGGTTATTCGTCCATTTATACACTTGATTAGATGTAATTTAATTTTCTAATTATCATATTTAATTTATTAGTTATCGGTTCAGTCGGTTGATGTTAAATGGTTAGTATCTTTTGTATAAACAACTTATTGTAATCTTGAAAGGTCATTCAGTAAAATAATAATTTTCTTTGTATAGAGTAACATGTGTGTTTATCAAAGTTTGTATGATATTCAAAACCGAATTACATATTTGGTTTATCATTTAATTTTCAACTACGACTCGCCGCAATGCGACGAGATTCTTTAATTATAACTAAGTTGATCTAGTACCCGAACGTTTATGTTGAACCTATCAAACGAGAAAAAAAATAGACGATGTAAAAATATTCACCCACATACGCACGTTGCGTCGTGTTAACTCGCAAAATTTAGAACGAAACATAAAAACGTTAAACCAAAGACGCACGTTGCGATGTGTTAAGTAACAAAATTTGGATTGAAGCATCGAACGGAGAATTTGCGGAAAATAAACTATAAAGGACCAAAGTTGAAAGTAAAAAAAGTTATGAGGATAGATTGCAAAAGTTAAAAAGTTTTGGGTTAATAGTAAAAAAACAAATAGTTTTAACATAAAAACATTAAACCAAAGACGCACGTTGCGATATGATAAGTCACAAAATTTAGATTGAAGCATCGAACGAAAAATTTGCGGAAAATGAACTATAAAGGACCAAAGTTGAAAGTAAAAAAAGTTGTGAGGATAGATTGCAAAAGATAAAAAGTTTTGGGTTAATAGTAAAAAAACAAATAGTTTTAGGTTAAAAGTAATTTATGAAATACTTTTTGGTGAAATAGTTTTAGTTTAAAAGTAACGTATGAAATACTTTTGGGTGAAAAGTAAAAATAAAAAATTTTTGAAAAACCCCAAAAGCTAAGGTTACAACAACCATATGCATAACCATTCTTTTTTTAAAAAAAACCCCGAAGCTAAGGTTACAACAACCCTATGCATAACCATTCTTTTTTTAAAAACCGTCAAAGCCAAGATTACAACACATATATGCATAAATATGTTGCTTCTTTATAGTGTTTTAATTTAATTTTAATATGATGGTGTTTAAACCAAACCAAAGCATATTTTAAATCAGGGTCAGGTTGCGTGCAAATAAAAGTTAATGTGCGAATGGTGCGAACAAGTAGCGTAATTATGCTACACAATTTTTCAACTAGCATATTAATAATTACACTACTTGTAGCTAGTTGAAAATTGAGTAAATTGCAATTTGTCATCGGGTTACCTCAAATTGCAATTTGAAACCCTATTTTCTATTTTTAGCATAACGTGTAGGTCCCTATGGATGATCTTAGAGAACCTAGTACTTGTTGTTGAACACACAAACTGTAACATTGTCGCAACCCCGACCCCTGTCTGGAGAGGCGGGCGGCCGCGGCCTACTCAGAGATGGTGGTATCGGTGTTTATCAATTTGGCAGCGGAAATTACATCAGGACCGTAGTTAGGAAATATTTATCAGAGTAAAATACCACATTTTTATAATAATAAATACATGGGAAAAACCCAAATTTTCATTACAACATATTTATAGGGATAAACCCTAATTTATTGATAGAAAACATTTTCTTTATTTAGGTAACTTTTATAGCCACTTTTCCAAGCCTTCAGTGCTCTCCAGCTGGCTTCTATTTGGCTTTCACATTTTGTTACCTGAAACGCGTTTAAAAACATTTTGTCAGTGGGAAATACTGGTGAGTGAATCCCAGTTTAATCAAAACAGGTTTTATTTTGATGATGTTTTGATTTGTCTCCATGATGATGGTTGTGATTCGATTTTAGATCTACATGTGATCCCGGTTTATTGACTTTGTGTCTTAAAACAAAAAAGTGCATGTTTTTATAGTTAACTTTGTGTTGATGATTGATTAAGTTGACTTGTTGACTTTAGATCTAGGAATTGCATGATTGAGCTTCATTCTCGGTTTTCACATACCTTGAGGCCGAGAAGTGAGAGGTTGTGGGTTGGTTAGGATTTCTCGGACTTAGATTAGAATTTGCACGAGAGTGAAATTCCTCCCCATTATTCATTTGATCTGCTTTCTTAAAAATTTGCCATTGGGACAAGATTTGCCCCTTTATATCATTCGGTGTTTCGAGATTTGTGAGACCGAGAGGAAATCAAATCTTTGCGTGTAAACATTTATTGCATGATTAAACTTCATTCACATACCTTGAGATCAAGAGGTGAGAGGTTGTGGGTTGGTTAGGATTTCTCGAACTTAGATTAGAATTTGCACGAGAGTGAATTCCTCCCTGTTATCCATTTGATCTGATTTCCCAAAAATTTGCCATTGGGATTAGACTTGCCCCTTTATATCATTAGGTGTTTCAAGATTCATTAGATCGAGAGGAAATCAAATCTTTGGGCGTGTAAACATTTATTGCATTGTGAAACCTAAAGGTGGTCCATTCCTTACCCAGCGAGCTTCACACCACCTTTTAGGCTATGTTTGATGTTCTTTTGAAACATATAGAAGATTTGTGACACCGTAGTGATTCCCAAGTCGGTCGTATCCTTGGATCCCAGTTACCATGCGAATTTCCATTTCACGTAGCATTCAGAATTGTTATTAGGATTCCTAGTCTAGACAGTCATTTTTCGATTTCATGGGTCTTTGTTCCCAACCTCTTCCTACCTACTTCTTCTCATTATCTTGTCTTATTATGTTTAGAGTGAATTACAAGTTTTATCCTTTATCTATATATCAAATTTCAGGCGATGTCCTTTATCTTTAAAATTGATGAGTTTTGACCTTAATGTTTTTAAATGTTACACGTTGTGTCCTTTAGCCCTAACCCAGTTAATTTTTTTTTTGTTAAACCAGATTACACAAGGGTATTTTAGTCCTTCTACTTATTTATTTAAAATATTTCAATAAAAAAAGTTAAATTTAAGAAATTAATATAATATATTGAGTAAATTAGTTTTGAGTCCCTGTGTTTTAGTGGTTTTAACCACTTGAGTCCAAAATCAAAAAGTTTAACGCCCTGAGTCCCTAGCCATTTATTTTATAACATTTTGAGTCCAATTTTGTTCATTTTATAACGATTTGAGTCCAAAAAATTGGACTCAAAAGGTTAAAATTTGGACTCAAAAGGACTCAAATGGTTAAAGAAAATGCTTATAGGGACTCATGTCGTTAAACTTTTTGCTTTTGCACTCAACTAGTTAAAACCGCTACAACAGGACTCAAAAAGTAATTTACCCTAATAGTGGAGGGTTCAAATGAGAAGAAATTCTTTGTAAGAAGAAAAAAGAAGAAATTTCAACCAATAGGAATGCTTCATTAGACTTCATTTAATATGTGTACTTAATGTAACTATAAGGGTATATTAGTAAACTTACATACATCATTAATTGGTAGTTTCATCTTTAATAACTAAATATATTAAATTTGTAATTTATTTTTAAGATATATATTTTTCACAAAAAATAAAAATAAAATTCATTTAAAGTGTAGGATAAATACGAGGCGTGTAGGATAAATTACGAGTTGTGTAGGATAAATTTCAATATGTGTAGGACAAATTTCAAAATGTGTAGGATAACTTTTGATGTGTGTAGGCAAAAATATTTAGTGTGGAGGATTATAGTCTTAATGACTAATTAATTAGTCAAACATAATGATAAATGAGATGAGAAAAAAAACTATTTAATGTTTTACAATTATACCCTTTTATTCTTTTTCTTCTCAATAAAATTTTCTTCTTAAATGAACCTTCCCCTACCCTAATATATTATTAACCACATCTCTCTATCTAACCCCCCCCCCCCTCCCTCTCTCTCTCCCGGCCCTCTCATGTTCTCCACCAGTCCACCACCATTAACCACCACTGCCATCACTGCTGACGAGGCTGACGTCATCGACTACCGCAATCAAACTGCTATTGCTTCACCTGCTCCTGATGGTGATGACAGCATCGAGATCTTGCAGTCGAAGGAGATCATTAAGCGGATGCTTGATTCAGTGAAGTCCAGATCTGTTGCGTCGGAGATGACGGCGGTGGAGGATAAGGGCTAAAACTTCCGCTATTGTTGAGAGTGAGGAAATTTCTATGAATGTTTGGTTATTGTTATTTTTAGATCTGTTACTGAAATCTAAATTGAATCTGTGTTTTAGAATTTCGTCATTATCTTTTCATTTTTCTTGTGTTAGCATTTTTTCTTTGCTTGCTGTTACTGTAATTTGCTAAATTGGGGCTAACACTTTCCATAATATCAAGTATTTCAATTTCAAAATAAAAAATCTAAAAGTTATGCAAGATTCGGTTGCACATGACTATTTAGAAATGTTATTATAATTTATTGATATTTGCTTTAGTATTGTGAAATCTTTCCATACAAGTCTCGAATAATATGTTTTCAAACAATCTCAGTTATATAATAGATAAGGAAAATCAAGGATGAGTTTTAATTGGGCGAGTTACATTCAGATCTGGGTTCAGATCTGGGTTAAACCAGATCTAACCCAGATCTGGTGTGACAGTAGTGCTGTGGGCGTGGTGCGGTGTTGTTGCTGGTGTGGGGGAGGATGGTGGAGGCAAGTGGTAGTGAGGGTGGTTGTTCTTATTAGATGGAGAGAGAGAGTGTGTTTAGATGTATATTAAATATATATATATAGGGTTGGGCTCTATAGGAAACCCCATCTTTTTTAGAAAACTATGCAAACCCATTGTCATCCATTGATTAACAACCATCCAACTTGATCAATGGCTCTCATCATTTTGGAAATAATTATAATTAAAAGAAATAGTATAATACACATTTGAAAGTCTGGGAGGGCATTTTCGGTAGAACAAAACCCACTTTTTGGCATTGAAAATGACAAAACGCACTTGTGTCATAATCTCTCTCCTCTTTCTTCTAGTCAAATCTTTCAATAAAATATAATCTATCTCCTCTTTCTTCATCATGTGAAAAGAAGAAAGCTTCATGGTCTTCAATGGTGATCTTCAATGGTGATCTTCATTTGAAGATAATTTCAGCATCATGTGGTCTGAAAAAATCACAAAGACACACGCTCGAGTGTGTGTGTGAGAAGAGCGATGACAAGATGAATGTTTTTAGAGAGAGAAAGTTGATGTTTTAGATAGAGAAACAACAATCTTTATCACAAAGACACACGCACGAGTGTGTGTGTGAGAAGAAGGTTTGAAGATCTTCTTCGTGTTCATCGGACGGGTATAGATCCGGTAAGTGTTCTTGAAATATCATTTCACACTTGATTTTTTGTTGAAATGGTTGTTAATATGTTTTTGTGTGCTGAAAGTGTTTTAGTAATGGTTAATGGGGTATCCATGGTTAATGTTAATGTATTTTAAATAAATAAAAAACTTTAGGATAAGATTTTGAACGGGTTTTTTTGTTGGTTTGGTTACTTGTTAGGGGCTTTTGATCTTAACAGTAGCTGTTTTTTTGTTGGTTTGGGTTGCTTGTTTGGGTTTTTGATCTGAACAGTAAGTGTTTTTTTGTTTGGTTGCTTGATTCACAGACTCAGGCCCATAACATGTGTTAAGCCCATTGTTATAATGTTATATAACGTGTGTTGATTTACAGAAACAAACCCATAAAGATATTCAATTGAGAAGCTGGATGGATGTACGCGAAGTTAATGCGTGTTCTAGTAATGGTTAATGTTCATGTATTTTAAATACATCCAAAAATTTAGGATGAGATTTTGAACGGGTTTTTTTGTTGGTTTGGTTGCTTGTTTGGGGCTTTTGATCTTAATAATAATTGTTTTTTTTTGTTGGGTTGCTTGATTTACAGAGACAGACCCATAACATGTGTTAAGCACCTGTTAGAATGATATATAACGTGTGTTGATTTACAGAAACAGATCCATGAAAGATATTGAATTGACAAGCTAGATGGATGAAGGCGACGTTAATGCGGGGACATTGAATAAGTCACATCCTTTGGGAAAGAAGTCTTCGTTCATTTATAACATGTGTTGCTGGTTCATGCTGTAACAGAACACCATGATGTAACCTGACATGTGTTCATGTATAACATGTCTAAAGCCCCTGTTAGAATGATATATAACGTGTGTTAACCTTTTATTATTTAAAAAAAAACAAGTAATATCTATTTTATTTTTGTTGATGTTTAAAATATCCGATAATGTGGATACTGAGCGTAAAACTTGTACAAGTAATAAATGTATGTAACGTGTAATATGAAACGAGCCATTTATGGTAACACATGTACCGGTAATTTTGGAATATATAATATGAAACGGGTCATTTGTTTTCCACATTTTGGAATGTATAACATGTGTTAAGCCTCTGTTATAATCTTTTTGTAACCTGACATGTATTCATGTATAAGCTAGTGGTTTACAAAACACCATGATGTGTATATACTGATCTAACATGTGTTACAATTTGTCTGTTCGGAACATGTAATTGCTTAACATGTGACAAGGGTGAAAACAGTCGACGGGGGCGATGAGTTTAATGGGGAGCTTAGTTAATATCGTAATCTTGTTGTAACCCCACTTGTATACATACGATAACATGTAAGCATCCATTATAACCCGACTTGTATTCATGTATATGAAAGTGGTTTGCAAAACACCATAATGTGCATATACTGATCGTAACACGTGAACAAGTTAATATGGAACATACAAGTTAATATCGTAACACCGTATACCTGGGATAAAATGTGTTAAGCCTCTGTTATAATCTTGGTTTAACCTAACATGGTGTCATGTATAAGCTAGTGGTTTCCAAAACACCATGATGTGTATATACATACTGTAAGATGTGTTAAATGACTGAAAATGTATAACGTGTGTTAAGCATCTATTATAACGTGTGTTAAGACTTCCATAATGGATGAATAAACTCAAATAGTATAACAACAGAGTAAACCTGATATAACGTGTGTTAAGCCTCTATTATAACATGTGTTAAGACTTCCAGAATGGATGCATAAACTTCATTAGTAACTGTAACAGTAGAGGTACTACGGGCGCCTCCACCATTATAATCTTGTTGTAACCCGACATGTATTCATGTATATGATAGTGGTTTGCAAAACACTATGATGTGCATATATTGATCGTAACACGTGTACAAGTTAATATGGAACATACAAGTTAATATCGTAACACCGTATACCTGTGATAAAATGTGTTAACCCTCTGTTATAATCTTGGTTTAACCTAACATGGTGTCATGTATAAGCTATTGGTTTCCAAAACACCATGATGTGTATATACATACTGTAACATGTTTTAAGTGACTGAAATGTATAACGTGTGTTAAGCATTGGCTCTATTGTTGTCATTTAATTGGTAGATTTATAACATTTAAATAAACCAGTAGTTCAAAACCAAAACATCCCGAACCACGGCGCCAACAAGGTGCAAACACATAAAACCTTTATTTGTAGTTTTCCAAACAGATATTCCTGTATTTGTCTTTCTATTTGGCTGAGTTTACAAGAATGACGAAATTACGTAGGGGATGATTGAGTACGAGTGCAAAACCAGACACATTTCGAGAATAGCACATGGTACACACAAACAAAAATGTATTTGTACTATACACACATAATATCCTTTTTTTTGTTGGTGAGTTTACAACGAAACAAAAATGTATTTGTACTATACACACATAGTATCCTTTTTTTTTTGTTGGTGAGTTTACAACAAAAAATGGATGCATAGAGCCGAATAGTAACACAAATATGTTGTTTTCATTAACATGTGTTTACATTAACATGTGTTAGGTTCCCGATATACACGAAATATAACGTGTGTTAACATGTGCATCCAGCAAGATGATGGCATGTAAACGTGCATTATGATTAGCGGATCACGCATGGTAACACATTTATATGTAGGTTGGGAATAAATTTTTAAAACCCTTGTGTGTATAATTCGATGATGACACTATTTTGTAAACGGGTGTGTATAATTCTTAGATGGTTTTTTGGATTCGTTATTATTGTTGGGGTTTCCTAATCACTTGTTTTTTGTTACATGTTTTACAAGTGTGTTGTTGAATCCAAAAAATATCAGGTTTGTTTCTCTAAGACCGAAAAATGACTGCCCTTGGTCAGATACTAACATGTGTTAGTGTATATGTAAGGTCAGTCACATTTGTTTTCATTAACATGTGTTACGTTTATGTCAGCGTTTGTTTTCACATTTGTTGTCATTAACATCCGGAACAAATGATATATAACGTTTTTTAACATGTCAGCAAGTGTCAATATTGCGAACCATATTGGGAATAAATAAATTGAAACCATCAAGTTGTGCGCTTTTATATCGAGTGGATGGTATCGTTTAAAACGTAGAGGGTGTACAACATGTGTTAGGCTATATATGTACTAACATGTCACATTTAATCACATGCATGTTACTCCCGTAATTTGTTGGTAACAGGAGTTCACACTATAACACATGTTACGTTGGGTTGTGCTGAATGACAACCTTAATTTTTTTTTCTAAAAAACGATGTGCCAATGATTAGACTTAAAAAAAAAACGATCATGTGTTAAGACACATGATAAGTGAAAATATTTTCTTCGGAATTGCTATGTCTAGCAGTATAAAGTGTGACATGTATTTTGGGACAAGCTTTAAAAAGAAAATAGAAAAAAGACAAAAAGACAACCATCAGGAATTTCCCTAACCCAGAAGAATCAAAGGGCAGTTGATTAAATCCAGAACCATGACGAGGCATTTTAGAATACCCGACGTTTAGGGAAGCAACATGTATATGCGCTGAACTACATCGGAAACAACCTGAACTAGCGATAAAGTGAAGAGAAAGACATGACGCGCACAATATCATGACAAAATCTAGGTCGAAGATACTTCATGAACATTAATAAAGCAACCTCAGGAACATTACTTCGTTGAAAGAATACATTAATCATACAATCTAGAACATTTATCTGGTGATACAATCTGGAACATTTACTTGAATCACTTTAATAAAGCGCCTACACGACCATTACTGACTCTAAATGTATCTCCATGCTTGTACAAAACGAAGAGAAACAACACAACAAGACTCTTTCTGGTACAAAAAGAACACATGCTTGTACAAACCTGGAACATTTCCTTCATCTTCGATCTCAATCTCAATGTCACTGATGTTATTTCAGATCAGATGTTGGAGGATGCTTCATGGTTCAACAATGGTGGAACTAGATCTCAATGAAGAAGAATGGCTTTATGAAAAAATAAAATCTTTATTTAAATGTAAAAAGTAAAGGTATATGATGGGTTGAAAACATGATGGGACATGAAAGGACAAATGGAGGAAAATATCTCTGGGAATATATGCAAAATTACACATATACCCTTAAAGCAAAAAGTAGGAGAATGTTAATGGCTGACACGTGGCGTAATATGGACCATGCAATGAGTTTTCAAAGTTTTCTAAAAATAAGGGGTTTCTTGTGTAGCATTACCCTATATATATATATGGAGAAGATCATCCGAGAACCACCTCTTATTGCGAGAACCGCGAGAACCAATGTGAACACAACAAAAAATGCCTAAAAATAGCTAAAAATCACACAAAAATTTTTTTTTTAATATTTTTTATATAAAAATCGCTACTTTTCGAAGCAAAAAAAAATTATTAAAAAATATTTAAAAAAAACTTTTTTTTGCCACTAAAAGTAGCGATTTGAGCATAAAAATATTAAAAAAAAAATTAGATTGTTTTTTTTTTTTTTAGGTTTTTTGGGGGTTTAGTTTTTAGCATTTTAGCTTGGGGGTGGGGGGTTTAGGTTTTTGGGGGGTGGGTGAGGGGGGTTTAGGTTTTGGGGGGGGGGGGGGTAAGTTTTTTTTAGGTTTTTTGGGGGTTTTAGTTTTTAGCATTTAGCTTGGGGGGGTTAGGTTTTTTTTTTGGGGGGGGGGGGGGGGTTTATGTTTTGGGTGGGGGGTGGGGTTAGGTTTTTTTAGCTATTTTAGGTTGTGTTCACATTGGTTCTCGCGGTTCTCGCAATAAGGGTGGTTCTCGCATGAACTCCTCCCTATATATATATATATAGGTAAAGAGTACTGTACAATATTGCTTATCGTAAATTACGTACGCTTCAATCTCAGCCGTCAGATGATCTTCCCGCATTTTAAAATCGCATGTTGTTTTTTTTATAACAATTTCGCATGTGATAAGTTTTGATGAATTCGCATGTTGTTTTTTTGTACCAATTTCGCATGTGATAATTTTGATGAAATAGCATGTTTTTTTTTATAACAATTTCGCATGTGATAATTTTTTATGAATTCGCATGTTGTTTTTTTGTACCAATTTCGCATGTGATAATTTTGATGAAATAGCATGTTGTTTTTTTGTAACAATTTCGCATGTGGTAATTTTGATGAAATCGCATGTGTATAATCTGTGTGTGTGTTGCTGTTCATCTTCTTCAATTGCTGGTCGATCATTGTCAGTCTTCTTCCGTTTGACCCTTACAACTCCCAAATTAGTAGTTCTTATTATCGATATCGCACCAAAAGGAACGAAGGGAGGTTGGGGAAGAAGAATTTCAGGTTTTTGAATTTGATTTAGGGTTTGATTTTGAACTATCATCGGTCAATTACAGAGATTTATGACCTCGCAATGACGTTTTTAACCTTCCTAGAATGATTCAGATATATTAAAATGATTAATTTAATCATTTAAATTAGTTTCTCCCCCGTTTGATCGATTGAAGATCGTACGGCTGAGGGCATCGCGTACATAATGTAGGATAAGAGGTATTGTACGTTAACCGACCTCTCTCTCTCTCTCTCTCTATATATATATATATATATATATATATAGGGTTGGGTTCAATGCAGGACTCTCATTTTATGCAAGACTCTTGAGAACTCTTTAGAGCCATTGATCCATTAATCAATGGTTGAAAATAGATCAGGGCATAATTGTAATTAAAGGCAAACTAAAGAGGCAGTTTTAAATGGTTTAAGGGCATTATAGTAAACAAAAATTACTTTTAATTGAAAAAAACCGTATTATATCCCTTTTTATCGCTTACTTCCTACAATCATCTTCTTTCTTTAGATTTCATAGATTTCATATTGCAATTGGCTTTGTTTATTTGTAGAGAGACTATTTGTAAATACACCATATTTAGTTTTTGACGGTAGCAAGGCTATCAAAAAAAAAAGTTCCGATTATCACTTTCTGATTTCCACTTTCTTTGAATCTTTAATCATTGGATTTTGGGTTTAAATTGATTATTTAATACTTGTTATTTTGGTGTTCTAATGTATGTTCAGAAAAGCCAAAAAAAATTGCAAATTGTCATGTAGCGGGTCATTTTATAAATATTGTAAACTAGTAGGAATACCCGCGCTACGCTGCGGGGATTTGGTCGATATCTATTTTGGTTCAGTGTACCAACCAAAAGAAATATGCTCAAAAGAATGTCGACACATGTTTTACATAGACCGAAAACCATAAAAATAAATTTAAATTGGACAGCGGGAAAAATTGATTTTAAATTAATTGTAAATGGAAACGTAAATGTTATCTTAAATATAGCTTTAATGAAAGGAAACCTAAAACTAAAACACTAAACATAAAAAAACTAAAAAATAAAAATAATAAAGTCCAGAAAAAAAATCAAGAAAGAAACAAAAAAGTTAATAGGATCAAAGCACTATCCACATAACTTGCTAATTGTAATTTGCGTTAAAGCGTAGACCAACTGAAAACATACATAAAAATAAGCATGAAAACGAATTATATTTGACACATATTTCCGAAGAAAATTTACGTCGAATTCTAAACCAACTTAAATTTATACCGACGCGTGCATAAAAATAAGCACGTAAGAAAATAGTTACGGCGTGTCGAAACGTAAAGTGACTCGAACTTATAGCATTTAATGAAAACTATTATATTTTACTCGACGTGTTTCCTAACAAAATTTACGTCAAAACGTAGACCATTTGAACACGTACATAAAAATAAGCATGAAAACATATTATATTTTAACCGGCTCATTTATATAAAAAAATTACATCAATACGTAAACCAACAGAAAATGTACATAATAATAAGCATAAGGAATATATTATATTTGACCTAACTTATTAACGGGAAAAAGTTTATGTCTAAACGTAAATCAATTTAAATGTATAGAAACGCGTACATAAAAATAAATACGTAAAGCTTGATTACAAAAGTTTTAGAAAGTTAAGAGGTTGAAATTGTTAACATTGAAAGTTAAAGGGGTAAAAGTTTAAAGAAAAATAATAAAGAAAAGAAAAAATCAAAAAAAAAAAAAAAAAAACTGGCTACTGTACAAGCCCTTTGAAAATGTTAGGGTATAGAATGTTTTAGTGTTTGTGAAGAATTGTGTTGATGGTGCATATGTGTAAATGTTTTATTTACACATGTTGAACATAAGTTATTACATATATCTACATGAAACTATGTACTCACATGTATGTAAATTGGATATTTACATGTATGTAAATATGTAATTTACACATTCATGCGTAATTAAAAATAAATAGCTCACACACATGTAGAGTATATTGGTTATTCATATGTAAATAAGTAGATTATAGATATAAATTTAGATTACACATATAAAGAACTGTTACACATATGCATATGAATGATTTACATATATGTAAACAACGAAATTAACAAACACAAAACCAGTCTAAAGTCTTGAAACAAATATAAGCCAAAAAAAATGGAAAGTAGGTGTAAACGAGATTCCTTGTTTTTTTTATGATTAAGGATACCAAACCAAACAGCTTGATCGTCAAACTCTACCCACGTATTGTTTTCACTTGGAGAACCAGAATATATAATAAATGATGAGTTCTTGCCATCCAACACTATGAAGAAACAAACACATGTTAATATGAAAAAATCTACTATCAATGTTTGAAAACAAAATTAATAAAAAGATAACCATGCAAACCAATGAAGCATCAAAAAAGATGAATCGTTTAGGTTGAATGATGTAATCGTCAGTTGAAAATTCAAAATAAAAGACTAGTCTAACATCAGATAATCAAGGGATAATTGGATAAACCAAAATAAGAAACTTTACATAAATACCCTTATATTAAACAAAACAAATAGAATTTAATAAAATTAAATGAGTGGCTATAAAGAGTTCTGTAAGTTCTGAAAATATTTTGAGTTCTGAAATGATCCTCACCCTATATATATATATATATAGGGGACCGCTAAAATGAGAACCACCTCCAGTTATGAGAACCATGAGAACCACTTTCTAGCCTTTAGATCTTTAGGATGGATGGATGAGATTAAAAGTAGTAAAAATTAATATTAAATGGTTTTTGTCTTATTATGTCTTTAATATTATAATCCAAAAGGGTAATTTAGTAAAATAACTCTATTTTGTCTTTTTATCTTTATTGTTTTTTATTAGTTTTTTGTTTTATTATATTATTACTTTTTTTTTAAACATAACTTTTTTATTAAAAACATTTTAAAATTCAGATTTTTTTAAACATTTTTTATACTTTTTACAATTTAAGTTTTACGTTTTACGTTTTTTTGACGCGCCGTTTTTACGCCGGGTTTTTTCAAGCGTCGTTATTTTAACACGCCGTTTTTTTACGCGCCGTTTTTTATGCGCCAATTTTTCAACGCCGTTTTTTAACGCCGTTTTTTCAACGCGCCGTTTTTTACGAGCCAATTTTTTAACGCCGTTTTTTACGCGCCAATTTTTTACGACCCGTCTTGCGCCCGACTTTTTCACGCGTCGTTTTTTCAACGCGCCGTTTTTTAACGCCGTTTTTTACGCATATTTTTTAACGCCGTTTTTTACGCCTAATTTTAACGCCGTTTTTTCAACGCCTGTTTTTTAACTCCGTTTTTTACGCGTCGTTTTTTACGTTTTACTAAAAAAAAATTACGTTTTACGTTTTACTAAAAAAAATTTACGTTTTACCTAAAACTTTTTACTAAAAAAAATTTACGTTTTACCTAAAAACTTTTTACGCTTTACAAAAAACTTTTTACGGTTTACATAAAACTTTTTACGTTTTACGAAAAACTTTTTACGATTTACGTTTTTACGTTAAAAAAGTTTACGTTTTACGCGCCAGTTTTTTATGTTTTACGTAAAACTCTTTACGTTTTACTAAAAAAATTTACGTTTTACGTTTTACCTAAAACTTTTTACACTTTACAAAAAACTTTTTACGGTTTACATAAAACTTTTTACGTTTTACGAAAACCTTTTTACGTCTTGCGTTTTTTACGTAAAAAAAGTTTACGTTTTTACGTTTTACGTTAATCTTTTTACGTTTTTACGTTAAAAAATTTTACGTTTTACGTTTTAACTAAAACTTTTTACGCTTTACAAAAAACTTTTTACGGTTTACATAAAACTTTTTACGTTTTACGAAAAACTTTTTACGTTTTACGAAAAACTTTTTACGTTTTACGTTTTTACGTTAAAAAAGTTTACGTTTTTACGTTTTACGTTAAACTTTTTACGTTTTTACGTTTACGTTAAACTTTTTATGTTTTACGTTAAAAAGTTTACGGTTTACACAATTTTTTTTTACAAAAACTTTTTTACGCAAAAACGAACGCACCCAGAAATCGCAAACTCGGTGAAGCGTCTCAGATATATTGTTATCATCATCGACGCCTAGAATTAAAAAAAAAAACCAACAAACAAAAATCAAAAGAACGAGTGGATTCTAGAAAAAAAACGAAGTTTTGGCTCAGATTTTTCCGATAATCAGAGGCTGCAAAATGGGGTTGCAGGTTCAAAAACCTACCCTCCGCCGTCCTTGCCGCGCCATTGTCAACGTTTTTTTTTTTTTTTTTGCATCATCGCCACCCCCAATCGATCATATCAAAAAACCATCATATTCAACACATCAAACCCACATAGTTTACTGTTCAAAATCACCATAGAATCAAGAACACAGATCAAACACCTACCATTATTCATACAGAGAGAAAACACATATCAACTGCCAAAAAATCAAAACCATATCATCGAAGATTCAAAAACTACCATTTTTCATAGAGATAGAGAAAGAAACACATATCAACTGCCAAAAATCAAAACCATCTCATCGAAGATTCAAAAAAGCACCAGCAAAGCCATTTTTTAACAGATTAAACCCTATCAACTGCCACAAAATTTCAAAATTAGCACAAAAATTTCAAGAACACCCACCAAAAGAACACCCACAAAATTTCAAAATTAACCACAAAATTTCAACATCAGCCCAAAGACATCAACAAATCCAGCAAAAAACAAGCAAAACCCTTACCACAAGCTTATCCGTCAATCCTCACCACCACCACCACCACCGTCTACGTCAATCCTCCACACCACCACCGTCGCCGTCCCCTTTCTCTCCACCACCGTCTTCCGTCGCCGACCATACCACCTTTCATCCACTGGAGAATAGAGAGAGAGGGAACCGAGAGAGTGGGATGAGATGAGGGTATGTGTGGCCGAAGTTTTAGAAAGAGATGAGGGTTTAGGAGGTGTGCTTTGAAGAACCGATGGGGTTTTACAGGTGGATGTAGTTGGTTTTGACTTTTGATTTTGGGTTTACATAAGATTTTTGAGTTTTGATTTTGTGTTGCAGAAGATTCTTGAACAAATATGAAATATGAAAGAGAAGAATGAGAGATGAAATAGGAGAGAGGAGAGATATATAAAGAGTCATATTAAATGAAGAGAGAGGTTAGACTTGACATATGGGGTAAATGACTATAACACCCTTGGTGTTGTCAAATTCTGATTGGTTGAAAGTGGTTCTCATGGTTCTCATAACTGGAGGTGGTTCTCATTCTAGCGGCTCCCTATATATATATATATATATATATTGTTTTAATTATTAAAATCTCTAAAATGGTTTTTTAATAATAAATAAATAAAAAGACCAATTTGCCCTTCACTTAACAGAAAAATTTAACCGAGTTATGACTAAAAGACATAACGTGTAACATTTGAAAATATTAAGGTCAAAACTCATCAATTTTAAATATAAAGGATATAACCTGAAATTTGGTATATAGATAAAGGACAAAACTTGTAATTCACTCTTATGTTTATTTTACCACATCCTATAGTTGATTAGTTAAAAACCATCATGTTTTACTTGGTATAGGAGTCGATAGAAGTTTGGTACCAAGGGTTCCATTTCAGTCTCCACGAATTGATATCTGATATTACCTTCTTTACTACATTACGATCAATATAATTGTCGTATAGTGCGGTTTAGTCTTGTAATTCCCATCTAAACTTGTTTTCTAACTTTGTATATATTTTCACACATCACCAATGTACCCAAATCCACAACCCTGGAGTGACACATCATTACAACCCTTTTGAACACGAATGAACCTGAATTAATTGCGGTGGTGTTTCCTTTGAGCCCGATGAACCCGAACCCAATTTCCAACACTTTTCTCACTAGCTTCTTTGGTATAGAATCAGGTTCATTGTCCAAAATTTTCATCCAGAATCCATCATGAATTGATCGTGAGTGTTCAAGATGAACCTGGTGAACCTGAGCCTTCATCCCGATGGTGCCCTGCATACCCTTACTATGTTATTATCGTTTAAACTTTGCTAAGAGCCACATTATTAGGTAGCATTGTAGAGAGTAAAATCTATTTGTGTGAAAATTGATCTCACCATTGAAAAGAAATGTGTCCTTGAATCAATACTTTGTTTTTCTCAAGTTATACTATTTCAGTGTTCTACATGCAAATCTATATTATATATCCCATGACATACTCTCCAACACAAGAGCCTAGTGTTTCACCATGTTTTAGCACTTTCATGTCAATTGCAAGAAGTTGCTTTTTGAAAATGATATGCAAGTGTTGAAATGTGGTTGCCTGAATAACATTTAGGTGGCTGGAGTTCGATGTTGAAGACCTGGGTGTATAATTTGCTGCATTTTGGCTGCACAACCACCTCTTACTGTAACTTTGGCTGCACAAATGGCTGTAACTTTGTGCTCTTTTGTCTAGTGCTTTTTTCTTTTCTTTTGGTGTAACTGATGCAAACATGGCTGAACTAATGGTTTATTAGTTCGGAGGTACTTTAATAAAATTCGCTTTGTTGGTCGTTCAAAAAAAAAGGTATTTTCGTCTTTTAACTTATGACGTGTTGAAATGTGTTCAATACGGAATGGCTCTTTTATACTCTATCGTATAGCACTTGATTTCTTGCAACCATTTCGAATAGCGTGCCACTCCATAATATTAAGTATATACTAGCCACTAGGGGAAGGGGGTGGTCACTAGTGATAGAATTCTATCACTCACAAGCACCAATCAAGTTCCGCCATGTCATCGACCATTTTTCCATCACTCACAACCTTTTTTGGTAGCAATGGTCATCACTCACAACCTTTTTTGGTGGCAATGGTCATCACTCACCACCACACCCAACAATTTCCCCCCAACCAACAATTACCCTCACAAAAAACCATCACGACCGTGAAGAAATTAACGAAATCAGATTTCGTGGTGATATAACGTGTTTTCGTTTATGGTGGCGGTGGCCCATCACGCGTTGAAAATGGCCATCACGGTCATAAAAGTGACCGCACCGCCTGGCCTAAGGTATGTTTTTCCTTTCACTTAGACCAAACGTAATGGGGCGGTATTTGCCTGGAATCTCGCCCGATCACGCCGGTTCACGCCGGCACCTCCGCTACCTGTGGGCGTGTTTGGCTCTTTTTTGGTTTGGGCGTGTTATAAAAAACGCCGGGTGGGTGGAAGTTTGGCCAATGAGATTTTTTATTTATTTTTTTTACTACAAAACATAATGCCCAATAATGCCTCATCCCCACTACATCTATTTTAGAAAACGTCCAATAATGTCTCATTGCTGACTGAGCTGCTACATGACGTAAAACGCCCAATGATGAATATTGCCCACTACACATGTTCGTATCAAACTGTTGTTTTCTTTAGTTAAACCATTATATTATAAAGTTTTCAACATATGTTATGCAAAACATGCAGTTTCATGTTTTTTTATTAAAATACACTTTGAGCGGTTGTTGGCGTATGAGGAAAAAATAGATGAGAAAATGGCCAGCTTTTTAAATTTATATAATCTTAAAATGAATGGTCGGTGGCTGTCACATCACAGCCACCGCCATTCTTTATATATAAGTATTTATCGCTTGATAAGAACCAATCTCTAAGTTTGCTGTGGCGGTTGTTTCCTCAAAGTCTCAACTTTTTTTTTGTTTGCACCTTTTAATGTTATCATGACTCATGTCTGATTCATTAATTAAAATTAAATATATACACATAATTAGTCAATCTTAATAAAAATAATATAATCAAATCATTACTTCACTTACATTTAACATACTAATTTACTCAAAAATAGCTTTTTTGTTTTTTTAATTATACACTAAAAAACTTTGTAACGACTCGATATTATTCTTGGTATATTATGATTTATTTTGTAGGTATTTTCTTTTGTTTCGGTTGCTATAACGATTAGTCGTATTATATAGGTAACTTACCAATCACGTCCGCACCGCATCTCCCGTCGTAACACGTGGGTTAAAAAACTAGCATCTCTTAAAGTTCATGGTCGGTGCTATGACACCACAAAAAAAGCCTACCAAATTTATAAAATGACACAAACAGTCCTTAGAGTTTTGAAATTGACATCTACACCCTTACACTTTCTTAAAGCTTTATAAAATGTCATTTCACCCCTTGAGTTCTAACTTTTCAAATTTACCCTCAGTATAAATTCACATTTTGACACAATTTTTTTAGGAAATGATTGGGGTCAAATTTACCCTCAGTATAATGTTTTTAATGCTCATTTTTATGTACGTTTTCAGTTAGTCTACATTTTGACATTTTCGTGTGCATGTCGGTATAAATTCACGTTTCAGCTTAAATGATATAAATTCACGTTTCGAGATATTTTTTTTTTCAGAAATTAGTTTGGTCAAATATAATAAATTTTCATGCTTATTAATGCATACATTTTCGGTTGGTCTACGTTTTGACGTAAACTTTGTTCGGTAACGAGTCGGGTCAAATATAATACATTTTCATTCGACAGTATAAAATTCGAGTTATTGTACGTTTTGTCGCTGCTAAGTATCGTGCGGTTTCGATTGGTATACGTTTTGACGTAAACTTAAAACGCTTTTTATTTGTTTTATAATTTGAAAACTTTTTTTTCAATCTATTTTAAACGATTTCTATTTATTTTTTTCACTTGATTCGAAGTTGGTGATAACCACTTTGCATGTCTTTCTTAGAGAACATCTCCGTTTCTGACACTTGGTTAATTAAATATCCAATGCCGGGAATTGGAAACATGTATCTAATGCTAATCATGTTGATGACGTGACTATCTACCACATTATTTAGCTTCCAATTTTTTGTCGTGACGAAAGCAGACACAACACGTAGACTAATGACGAAAGTAACGTGTGTAAGAAGGTAAAAAACCTGTGACATACGTAATGTCACGTGTGCGCCGCACATGTTATTGCCATCATTGCTACACGTGTAATGAAGTCACAAACGTGACGTTGCCGCCGCAACGCGCGGCACGGGTCAAAATTCTAGTATATACAAGAAACAAATAAATGGGGAAGGATCCACTAAAAAGTGGATTTTGCCTAAGTAGCCTAAGAAAGATTGTGATAATGACATGTGGCACTCCTAATAAGTAGGAATGAAGGACATTTTGGTCCTTATAAATAGGAGTGAAAATGACATGTGGCACCCCTTTTGTTTTTAAAAAATATAAACAAAAAAAATCTAGTACAAAAAAATCTAGCACAAAAAATGTAGTACAAAAAAATATAGCACAAAAAAATCTAGTACAAAGAAATATAACACGGAAAAATTTAGCAAAAAATGTAGTACAAAAAAATCTAGCACAAAAAAATTGAGGAAAAAAATTTAAGACAAAAAAATTCAGCACAAAAAATTTAGCACAAAAATATAGTATAAAAATTCAGCACAAAAAATGTTATATACCATAGAAATACAACACATTTAAGTGGGTTTTTTTAGTCTTCATATTTTATATAGCAATATGGTACTCAAATTAAAGATAAAAAGACGCTCGATTTTATGGTGAAATTTTTATGAAAAAATAATGTCGTATAAAAAAGTTATGAACATTTAAAAAAAGAGGGTGAAATATGCATGTGACTTGCATGTGGAGAGAGAAAGTCCATAAATAGGATTTTCCCAAGATACCCCTGCACTCCTCCTTTCTCCTACCCTTTCATCTTAACCATTGATTTGAAAAATGAATGGTTAAGATTCCTTCTTAGGCTACTTAGGCAAAATCCACTTTTTAGTGGATCCTTCCCCACAAATAAATATGCTTAATTTGTAGTTGTGTTGTATTTCTTCACACATATTTATAACTTCACATTCTTTTAGGTGTAAAGATGACAAACGAAAAATATGCATTTTCAATTTTTATAAAATATTCATTATTTTTGTCTATCAAGAAATAAATGGTGTCTCGCTAACCAATTAGAGAAACAAGAAAGAGCTTCATGTCCAAATTAAAAACTTTAGCCGCTATTTTTTTAACAGCTAAATATTACACTTCCTAATTATTGAACTCATGATCTCCTCCTTTCTAAACACCTTTGAAAGATTTCCTTCTGTCACTAGCCAAAAAAAAAAAATCGGTTTTACACAAAGGATGTCCCTGATCCCCAAAAAAAAATTTGAATACTCCTGAATTTTTGGGCTAACTCCGCTACTTATTTTACTATACGTTAAGTAATGCGATATTATCAAAGGATGTCCCTGATCTCTAAAAAAAATTGAAATACTCCTGAATTTTTTGGGCTAGCTCCGCCACTTACTTTACTATACGTTTAAGTAATGCGATATTATCTACGACTCTTTTAAAGTTCGATAAAAAGCAGCGAAACGTCAAAGAAGGTGATGTAATATTACGTGACCCATAATCCGTCCACTTCAAATTGTGGATGAAGTATCCATTTTTTATTATGGAAATGTATCAAACTTGATTTCAATATGGAAATGTATCAAACTTGATTTCAAAATTCGACTGTCTTTTAGTTTTTTCTTTAATTATATGATGAGGTGATGTAACAGAATTAACGATATCACACGGATCATTGGGTAAAACACAAGAAAGAAAACTTAATTAATAAGAAATTCGTGGGTTATTCATCCATTTATACACTTGATTAGATGTAATTTAATTTTCTAATTATCATATTTAATTTATTTGTTATCGGTTCATTCGATTGATGTTAAATGGTTAGTATCTTTTGTATAAACAGCTTATTGTAATCTTGAAAGGTCATTCAGTAAAATAATTATCTTTGTATAGAGTATCATGTGCGTTTATCAAAGTTTGTTACAAAATATCTAGCACTTATCAAAGTTTGAATAGGGGTCGGATTGCGTGCAAATAAAAGTTAATGTGCGAATGGTGCGAACAAGTAGCGTAATTATGCTACACAAATTTTCAACTAGCGTATTAATAATTACACTACTTGTAGCTAGTTGAAAATTAAGTAAATTGCAATTTGTCATCTTGTGGTTTACCTCAAATTGTAATTTGAAACCCTATCTTCCATTTTTTTGCATAATGTGTCCCTATGGAGGATCTTAGAGAACCTATTCTTTGTTGTTGAATACACAAACCAGTGTGGAATCCAAGTTTGTATGCAAATCGATGCAAGAACACAATCAAATACAAAGAAATATATCACACTCAAAGCTCAAGTATTGATTTCAGCAGAGTAACAATACAAAATACAAGTGTTTTGCTTACATCGAAATAGACCATACAATAATGAAACATAACGAAATAAGAGAGAAGCCATCGAAATACATAGGTTTGTATCGAAATAGACTATTTGATAAGTCTATTTCGATGTCAACTATGCTTCTATTTCCCAAGCTCTTATGTTTGTATCAAAATAAGTTCACATTGTTAGATATTTTAGTATAATCGGGATTGACTTGGTGATCTAAACGGATAATAATACACATCAAGCAAGTTAGGAGGTGCGGGAGTGCACGCTTGTTTGAGTTATTATAATTCGAAATGTACGGACCAAGCTCGTACTCTACGGGGGTTCCAAGGGGCAACGCCCCCTTGGCGGGGGTCCGGGGGCAGCACCCCTGGGAGCAGAGTCCAAGAGGCAGCAGCCTCTAGCGGGGTCCAAGGGGCAGAGCCCCTGGCTCAGAAAATTAAATTGCCTTAATGAAATTGCATCAAAAAAAATTAATTTTCTGGGAAAAAACATAATTTTGAAATATCAAATTATGCCAGTTTTTGTGGCAGTTATGTTTTTATTTTGACATAACTGCCTTATGGCAGTTGGTAATCCCTAACCTAATTTCATAGACAGTTTTCTCCTTGATCATTCTTCTCCCTGGTTCAAAGAATTCACGCACAAAACATACCCTAGTTCAATTCTCGAAACTCAGAGTTGTATCCGATTGAATTATTCGGGTGAACCACCGAAATAATTTGATTTGAGAGTGACATCACGCCTCTTTGATCATCCGGCAATCACAAAATTCCCCAACACACATGCTTCTATTTCGAAGCATTGAATTTCGATACATTAGCTCTGTCTTGATGCCATTCCTATTTCGATGAAATTCATTTATCATTCACTAAACATACTGGCATATTGTAATAGGAGGATGTCATATATGTTGGTCATGAATCGAATCGAACCGAATCGAGCCACATCCACACAAAAGTGCATCAACAAACTCCCCCTAGATGATGTTGGTGATGGTTCGTTCTTCACGATGCAGGATCTTCAAAAGTCTTCACGTGTCAAAATCAGGAGGTGCATCAATAAACTCCCCCTTGAATGTTGCTCGTGAATCTTTGATCTTCAAAGTTTCAGATCCTTGTGGTGTTGATGAGTGGTTAGTTGCAACTTGTCTTCAGCCATGTTCTCTTTGCCTTTAGCTGGTTCGAATGCCACATCTACACACACAACAGAACTAAACGCATAATGAGAACAACCGCTAGAGATATAATTAATCTTAGAGAAATTTTCAAAGGAAAACCTCACTAAGGTTTAACTTTAACATTATAAGCAGCCAACACATATGAGACCAACTCTCATTCAACTACCAACCGACAATATTTGAAAGTTTTCAAAATTGTTCAATTTTAGAATGAAACTTTCAAAACTTGTTAACTTCGACCGTTTATGAATATGCTTGTTTTCCGGTTTTCAATCAGGTTTTAGGTGGATAGATTCGAGTTCCAACATCGGTTAAATAAAAATGAATTGGAAGCAAAATCTTTTTGGTTTTTATAAAGTTTATATTAAAACACACCTAAAATCTTTTTGGTATTTTTGAATATTTCAAATGTAAAACAGAAAGCAATAAATAAATATATACAGGCATGCAAAAACAGAGAAATGTAAATAGATATTTACAGACGTTCTTTTTGTGAGTTTCGAGTGTAAGAGAATCATATCTGTGTACGGTCATGTCTAAACACAACTTTTGTTAGTATATTTTACAATTTAGATAAGCATCCTATAATGATTATCGATATATTTGTCCACTTAAACTCAACAATCAGATGTAAGCATAGTTTGGGGATATGTTTAGGTATAATTTATACTTACCAACCGGTGTTCATCCACACACGACACATTCCCGTATCAAGGTATGCACGAGAGTTCATCTTGCTGGTGAGTATACCATTTATCATACGTTTTGATATATAAGATGTGAGATACTCACTTATTTTATGGATGAAAACAAGCCCTATGTGATAGAATCACTTATTGATGAAGAACTTGATTTTCAAAGCATGCAAGGCACGAGAGAAAGTTCGTGAACATTTTAGTACCATCGTACCGACAAAGAGACGAACTTGACTCTCGGATGATAGATGTGATTTAGAATCACTTATTGCGGGGTGAATGTGTTATGTTTATCACTTACTGATGGTCGTATGCATCATTTACATGAATGTATGGCATCATGGAAGTTCTAGACTTGCGTCCTCGTTGTTTTTGGTAAAAGAAACAACCATGATACCCAGATGATAAACAACATAAAGACCACGAATCTCTGAACCTCGGCAATCTATCAAACGGAATTTCAATACCATGACCATATGCCAATGAGCGGTTCCCACACGGTCTTCAGTCAATTATGTTTATATCGCACTGCACACTTTAAAATGATTGTGAGCCTACCGATACATCTTATATAGAGTTGCTTATCATTTTAACGTTTAAGCTTTAAGTACGTTTCGATAGGCCTACTGATGTATCATCATTTTCTCTTGTTCACACCAAGAATCTCATTTTTTTATTTTTTTCTATTGTTTTTTTTTATTTTTGTAATTTTACAATGTTTTTTGTTTTTAAGATTTTTCAATGTTTTTTTATTTTTAAGATTTCTTGAAATTACTCCCCTAAAATGCAAAAAGTAAGATAACATAGTTTTTCATGCCTTTGTGGTTTTAGAGCATTCAGAGCATTCACATCCAAACCATCAAAATATGTGATGGGTAGTTTTTATATTATAAAGGGTATAAAAAATGGTTGTGAGTGGAGGAGAGAGAAAATGTTACTGTTCATCTGTATATTTGGGGGGACACGGTTCACCCAGTATAATTTTTTTAATATATATTGAAAGTGGTTGTGAGTGAAGGAGAGAGAAAAATGTAATGATAATATTATTTAATTGAAAATGAGAGAGAAAAAATATTTGTTTTTAGTGAAAATATATTGATATAGAAGTTGTTTTTTAGTGGAATGTATATATAATTTGATGGATTGGATGAGAATGCTCCTCTTAAGTATTGTATCATACTATAGAGGAGGGGCGGTGGGAATGGATGGTCAAATGTTGTGTTTGTACTTTGTCATCGTGACAAAAAATAAACAACATACAAATCCAGTCATCGTATGTTTCTAAGTATTTGTACCTTTACATTATTTTATCGTCGAATATGTAGTTAGAGCCTATACATTCTCGTCTTTTGGTAAGTTGATAAGGTTTAGAAGTTATTTTTATCTTCAAATTTAGCGACGGTGTTTACAATTTAATGCATATTGGCAACCTACCACACCTTTTAATACTTTTATTTTGTATATGGAGAGAGGCAGTGGCGAAGCTTGGATTTTTCGGCCGAGGGGATGAAAACATATATACCCAAAAATTTCTATAGAATACCCAAAAATTTCTATAGAACCGGGGGGGTGAAAACGTATATACCCACAAATTTCTATACGAAAATTACATATATAACACTACTGAGCGAAAAATCCCGGGGGGCGGACGTCCCCCCCCCCCCCCCCCCCCCGGCCCCTCACATGATGCGCCACTGGAGAGAGGCATTGGGAAAGAAGACCAGAAATAATCACTTGTGTAAACGTTTGTAGCTTGTCAAAACAAACTGCTACGAATAACTCTTTTTCGTTAAAAAAACATAGATTACATTCAAGGCATGTCGTGCTACCAATGTTATATTATTTTGTGAGAAGTTGGTCGCTAAGTTGATAAAGTCAAATCAATTATGATATTTAGTTGTTAATAACATGTTCAACGGTACTTCATGTTAGAGTCTAGAAAAGTATTTAAATGCGGAGTTGTGATTACAATAAAGCGGTCGTAAAGAATATGTCATACTCATATGTAATGTCTAATAGTTCTTATATCCTCCGATAGAGATGGGCAAATCGGGTTTTTTTATGCCCGGAACCGGTTCCTAACCGTACCCGATGTAAGATTAAATATTTATTTATTTATATTTAATCTAGTAGCCATCATTATCATTTATATAATATAGATCAAAATATATTAATAACCTATTAATAATTAGTTGGTAATTGTTGATGGACCATATTACCTTTATTAACTAATTGGGTTTCCTCTTGGGTGTATAAATGTCACGACCCCCGACCCACCCTGGACGGAATCGGGAGCCGCGAACAGTCAAGTGGTACCGGTGATTATTTTGAAAAATATTGCAGCGGAAATTTCATCAGGACCGTGAGTTAGGAAAAATATCAGAGTTTAGAAACACCGGATTTTATTTATTAAATAGATGGAATAAATCCATGTTTTACAAAGGTAGCTTTATTAAAGATAAATTTTATTAAATACAACAATATTTCTTAATTTTGATTTAATTAATAAATAAGCCACTTCTTGATGCCTTTCAGTGCCGTATCCATCTCTTAATCCAATCTACTGTAATTACCTGAAACATGTTTTAAAAAGGTTTTGTCAGCGGGAAATACTGAGTGAATCATTCTATTTACTAAAATGACACATTTGTTATAATTTACAGTATTAAGAGCGATTACAATGTTTCTAATATCAAACCAACTACCCACGGTATTTGTCACTCGACCGAATCTGTGACTATGGTCATATCCCCCAATTGGCTGCCCCAATGGTGACGATTATCAAGTAATGTATACAAAACCCCACATACCGGCTGTAACTTGGTGATTACAAAGACTTAATCCCCGTAATTATAACTTTTGAAAATAAACATGATTTGGAAAGTAATTTGATAAAAAGAGAATAACTCACCTTATAATCATGCAGATTCATACGGACAAAGTTTAGTCTACAGATAAGCCTTGATATATTGCAGATTTATAAAGACAGAGCCTAACCTACTGATTAGCCTTTTTATCCTAAGTTTAATAACAAGCACACAATTCTGGGTTAGTAATCAATCCAGCATTTACGATAACTCACGAGATCAACCATCACAACGAGTGACAAAGTGCTATGCTTAACATCTGTCGAATTAACGACTAATGACAAAGCATCACCCTAATGTGGGCAGCACTTAAACACCCGTTGAGTACATTGATCGATCGGAAAATGAATCGTAGCAGCGATTGTGCTAATACCCTGATTGCGGCTTCGATTAGTGAATCGTATGTGTTAATTGCAGTAAACAGAGCATAACTTGGTGTATTTTGTGAGAATTTACGTCGTTTCAGTGGCCAGAATCAAGTCCCAAAGTCGTCTATTTATAGCTGAAATTCGACCCCCTCGCGTGGCGCGACAGGGAGACATGTCTCCGTCGCGTGGCGCGACGGGACACCTTTTTCCATAGGGTTGCCACGTTCATGGGTAGGCTAGCTGAGTCGACGGATTGAATAATTTCAATTTTTATAATAAACTGTGATGATAATCGGCAACGGGAAATGCCCCCTCTGAGTTTTAGGGGCCCTGATCCTGATTCTGATTGTTCTGAAATTTGTAGGGTTTATGCAAAATTACTTGGGTGTCTCAATTAAGGTTTCCTCTTGGTTAACTTAAAATAAGAAATAGTATTTTTAATGAGAGTTGTTATATTAGGGATCCGGGTTTATATTTACGGAACGTTTTTAGGACGTTTTTGTGTGAGTCGTTACAATAAATAAGGGGATTATTAGAGAGTTTAAGGGTTAGACAAATTACACAATCACAAACCCTCATTAACATCAATTTCGTATCTCTCTCCCCATAACCGAAATCAACCCTAGTTTCGGTTTCATCACCATCATCACTTTACACCCTAAGGAGGAACCAGATCAAACTGACAACTATGTCGAACTCCGTGGCTGCGTCTCTGACTGGATTCTCTACTGATGCAATCAAAGGTATGTTATTCATGTTTTCCATTTAGTTTAAACAGAACTGATCAACATGTGGTATCAGAGCATATGTTGATAAATCAGTTCTGTTTTCGTATCCATTATTCTGGGATCATTATAAGGAAAACAGAAATTTTAAAGTTTTTATAAAATCTCGGCTGTTAACAGTCCTTGGTACCGAAATCCCTGTTTTCGGGAGAACTATGTTTAATATTTGACTCAAAAATCATAATGGACAAGCCTAATTTCCGAAATCTGTTAATAAAAGTATAGAATTTAAGGTTTCGGATCCCAGATTATGTTTTAAATTTATTAGGGTTCATCACAATGTTCTAAGGAAATTCGAAAATTCCATAAAATTTGGAATATAATTTGGATTAGTGGGTGTTTTAATGATTTTGATCTTAATTTTATCTATTAAATTTTCGGAAACTGTTAATGGATTTTCAGTTATTATTTTCGAAATCTTTTGATAAGATTAGATCAGAAATAAAACAGGAAACACTATCCCACAATCCCTCAAATTTCGATTTTCAGTTAATTATCACAATAAACAGCTGTTAGAAGAGGATTCGAGACCATCAGACTACGACTCGAGACCATCAGATCTCGACTCGAGACTACAAGGTCTCGACTCGAGAACACAAGGTCTCGACTCGAAATCATAAAGGTCATCAAACTTAACAACTCGAGACCAGAAGTTTACAACTCGAGACCATAAGGTCTCGACTCGAGATCATAAGGGCTCAAAACTTCATAACTCAAGACAACAGTTGCGACTCGAGACCATAATCATCACAACTCGAGACTAAGGTTGCGACTCGAGACCATAATCATCACAACTCGAGACTAAGGTTGCGACTCGAGACCATAATCATCATAACTCGAGACCTCACTCGAAACCTCATTATTTTTTAAGCTGTTTAATGTGACCTAAATACTTGGTTTGCTATTAAATACTTGGTTTTGTTTATACTTAATTAATTAATAAGGATCAAATAATGTTTTACAAAACCAAACTAGCTTAACTTGAATGAGCTTCTGATGTATCATTTCTGGCCAAAGCTGATTTAATACATCTATTTATTGTTCAAGTATTATAAAAGGCTATGTTGAGTATGCATTACAAACGTGAAATGTCTTAATTCTGGCCAAAGCTGATTTAATTCATTTATGTTTAGCATGCTTGACAAGTGCATAACTAAAGTGATTGTCTCATTTCTGGCCAAAGTTGATTTGTCACGATTACTTTGCACACATACTTAAATGATTACACTTCTGGCCAAAGCTGATTTGTCTTTGTTTAAGTAGAATTTTACTAAGTCTATTATTTTGATGTTAGTAATAGACATATCACAATTTCTTCACATAATGATCCTTATATTAATGATCCTTAGTTAATTTTATGATCATTTCGTCTGTCTTATTCTTAGTACCCATAATTTCCCTCATTATAATTTTCTTCTACATATATCTCATCCACTCTAATTTCTAAAACTAAAATGTTTGCTTTAATTAAAGTTTCTATTAGAATTAGCTCTTAAACTAAATCCTTGATTATTTCTTAAGACACGATAATCCTATTGCTCTCTTCTGATAAAGATTATAAAGAAGAAAATTAGAGCATGATGATTAGGACAAATCGAACATGATGTCTCTTATGATAATCAAGAACTCTCTAACATAATGTTGTCACTAAAGTTATTTCAGATTAAGTCTTTCCTAAGGCTAATCTCTTATATATGGAATAATCACTAGAACTCCTAAGATGCATGCCTTCTTTTAAAATTCTAAGCTATAAAGTTAAGTGGTATATGTGAATACATAATAATGTACAATACCATGACCCATAAACTTAAGGGCTTACGCATGGAAATAAGTACATTTTCCAGTACATTACATATTAAGATTTTCACTTATACAATTTGATGCCTTATAAATCAACTATAACACTCAAAAATACCAAAGTATAATGAGTGTGTTGATAAGCAACATATGTACAAAGAAATAAATGTTTGAAGCTGGAAAAATAAGTTGTTACTCACCTTACAACCACTTAAAACCTTAAAAGAGGATTGTTCTAAAGTCCATAGACAAATTACAACTGTTAATTCCACCTCTAAGGTTCTTCAAGGGAAAATCTCACTGCATCATTATGTCATTAGACTAGACATAAGCAACGAGACTGTCCATTATTCTAAAGAACAGTTGGTTGAATTAATTAGATAGTCACTTATTAAAGATATTTAAGTCTACTAATTATAATATTCCTATTAACACATGATTAGTTGACTCTAGTTTTAAACGTTTCCTTACCAGAAGTTACCAAATAACTAACATGAGAGTTAGTGACAAAATTAAATGTTAAGGCTATAAGAACAATAATAAGCAGTCTTCTAACAACGTTTTTCGATACCGTATATATATTCTGAGTATTAATCAGAATATAGTATCATAATTAAGCAATGTTATGAAGGTTGTGAGGTTTACATAGTCAACATAAAGTCACACTTATCTTAAACTCTCATCTTATTTGTTCTAAATATCTGGATTGACACATTATTAAGATAAAACTAGATGATACCTTACACTTTCACAACTTTTGTCATCATGCAAATGAAAATTTTGACAAAATTAAAAATGAGACTTACAAATTTCATCCATTATAACCAAATTCATGAGAAATCATGATATGGTTAATGAGGATGATTTCTTATCTAATCTCATTCTAAGTGATTTTAAATCATGACGTTATAGCCCTAAATATTACTTGGCTTAAGGAATAAGTATAGGTCCATCATAAGTCATTCATTGACATTCGTGGAACTTATTCCAAATGGAATATTCAGACATAATTCATTTATCATTTAAAGACTATCTACTTGTATCTAAATTTTGTCGTATATGGCCCATGGTCTTAAAGAAATCTACTCATATATGTGCTTAACATGATTTCTATTAAATATGTCCCTAAGTTTTTATGACATCTGGACATTAAGAAAATCAATTAAAGTCTAACATATATATATGATAGGTTCCCACGTCACATACCTAATTGAAACTTCTCTTGTAGCATTCTAGAGATATTAAAAGATCAGTGGGAGCATTAAGTGTTTTAGAACAACTTGCAATAGTTGCAAGAGGTGGGGGAGTGAAAACTTTACATTACTTCAATTTACACCTCTTGAACAAGACACTGCTCCATCTTGACACTGTTCTATCATAACTTGTCTCCTTAAAATCTAAAGCTACTTTTACAAAAGTTTCATTGTTGCTTAATTGTGGGCACACTTAGATTTCTTATCTAAACTAACATAATCCTCAACAAGAGAAACTACAATGACTAACGTCATTAATATGTTCATTAATATGTTTTCTCTATTAGAATTTGTTTGGTCGTTAAATATATGACCCTAAGCATGCTGAGTTCCTAAAGTTTTCTAAGGTCAGTGGGAGTAGTCAAAGTCCTTATAATGACTTGCAAGGAATACAAGAGGCGGGGGGAAGAGTGTCATTAAATTTCACTCCAAATTTAACTCCAATTATACCTCTTGTACACCATACTGCACCAACTCTTACAAACTTAGAATCCTGAAAATGATAGCAACCTAACCAAGAGCTAATCCATAAAACTGAAACTTCTAATAAAACCCAATAATCAACTCAAGAGGTCATCTAGGTTTAAAAGCCTACTAACTTTGATGATTACATAACCTCCCTAACTGAAGTTGAAATGGATTTTGGAAAAGTTTATTGATCCTATCTCTCCTAATTAAGCCATTAGTGTCAATCAATCTTCTGAATAGAATAAAACTGTTTTCTAGTAAAACTGATTTTATGTGTTCGCATAATGTTTGGGATTTGATTGAATAACCTAAGAGTGTTCATAACTAAACCAAATCTTGATATAAATGTTAAGACACAAAGAAGCATGATTGATTGTCAAAGGTTGTACTCAGGAAGAGATATATTATTAAAGAATCTTTATTACATATCTAACAAAAGATTTCTTTTAGGATCATCACTGCTCTAGTAGCTTATAATAGTTTTGAGCTACATTAGATGAACATTAAAACAATTTTCCCTAACAACTGGCTGACATATTTACATGTTCATAAAACAACCTGAAAGTTCTAAACTTAAGGTTAAAGAACAGTTTGTCTATAAGCCAATAAAATCCATGTATGGTTTAATGCAAACATCATAATGTGATGAAATCTTAACGAAATTATTTTCATCAACAACCAAGTGGAATAATGTACCTACCTCAAGATGAGTGGGAGCAACTGAGATAAACTTGTCTATATAGATGATATTCTTTTGACAAGTAGATGTTACATAAGTCAAAGCATTATTAACACAAACTTTGATATAATAGATCTCAGAGATATCTTTTACATAATAGATATCATAATATGTTGAGATAGACCTAATGGGACATTACTTCCGTTCCATAAGTTTAACATTAAATTGGTCCTTACATATGTAACAAACAATACTGCTCTCCTTTAGAGGATAATAGGATAAATGGGATTATTTACTTATGCTTCATTAATTAGAAGTCTTATGCAAGTTTAAGTCTATACTCGTTTAGATATTACTCACATTGCAACACACTAGATATGTCTAGATAAAAGTGAAGCATCTAATAGAGTATTACAATATCTTTAAAAGAAACGAGAGGCTATAATTTAAAGAAGAAGTGAGAACTAAAACCGGTTGATTACTTTAACTTTGTAATGTTCAAAGATGACAAAATGTAATTTCGGGTATATCTTTATGTCAACAGACAAAACCTATCTCATGGAGGAGTCATAATAAACTGATAACAACATAAGTTATAACGGCATAATATATTGTTGATCACAAAGCAATAGTCACTAAATGTTGTTGGAAATTTATCAGTGGACTCATGACTTTATTAACTCCATATAATTAATATATTGAAGACTTGTTGTGATAAAGTCAGCTACCATGTCTCCTTGAACAGTAACAGTTCGAGAGGTGCTGCATTAGATTTCGATACGCAATTAATTATTCGTTTATGAACGAATTGAGGAAACTAAATCTTTGTATCGAATGCATTCGTGATATGCTTAAGGATCCTATAACTAAAGGTCTATTACCCATAAGTCTTATTAAGAGTGCTCATAAAAGAGACGGGTTTTAGTTGATGACCATGTACAACTGCATATCGTACTATGAATGACTAACTATTAATTAATTTTCCTCATCAGTTTGATTTTGTATGTCTCTTACATATGTTCTGCCGGTGTAATGACATATAGACAACTATAAATACAAATCAAACGTTAAAGGGCTTACATATTTTGATCATAACTGTTAGGTTTTAAATTAAGGCTATAGTATGACTAATGGGGGTCCTGAGTCGCATAATGATTCAACGGCTGTATTTCTCTGCTATAGTACTTGTTTGAGGCTAAAATGAGTATTAACTTCTGATCAGACTAATCTAATACTCATGATAAATGATTATTCGGCTAAGTGGGAGAATGTAAGATTAAATATTTATTTATTTATATTTAATCTAGTAGCCATCATTATCATTTATATAATATAGATCAAAATATATTAATAACCTATTAATAATTAGTTGGTAATTGTTGATGGACCATATTACCCTTATTAACTAATTGGGTTTCCTCTTGGGTGTATAAATAAGGGGATTATTAGAGAGTTTAAGGGTTAGACAAATTACACAATCACAAACCCTCATTAACATCAATTTCGTATCTCTCTCCCCATAACCGAAATCAACCCTAGTTTCGGTTTCATCACCATCATCACTTTACACCCTAAGGAGGAACCAGATCAAACTGACAACTATGTCGAACTCCGTGGCTGCGTCTCTGACTGGATTCTCTACTGATGCAATCAAAGGTATGTTATTCATGTTTTCCATTTAGTTTAAACAGAACTGATCAACATACCCGGTTCTTGACTGAGTTTGAATGGAACCGATTCTTATAAGAACCGGTTCCGGTTCCTACCCGGTTTCAAACCAAAATTACCGGAACCGTAAGTAACCGAATCCGGGTAGATTGTAACGGGTTCCTCGGAGGAACCAGTTCCTCCGGTTAACTTCCAGAAAAAGCTGCACAACCTGTCGGAATCGATTCCAACGGCTATAATGCTGTTAGAAATCGATGTATTGCCATTAAAATTGGTTTCAAGTATTTATATGCCTATCACCATCAAACAAAACTTACTCTCACTCAAATTGGTTTCAACTTTCAAGTTACACCTCAAATCGGTTATGGCGTGCAATGATGAAGTGGTCATGGTTTTGGAAACCAAAAGAAACCCCGAAGTTTGGAAGCACTTTGACCTGTGCTTAATGACCGATAGCCATGAGATGGCACGGTGCAAAGGTTGTGGCAAGTTCATGAAGGCTACTGCAAACTCGATGATTAAAAAACACACCGACCGTCATTGTCCGGTTACAAAGGCTAATGCGAAGAAAAGTGAAGGCGATGAATCATCCGGAACCGGTTCTTCGAAGGTTTAGTGTGTTTATGTGATGTTGGTTTGGGTGTGTTTTATGTTAATGTTATGTTTAGTTATGATGTTTGGTTTTATGTTAATGTTATGTTTTAATGTAATGTAATGTTTGGTTTTAATGTAATCGGTTTTATTTTAATCCAGCGGGTTATTTTGTTTACGAATTAACCTGTTGTTCCTGGTAGGAACCGGGTAAGAACCTACGGCTTTTTTGAACCCGGAACCGGTTCTTCTATACAGCAGGTAAGAACTGAAACCGGTTCCAGGTCGAGTCTACCGGGTCGGGTTTGGAACCGGTTATTATGCCCATCTCTATCCTCCAACATTATATTGCCAATATGTATTATAGTTCTTTCTCGACCTCCAAGAATCCATTGTATAAAAATAAACGAGAATGCATATATTAAGTATAGTATGCTTACATGTTTATCTTCACATTAACATCAAAAATCCACATTACGTGATCCAAAGTTGGTATATATGCGACACTTGATATACATATCATGTATCGGAGACACAATCATGTCCAGCATTGTGGTTATATGTGTTATGTTTTCTGACGTGATGTGGCTGTACGTGTAACACGATTATAAAAGTTTAGCACATCCTCAAAAAAGACTCCTTTCATGATTTTCAATTTAAACTTTATTATATTCAACTAAAATTGATGTAATCAATTACACCTATAATTTCAAGTCCTAATCAATGGCCAAAGGAACATAAAATTATGACTAACTCTGACAATATTATTAGATCAAGAAAACTGCCTCAAAAACTTGATTCTTACAATCCAAAATACCCAATATGATATTTATAAGCTAATTTATGATATTAGACTTATACTAGAATTGCTCATATAATTATTCTTTAAACATCTAAACCTAACTCGTTTAGGATGCTAGATGATCAATTAATAAGGACATGATGATTAGACCTAATAACGTTATTATTAAATGTACATAATTATCCACTCCATAATAGCATTCTTTGCCTTGCACGACAAGTCGGTTTCTTCAGTGTTTGGAATTTCCAACATCATTTATCAAGAACCATAAACTATGATAACCATTTTGTCATTCATTTTATCCATAAATCTAACTAACTAATATATAAAATACAACAACATAGTTTTCAATTTATCAACTAAACGTTAATTCACATAGCTGATATGGTGCTTAACTTTGGCAACCTTATAGACATCGTGTTCGATTGTTGGCTATCGTTGGTAGGTATCAAACCTCTACAGTATGGACCCCAAACCACCAGAAAACCACATTCTTAATATCCGAATCATAACTTTCCTATCTGGTGTTACAAAACTTTCCTATCTGGTGTTACAAAAAGGGAAGACAGTGAAGATAAAAACTCACTTAAAAGTGCACATTGAATAAAAGAAACATGGGTACAACAAAGATAGGCCACTACACGGTATTAACATGCTAATATTATCTGTATCAAGGCAAAGTTGTATCATTTCATGTGATTTTTTCTTCTTTTTCTTCATTTATTTAGGCTTTATTGCTTTTGATGTTACACAAAGAGACCATGAGTGACAAGAAACTATATAACGAGCGTGTCCTTTAGTGGCGGATCTAGAAAATAATTAAGGGGCAACGTTTCAAAAAAAAAATTCTATAGGGGCAGCAAAATAAAAAAAAAAGTCAAACTTTCAAAAAAAATACACTACCACCGGAGTGTTAAGGGGTAGCGGCAAGGTCTACCCCTTGTTCTAAGGTATATCCGCCCCTAGTGTCCTTTTGTTTTATCTAGCCTAAATTTGATTTTCTTTTAAAACATTCCGAAGTCTCATAACTTATAAGAAAATTTCGGATTTATAACAAGTGCCTAAATTTGATTTTCTTTTAAAACATTCCGAAGTCTCATAACTTGACAAGATAATTAATTCCGAATTGACTTTTAAAAAGATATATACATATAGAATTAAAAAAAAACAAATTGCATGCATGGTGACTTGGTGGATTTTTCTATATATTCTAATCTCTTTCCTAAGTTAATTAATGACAATTGAAGGTTAGACCGAGTGTAAATATAAGACTAGTAGTTGGATACTTATTCAAGATTGGTTTGCTAAAAATTCAAAACAATTTGAGTTTAGACAAGATTGGTTCTAAATTAAAACTTATTTAACAAGTGAAATCAAGCTTGAACTTCACTTGTTAACCCGAGCCTGAATCAAGTCTTTTATTTATTATAAGTGCACTTTTATAAAATAAATATTATTATACATAAACTTATGAGTTATGATAAAATAAGTAAAAGAATAATCTATATTTTGTTATTTATAAGATGAAAATTATGTATGTATATGAACTAGTGGGATTCTCTTTTGCTCTGCCAGCGGAAATTTGTCAGTATCGGTTTGTTATCGGTACAGTACCTTGAATTGTTGTAGTTTACGACACAAAAAAAAATTACTTTTAACACAACTCCGTTCGTTACGGTACATGTGCTCGGATATTGTAGTTTACAAAAAGAAAATTACAATGATTTCATTACACAAATTTGTTTGATGTAACCCAGAATAGAAGTCATGTAACCATAAATAAAGTCGTGTTTTACATCAATCGCAAATCATAAAAACAAATGTTGATACCGGTTCCCAAAATACAGACACCGGTATTGATGTTCGGTCGGTATCGGTTTCGTTCGTCACGATACCAACATTTGGTATAGCCTACGTACCAAAAATTACTATATTTCAAACACAACTCCGCTTTCAATAAAATCTATGCTGGAGTATCGAGAGCCAAAAAATAAAATAAACATGGTTTATGGAAAAGAACTAAATAAGCTAAAAACATATATTATGTATAGCATGTGGGTGAAAGTGAAATTAAAAAAAAATAAGTTACTATTTCTTTCGTTAATCGATACTAAATGTTACATAGTAAATAGTTATATCGAAGTTGAGCTTTAATAAGCTTTATCATGGTTGCAAAAATCGCGACTAGCCGGCGATTAATCGCCGACTAGTCGCTAGTCGCCCATCAACTGAGTAATTTTCAGCTAATCAGTAAAAAAATCGCTAGTCGGCCTAGTCGGCCCTAATCGCGACTAGTCGGTCGGGAAAAATCGGAAAAAATCGGGAAAAAACAAAAAAAAATCGGAAAAAACACATATTCCGGCCAAAACCTCCCAGATTCCGGTCAAAATTTGTCCACTTAAAAAATTACGTATAAAAATATATGTATATATGTATAAAAACTTAAAATTATACATAAAAAGTCCGATCCAATTAATCCCGATTAATCCCGAGTAGTCGCTAGTCCCTACCTCACCGACCCGCTAGCGACTAGCGAGTTCTCCAACCTTGAGCTTTATACATGGATTGAAACAAGCGGAGCTTGATCTCGTACTTTAATCGACTTGTTGTCTTTTAGTAGTTTTAACTTTGAAGCGTATGAATCATATTTTTGAATGATGTAATCCAGCATATAAAATATAGTTATATTGGGTAAAGATCAAATAGGAAGTTAATTTTCGCTAGGAAGGATAGGAAGCCATAGGATTATGACATGTGGCAAATTTTAAAATAAAGAGAAAGGGTATTTTAGTCAATCCAACTCCTTCTTCTTCCTTTTTCAAAACCCAGTAAATTCAAAAACCCATCATTTTCAAAATCCACCATCTTCAACTATTTCTTCACTTTCTATCTCAATAATCACTACATTATAGTGCGATTTTCATCACAAATCAATGATTCAGAACCCGATCAACGTGTTCTTCAGCTTTTTTTTTTTGAAGAAAACCCAGTTTAATTTCATAAAAAAAATCTCGTTTTTTCCGGTGATTTTGGAGATAATCACTCGATTCGTTCGATTCGAGCATTGATAAGTGTTTCTATCATTCAAATTCCGTCAATTGATGAAGAAATTGGCTTCGATCCATGTAAGAAATTCTTTAAATTCATTTTCATGATCTGGGTTTTTGATTTAGTCATTGCGTTTTACGATCTTTGCGGGGGTCCGGGGGCGGCAGCCCCCGGTAGCGGGGTCCCAGGGGCGGCAGCCCCTGGCGGGGTCCAAGGGGCAGAGCCCCTGGCTGGGGTTGAGCTGCCAGTAATTCGTAGACAATTCAGACAGTTCATAGTGACAGACAGTTTTATGTGTCCATTGCGTTTTAGAAATAAGAGAGTTTTATGTGGTTTCTGGCTATTGCGTTTTAGAAAAAACACATTTTTAAGTGTTTTTAGTCATTGTGTTTTAGGTAAAACACATTTTTTAGGTGTTTTCAGTCCATTGCGTTTTAGAATGAGTCATTTTTAAGTGTTCTCTGGCCATTGCGTTTTACATATAAGACATTTCTTTGTGTTTTTGGTGCATTGCGTTTTAGGTAAAACACTTTTTTATGTGTTTTCAGTCCATTGCGTTTTAGAAAACATACATTTTAAGTGTATTCTGGCCATTGCGTTTTACAAATAAGTCATTTTTTGTGTTTTTTGTGCATTGCGTTTTAGGTAAAACACATTTTTATGTGTTTTCTGGCCATTGCGTTTTACAAATAAGTCATTTCTTTGTGTTTTTGGTGCATTGCGTTTTAGAAAAATGTCATTTTTTAGGGTTTTTTTTTCATTGCGTTTTACGATACTGGGGTTTTTTCTATTGCGTTTTACGCAACTGGGTTTTAAATTTTTTTTTTCAAAATATAGCAATAGTATACTCGTTTAAAGATAAAAAAACGCTCGTTTTTTTGGTGCAATTTTTATAAAAAAATAATGTCGTATGAAAGAGTTATTAACGTTTAAAAAATGGGGGGGAATTGGAGGAGAGAGAAACTATTGGCTTGGATTGACTAGATTGCCCCTGAAAAAAGTCACGCGCCTCTTTTTTTACTTTCAATTTCCCTGATTTAATCTTAGCCCTTGATTAAGTAAATGGATGGTCAAGATCACTTCCTAGCCTTCCTAGCCAAATAAACTTCCTATTATATCTCCACCCTAGTTATATTTTATATTTTTCTAATTTTTATAAGACCTAAAAATATAGTTTTATTTTATATTTTTCTAATTTGTAAAAGACCTAATAAAGTAATATAGGTTTATTTTATATTTTTCTAATTTGTAGAATACCTAATAAACTAATAATGCATTAATGCATATTTGTACTTTGTAGAACTACTAATAATAACTAGAGGTGCACAAACCGGTTAATTTTAATAATCGGTTTGGTTAACCAGTTATACCGGTTAATTTGACTTTTTGACTTTAACCGGTTAATGCTTTAACCGGTTATTACTTTAACCGGTTATTTTTTTAACTGGTCCGGTTAATTACTTTAACCGGTTCGGTTAATTAACCGATTATTTTCGGTTATTAACCGGTTTTTTTGCCTTTTTTTTGAATTTTTCGGTTATTTTTTCGGTTAACCAGTCTATCGGTTAAAAAACCGGTTTAAAAAAACCGGTTAATAACCGGTTATTATACTAAACACTTATAACCGGTTACTAACCTACGGTTAAAAATAACCACTAACCGGTTATTCCTAAATCGGTTATTAACCGGTTACGGTTTCGGTTAATAACCGATTACGGTTAATTAACCGGTTATTTTGTGCACCTCTAATAATAACAGAAGTTATTGGGCTAGCCTATCAGGGCCCTGAGTTTTTTTACCGGACTGATAATGCACGATGAACCAAGCCCACCAAAGCCCACATTATCTGAGTTTGTTAAACCGGTGTGAACTTGCTTCTTGACTAATTTTTAATAGAACTTCAATTATTAACATATATAGGATAAGGGGAGGGTTTAAATGAGAACGCTAAATATTGTGAGAACCGTGAGAACAAATGAAAAAAACGCGAGAACTTGGTCAAAAACAAATCAAATTCAAAAAAAATTTATACACTTGTCATTATTATTGAAATACAATGTTAGAAATTTAATTTACATGTTTAAATTTACGTGAATTCGTAAATAAAGAAAATTTACACATGTGTAAGTTTGCCATTTACACGTGTGTAAATCTGTAATATTTACACATGTATAAAAAATCTAAAAAGAGTGATTTTTAAAGGAGAAACGAATTATTTGATGTTGTAAATTCTTTTTTCGATGTTGTATCTTAATTACAATGAGGTTTGTATTAAAAAATTTGGTTTTGATTGGTGTTCTCATTCATTCTCACGGTTCTCGCAATATTTAGCGTTCTCAAGATAACTCTCCCCTATAGGATAATATGTTTATTATTTTAGATTAATCTACGAAAAAGATAGTAAATTACATGGATCTTCTCTCGTTTATTGAAATTTCACCTTTTGTTCTTAAATTCAAGAAGTTATACATATTGGCCATGACCCTATTATACACTCGACCATCACAATTATTGCTTTTGTCCTTGTGATATTGATGTATGTTACTGTTTAATATTAGGGTAAATTACATATTATGTGTGTGTATGAGTGTTGGCCTTAATTGTTTGATCAAAGTTTGATTTTAGAAGATACGGGTCAAAAGTGTAAATAGTTTATATTACGGTTACAAAATACAAAGGCTAAAGGTGGCAAACCAGAAATGATAACCACCACACCAAGGGTTGCGAAACCCCTTGGGTCCAGTGGCGGAGGTAGTGTTATATTAGGGATAGCACGGGCTATGGCTCAACCTCGTATTCGTAGTGTAAATATACCCTTCAACTTCGTCTACGTAGTGTAAAATTTTTGTTTTTTTTTCGGTTTTTGTAACACCTCGAAAATTCATGTCCTATAATGTGTAGACACGTGGCATATGTTTAAACGTGTGAAAGAATATTATGAAAGGACTAAAGTTGACAAACATGGAAAGTATGTGAATATACGTATTCTAAGTGTCAACAGTGAATAAATATGTTGTACATTAACCCTACATGATGTTTATAACGTCAAACGAATAAATCATGGATCATGCGAAGCTAAAAGTGAGAGATTACAAACTACAGGGGTTAAATGTGTCAACATGTTTAAAGAAATACCTCTGAGTGACCTTTTGACAAACCCGAAGCTTTGTAACTGTTAATTATGCTCACTAGAATGCGCGATATAAATTTCATAAAGTTTCGTTATCGTATGAGAAAGTTATGATCAAATTCGTGTGTGAGGGGTTAAAGCGTTAACATTGAAAGTTATGACTTTTTGGGTTAACCGGAAGTGTCCAGGGACTTGGCAAAGTGGGTATAAGTCCTAAAGCCCTTGTGGGTAAATAATAAGGGGTCAAATTGCAAGTAATTAGCTCAATTAACCTTTCGGAAGGGCCAAGAGGTGTGATGCAACAACATGAAAACGTTTTGTCTGATCAGAGGGTCCAGGCGGGCCGCGTAAGATGTTGATGTATCTTACGCGGGCCGCGTTAACCGCCCAGTATCAGAAAATGAAGACAGCAGCCTACATTCGCGCAGAACCGACCTTTAATCGATATTTTTGCATTGTGGGCGACCCCTAAACAGTCTTAGAGCACTAGGGACACTTGTGGGCAGCTTGTGGTCAGTGCTAGACATTGGTGTCAACAAATTGTGGTGAGAAATTCACTATAAAAGGCCATTATGTGCAACATTGTTCTTCACACCTTCCTCTTGCAGTCTGATCATTCCTGGAGCTCAAGCCTTCTCTCAAGTGTTCACATTTCGTGCATAGGACCTTGGTAAGCTTGCTAAACCTTTCTAAATTGAGTTTTAGCTTAGTTATAGCTTAAAAGTCAAACCGTCATAATTAACGGTTGACTTTAAGATTAATCACAAATGGTCCAGTGATTAGTCGAATCAAAAGTAGTTATAAGTTGGTAATTATATGGGTAATAAACCCTCAAAAGGGTTCCCCCTGATTACCACTACTAGAAAAAAGACCTTCAATGACGCGCAATGCATGTCATTAAAGGGTAGATATGACACACAAAAGAGTGTCAAGGAAGCCCCTATCATTAATTGAAGATGACATGCTCTTGTGTGTCATCCTTTTATGACACACCTTAATGACACACCTTTACGACACACTTTAATGACACGCCTTTATGACACGCATTTACGACACACTTTAATGACACGCCTTAATGACACACTCGTGATACGCGTTTATGATACACTTTAATGACACGCATTGCGTGTCATGGTTTTAAATTTTTATTTTTTTTATCGGTAGAATTTCTAATTTTCCTTGTAGAACCAAAACAATATAAAAATCATATCATAACAAAATACACATATACCAAAACAATTAATTTCATTTCATAGTCAATACGCCAAAAATAATACAAATATCTTAAGTTAACAAAAAATATTGTTTGGCGTACATACTTCGACATCTAAAATAGTCACTTAAAAACAAACGCTGCCCCATAACTTAAACACCCTTCACGTATCCCATCAATATCCTCATCCGTGTATACTGCTTTGCCTCTCCCAACCTGAGAACAAAATTAAAGAACCAAAATACATGCACTTTTATATAAAAAACAATTTATGACATAAACAAAATTAGAAACCTAAATACATGCGCTTTGATATGATAAACAAAGATGATATCCACAATTATATTCTCATTCCATCATGTATTTAGTTATCTTTTTTACCTCGTTTCTTTTATATGAAAATCAAACACACAGGTCTAATTAAAATCCCCAATATTAAACTAAATTCAGTGATCTAATAAATATTTTGCAGCAAGTTAGCTAACAAAGTAATAATACTCCAAAAGTTATCATTTAAAAAATAGTACTTACATTGTCATTGGCAAGTATTTCAATTCCTTCTTCAACGACCTCTTTCATAAACTTCAATACGTAGTAGCCACATTCAGTACATCCCGTCTGATATAGACACTACAAAATTAAAAATTTGGATTCAGTCGACCGAGTAAAGCTACAATTTCAACACATGGATACAACTAAAAATATTGATATGTTTCTATCAATAAGAATTAAGTGCTCACCTTAGCGCTAACCCAATTGACTTTAACCCTAGTCTTGGTTCCACCTTGTACAAACCAACTACTGCTTCAAATCAGCCTACTAAACTGACCAAACTAGCCGATTATATTCGTCATTATAACCTCATAATGTAAGATCAAAGAAAGACTTACAATTCTATCAACTACCACTTGGACATCTGAGTCGAAACCTCCTGTTTTTAGTTCTCTTGCTCTTTTCCACAACATTGCCCTGTCAATCTCCTCTTCCTCCAGGCCAGTTTCTTGCATCTAAATGTAAAAGAATAACAAAACTAATATAACATAAACAAATACAAGTGAACTATTGGGTTAATTTAATTCATACAATCTCAGCAGTGAGTCTGGCATATCCCTTTCTACTCAAATGATGATTGTATTTATGATGTGCACGGGCTTTCTTTGCTTTCTTACTTGTCTCCTGCATTAGAAACATTAAAATGTTTATATAACGTTTGATAAGAAATCAACTACTGAACAAATACAACCACCAAAAGTTTAAATAAACCTCCCATTGTTTTGAAGTTCTTTGTGCAACAAATAGTTTCCAGTCTTCTTTTTTCAAGAACGGATATTTAGGAGGAGGATTAAGTAAATTCTTCTTCTCCGCAGGGTCATGTTTTTGTGTCACAATGTGATCCCTGTATAGAGTATGTTTGAAGTTTCTCCACTTTGTCCCAATTGATTGTATAGTTTGCTTCCGACTCTTTGGGCTAACCACAAAATGTGCCTGAAAATATAAAACAAACAAAATATTAAACAACCAGTTAACAATAGGGCTGCACATATTCGGTAACCCTCTAATATTCTATATACATGCGTATACATACAATAGGGCTGCACATATTCCTTTGTATTTTGTTAGGGAATGGATTCTGTTGTGATACCCTTAACTCTAAGCACCTCATTTTGGTTTTGGGTATAAATAATCAGATTTGGACTTATGCATGGATGGAAAATTGATTTCGGAACTTGGTTTTAAATTGCGTGACGCACTCCGATGCGATTGGTCCAAAATTCTGATGCGCGATGCGAGCGCATCACGTATGCATGTGCTCTTTATAAAAAAATATTTATAGTTAACTTATAGAAACATACTTAAACTAGAATAACTTATAGTTACTTTAAATAAACATGATTAGGTTGCTGAAATAAGTAGAAGTTACATAATGGCGCATTTTAGATGTTAGACTTACCATGACATATTGCCATATTTCTTTCGTTGTTTCCTTACCAACGTTCCTTCAAGTGGTATAAGTTATGGGAATCATAGTTCTTGCTACCAATCCCTCGAATGTAGAGAGTTCTACCGATTCCTTTCCAATTGGGACACCTTTTTTATTGTACGTAATTATAACTTTCCCTTTACTAGCTTTTGACTTTATTGTCGGACCTCTTTGTGATTTGTTATCTTTGGCATGATCCGAGTCAGAATTCGATTCCATGTCTAAAAAAATATGTTTCAACAAATACACAATAACTAGTTACAGCATGATGTGAATCAAAATTAAGTAAGAAATACACAATAACTAGTTACAAAATTAAGTAATAAAATCAACAGCCATTACTATTTGTTTTCTGCTGAATTAGTTAATTAGTCACCAGCATAGCTATTATACAGTTTTATAAGGAATCAGTTAACTAATTACCAGCATAGGTATATAACAATTACTATAATATAAAGTTTATATTCTAGATTTAAGGAACCAAATCAACAGAGCTCTTATACAGTTTATAAGGTATCAAGTTATAACAAGTCCCACCATTTCACAGTCAAGAAAAAGAACTCACAATTTGTTTACTATAATATTCTAACAACTTGACAAAAAACTACTTGGCATCAAGAAGATCAATATCTCAGTTTACACTACCAGATATTGAAGTATAAGATGAGAAATTGTAGATGAAATCGTCTGATATGTATACATGATTTTGGTTTTTGGTAATTGGTTGAACAATGGAAACGATTAACGCTAGGTATTCTGGGGTTTTCCAGCTTCCCACAGTCCCGCTAGCTCATAACTGGGGCATCCGAATCCATTCGAAGTCCAATTTTCGTATTCAAGTCGGCTTTTCGAAATCCAACTTAACTTAGTTCTTGGAACTCTAACTCGGATTCAGTGACATGAAAACCGACCCAAGAAAGAACACCCACGTGTGGAAGTTATCAAATAGTCTGGATTTCTTCTACTGAATAATGGTAGTACAAAGTAAAAAAAATACTATATGTAAGATTAAATATATTACGTATTAATATTTAATCTGTAGCCATTATAATCATTTACATAATATAGATAAAAATATATAACAATCCTATTATTTAAATTAGTTGGTAATTGTTGATGGACCATATTACCCTTATTAACTAATTAGGGTTTCCTCCTGGGTGCTTATATAAGGAGAATTATGTGGAGGTTAAAGGGTTAGACAGTTACACATTAGACACAACCCTAATAACACATAACATCAATTTCGACCTCCATCTCCATACCGATTCCCTTATCGGTTTTTCTTAGCCACCATCATCAGTCAGCACCCTAAGGAGGAACCAGACCAAGATGACAATCATGTCAAACCCTAATGGCTGCGTCTCCATTGCTGGATTCTCTGCTAACCTGTGCTGATGCAACCAAAGGTATGTTTTCATGTTTTCCTTTATGTTCAAACAGAACTGAACCAACATGTGGTATCAGAGCATATGTTGATTAGTCGGTTCTGTTTTCTATCCGTAAATCTGGATTAAAACTGGAAAACAGGTTTTAAAACAATAATTAAAAAAAAATTCGTTTTTTCATCATCCGAAGTTATTACTGTTCGATTTATGTCATCTCGGATCAATTTCGGATCATATGTTTCATCTATTTTACTGTACCGAAATCATAATGTTCAAGAATTTGTTTAAATGTTCAATAATTTTACCAGATTTCGGATATATGGTTTAAGGTTATTTTTTTTTTTTAGGGTTCATCATGTTCTTAGTTAAAATTCGAATTTCCTTTATGTTTTGGAATTTGATTTGAGTTGTTGAATGTTTTTCCAATTTTGATCTAATTTTTTATCTAATAAGTTTTCGAAATCTGTTAAAAATATAAACAGATTATTTTTTTTCGAAATTAGTGATAAAAATAGATCAAAGATAAAGTAGGAAACTCTATCACAATCCCAAATTTTCGAATTTTTTATGTTATCACAAAAGGAAAAACAGCTATTAAACAGAGGATTTCGAAATCATTAATGTTCATGATCGTACAAGCCCCTTAGCATTCGCACAAGATCAGATCTCGAAAAAAAAAAAAAAAAAAGATCTGATCGCACAAGACATAACGGATCGCACAAGGCCTTAGTGGATCGCACAAGACTTGTGGATCGCACAAGACCTTGCTAATCGCACAAGGCATTACTGATCCATAAGTTTTGGGCCTTATTAATCACACGAGTTTACTTGGGCCTTATGGATCGCACAAGTCTACTTGGGCCTTGTGGATCGCACAAGTCTACTTGGGCCTTGTGGATCGCACAAGTCTACTTGGGCCTTATGGATCGCACAAGTCTACTTGGGCCTTATGGATCGCACAAGACTTGGGCCTTATTGATCGCATAAGACTTGGGCATTACCGATCGCACAAGTCATTACTGATCGCACAAGATTCGAAATCTCATTACTTAAGCTGTTTAATGTGACCTAAAAATTTTTGTAAATAATTGGTGGTTTGCTATTAAATAATTGGTTTTGTAATTACTTAGCTAATTAATAAGGATCACATAATGTTTTACAAAACCAAAATAGCTTAACTTGAATGAGCTTCTGATATATCATTTCTGGCCAAAGCTGACTTGATACATCTACTTATCATTCAAGTATTACGAAAGCTATGTTGTGTATGCATCATAAGCATGAATGTCTTAATTTCTGGCCAAAGCTGATTTAATTCATTCATAGATGGCATACTCAACAAGTGCATAACTAAAGTGATTGTTTCAATTCTGGCCAAAGCTGATTTGTTACAACTACTTTGCACATATGCTTAAATGATTACACTTCTGGCCAAAGCTGTTTTGTCTTCGTTTAAGTAGAATTTTTTAGCTAAGTCTATTATTTTGATGTTAGTAATAGACATATCACAATCTCTTCACATAATGATCCTTAGATTAATGATCCTTAATTAGTTTTTTATGATCATTTCGTCTGCCTTATTCTTAGTACCCATAATGTCACTCACTATAATTTTTCTTCTTTATATCAATATCTCATCCACTCTAAATTTTTAAACCTAAAATGTTTGCTTTATTTAAAGTATTTAAAGTTTCTATTAGAATTAGCTCTTAAATTAAATCCTTGATTATTTCCTAAGACACGATAATCCTATTGCTCTCTTCTGATAAAGATTATAAAGAAGAAAGTTAGAGCATGATGAATAGGACAAATCGAACATGATGTCTATTATGATAATCAAGAACTCTCTAATGTAAATGCTATCACTAAAGTTATTCCAGATTAAGTCTTTCCTAAGACTAATCTATAATTGTGGAATAAATAGAATGACAAAAGAAGGGATTATCAATGAAAGTTAAAAGTCAAACCAAAAAGTCTGTTAGTTCTTGTGCAACAGATCCTGAGTTTCCAATTCCACCCCTGCAACATCATGTTTGGCTAAGTTTCAAAGCCCCAATGACCCGTGCTATATCAGATCTATATCTGTTAGTTCTCCGAAACAATAATTGAATGAAGAAGAAAGCCCCAATGCTCGTGCTATATCAGATCTATTGCCGTCTAGTGTTGCAGTTAAGCCCTCTATACCTTTTCAATGGCCGCTTCGGTGTCAAAATGACGGCTACACATCATCAATTAACGTTTTGGAAAGAGGTCTAGTCACGGGTTCGGGCCGACACAGGTTTCCGCACGGGACGGGTTTGGATCGCAATGGGTTTTAGGCCGATACGAGTTTCCGCACGGGACGGGTTTCAGATCGCAACGGGTTTTAGGCCGACACGGTTTCAATATTTTCAGTTTTTTTTTGTTTCGTTTCGGTTTCGGTCTTTTGTTTCTGTTTATTCGGTTTCGTTTCGGTTGAGTTTTGAATTTTAGTTTTGTTTCGATTTCATTTTGTATTGGCTGATTGATTTGAAACAAGAAAACCTGTGTTATTATTTTGGGTTCGTTTTATTTGAAAGACGTAGTCCATTTTTATAAAATAAAAAATCCAAGTAAGTTTTTAACTTCAGTAGCCAGCGAGTTTGTCGACAATGGGTTAGCTTCAACGTCGTTTAGCACCAACAAACACAGGTTTGACCTTTTTGATGAGTCGACACAGATGGTGCTCCTCCTGAATCTGTTTAAACTATAACTCTGGACAGAGGCTATTTCCTAGGATTTCATGTAAGCATCAAAGATATATGTTAGGTCAGCCATGTCCTTTAGCAATCTCGATATTTTTAAAGAAAGCAATTTTTAACCAACCCGACCCGACCTGACCCGAAACCCATTCTGAACCGGATCCGTTTCAACCCGAACCCGTTCTGACCCGAACCAAAACAACCTTTTTTTGTAATTGACCCGTTTTGACCCGAACCCGTTTTGACCTGAACCCGTTTTGACCCATGACCCGACCCGACCCGACCGAACCGACCCGTTTTCCAGGTCTACTTATTTAACTCTAAATGATTAATTGATTCGTGTCATTATCTGTTTTGTCATATTTAAAATGGTTAAATTTTCAAATATGAGGAGATTTGTTTTTTTTGTTAGCCATTTTGAAGTGACGATCTGATACGTGCAGATTGAAGCCAGTAGTCTATACGCAGATCACATAGCTTGTTTTGTGGTGGATCTCGCTGCTACCTAATTCACTACTTGAGGATTATTTTTTTAAGTATCTTGTTTATAGTGTAAATTATAAATTTGACATTACTTCTATGGAGCCTGAACTCTAAACATAGATATTAATATATGATAGTCTATTTGTTATGTTTTTTAGTTGTCAAGTTTTTTTCATGAGTACTACCGAATCATTTAGATCAAAGGTTTTAGTTTCTTAAATTTTTCGTATCGCTTAAATCTTTCTACTTGACCTATATTAATGATATACTAGTAAACATCACAACTAACAGAGCTATATTATACATCTTGAGCAAATCCATCTTTTATATTTGAATTACTAACCCAGAAAACTCACTGAGCATTGGGGCTTTCTTCTTCATTCAATTATGTTTGGCTAAGTTTCAACATCATGATATAGATCTGATACATGGACAGTTTCAAAGTTTTTTCAAATCCAATTAACAAATTCTACAGAGACATTTCATCAAACACCTAGAGTGTGTCTCTAATGACCTGACAAATCACAAAGACTTAGCTTCATATCACATACTACATGCTTATATATTATATCTATACACATAATAATAATAATATTAATATTAATAATAATAAGAACAAAATAACTTTGATACATATGTGTAATTCACTATGCTGATACATTAATACATACAGTAAAGTAAAAAAAAAACATAAAATAACATTGATATTTCATGAAGTATAACTAAATTTCAAACCTGAAAGTAGATGTTCAGCAGATTATCGGATACATAAACCCTAGAATTTAAGATGCTTTGTTAATAGATTATTGGATGAGGTTTGTTACTTGGAAGGAGATGGCAGGAAACTTATTTGGATTTGGGATGATGAAGTGGCTGAGAGTTTGGATTTTTGAGAGGGAATTGGGAATTTGGTGTGTAGAATTTTGAGAGGGATTTGGGATGATGAACCGTCTGAGGGTTGGTTTTTTAGAGGGAATTTTGGGGAGATAAAATATTGTTCAACTTTTTGATAAGTTTTTAAAAGGCGCCAAAATTTGGATAGATTGATGATTAAATTAATTAAAAATTAAACGATGAGACACAATAATGACACACATATTGATGACACACAGCGATGACACACACGTTTTGTTTAACTATTAAAAGTTAAAAGATGACACAAAACCATGACACACATATTTTAATATGTTTAATTTCTTTGAAAATGACATTTAAACGATGACACACAATAATAAGTGTCATAAAACATTCAGATTATACCAAGAGTTAAATGCTTGGTTGGTCCCTGTGGTTTTCAAAAATTGCAGACTTGGTCCCAATGGTTTACTAATTACTCGCGTGGTCCCTGTGGTTTTCAAAAATGCACTCGGTTGGTCCACAGCCCTAACATCAGTTAAATATCTCAGTTAAGTCCATGTTAAATGACCAAAACACCCTCGCTTATTAACTTTATTTATAAACCCACCACAACCTGCATTATCTTCATCACCATCATCATCTTCATCCCCATTTCCCTCTGCTCTCTCTCTGCTCTCTCTCGATCTCACATCAACCCAATAAAAACCAATTCACATCATTATCAGACACAATTTTGCATAAAACCCAATAAACACACTAGAACATTATCAGACATTGTTTGGTTTCAAAAAAGAATCAAATTCCGGTGACCGGAGACTCCAATTCACATCAACAACTGTGAAGAACAGAGCAGACGTGCAATTACAGAGCATAACAATGAAAGCTTAATTGCTTAAACCCAAAGGAAAATGATAATCTTTATTAAATAACAAAACTAATTACATACAAATGAAACACACCGTCGGAACCTTAGAACTGCCGTTGACACAACCGCAAACCACCACAGCCCTCGAGGCCCACCTGCACCGTCATTCAACGCTTCCAAATCTGTTGCTCGCAACCATTCACAGCCCCAAACGACATCACGACCACTGTCACCACCAATTAAACCCACCTGATACCATCCGCCTTCCATTATGTCAGAAAACAACAAATCCGGTCAGACATGAGTTTGTTCTGTCGTGTATCTCACCGTCCGAGTAATCATCATCACCACTCGGTCGAGACCCACCGTTGCCGGCCACACTGTGCGATGATTCAGGTTAGGATTTGTGTAATTTAGGTTAGGGTTTGTGTGAAACAAGGGGAGATGGCAGGTGGTTGTTGGGGGTTTGTCGGAGGTAGGTGTGGTGCTACCGGAGAACGGAGACGAGGGAGATCGGAGAAGATGATGGTGATGAGATCGAGAGAGAGCAGGGGGAGGGAAATGGGTATGATGATGGTGATGAAGATGATGCTGCAGAGGGTAATATAGTTTTAGGTTTTTAATTGTTCTAATGGTAATATAGTCATTTCACACATAGTTAACTGAGAAATTTAACTGATGTTAGGGCTGGGGACCAATCGAGTGCATTTTTGAAAACCACAGGGACCACGCGTGTAATTAGTAAACCATTAGGACCAAGTCTGCAATTTTTGAAAACCACAGGGACCAACCAAGCATTTAACTCTTATACCAATGATGACTTTTTTCTATGACACAAGCATTTGTGTGTCATAAATTTAGTGTGTGTCATTGTTCTTGTGTCATTAAAGGTATTTTTTCTAGTAGTGTACCACTCTAACCAGGTCAAAAGTCGGGTCAAACTTGCTAAGAAAAAGTCAACAGAATGTTTAAATTGCAATTTATGCATAATTAGCAATGTAGATCATATACAACCTGTTTGATCATTGTTATAACTTGGTAATAACTGTAAGAACATGTCCAAACATGTTCAACCCGACAATTTCCTGTAAAGACCCGGTTCGGAACCGAAAGTCACATAGTTTGACTTTCACTTTGACTTTCAGTTCTGGCCCGTTTAGGCATGTTTTAGAAATGCCTCAGAGCTTTAATTGGACTAGGTTACATGTTAGTACAACCCTCTGTGATTATACACCTTGGTTCATTAGTTATCCAATTAATATGCATGTTTCCGTTAATCGCTCATATGTTGACCATTATGCCCTTTTCACCATAAAATGTGATTTTTGAAAATATAAAAGAGTAGAAACTTTAATTACTAATATATAAACTTGTATGCAAAGTTTGACATCAGTTTGAATTGTAGATTAAGGGTTGTGCTCGTTATCGCAAAATGAAAACTTTATGTTAATTAATTGGCGTAATTAGCGTATAGTATAGTTAAGCCTACTTTTTGATATCAAAATCTTTACCCACTGATCTAATATATTATTTTGGGAATTTTAAAGATTTTTAATTAATTTTAGGCTGAGCATAACTAGTAGTCGTAGGCTTAATCCGATAATTGTCGGTTTTGCCCTTACGGGCCATAAAATGAGTTTTACATATCTAAACGACTCCAAACCTTTTGCTACTGATCACATATGATAAATAAATTATTTTAAGCCTTCTAGAAATATAAAAATATCAGATTTAAGTATCGAACCCGGAAATGGCCTTTAATCGCCTTATTAAGCGTTTTTAACGCATAGTATGTATTAAAATTTTATTGAACATACCCGGGTTGATACCTACTGATATTTTAGGCAAATTAGAGTGTTTTAACAGTAAGCAAAGGTTGATTAACTCAGACTTCGGTTTTGAGCTTTTCGGCTTATGTGAAATTACCAAAATGCCCCTACGGTGCATAGTTGGTTATAAATGATAGATTTCACACATATACTTTAGCCTACTGATATAACTTGGCAAATTGAGTATATTTTCTGATTACATCAGGCCTGTAACTCAGGTTAACACTTAAACTCTTTTACAACCTTTAAAATGACCAAACTACCCCTACGGGGCATAGTTTGTGTTTAAAATTCGTTTCGGGCATGATAAAAGACATCTTACTGATGTCACAACATATTTGAAGCATATTAACATAGGAAACCTGTATATGGCTCTTACGGATACCCGTTACGCTTATAACGCGTTCGGTTCGGTTTATGTAACAAGTTTACATAAATTAGCCGTAACGGGTCAAACCTTATCGGTTTTATCTCAAAATCCAGAATGTGTATGAAATACCCATATTAAAAAAGTCTCTGAACTTGTCGGGTCTAAATCACATTCTATCCGGTCTTCGCTTAATAGTGCGTACGAACCGTATCATTGAAACTAACCGGTCTAAGTTTAAGCTTAATTAAAGACCCGTTAGATTCTAATAGGTTAATATAAACCTCCGTTCCAGATTAGGAGTACCAGTAAAAGCTACGTGCATTTTGCTTATTGTGATTTATACATTGCTCAGGTAAATACTTTTAACTTATTTTCCCTATACGGGCTTGGGTTACGGTATATAGCATACCGCTTGATCGGGCATCAAATCCTCCACCGTTGAGTGGGTAATTTAATAAATTTGATCGGCTCGTTTAAACAGTCTTGTTACTTAAAGCATTTGGGGGGTTAATGGCCATGTCCCGGATATCCTTGGCATCATTTTACGAAATGGCCACGACTTAAGCGCGGGGTGTAGGCGTACACCCGTCAGTGCACCAAAGTATATTGTGGTGTGTCTATTGATCTTTAACCCGGACGAGATCCGGGCTACTGAACGCACAAGGAACATGTAATTCGTTCACAAGATTATAATATTAAATAATTCTCCCAAGTTAAATAAAATGTTTATGCCATGTGCATCCAAACCAATTTTCAATCATTTTCCAAAATGAGTCAGTTGAATGTATTTACCAGTGTAAACTGACGTATTTTCCCAAAAAGATTAAATGCAGGTACTAAGCGTAATTGGCTGGGATTTCTCCTTAGCATCACTAGAAGTCTCACAAGCTTAAGATGCCTGAAGTCTGTTGAACTATTAATACTATTTTATTTACGATCCATCTGTGGATAAACTTCCGAATATTGTGACATTTGATATTACAATATTAAATTCGGTTGTATCATATTTTTAAATTTGCTTCCGCTGTGCATATTGATTATTGTGTTGTTTGACTATTATGTTGCCAACCACGTCACGATACTCCCCCACCGGCCCACCGGTGACACGTGGAAATCGGGGTGTGACAGTTTTATACAAAATATACCCCTGATCCCAAATTTTCTTTTTGGGATACCCCTAAATTTTTGGGTTAGATCCGCCACTGCTTGGGTCGCACCTGTTGGATCGTCGGCTTCAAGGGAAAAAGGAAGAGACACGTCGGTTTGAACTTGTGGACAAGAATCAACATACCTCTTCATATTCAATTACAACCACAAGATCCTAGAGACACGACTATTCGTGAAAGGATACGTCTCTACACTCACACCCATTGAAGTCTATTAATAAATTAGGTTTTCAGTTTGCATATTGTATCTATGTAGTCATTCCCATCTATATCGCGCATGTGTAAGCCCTTGACTGAATCGAATATAATAGGTTGACCACCAACTGATTCGAATGCACGCACTGGTGAATTGACACCTCCGGGCATCAACTCCTGACAACAGAAACAATCACAACCAAAGAATGTTTTCATTCAATAATATGTAAAGAATGTTTGCATTCAACAGAACAACAACAACAACAATGTTTTGCGATTTAAGTTTACTAAACAATACAACACACATCAAATAAATGACCAGAATCTGACAAACAAATTTCTCACTACAATCCCAAACACATCTTGTTCTACAATACAAACTTCTTAATATGGTGATAATTTAAAGGAATATTGGATTTTAATAATCATAACTATTCGCCATTGGCCGTCAACGCCAACAATTCCAACTTCAAAAATAACCACTGCAATCCCAACTATTGACATATTAACCACCAATGGACCCTGACTAACAGAACCCTAATGCCGTTAGTCTCCGGTCGTTGGAAAACCGTTTTTGTTCAAAAAAAGGTTTCTAAGGTCCGATCTAAGGTTACAAAGAGGTTTTGGACAAAAATGTTGAGTTTTACGACAAAAAAGTTGAGTTTTCCGACCAAAAAGAAGTTTCCCGGCGACTTTAATAATTGGGGCTTTTACTAGAAAAGATTCCTTAAGGCCTGTAATAAGGTTACAAAGTGGTTTAGGACGAAAAAGTTGAGTTTTCCGGCCAAAAATGAGTTTTCTGGCCAAAAACGTTTTTCTGGCGACCGGAGACTAACGGGGTTAGGGTTATGTTAGTCAGGGTCCATTGGAGGCCAGTATGTTAATAGTTGGGACTGCTAGTGCCCAGTGGTTATTTTTAAAGTTGGGACTGTTGACGGCCAACGACCAATAATTGGGATTATTAAAATCCAATATTACTAATTTAAAACATTATGAAATACAACATATTTAAAATATAGTCTTCAACAAGAGCTTTAACCGCATCTTCTTGTATGATCCGTTCTATAGTCTTCAACGAACTCTTGAATCGCGTCTTCTTTTTCAATAATTTCCTACAAAAAGAACAAACAAGTGTTGACGGTTGTAGCTAAGACACGTGTTCAACACGCTTCCCTTAAAACAGATTTCACGTCTCTACTAAAGATGACGCGTCTGTCTCCCAGGGTACAACAATCGAAGCAGTTTGTACTGCCGGAGATGACTCACACGCCCAAGGTTACACCGGATAAAATTTTAGTGTTTGAACTTATGGAACGAATAAGAATGTGATGGTGGTGGAAAACGAGTAGAGAGTACTCCTCACTCTTGCTAGTTTTCAAGTGTTCATCCTTCTCCAAGTATTCTTTATGTATATTGTTATGTATTATTCTTGTAGTTTATCTCTATCTCAAATGAGGCACATAGCCTACTATTTTTACAAGAGTTGAGGATGAGTGAAAAGTCTTACTTAATTAGTCACTTAATTTGAGACATAAAGACTCAAATTAAAAGATATAAAACTCTAATTAATTAAAGACATAAAGGCTATAACTAAAAGACATAAAAACTCTATTAAAGAGTTTAGTTTTCAATTCACCATATGATAAGTCTCACTAATATTTATAATTTCACTAAATTATAAATTTACTAAATATCCATTCACTAAATTTCTAACATAAAATAATTTTATGAGATGAGCAATGTTACTCACGGATTTTGTTGTGCTTCTGATTTTTTCATGTGACATGAGAAGTAAAGAGTTTAGAGAATAAAAATACGGGAGTCTTTTGTTGTGCTTGAACATGACACGACGTAGAAACACATTATCTAGTTTTCTATGTATGGATGAGGCAAGGTTTTCTATTTTTTTTTTTTTTAGTTATATTCATTTGTTTGTTGTTTGTTTTGAAGTCGATGGTCTCTCTAAAAGTAGACTCTATATCCTTATGGATAAAGGTAAGGTTTGCATATATCTCATCATCCCAAGCCCTACCAATAGCTTTGTTATTTACGGGATTGACTAGGTATGGTTGTTGTTATTGTATATGTATGGATGATGCATCACGATGTATCAAAATTGTTTACAAACTAAAGAAAGGAAGCATAGTTAGTGTAGTTGATAAAATTTTTGTTTAGCGAAAAACAAATGGCCGTCATAGGATAAATTGAAGAACCGTTCAACAAAAAGGGGTTGACATCATGCATGTCCAATCAACTTTGACACATTTTGATAATCAAGCGTCCGTTGGGTGGATATGAAACGACCATCTGATCTGACTTAAGGGTTGGCGTCATAGCAACTAAAACGATCCAAACATACATCCAAATGTATGTTGAACGATCGTTTTATCCATGGTAGAGGTGTGAGATTAGAAAGTGAGAGTGTGAGAATAGCACACCCCTTTAATGATGCTTGTGACTTTGACTTTCCCTTTACGTAAGAAGAAACAACAAGCAGATTAGCATACGAATAATAATTAATACAACAATATTAATATATAACAGGCAGAACACACAATTCACGGGCAATATATGTGAAGGATGTGAGATTTATAAAATATATTTGCTTATAGCAGTTAGAGTTTCTTAGCTAGAACAATACAGTTTAGATACATTGTATAAGAGATAAGATACAAAAAATGTTATATCCAATTGCAAGTAGCACTTAGATAGCCACCTACGATGCCAATAGACGACGACATATTGATTTATTAACTCTTATTTGCTTAAACTGTGATGTGTTTGACTTGGAGGTTTGGCTTAGGTGTTTTGAAAAACAAAAACTAAAAATAATATACGTGGATGACATAACTAAAAATAATTAAAAACTAAAACTTATAAAATGGTTTATTTAAATAGACAAACTAGAGGTTAATAACAAACTAGAGGTTAATATAATAAAAAACTATATATTAAAATATACTATAAATTTAATATTATCATTGGGTATAATAAACTTTTTAAAGTATACGTTTGCATTAACCTAGAAGTTGACATGTGGTACCGGTTATTTTCACATTTGTTAGTTTATTTTACTTTTAATAATTTTAATAAGAAAAACCCATAAACCGCGGAAGAAGCCACCGCCCTTTGTATTAGGTAATAGGGTATCGCTTAACGCTACCCCGCCCCCTCACCAACTATAGCGTTCTGGGGCGCCAACCATCATACTACCGCCGTTAAAGTGAGGGCGCTATATCACTTCCGCCAGCGTGCTAACGGGCGTTTTTTGGCTTGATCGAGGCATTTGGTCAAGATAAGGGGGCGTTATGGCATTGAGGGGGCTTTAAACCATTGCATACAAGTTAATGAAAGGGGTTTTAAAGCCCTCTGTGTGACGTGGCGTTGAGGTGGCGCTTATATGGCGTGATAAAGCCCCTAGATGCTTTTTACCACACCCTCCAGCATTAGTGTTGGACTCTTCGGCTTTCGAACCTATGATTTTTTTAAACTATTTATCCTTTTATTTTCTACCAATTACATTTTTGTGAAATTTTCTTATAAGTTTTGAGTTTGTTCAAAATTAAGTGATTATATTTCAAGTTTCATATATGTTACTTATTTTCAAAATAAGTAGACTTTGAATGGTTTTATAGTTAAAAGATACTAAGTGAGCCAATGAGTTGGTGGTAGAGTGGTAAGGGAGAGACCTGGGTTTTCAAGAGACTCAGGTTTAATTCCTGCTTCCCCCATTAATTTTGGCGGCATCAGGTGATGATGGTAGACTACTCGAGTAGGCGGCGATTGTTATTCGATCCTTGAACTGAACGAATTTTACCTCACCACACTGTCGTGTCTTCGGGTGAATGTTCACGGGCTTCAGCCCTAGGTGAGATTTTCCTCAGTTCGGAGGGGAGTGTATTCAGATGTGATGAATTTCGCCAGTAACGCATTTGGAGAATTCGTTGGCCGTTAAAAAAAAGAAACTGAGGGAGTTCATTAAAATTTAATTATTATTTCATGTCTTTAATCTTTATCCCTGATGCTAAGATAAGGATGAACAATCTATGTAAAAATTAATTTCTGGCATTTGAACCTTTAGGTTACTATGTATGAGTATATAAGTTAGTTGTTTATAAAGTTTAGTTTTTATGAAATGTGGAAATATCAGAAAACTCAATAATAATGAACGAATACGAACTTTATTTATCAAAACTCTTCAAGGTTACAAGAGATTCAGTCATCAACGGATTGAATTACTGAAGATATAAAAGATAACAAGGCTAAAGAACAAGGACGGCTCAGCCGCTAATTATCTCGCGCAGAACTTGTGAGCAGAAGATGATGAATCGGTATTTTGATAAAGGGGACAAGGTGTTGTCTGATTGTGAAACCACACGCACCAACAGCTGAATAAAAAGCACCAGAAACCCTAGCGGGCCTTCACCGACACATAATATCACAGTCCACAAAAGCCCAGCACAGCCCAAGGGAAAGGGAAATAGCTGGCCCAACCTTGTAACAAAAAAGGAACCAGTTAAAGTAAAAAGAAAAAGGAAAGAGTATTAAAGCTGAAAGTGTTAATATCTTTAACACCCGCCCCCCCCCCCCCCCTCAGTTTTAATACTAAATAGATTAGAGAGCGCCAAACACTTACACATTTTGAGATGATCCGCTGGTTGTAATCCTTTGGTAAAAAGATCCACATATTGATTTAAAGAGGAGACGCCAACCGTTTTAACCATTCCAGAAGCAATTTTTTCACGAAGGAAGAACAAATCAATTTCAAAATGTTTGGTTCTGTCATGAAAGATTGGATTTGCCGCTATAGACAACGCAACAGTGTTATCACATCTTAACTCAATCGGCAAAGTATCTTTAACATGTAACTCTTGTAAGATGTTAACCGGCCACATTATCTCACATAAGGCAGCACACATAGATCTGTATTCTACTTCAGCAGAAGATCTAGATACAACGCTTTGTTTTTTAGTTCTCCAGGAAATCAAAGACTTTCCCATAAATATGCAAAATCCTGTAACTGACCTTCTGCTATCAATGCACTTAGCCCAATCAGAGTCGGCATAAGCAGATAACTCAAATTTATCACCCTTTTTAAACATTAAACCAGTACCATGAGCACCTTTCAAATACCTCAACAACTTGAACGCAATTTGAGAATGGGCCATAGTTGGCTAGTGCATATACTGAGAAAGAAAATGAACAGCATAAGCTATGTCGGGTCTGGTATGAGACAAGAAAATCAGTTTCCCAACCAGCCTTTGATAATCATTAACATTAACAAAATTATTTTCTTCCTTTTTACACATATTTGTAATAACATAGTTTGCTTCAATAGGATATGAAACAGGTTTACATCCACTCATACCAAACTATTCAATAAATCCATACAATACTTTCTTTGAGTTAAACATGTTGCTTCTTGAGTTTTAATGACTTCAATTCCCAGAAAGAACTTCAAAAAGCCTAAATCTTTGATTTTAAACTCAGGCTGTAATAAATTTTTCACATTGTCAATTTCTTGTTTGCTATTGCCAGTTAAAATGATATCATCTACGTAAACTAGCATAACAACAAACACATTTTCATCATTTTGTGTTATGTGTTAGAATCGGATTAAACCAACTACTTTCTATCATTACATTGGTTTTAACTTGTATGTTATTCAAACATAATAATAAATAGGGTAAATTATACAGATAATCCTTGTGATAAGATAAAACATCATTTTTGATCATATCTTTTGAGAAATTACGTTTGTGGTCTCAAACTGTTTACTAGTCACAAGACATTTGATCCTTTGAGGGGTCACATGTTTGTTTTTAACATTAATTTTTCTAAGAGGATCTTTCCAACCTAGTGGGTACTTTTATTTGATTAATCACAACTTTTAACGATAGGAGACAAGTAAGGCATAAATTGCAGTTATGTTATATCATATCAAATGCCATATAAGCAATTATGATCAGTTTTTCCATGCAAAACATTTACAAGATAGAAATTTTTAAAGAGATTATCATTAACTACAAATAACATATTTCAATAAAATGATCCAACTCAGTTCCTCCTAAAAATAATGATCCAACTCAGTTCCTCCTAATTGATCATAACTAATCCAACTCATCCTTCATCATGAATTTCAATCTTCACTCACCGGATCTTCATTGAGATCAACATCAAAAACCACATTACCACTCATGTCTACCAGCTTCGACTTCACTACTTCTGTTACGCCTCCATCATTCTTCAAGTTCCCCTTCAAATCCTCTGTTTCCCCCATCGCTTCTACTAAACCTTCATCGTTCTTGATCACATCTGATACAACTTCATCTGCTACCTTCAACTTCTTCTTTGGGGGTAATAAAACTTTAACATTCTTTGAATCCGATCGCCCTCTTTTGTTTTTCACCTGAACGGTCACGTTCCATGCCGGTAGCACCTCCATCAGATCAACCGCCCCACCATTACAACACTTCATCAAACATTCTTCTTCCTCGTCTAAAGAATCCTCATCAATGTTTTCAGGACCGGACCAGAGGTCGACCCGTCGCCTTACGGGGTCAAAGGTCAGACCAGTCCGACCGGTTCGACCGGATTTAAGACCCGGATTACATCATAAATTATATAAAAATATATATAAATATATTATAAAAACTAAACATAACAAAAATTAAGTTTATAAACACTTTGGTACACTTTACATGTTTAATAAAGTGTTTAATTCGAAAATCCAACCAAAATGTTTAATTGCATTGGCGCGTGCGATTTGGGTATTAGGAAACAACATCACTTTCTTCTGCACGGCATTCGAAGAAGCCAATAATTTGTCATAATGAACACACAACAACAACAACAAAGCAAACCCATTTCTCTCTCTTAACCCTCATCTTCATTGTGGTTTTAAACCCATTTCTCTCTCTTAACACTCGTCTTCAACAACTAACCCAGAATCTAACTCACGTTCACTTCCTTTAAGGTTCTTTTTCACCCATTTATTGTCTTTGTTTTATGTGAAAGAATTCTGTCGCAAAATGGGTGAAAGATTGCTGGCTTTGACACCCTCTGATCGAGCTCTTGAACGGGTCCTGTTAATTCTACTCTTTTTTTACTTTTGTTTTTAAGTTTTTTGCTTTTAGTTGTTATTGATCTTGTTGAATGTTGTGTGCATTGTGCTTGCTTTTGTGGAAAGTTGCAAACTTTACCTTGATTTGTGGTCTTTCTAAGTTTTACAGGCCCTCCATCAATAACCCGTCCGACCGGCATGCCGGGTCCGGTTTTAAAAACATTGGTCCTCATCATCTGAATCTAAATCTAATAATATAGGATTTGGCAACTTATGGCAAACAACAATGGTAGTGCAGCATTCAAGTTTTTCGGATAGCATGTTCCGCCAATCAGATAATGTGTGATGACGCATATGACGGTAAAGAGTGTAGGTGGATGTGACATACGTGTGACACAAGTAACACCAAAACCTCTCGTAGTTGTCCGCGCATCACAGAATCAATCAAGTAGCTTTACCGTTACCTTCGTCCATCTTCAACTTCAAAAAAGAATTGCAAAAACGATTAGAATGTGTTTCGTATGGTCGCCAGAAAACTCGATTGAGGGTTGTTGTATTAAGAGGATACTAGAGGATGATATTATAAGTTATCGAAGATTAGTTAGGTTTAATTTGTATTTATGGGGGAATAGGAGTCGTTTCGTTTCCCACAGAGGGAATTGTAACAACCCTCAATAAAACCGACACTCTCGAATATTTCCGACACCCTAGTATATGTTAAAATATCTTAATATGTCTTTAAATACACCCGTATGTGAAAACCGAGCCCGAAATACGTTATAGTATTTAAAATAAATTAAAAACAAGAAATAGTAAGTTGAGGCGGGCCACGTAGACCCACCCCAACATTCACGCGGGCCGTGTGAGATCATCAAACGCGGAGACACCTGGTGCTGACACATGTCGACATCGTGGCGGACCTACATGCTGACCCAGCTAAGCTATACGTTGACCCAATGTTGACGCGGGCCGCGTAAGGCTTTGCCTACCCTTACGCGGGCCGCCTGAAAGTCGAGTTCAGCAACTATAAATAGATGGCATCGGATCTCAGTCGAACTCGCTCACAATTTCATTCTCAATCTCGAAATTCTGTAGTAGAGTTATAATACACGGGTATTATACCCCCTAATTAGCAAGGTTCTGCTCCGTTGTAAGTATTATAACCCCGGTTTCATAGTAGATACGATGCCCGATTGATTTAGGGTTCCGTAACAACTGTCGTGGTTCTGCCCGACGTAGTTGTTGGAATGCCGTCTCGGGGAGGGTATTATTAATATTTTCAAAGGGTTATGATACTAACCTAGGTACATTTGTGTAAATTATAGATTATTCCTAGGAAACCCTTACGCGAAGTCTAAGATAGCAATGTGAGTAATCCTTCTTTTTGTGTAAACCTTTTTGTGACTTTATCCTCTTTTTGTTAACCTTTTTGGAATATTTTACAAAACCTTAATGTTTTACAATGTGATTAAGCGGTGATTGAGTCTTTGTAGTTCTTCAATTACTGTCGGTATGTTGGGGTTTTGTATACAAAATTTACTACCTTGTGAGTAGTAAGTCGGGGATGACAGGACGTTACCGTTGGACAAAGAGTTAGCCAATGAGTAATATGACCCACAAGTCAGGATTGACAGTACTGAATGAGTAATTGTGTAGAAATAAACAATGTGATCGCTCTCAATACTGTTTTAATTGATAAAATGTTTCTTGATTAAACTGGGATTCACTCACCAGTATTTTTCCCACTGATAAATGTTTTTAAAACGCATTTCAGGTAACACAATGTGAAAGCCAATTAGTAAAAAGCCAGCTGGAGAGCACTGAAGGCTTGGGAAAAATGTGGCTATAAAAGTTACCTAATAAATGATGTTTTAAATTCAATAAAATTGGGTTTATCCCTATGAATGTATTGTAATAAGAAACTTGGGTTTTACCCATAATATTATTAATATTAAATATGGTGGTTTTACTCTGATAAACATTTCCTAACTACGGTCCTGATGTAAATTCCGCTGCCAAATTAACTAACCTGATACCACCGAAATTCTGAGTTCGCGTTCACCCGTTCCTGGGGATCAGGGATCGGGGGTTGCGAAAGGAGGTGGTATCAGAGCCTAGCCACTGGTTCAAGCCAAAGAAGTGTTCTGCTGACACTTAAATTCTAAATTTTGTGTTAGGATATGAATTATGGAAATATGTGCATAACTGTATTTATCTGTTATGTGTTATTTGACTATTTGTTAGTTTACAGTATGGGTGATCAAGGACCCTCAGAAATGAGTCGTCAGTTGTCTGATTCACCTAGGAGTGAAGGTACCTTATCACAGCCTGCCCTTTCGGGGTATTCTGCTGATCAGGAAGAAGGAATGTTTGCTTTTAAAGCTCAGTCAGAAGAGCCGTTCCCTCCTAAGAAACGAGGATGGTTCAGTAAGGAAGCCTTTGCACGTAGGAAAATAATGCGAAAGTTGCAACAACAAAGAGCCTTAGCAGCTATTAAGCGAGAGACAGATGCCTATACACAGGATATGCTTAATAGAAGCCTAGCTAATTTCCATATCCTAGCTACAACTGCTGCTGACCCAAGTCTGGAACAACTAGTAGCCCCACAACCCCAAATCCCAGAACAACCCATGGAGATAGAAAACCCTGAAAACCAAGTGGAGATGCATTACTTTAACCCAGAAGAAATCCCTAGGGTACCAGCACCTAACCCCCTAGACCCAAATTACGACCCCTGGTGGGACGATAATTGGGATTATGTGCAACGTTACCCAATCCATGAAGACACACCTATACAGAACATAGAAGCCTACCCAGGTATGGACCCTTTAGATCCCTATTACCAAGATGATTATATTAGGGAGATCTTAGAAGATCCTTACCGATTTCAGGAACTTTCACCCCCATATCAGGAACCCGCACCCCAGATTCCGAACCTAGTCCTAGAACCTGCACCCCCAATGAGTGCAGAAAATGTCCAAGAACTTAGGACTTTCGGGGAGGAAATTTTAGAAAGCAGTGAGAGAATGCGTCAGGTGGGAGAGCGTCTCGTATGGAAATACGATGAACGCAATATGGATTTTTGGATAAATCCATATCCATGAATGTGAGAATGGAGGAAATGGTAGTAATAATAATAATAATAATAATAAAATAATAAAATAAAATATGTGTGTGTACGGATGCCTATTACTAGTAGTGTAACTTTATTTCTGTTGGTATTGTAATTTTATTTCAGTACTAGTGTGTAATAGACGCATAGTATATGGAAATAGAGTAAAAGTCGCAATGATCGACGCTTTTGGTTAAATTGCGTGTCATGTGATTAACTAAATTAAATATTATCTTGTGATATTAATATGGGGTAAATGTTTAAAATTCAGATGGCCGATGAAGGAAATCAAGGAAATCTGAATAATGATAACCAGAGTAACATTAACGTGGTTAATGAGAATCCAAGCATCAATAACAATGGAAACCAAATGGATAATAGTGTCGTTCAACATATAGTGGCACAAGGAATCATAGATGCCATGCCATTTATTATTCAAACTATTCAAGAAGCGAAAAATAAAAGTAAGCATAGCAGTAAGCGACCGATCGAACCCGAAAACAGCGTGAACAATGGACCTATACTTCAATTGCCTATTCCCAAAAGAAGAAGAACTGTGCCTTACGGTTGTTCTTATAAAGAATTCTGGTCTTGTAAACCAATGGAATTCTCGGGCAACGAAGGGGCCATTGCAACCCTACGCTGGATAGAAAAGACTGAGGCAGTCTTAAGGATAAGTAAGTGTGCTGAAGAAGATAAGATATTGTTTGATTCTAATATGTTTAAGAATGCAGCACTAGAATGGTGGAACACTATCCTTCAATCAAGAGGAAGTGATAGAACCTATAATATGGAATGGGAAGAATTTAAGAACAAGGTAGAAGGGAAATTCGGCCCACCCAATGAAAAAGAACAGATAGCAAACAAATTCCTAAACCTTAGAATGACTGGTGTGGATAGTAAGGGATACACTAAAATATTCTTCGAATATGCTAGAATAGTGCCAACTCTTGCTTCACCAGAACCAGTGTTAATCTCCCGTTATATGTGGGGATTAATCGGAGAGATTAGACACGTAGTCAAGGCAGCTAGACCTCAAACCATAGAAGAAGCTGTAGAACTAGCCAATACCTTGACTGACGAATTAGTCCGTACCCGAGAAGAGGATCAAAGGAGGAACCTAACCCATAAGTTGACTCAAGAATTTTGTTCTGGAAATTCTAACCATGGGAAAAATGTAGGTTCTACCTCTGCACCCTACTGTAGGCATTGCAAAAGAAAGCAATCAGGTAAATGCTCTATATACTGTAACTTTTGCAAAATATCGGGACACAAGGAAGAGAACTGCAGGAAGAAAGCTAATAACAAGATATGTTACAACTGCGGAGAACAAGGTCATATCAAACTTAATTGTCCAAAATTAGCTCCAGCTACAAACAAGAATACTCAAAATGCTAGAGCATTTGTGTTGATTGCAGATGAAGCCAAAATGATTCCAGATGTCATAGCTGGTACGTTTTTAGTTAATGATATTTTTGCTAAAGTATTATTTGACTCTGATTCAAACCAAAGTTTTATTAATACATCATTTTGCAAATTTCTAAATCAATCATTAACTAAACTACCACTAGAATGCTTAGTAGAGACAGCTAATGGAGAAACTGTTAGAATTTCTGAAATCTTGCAGGGGGCAAGAATTGAAATTTTAAATCAGAAATTTATAGCAAACCTATATCCCATGAATCTGGCAGGATTTGATGTTGTTTTTGGAATGGATTGGTTGATAGCCAATATTTTATGTGATCAAAAGTCAATTCAAGTAAATGCACCAATAGGTAAAACGATCACAATTAAAGGAGATAAACCATCTAGATCTACAAAATTCATCCCTGTGATGAAAACTGCAAGTTATATAAGAAAAGGTTCTATAGTGTATTTGATTTCTATAATCACTAACACTAAAGGAAAGGATTTAAAAGATATTCCAGTAGTATCTCAGTTTTCAGATGTTTTTCCAGAAGAATTACCAGGACTGCCACCAGATAGAGAAGTTGAATTCAGGATCCATTTGATACCAGGAACGGCACCGATTGCCAAAGCACCTTACCGTTTGGCACCCGCAGAAATGTATGAGTTAAAGAAACAATTAGATGAATTGTTGGAAAAAGGATTTGTACAACCAAGTTCGTCGGCATGGGGAGCGCCGATACTGTTTGTTAAAAAGACGGACGGATCAATGCGTATGTGCATTGACTACCGTGAATTAAACAAGGTTACGATTAAGAATCGGCACCCATTACCGAGAATCGATGATTTGTTTGATCAACTGCAAGGAGCTCGATTTTTCTCTAAAATCGATTTAAGATCAGGATATCATCAATTAAAGGTACAGGAAGAGGATATTCCTAAAACCGCTTTCATAACAAGGTATGGTCATTATGAATTTACTGTCATGCCATTTGGTTTAACCAATGCCCCAGCTGCATTTATGGACATGATGAACCGAATATGTAAGCCATATTTGGATAAATTCATAATTGTATTTATAGATGATATTCTAATTTACTCTAAGAGTAAAGAGGATCATGCTAGACATTTGCACGTACTTTTGAGTTTACTACGAAAGGAAAAGCTTTATGCTAAATTTTCTAAGTGCGAATTTTGGTTAGAACAGGTACAATTTCTTGGACACTTAGTCAATCATGAAGGAATTCATGTGGATCCCACTAAGATCGAGGCAATTACTAAATGGAAAACCCCTGAGTCACCAACTGAGGTTAGAAGTTTCTCAGGATTGGCCGGTTATTATAGAAGATTTATTCAAGATTTTTCTAGAATAGCCATTCCTTTAACTAAGTTAACCTGTAAATCTGTTAAGTTTGAATGGGGATTAAAACAAGAAGAAGCATTTAGAATTCTTAAGCAAAGATTAACCCATACACCCATATTAGCGTTACCAGAAGGAACTGAAGATTTTGTAGTATATTGTGACGCTTCTAAATTAGGTTATGGATGTGTATTGATGCAACGACAAAAAGTTATAGCTTACGCATCTAGACAACTTAAGAATCATGAAGTAAATTATTCAACCCATGATCTAGAATTAGGAGCTGTAATTTTTGCTCTTAAGATTTAGAGAGATTACCTTTATGGTAGTAAGTTTACCATATTCACTGATCATAAAAGTTTAAGGTATATTTTCAAACAAAAGGAGTTGAATATGAGACAAAGACGCTGGATGGAGATGCTTAGTGATTATGATTGTGATATTTAATATCATGAAGGAAAAGCAAATGTAGTGGCAGATGCTTTAAGCCGAAAGTATCACGAAAAAACAAAAAGGGTACGTTCTCTTAAATTAAATATGCAAGTAGATTTAAATGATCAAATAAGAGAAGCACAAGAATCAGTAATCAAGAAAGATACTGAAAAGCTAAAAGGTATGCTAAAAGAATTAGAACAAGGAACAGATGGAATTTGGAGATTTCATAAAAAGAGAATGTAGATACCTAAATTAGGAAACCTACGTCATCTTATATTAGAAGAAGCACATAAGTCTAAGTATACGATGCATCCAGGAAGTGATAAAATGTACCAGGATTTAAGGAAAAAATTCTGGTGGATAGGAATGAAAAAGGACTTAGCAGCTTATGTTTCTAAATGTTTAACTTGTTCACAAGTCAAAGCCGAACATCAGAAACCCTCAGGTTTGTTACAGCAATGGGAAATGCCAGTATGGAAATGGGAATTAATAACAATGGATTTTGTTACTAAATTACCCAAAACAAAGAAAGGAAATGATACAATCTGGGTGATTGTAGATAGGCTAACCAAGTCAGCTCATTTCCTACCAATGAAAGAAACTTTTAGTATGGAACAATTAGCTAAATTGTATGTAAATGAAATTGTTTCTTTACATGGTATTCCTTTATCAATTATTTCTGATAGGGATAGCCGATTTACCTCTCATTTTTTGTCAAGTTTCCAAAAGGAAATGGGAACTAAATTAAAACTGAGTACAGCTTATCATCCTCAAACGGACGGACAAAGCGAAAGGACAATTCAGACAATGGAGGACATGCTTAGAGCTTGTGTAATTGATTTCGGAGGTAATTGGGACGATCACTTACCTTTAATAGAATTTTCTTATAATAATAGTTATCACATAAGTATCAATGCTGCACCATTCGAAGCACTTTATGGACGAAAGTGCCGAACCCCAGTCTGTTGGGCAGAAATTGGGGAAAATCAATTATCTGGACCAGAAATAGTGCAAGAAACAACTGAAAAAATCATTCAAGTCAAGGAACGACTGAAAGCCGCACGTGATCGACAAAAGAGCTATGCCGATAACCGATGCAAGCCATTGGAATTTCAAGTAGGGGATAAAGTATTGTTGAAAGTCTCTCCTTGGAAAGGAGTAGTAAGATTCATAAAAAGGGGAAAGTTAAGCCCCAGGTATATTGGACCTTTTAAGATTATTAAAAGAATAGGATATGTAGCCTATCAGCTACAACTGCCAGAGGAAATGGCAGGAATACATGATGTGTTTCATGTATCTAATCTTAAAAATTGTTTAGCTGATGAATCACTGATAGTACCTCTTAAGGATATAAAGGTAAATGAACAACTTAAGTTTGTAGAAAGGCCTCTACAAATTGAAGACAGGAAAATCAAGAATCTCAAACACAAGAGATTAGTTCTAGTCAAAGTGAAGTGGGACTCCAAAAGAGGACCTGAGTACACATGGGAGCTTGAATCAGAAATGCAAAGGAAATATCCGCACTTGTTCCAGTAGATCTCGAGGACGAGCTCTAAAATAAGGTGGGGAGGATGTAACAACCCTCAATAAAACTGACACTCTCGAATATTTCCGACACCCTAGTATATGTTAAAATATCTTAATATGTCTTTAAATACACCCGTATGTGAAAACCGAGCCTGAAATACGTTATAGAATTTAAAATAAATTAAAAACAAGAAATAGTAAGTTGAGGCGGGCCGCGTAGACCCACCCCAACATTCACGCGGGCCGTGTGAGATCATCAAACGCGGAGACACCCGGTGCTGACACGTGTCGACATCGTGGCGGACCTACATGCTGACCCAGCTAAGCTATACGTTGACCCAATGTTGACGCGGGCCACGTAAGGCTTTCCCTACCCTTACGCGGGCCGCCTGAAAGTCGAGTTCAGCAACTATAAATAGATGGCACCGGATCTCAGTCGAACTCACTCACAATTTCATTCTCAATCTCGAAATTCTGTAGTAGAGTTATAATACGCGGGTATTATACCCCCTAATTAGCAAGGTTCTGCTCCGTTGTAAGTATTATAACCCCGGTTTCATAGTAGATACGATGCCCGATTGATTTAGGGTTCCGTAACAACTGTCGTGGTTCTGCCCGACGTAGTTGTTGGAATGCCGTCTCGGGGAGGGTATTATTAATATTTTCAAAGGGTTATGATACTAACCTAGGTACATTTGTGTAAATTATAGATTATTCCTAGGAAACCCTTACGCGAAGTCTAAGATAGCAATGTGAGTAATCCTTCTTTTTGTGTAAACCTTTTTGTGACTTTATCCTCTTTTTGTTAACCTTTTTGGAATATTTTACAAAACCTTAATGTTTTACAATGTGATTAAGCGGTGATTGAGTCTTTGTAATTCTTCAATTACTGCCGGTATGTTGGGGAATTTACTACCTTGTGAGTAGTAAGTCGGGGATGACAGGACGTTACCATTGGACAAAGAGTTAGCCAATGAGTAATATGACCCACAAGTCAGGATTGACAGTACTGAATGAGTAATTGTGTAGAAATAAACAATGTGATCGCTCTCAATACTGTTTTAATTGATAAAATGTTTCTTGATTAAACTGGGATTCACTCACCAGTATTTCCCACTTGGGAAAAATGTGGCTATAAAAGTTACCTAATAAATGATGTTTTAAATTCAATAAAATTGGGTTTATCCCTATGAATGTATTGTAATAAGAAACTTGGGTTTTACCCATAATATTATTAATATTAAATATGGTGGTTTTACTCTGATAAACATTTCCTAACTACGGTCCTGATGTAAATTCCGCTGCCAAATTAACTAACCTGATACCACCGAAATTCTGAGTTCGCGTTCACCCGTTCCCGGGGATCAGGGATCGGGGGTTGCGACAGGAATATCTTTGAAATTCAAATCTCACCTTTCTTATTAAAATTTTTTTTATTAATTAAACTTCATGATTTATCTCAACTAGATTTTTACCCGCCGCGCGTTGCGCCGGCGGGGCAAAGCGTTCGCTAAGTTCTGTTGTCCACCGTGTGTTGCAGTGGTAGACCCATTACTTCATGTCGCGCACATGTGGGGAATTTGGTAAGTATGACAAAACATTACGGCCATTACATGTCATATATAATTACACTTGATTTGTAGTTAATATTCAATGTTGCATGTCTATGGTTTTGGCTTCTTGACAGCAGCTCTTAACTCACCTGAAAAGGGCTAAAAAGGAAAAACCATTTTAGCAATATGCAGTGTTATAACATGCTTTTAAGTTTTAAATATCTAACACATTACAATTCATCTAAGGTTTATGGTTCTATAAATTGTTGGGTTGACTTAGTTGGGTCAGATAACACACTCTAAAGGTGAAAGATTATAACTCTAGCATGTTGTAATAGGCCATTCTTATGTTTATTGATAAAGAATGGAACATTAAGCAGCTTTGTGATATTCCTATTATGACGGTAAGGTTTGCCTAGCCATAAAAGGTTTCACAAATCAATGTTAAATCTTTAATTAACTATGTTTTGTAATTTAGTTGGGCTCATTAAGTTTTAAACTTACCTCTGCGTGGGTGGTCAATCAGGCTCGGGTCATGCAAGGCTTAGGTGCTAATAGTGGGCACAATGATTATCAAAAGACAGTTAAAATGTTTTTGCATTACCTTTTCTATTGTGATTGCAGGGGATAAAATGTCATTCCAGTATTAGAGAAATATTCAATAGTTGAGCTGAAAAATAAGACTACCCAAGGGATTGCAAGGAGCTATTGCTAATTTGCTATCATTGGGCCAAAGGCCACTTAGCAAAACAATAATTTTAATATGGAGATGATAGCATGTGGCCCGGCTCAACTAATTTCCATATAGGACTACAAACGAACTGAGCTTTTATTAAGCTACTCAAACTCAGCTAGAACTCAAGTCCGTTTATTTCAAGTTCTTATTAAATTCGAGCTCAAGCCTTTCGGAAGAGTTTGATTAAACTTAGCCGGGATAAAAACGTTTATTTTGAGTTTTTATAAGCTGATGAAACTTACCTTTGACAGAATAATCAAACTCTTTCGAAATCGCTTTGCAATATGTAAAAACAAATGCGGGTCAAGTATTCTCCTATCATCTACTTAAATAGGCAGTTGTGACAATAAAATCGCCTACCCAATATTATAGAATACTGATATGCTAAAATATATGAAAATTACTTTAACAGTTATATCGGGGCGCGGCACTAGGCGGAATCATCGGGGCGAGTCTTGCCTAATTCCCTATAGTTATGGCTTTGATACCAATCTGTCACACCCCAACCGATGGCGGAATCATCGGGGCGCGGCGCTAGGCGAATCAGATTGCTCAAGAGAATCAATAACAACTAAAGCGACAATATTGATTAGATTTGTTATCCCATACTAACAAACAATACAATCACATAAGTTATCACAGATTTCTTGTCCTCTCGAACAATACAAATTCGACAACCTAGATTTTTGGTGAGTTTCTAGACTTCCTAGCTTGATTTGATGTAGACTGCGACTAAACCTGCAACATACGTTAAAACAACGTCAATACTAAAGTATTGGCGAGTATACAAGTTTTGATAGTGAAGCGTAAATAGATAAAAGTGCTGTGAATTACCAAATACATAAACGAGATAACTCAACATACATGCATAAGACAGATACTACCAGCTAAGTCACTCGAGCTGCGATTGCCATTGCTATTCATCCTAACTAGACCCCGTCGGGTGCTATAGTACTATACTAGTTAAGGCGGGACCTCGCGAGTATAAGTCCTAACACATATGTAACTGGCATCACGTGTAAATATGCATAACAGTCATTCGCAAGTGATAAGTAGTTTGATTGATTAATTCGTTTTGATAAGTTCGATTTAGTAAGAACGTATGCTACACCCAAAATGCGATAAAAAGGGTTCGAGTATACTCACAGTCGGTGTTCGGCAAGTAAACACAGCTTGATTTGAAGGGGGCGCGTCTGAGATTACCCTGATTACAGATCGATAGCATGAGCGTTTGAATTGTGCGTTAAACGGAGCAAGATGTCAATGGATCGAACAGCACTCCAACTTGTTGAAATTAAAGTCAAGTGTGGGACCCAATGTGAAATCCGATCGGATAACAGTCCGATCGGATGGTTGTCCTGTCCGATCGGATGGCTGTCCGTTCGGATGGCTGTCCGTTCGGATGGCAATCCGTCCAACCGATCTAGTCGTCCTTGGAACTTGACTAACTTTGAAGGTTTTTGGCGGTTTTGATCGAGACGGTGTTGTGACATGTTAAACAAGAGAAACCCCATCTCGAACCAAGGGACCCGATCGGACAGGAATCACCCAAATCTGACCGGTTTACTGATTCGTGATGGTTGTTCTTGGTTAACCCGAAATCAGTCGTCTCTTTGTTAGGAATTAGATCTTGAACCAACACGACACTAAGAATGAGTAGAAGGTCGGTATAAGCTCCGATTCTATCGGTTTGAGTGCATTGAGTGTAAAAGAGTTGAAAGAAAGTTGGAAAACCATTTTTCAATCCTTTTATTCGTGATTATGTGTAGATTTGTGTGAAAATGTTGTTTATTCTTGTGGAAATCCTTCAGATATGAGTTTGTTCTTGGTGGAATGAGGCCAACACTTGAAGTTCATGAGAACTTTGTGATGACATCACCCTAGAACACCTCAAATCCAATGATTTCACGGTTAAAAGTTAAGACTTAGAAGAGAAAATGATGAAGAAGTGCGTGTAGATCATGGAAGTACAAAATTTGAGTTGGAAAGTTACAAGAATCGTGAGAAATCGAGAGAAAATAGCCCAAGGCGTGCTAGTCGAGTGGGAGCTGTCACATCAAGGCGATTGATGTGAGAGTGGGGGGTATTTATAGGCAAGAGAGGAGAGGAGGTGGTGAAGTGAGTCAGATCGGATGGCTGTCCGATCGGATGGCCATTTGATTGAAGTGCCATTCGATCAAACGCCTCCGGCGAGCTGAGTTTTGGCGTTCCGTTTCGATTGTTAAGCGTTGCGATAGTTTAGTTACACATTTTCATCCTCATTTTCGTATATTCATTATAATTAGTCTCATAGGGTCGTATACATATCCATATTTCAAAGTTGCGATACAATAACCGGGTTTCGTTTCGAATATGCGTTACTTTGCGATGCTTCACGGCCATCGAGGAGGGTAGAATAGGTCCTCGCTCAACATCATCGTGAGCGTTAATGTGTGTGATGCGATGTGTTATGGCGATAAAGTATGCGTAATATGCAAAAATACTGCGAAATAGCGATGTATGCGATAAAGCTACATTATGATCCGAATCTCTGGTGCTATGCGTAACGAGTATAACGAGTAGTAACAACGCACGAATGTGCGGGTTGTTACAGTCTCCCCTGCTTCAAGAAATTTCGTCTCGAAATTAATCCACAAGAAGGGTTGCGAGAGTTGATGCGAGTGAGGGTATCGATTTAAAGTGTCAAGATAAGCGAGTGATCGATTGAATTTCGACGAGCGAGAGTGTTGCGATGACCGGGCAATTGCGGCGAGTAAGACGATTTGTATACAAAAGACGGTAACACACACAGAGCGATTACAAAGCGTTTTAGTTTTTGAAAAGTTGATTAATTCAAAAAGGGTTGAAGAAACTTGTTTATGAAAAATCTTCCCACCGTGCGGTGTTAAACTGTTTCGATGTTCACACCAACGCTATGAGTGGGATTTTATCAGGTTACTAAAAGATTTTGGGGTGTTTAAAAAACCCGTTTTGGGAAATTTTCTTGTCACGCGGCAATAACTTGAGTCGATTGTCACACCATCGTTACAAGATAATCTCGTTTTGCACAAAGGTTTTGATCTAATTTTAGAAAAACTTTAGAAAATGGTTTTTGTAAGAAAAGGGTCGGTTTTAAACTTTGTGTAAATAAGGCTTTTTAATAATACCAAAAATTTACTTTTTAAGGTCGGCCCCGCATGGCACCTTTCCACGAAAGTTCGACAATATGGCTAAAATGCTTATATATAGGAAGTACCAGTGGCGTATCCACCACGTTTTAATCATATGGCTTCCGTCTCGTGAGGCAGTGTCATACGTGTCAACATAGTAGGAACAGATTTGTGATGACCCGATCCAAACGAGAAAGGGTTGGATCAAGTCTTGAAAGGCAATCTGAGTGATGAGGTCGTTTTCGAACTCAGTTTAGAGACACGAGCGAGAGCGATAAGCGATAAGCGGTACGCGAAAAACGTGATAGCACGATATCTTATAATAAGCGAAGGCGGCGGCGATAAGCGAAAACAATAAGCGATAAGCGACGAGTGATAGTGACAGCCGTCGAGCGATAGGCGACGATCGATGCGTTGCAAGCGATGGGAAATATGCGCGATGAATGCGGTTTGTTTGGATTGATTAACACCACAAAATTTAACTAACATTAGACCCCACACGGCCTTTTTCTACGAAAGTCCGCTGATATGGCTAAAACACTTATTTATAGGAAGTACCAGCGGCGTATCCACCATGCTTTAACCATATGATTTTCGTCCCGTGAAGCGAGGTTATGTGTGCTAACTTAACACAGACAGCACAGATATTGGTGAGCGATAGCGATTACGTTAAGCGACACACGATGAGCGATGGAGCAATACAAGCGATAGAGTGATACCCACGATATGCGATAGCGCGATGCACATAATAAGCGATTGAGCGAACACACAATAAGCGATTGAGATTGTGAAATACTCATAATAAGCGATAGCAATTGCGAGGTAGATTCTAGCAATAATGCGATTGCGAGCGTGTTGACTTACGAAAAGTCTTGCGATTACACGCCTTGAGTTGCGATTGAGATTGTTACGCCCTGCGATATAGTGTAATGTGTCGAAAACAACCACAATAGTATAATAGGTCTACGTTCCAACTCCACATGGCACTTTCTTTACAAAACTTCGGTTAGCATGGCAAAACACCGTCATATTTCAACTATACGCCTTCGTTCCGTGAATAGGTGTCATACTTCGTCAGACATGGTCAAGACGCTTATATATAGGAAGTACCAGCGGCGTATCCACCACGCTTAACCATGCCCTGAACGTTAAGGCATCATTGAAACTTACTACGATCTCCGTGCACTAACCAAAATAATCCCGTGTGCACCTGTGATTAATTTGATTCTTGCACGTTTATCGTACCTTATCTCAAGAACGCATAGTAGGGGTAAAATACAGTATATAGTACGTAGTGCTAACATATAGATTGTGCGCGAGTGCGAGAGAGTGAGAGATAAATAGAGTCCGTATCGCGTCGAGGAATAGAATAAGCTTCCACACATAAAAGAGATTGACGGCGATAAGTCATATTATTACAACAACAACATTAATAAGCAAAATAACGTTGCTGTGGAGTACTTTTGCGAAGACTGTGGTTGCTGCTGAAAATCCTCAAGGCTGCGGTCCTGTGCGACAGTGCTGCGTAAGATGACCATACCAGTTGCAATTCGCGCAATAGCGATAGTTAGCTTCTGGCGGGTGATGATACGTACACGTGTAACACAGGGGATGGGTTCCGTTGTAGGCACGTTTCAAGTGAAATGGAGCTGTTCGGAGAGGTTCTGGTTGCGACAGTCCAGTTGTTGAAGAGTCTGGGCTCATGGTCTTTCATTTACGGTTGGGCTGAGCTTCCTGAGATGATGCAGTGTCGTTGGCGGATTCATCTGATGATTCGCTGGAGACATCGTCGGAGGAATCTTCAGAAGAATCATCAGTAGAATCATTGGAAGAATCGCCGGATGAATCGATGACGATTGCTTGACGGGCTTGTTTGATAGGATTCTTGGAGAAGAATCCGTTCAAGACTCGTTTGTCATTGATTCATGCGGCCAAGCGGTAGGTTTCTTCGATGGTAGCAGGTCTTGCAGCTTCGACAAAATCGCCCACACCTTCAGGTAAGCCGCGAATGTACTTCGTGATGACTTTTTCTGAAGTGTTGACTTGACTTGGGTAGATTATGCTAAGCTGTTTAAACCTTGAAGTGTAGCCAGCATTGTCACCTTCGATTTGCTTGATTTCCCAAAATTCGTCTTCTAGCTTCTGGACTTCGTGGGGAGGGCAGTACTCTTTCTTCATGAGCTCTTTCAGCTCATCCCAAGAGAGAGTGTAAGTTGCGGAGATACCACGTTTGTTACGTTCGGCGGTCCACCAGTAGAGTGCTCGCTATTGAAATACACCGGTAGCGCAAGTAGTACAAAAACCATCGGGACACCCACTCTGACGAAGGGTAACTTCGATAGAATCGAACCACTGGAGTAGTTGGGACACATCTCCTTCACCCGTGAACTCCATCGGGCCACAGGCTTTGAAGTGTTTGTAAAGGAAAGCAGATTGCGGCTCTTCTGTCTTAGAGTCTTCTGGGGCTCGAGAGTTGCTAAGATAGTGCACTTGAGCGACAATTTGAGGGATGACCTTGGCCACTTCCTTGACCACAAGCGAGGCAATCCTCTTCTCGGCGCTTCGTTTGGCTCTTCTCCTAGCTGTTTGTCTCGAAGTAAAGTCGTTGGAAGACATCTAGACAGAGAGAAAAATTTGGAGTGAGATTCGACCATAATGATTTTGAGTTTGCGATGCGATTGAGCGCGATCAAAACTTGTTACGAGTAATATAATAGATTTCACATAGGAGCCACATAGGAGACACGAGATTCCTAGATTCCCACACAATTGATTCGTTTTGTACACATAGTTAGTTGTAGTTTGTACTTACACACACATGCCGGGGTAGTATGCGCGAGCAATTAGACATTAGTTTTGTTGCGAACATTCGGTTTTCGTTTTAGATTGAGATGGTTGTGCGAGTTGTGCGGTTGCGAAAGTAGGGAGCGAAAATTGATAAATCGAGAAATCGATAAAGTGTAAAGTTTAAAAGTGTAAACACATAAGCGTAAATAGATTCTGATAAGCGTATAATCGGCGAGTCGTAAGCTAGAAAAGTAGATTGAGTGCCTCGGGTGTTTAGGCGTCGACTGCCCAAGGTAACTCAACCATAACCAACCAGCTCGTGCACACGCATTGTCCTAGAAGGCTTATGTTTCCACTGGGATGCAGCTCATGGCATTCGTCTTTTTTGGTCTTCGCGTGGCTCGATTTATCGTTATAGTCGAGTCCTTGGTGAGAGCTTTTGAAAATCATTTTATAAAGAGCGGAGCGGTTTATTAAGGTATGGGTTTCACCCCTGACTTAACAACTTCGCTCCTAACTATGGTTGTGCTCTTCGAATAAATTCGGGAGTTCCACTAGATTTTGAAATGGAGGCTTTCGTTGAGATATGGACGTCACTCCTAGCTCAACGGAAGGTTCTCGTGCTAGAAAAATGCGCTGAGTGAGTGATCTTGTCGAGAGTTCTTGGTTTTCACGCCTGATCTCGACTAGATCACTCGGTTGTGTTATGCAAGTATTTTCGAAAATGTGTGTATTGTGTTGGCCATAGGAAAGGCTAAGTAATATTCTAGCCTTAGGAAAGGCTCTTCGTGTGAAGTTGTAGTATGCGGTGTTCACGCGAAGTTGTAGCTTTTAGTGAATTCGAACGAGAGTATCAAGTAGGCCCGTGCAAATCCTATTGGGTTCGCACGAGTCGGCCTGTTGGTACCTAGACTAAAGACTAGGTCGTTTCTAAGACATCGGCTCGGACTAGGTCGAGTCTTGCCTAATTCACTATAGTTATGGCTCTGATACCAATCTGTCACACCCCAACCGATGGCGGAATCATCGGGGCGTGGCACTAGGTGAATCAGATTGCTCAAGAAAATCCATAACAACTAAAGCGACAATATTGATTACATTTGTTATCCCATACTAACAAACAATACAATCACATAAGTTATCACAGATTTCTTGTCCTCTCGAACAATACAAATTCGACAACCTAGATTTTTGGTGAGTTTCTAGACTTCCTAGCTTGATTTGATGTAGACTGCGACTAAACCTGCAACATACGTTAAAACAACGTCAATACTAAAGTATTGGCGAGTATATAAGTTTTGATAGTGAAGCGTAAATAGATAAAAGTGTTGCGAATTACCAAATACATAAACGAGATACCTAAACATACATGCATAAGACAGATACTACCAGCTAAGTTACTCGAGCTGCGATTGCGATTGCTATTCATCCTAACTAGACCCCGTCGGGTGCTATAGTACTATACTAGTTAAGGCGGGACCTCGGGAGTATAAGTCCTAACACATATGTAACTAGCATCACGTGTAAATATGCATAATAGTCATTCGCAAGTGATAAGTAGTTTGATTGATTAATTCGTTTTGATAAGTTCGATTTAGTAAGAACGTATGCTACACCCAAAATGCGATAAAAAGGGTTCGAGTATACTCACAGTCGGTGTTCGGCAAGTAAACACAGCTTGATTTGAAGGGGGCGCGTCTGAGATTACCCTGATTACAGATCGATAGCGTGAGCGTTTGAATTGTGTGTTAAACGGAGCAAGATGTCAATGGATCGGACAGTACTCAAACTTGTCGAAATTAAAGTCAAGTGTGGGACCCAAGGTGAAATCCGATAGGATGACAGTCCGATCGGATGGCTGTCCTGTCCGTCCGGATGACTGCCTGTCCGACCGGACGGCAGTCCGTTCGGACGGCACTCCGTTCGGACGGCACTCCGTCCAACCGATCTAGTCGTCATTGGCACTTGACTAACTTTGAAGGTTTTTGGCGGTTTTGATCGAGACGGTGTTGTGACGTGTTAAACAATAGAAACCCCATCTCGAACTAAAGGACCCGATCGGACAGGAATCACCCAAATCTGACCGGTTTACTGATTCGTGATGGTCGTTCTTGGTTAACCCGAAATCGGTCGTCTCTTTGTTAGGAATCAGATCTTGAACCAACACGACACTAAGAATGAGTAGAAGGTCGGTATAAGCTCCGATTCTATCGGTTTGAGTGCATTGAGTGTAAAAGAGTTGAAAGAAAGTTGGAAAACCATTTTTCAATCCTTTTATTCGTGATTATGTGTAGATTTGTGTGAAAATGTTGTTTATTCTTGTGGAAATCCTTCAGATATGAGTTTGTTCTTGGTGGAATGAGGCCAACACTTGAAGTTCATGAGAACTTTGTGATGACATCACCCTAGAACACCTCAAATCCAATGATTTCACGGTTAAAAGTTAAGACTTAGAAGAGAAAATGATGAAGAAGTGCGTGTAGATCATGGAAGTACAAAATTTGAGTTGGAAAGTTACAAGAATCGTGAGAAATCGAGAGAAAATAGCCCAAGGCGTGCTAGTCGAGTGGGAGCTGTCACATCAAGGCGATTGATGTGAGAGTGGGGGGTATTTATAGGCAAGAGAGGAGAGGAGGTGGTGAAGTGAGTCAGATCGGATGGCTGTCCGATCGGATGGCTGTCCGATCGGATGGCCATTTGATCGAAGTGCCATTCGATCAAACGCCTCCGGCGAGCTGAGTTTTGGCGTTCCGTTTCGATTGTTAAGCGTTGCGATAGTTTAGTTACACATTTTCATCCTCATTTTCGTACATTCATTATAATTAGTCTCATAGGGTCGTATATATATCCATATTTCAAAGTTGCGATACAATAACCGGGTTTCGTTTCGAATATGCGTTACTTTGTGACGTTTCACGGCCATCGAGGAGGGTAGAATAGGTCCTCACTCAACGTCATCGTGAGCGTTAATGTGTGTGATGCGATGTGTTATGGCGATAAAGTATGAGTAATATGCGAAAATACTGCGAAATAGCGATGTATGCGATAAAGCTACATTATGATCCGAATCTCTGGTGCTAGGCGTAACGAGTATAACGAGTAGTAACAACGCACGAACGTGCGGGTTGTTACAAATTTGTGTAGTGAATAGTGTTACACCAATAGATTGCATCGTTTTACGGTCTTGGTTGGAGATGGTTACGTCAAAGTTTACAATGTTTTGATGATATGATGCATATGTTGATGGTCTATAGCTACCAAAATCCATACAACCGATACATGGATCAAACTATCTAAAAGCTAACGGAAATCAACATTCAACAAACCATACAACATCATAAAGCTTTTGGCATATTCCTATTCGCTACTGCACATAATAGCTTCTAAGTTAAATGGGATATGTTTAATAATAAGTAACAACTCTAGTTGGAACTTCTTACCACTACAATTCTCTTCTAGAAACAGTTTTATAAGCCAAGAATTTGTCAACTATGTTGATTATCAGGTATAGTGTTTGAAACGAAAGCTCGAATTTGTTGTGAACTTCAATCAGCCAGTCAATCAGAAACGCCCTCATTTAGTCGTTCATTTCGGGTTTCCGGGTTGTGAGTTCATGTAATCTTGAACTTTTTTCTCATTCTGCAACAAACCCACATCAAGAAATTCATTAAAACAGTAAATTAACCAAAAAATTGTGACTGTCTTGATAACTCTAACGAAATTAAAGAAAACAGTAAGTTCAACCCAAATTTGTGAGTTTTTTACGACCCACATCAACAAACAAAAAAATGCAACGTTGACCCAAATTTGTGACTTTTTTTTGGACAACCCATATTAACAAAAACCTTAACATACCTCCTTCCAATTGTAAACGATCCTCAAAAAGAATATTTAAAAAAATTGATTCTCTCACAAAAACAGTTTTCTAACATTCTAATCTCATCTTCATGTACCCATTCCAATCCTTCACATTTCGGACGAGGTTCTCACACAATTAACCCTAAACAACTACCATAGATCTCAAAACTAATCGTATCGTCAATCACCATTTCAATTCAAAATTATAGTTAAAAAAAGGACAACACAAAAAACTAACACAACTACAAACAGATTCTAAATCTAATCATCAATCAATCATAATTTCAATTGCAATTAACTAACAAAACAACAATAACAACACAGAAAACATAGAGATGAGTGTGTATACCTGATGAAAAAGTTCTGCAGAAGTGAGAAGACACTTAGCGCTCCAGAGAGGATGGTTAAAGTCAGCACCTGCAGTTCAATCCAGATCTTTGTTCCGCCGGAATAAGGGTAAAGTCGGGCTAGACGCCTGGATGGCGATGTTGTGTTCAAAGTTCAAACCTGGTCAGACCTTCGATGGAAACAAATCTACAAGGAAAAAAAATCGACAGAACATATCAAAATGGAAACAAACCGATGGAAGATTTTGACGGTCTTACCTAATCGACTTCGAGTTCGATTTCGAAAGGGCTTCAAATCTTCGTGAGGTCAGAGGTGGGATAGCGGATGAGAAAGTGAGATCTGGGAAGACAATTAGGTTTTATTCACTTTGTCTCTCTCTTTTTTCTCTGTATATGAGAACGGTGTCTGCTAGTTTAACAAAACCATCAAAGATGGTTAGACACGTAGTAAGATGAAGACACATCATGGGACACATGGTATAGTATACAAAGCTTGTTGTGCAAGTGATGAATGTGGGAAATAAAGATGAAGCACATGGTACAACAGGGTGAAGTCTACACCCGTTACAAATCTATACTATATAATAAAAGAAACTAATGGGAGGACACATATCATTTATTGAAGTCATTATTAATATCAATTAAAAGATAATTATAAAATTAAATTTAATATAAATTTAAATAATTCATATAGGAGATAATATAATATTTTAAAATATTTATCATATTTCAAAATTATTTATCCTGAAATTAACAAAAAAATGTACGCTAAATATAAATTAATATAATGTAAATGATTTATTTATTTTATTAAACTAAAGTATTTAAGGATAAAACGTATTTCAAAAATGTTTATAAGGGGTAAACAAAAATATTAAGCAATGTTTATTGCTTCTATACTTTTATTTTCGTGTTCAACTCTCAACTCAAATACGGTAATCACTATGTTTACATGACATTTATAAGAACCATCATCGCAATCACCCCATTCATCGTATATCGAGTATATCCGTTAGTTTTTTTTTTAAGATATAAATTTTTATTAGATTCGTTCCACCCGTGTAATAAACGAGTTTTTTTAAAGATATAACATTTTTATTTTTTACTATACAAAATTAAATTTATGCAACTCGTGTAATACACGGGATTTTTAAAAATATAACTTTTTTTATTATGTAGTATATAAAATTAGATTTATTCAATCTATATAATACATAGGGTTTATAAAGATATAACTTTTTATTGTTTGGTATATAAAATTACATGTGCTCAACCCGTATAACACATGAGGTTCTTAAAAATGTAACTTTTTTCATTATTTAATATATAAAATTAAATTTACTCAACCCGTACAATACACATGGTTCTTAAAAATACAACTTTTTTATTATTTAATATATAAAATTACATTTATTCAACTCATGTAATAAACGAGATTTTTAAATATATTGTTTTATTATCTGGTATATAAAATTACATTTATTCAACCCGTATAATAAACAATATTTTTAAAGATATATATTTTTTTTAATATTTGATATATAAAATTACATTTATTCAACCCGTGTAATACACGGGTTTAACCTAGTTGATAATATCTACTCCATGTCTAACTTATTATCTTTATCCTGTGCATAATTTACTATGTCTCTGTCATCTAACAGTATTATTTTTATACTTTCTGAAGTATACAAACAAAATTAAATTTTAATCATACGTGACAATAATTTAGTAAAATAAGGTTCATAAATTAAACAAGCGGAAAAAATAACTAACAAACGAGAGGATGACTTGGCGAGTTGACAAAACTCAAAAATTAATATTTTACACAAATAAAAATAATATTTTACACAAATAAGATGATATGACATCATGCCTCTCACTTTCAACGGACCGGTATTACCCGGTTCAGCTCTCAACCCGAACTTCTTCAACTCTTTCCTCTATAAAAAACCCTTCAACCTTCATAAACCAATGCAACCCTAATTTCATGTTCAACTCTTCTATCTCAATATTTTCACATATGTTCATCATGTCAATCAAAACACAACCCGGAACAAGATCCATGTTCGATTTGACGTACGATAGAGGATAAACAAACCAAGTTTTATATCACAAATCACTCATATTAACCAAACTTTAGCTTTTTTGTTTTGTAATAGCCGTATTCGTTAGTATTATTAAGCGTTCAAATCATGGAATCTTGGAAGAACAAGAGCGGAAAGAAGAACTTCATTGTGAAGACATGGAAGCGATGTAAGTCATTCCCACGCGGCCAAAGAAGCCGAGGCGGTGTAGGGAGTTTGTCCAAGAGCAAGTCATGGAATGGAAATGAACTCAAGAAGAAAAAACTAGTCCCAGAAGGGTTTTTTCCGGTTTATGTTGGACCGGAGAAACAAAGGTTTGCCATCAAGACAAAGTATGTGAATCATCCTTTGTTCACTATGTTGTTAGAAGATGCGGAAACCGAATATGGTTACCATTGCGACGGGCCGATATTGCTTCCGTGTGATGTAGAGTTGTTTTACAAGGTGTTGAATGAGATGGAAGCGAAAGATGTGCAACCGGTTGGATGGAGTTTTGCGTATGGATCATGCAGCCCGTTTAATCCGAGCCGTCGGATGAGGATCAACGGTGTGGATGAGATGGGGAAAGGGTATGGATCTTATGAAGCTTTAATGTATAAAGCGTATTAAAATGAGTAAACGAGTCTATTATTTATATATACATAAATAAGCATCTCGTGTTTATGTAAAATGTAATTTGGTTGTGTAAAAGTATGCATGCAATCAAAATGTGTTTTGAGTTTTGAATTGCATGTCACGATATGAATATATATATAGATCGACTTTGTGCAATCGTTCGTTTTTTTTTTTTTTCTGTTTTTGTTTTGATCCGTGGCTCTATAATTGGTTAAAATCGAAACCGAAATTAAAAAAAAATAAACGATAATTTATAAAAGATGGTGATAATTCCGATTTGGTTTAATATATTGTAATTTTTAGAATTGACCATAACAAATATACCATGCTTAAAATTATTATAATTATATATATATATATACTATAAGAGTATTATAAATAAGTTTTTTTTATTTTATATTGTTGATGAGTTTCTTAACCGCGGAAAAATTTTAATAATATGAAGCCAAAGGGCGCATATACAAAGGGCACATATACAAGTCAAGAGAAATAAAAAACTACAGGGTTAATTCAAATTTAAAACTTTATTATAAATATACAATTAAATATTTTATATTAGTGATGACTTTGTTATGTTATCATCAGTACTTAGAACCCAATAATTTTATTTTTATACTTTTTTTATGCTAACAAACATTATACATGGTAGATTCAACTTATAAACCTGGTCAACTCATTAGACCATGTGCCAATGGCTATCTAAGAATAAAAAACCCACGAGTTACAGTTTTCAATACGAAAAAGATTTTGGGGTGTAATCCAAGACAGAGTCATATGGTTCTTTTGAAGTCAGAATCCAACTAAGTTTGTGTTATATAAAACTAAGTAATTTTAAATTATTTCATTATGATATTTTAAAAATAATGTTATTATATACTATAGCTACATTGTCGGTTAGTTATTCTATTTTAGTTTAAGTGGCCAATCAATTAACTTCTAGTTTTAAATATCTTTTTTATTTAAGAGAAACTACTATGCATGTTGACAAATAAATGATGGTTGAAATCATAAAAATAATATGATGAATATAATTTCTTTTATTATATGGTCCCATGGACCTTCACCATAAGAGTACTAACGAACCCTATCTTCATCCGTAGATTTATCTGTCGATAAATGTCCACGGATTTATATTGTTATCGGGAGATCATGAGTTAACTATGACATATGTGAGGTTTGTATAAGAAGTTTGAAAACATAGTGACTTGTGATGTTATGAACCTAGAAACAAATAAGAATCACCATGGCTCTCTTTGTGATGGATATAACCAATGGACTTCTAAAAATAATAGTGTTGCTTATAGAAGGATGAAACATTGAAACCCATCTACATCATAGTAAAAGATTTTTGTCATGAACTTTTATTTTTTTTCTTGGTAAAATACGGTTATTCTGTTCTCTTTTATCTTTTCTTGGTAAAATGTGATCGTTATGTTCTCCTAATCTAGGTTATAGATAACAATTGAGTAGAGGTGAAATTTTGCAAGGGTTCTATTAAATATTTTGTAGGTATTATCCGGTCGTTTTGTTCTCCTAATCTAGGTTGTAGACAACGACTCAGTGGGAGATGAATATTTGCCAAGATTCTATCATAACATACACCTTACATGTATGGTGATGTCCCGTAAATTTTGATTAGTATAACGAGCAAACCCGGTCTATGAGGCACACGCATACGTAAGTTTCAGGGGTGTCATGCCAACTCGAGTCTAATGGACAAGTCATCACCCTTCAAAATTACCTATATTCCCCCACAATGTTACATCATTTTTCAAACGCTACTCCTCTACCTAATTCTGCAACTAATTTGTATAAATCAAATTACTTGAATAATAATTTAATCTATTATATTTCGCGTATATTAAAATAATCGAATATATTTCGTGTTTAGATTTTGAAACTACTACATAGATCAAAATAAAATAAAAACGACACTAAACAGTTGATTACTTCCAGTAATTTTCGTCATATGACCAATCCGACTCATCTTCATATCGGTTATAATATAGATGATCATATTTATATTTATATTTATATTTATTATAATTACATCCATCTATATAGGAAAAATCAAACGTGGTATGTAATCCCCCTCGTCATCCATTTGACCATCTTCTACAACCAGAGCGTCGTCTCGTTCGCCAATCAAAGCGTTGTCCGGTTCGACAACCGAAGAGTTTTCCGGTATATCTTGTGAAGGCGGTTTCGGAACCGAAAAAATGTTACTTTTTCAGTTATTCGGGTTGTTTGTGAGCATTTTTGTTTAGAGCAATTGAAAGGGATTAAGGTTTAGATATATGAGGATATTTTTTTATAAAAGGTGGTTTGATACATAGAGGAGATTAAGTAATCACTGAGTTACATATCGAGATTTCAATGATGTCAAAAATTGTCAACTCTCCATAATCTAAATGATACATGTGGAACTAGGTTGTGTACTTTTTTTTGTGTGTTTAAGCATTTATATTTGTCTTTTCTAGGCATAATTTTCAATTTAATGCTAACAAGGTACGTACACGATATATACCTATAAATCAACTTATGACATATAAAAAAACATGTCCCATAAGTCTACGGCTCTTATGTAGGTTTCCTATACAACCAATGACCAAGCTAAAAAATCCTAGTGTTCGTATGTCATTTTAACAAGTTTGACATGCATGATTAATGGTGACGACGGGCCAATAGGGTGCCCCATTTACCCGTCTTGGACTATCGTCATGAAGGCCCAATATATAAGGCCTAGAAACGGTGATACTTGCCCACTAAGGTTTCTCTTATACAAAAATGAGTGGGAAGAAAAGGATCAGAGAACACATGGTGCATTTAATGCGTGACAAAAAGAGGATCTTTGGCTGTCATCGTACTTCTAAGCCGGAATCATTAAATGAGAAGATAATCTTACCGTTGGGGGTCAGACACGTGTCTGAGCCCCCCAAAGACCGACAGAATCCGTTGGATCACCTCGGTGTGATCCCATTAGAAAGATAAGAGCTTCCGGCTATATAAGGAAGCTATGGGCTAATCTTAAAGGCAGGTCCAAGGTATCACACTAAATACTCTCTCATTTATTCCGACCATAATTCCTCTATATTAAATACACACACATTTAGTAGATTCACACCATAGAGAAATATTCCGGTGATCACACTCATCGGAATAAGCTTCTCATACTCTCCGGCAAGTTTACTTATTCTCACACCGGAGCTTGGTCACGGATCCCCCCCCCCCCCCGGACCCTCCGTGACGAGGCTAACGTTTACTTTTTGTAGCAACGAAGACTGGGATATTCCGACGTCAGCGAAGACCCTTTGAACGTCATCAGGGATTTGGGTATTCGACATTGGCGCCATCCGTGGGACTATTCAGTCTAGCTGGTATTTCCACTCCAAAAATCCGACGTTGTGATAACCCATTTCACGAGAAACAACATGGCAACACCACCAAGCTCACGAACCATCCAGACGGTGCAGAACGATCGTGATAAGGTCACCATGGAAGACATCACCCACGAAGAAGAGAATGAAAACCAGGTGGAAAACCTAGAAAGGGAGGAGGCCATCACTCCAGATTTTGTGGCCATGCACAGGGAAAAGTTGAAAAAACATCTCGAGGATCTAGAAAGACAGGAGAGCTTGATAGCCTCAGGGCCAGACTATCCTTTGACACACCATCCAACCAGGAAGGGGTGGATCCACAAAGCAAAAACGGTGGCACCGACCCTCTAGAAACCTTCATGACAGCCCTCAGGCAGATGTCCTCGGAGGAAAGAGAAGATCTCATTACAGGGAAGAAACAGAAAGGAAAAGAAAAGGAAAAGGAGAATCAAAGCGATGATGGTCTAGATCAGCCTTACCTCCCTCGGGATTTGGCAGAGATTTCAAAGTTCACTAGGAGGATCGCTGAGGCACCCATGCCCCCAAGACAAAGCTACCCCCGAACTTCGACAGATACGACGGGACAAGAGACCCTGAGGACCATCTCCATGCTTTTAAAGGCGCAGGACAGCTGGGACGGTGGCCTATGCCAGTTTGGTTCCACATGTTTGTGCAAACTCTAACGGAGGGAGCCAGGCTCTGGTTTGACAGCCTTCCCCCAGGAGGAATTGACAGCTATGAAGAGCTAAGTGAGAAGTTTCTGAAGAACTTTGGTCAGCAAAGAAAAGTGATCAAAAACCCAAACGAAATCATGCATATAAGGCAAAGGGACAATGAACGGATAGATCAGTACATGGAGAGGTTCGTCAAAGAAAGTATGAATATCAAAGATGTCCCGGAGGTCATGAAGATCAGCAGTTTCATTAATGGACTGAAGCACGTACAACTATGTGAAAAGCTAGGGGAAGAGTTCCCACATTCATTCGATAATCTCATGGACAGGGTCAGGGCCTTCGTCAGGGGCAAAGACACAGTCAGCAAAGCTAAAGAAATGGACACTCCACCCCGAAGGGTCAACCCAGCTACAAAACCTCCCGAAAAAGGTACACCTTACTCAGGAAAACCAGCTCTTGATAGAATGATGCATGATAGGACGAGACCCTCGTACTCCCCCTATAGGCCTCGGGGAAGGGGTTCATTCCCTTACTCTGACAGCTTCACCCCCCTCACTAAAACCCCAAGCGAAATATTGGCAATCGAGAGGGTGAAGAATTCCTTTCCAAGACCACCCCCCATAAAACCAGGGCCAAAGGCACAACCAAACGAATACTGTGACTTCGACAGGGGATTCGGTCATAAAACTGATGATTGTATGTATCTAAAGAGGGAAATAGAGGCCGTGGTAAAAACGGGTAAACTGGCTCATTTGGTTAAGGAAATTAAGGAAGGAGGAGGGGACCGCAAGGGGAAAGATGTGAGGGAGCCCGGAAGGGCAGATGTAGACATGATTCGGAGAAGGGATGAATTTGATACCACCAGGAGTGTAAAGGCCAGAGTCCTGGGCTCCCCAGACCGCATGAAAGCTCCCATCTTGATGCCACACCTGGAGGAGAACGAGGTACAGCGGCTCCCCCTCAACATTTCAGCCATAATAGCTGGGCACAAGGTAGCCAGAATACATATGGACGGGGGAAGCGGAGTAGAGGTGATATATGAACACTGTTTCCTAAGATTTGATAGGGATGTGAGGGATCGGCTCGAAGAAGATTCTATCCCCTAGTAGGTTTCAACAACAGTGTGTCACACCCCTTGGGAAAGATCAGACTCCCATTTACAGTCGGGGTAGGGGATCGTGTCCGAACCATAAACTTAACTTTCAGAGTAGTCCGAGCACCCTCAAAGTACAACGCAATCCTGGGAAGACCCGGGATTGGCGATTTGCAAGCACAGGCATCAACCCCACATGGAGCTTTAGTGTTCCAAACGCCAAAAGGCTTGGCCTGGGTAAAATCTTCATACGAAGTAGTATCTTCAGTATCTGAGAGCGAAGTGCCTGAGAAACCTCAAAAAGATGGGATAGAAGAGTGGGTCCTCTGTGACAAGTTCCCGGAGCAGACGGTTAAGGTGGGAAGCCACCTAAGTGACAAATGTAAGAGTGCTCTCAAGGAGCTGCTTCTCTTCAACATAGACGTATTTGCGTTTCAACACGGAGACATGGCAGGAATCCCAAGAAGCCTGACCGAGCATCTACTCAATACGTACACATGGGCGAGACCAGTAAAGCAAAAGAAACGAAGCATGGGTCCTAGCAAGAGGAGGGTCGCCTGTGAAGAGACCAGGAAGCTGCTCAGAGCGGGGATAGTAAGAGAAGTGAAGTATCCATCATGGGTTGCTAACCAGGTCATGGTCAAGAAGAAAGACGGGGGGTGGAGGATGTGCATTGACTTTCAAGATCTGAATAAAGCATGCCCCAAGGACTGTTATCCCCTTCCGGAGATAGACGTCCAAGTGGACTCCTTATCTCAGTACCCCCTAAAATGCTTCTTGGATGCTTACAAAGGATATCATCAAATACAAATGTCAATGGAAGACGAGGAGAAAATCGCCTTCATCACATACGAGGGAACCTTTTGCTACACCAAAATGCCCTTCGGGCTAAAAAATGCTGGGGCCACTTACCAAAGGTTCATGAATACCCTTTTCAGAGAGCAGATGGGACAGAACTTGGAGGTGTACGTCGATGACATTGTAATAAAAAGCCTAAACAAGATGGCCATGATAGACGATATAGCCGAAACCATCCGAGCTATGCAAGATGTGAATATGAAGTTGAACCCTGGGAAGTGTTGCTTCGGGGTAGAAGAAGGGAAATTCCTGGGAGTAGTGGTTACTAAGGGCGGAATCAAAGCTAATCCGGAGAAAACCCAAGCTGTAGCCGAAATGCGATCCCCCAGGTCCCTGAAGGACATTCAGCAGTTGAATGGAAGGTTAATCGCCTTAAACCGCTTCCTATCGAAGGTAGCCGACATGACCCTTCCCTTAATGAAGGTACTGAAAGATTGCCTCCAGACGGACAGGTTTAAGTGGACCCCGGAGGCGGAAGTTGCTTTTCAAGAAATGAAAGATTACATCTGCAAGCTCCCAACCTTAGCCACCCCAGTACCCGGGGAGGATTTGCTTTTATATCTATCTGCCTCAAAAAAGACCATCAGTGCAGTTATGATGGTGGAACGGGAGGGAAAGCAGATACCAATATACTTCATTAGCAGGACCCTCAAGGGTCCTGAAGAACGCTATATGCCCCTAGAGAAGTTGGCTTTGGATCTTGTCTTTGCGTCTCGGAGACTCAGAAGATACTTCCAAGGACACAAGGTCACCCTAATGACAGATCAACCCCTCCAAAAAGTGCTAAGGAGACCGGAGTTATTGGGCCCTGGCCAAGTGGGCAGTTGAATTAGGAGAACACTCCTTGGAATTCAAAGCCAGAACTGCTATGAAAGGACAAATATTGGCCGACTTCTTGGCGGAGGTCCCTGAGGATGAGGAAAAAGAACTTTTAAAGTGGGAAGCCCTGGAGAGGGAAGAAAAAGAGAAGGAAGACGAGGCAGTATGGAAACTACTCACAGATGGGGCCTCCAGCGAAGAAGGTAATGGAGCGGGCATCACATTGATCAGTCCTGAGGGGGTTGAGCTAACCTATGCCATCAGGCTAGAATTCGAGAATACCAACAACACTGCAGAATACGAAGCTCTTTTGGCAGGGATGAGACTAGCCAAAAAGATGAAAGCAAAACATGTGGAAGCCAGTACAGACTCGCAGTTAGTGGTCAAGCAGTACCAGGAGAAGTATGAGGCTAAAGACAGCATAATGGCTCAATACGTGGCAAAGGTAAAAGAGACAGCCAAGTAAACTCTTGGTTAATGCAAGGGATAATAAACCTTTAGTAAACCATAAGCCTAGTAAACTCTTGGTTACATTCATAAGAACTTCAGATATTAAATGTAAGATATAACTTACCAATGGAATCGATAATGACCATCTCTCCCATCCTCGAAGTTAATCCTCTCATAAGAACCTGGAGTACTTTTCCCCAGGAAGAGTACGACAATATATATATTATTTATTTTATTATTTTCTCATTATTTTATATCGCCTGCGAATGCCAAACTATGTTTGATAAAAGTGCCATATGAGGATTGGCGTATCCTAGTGTGTCCCCTAGATTACTTCCATGCCTGATCAGTATGGAGGTTTAATGCATGGAACCCCTGAGATATCCCAATGATCATATTGTGCTAAAGTCGACTAGTAGTATTCAAAGAAGATATCCAATATAAAATGTCCTTATAAGTATCTCTACTTAGGGCATCCTTGCATTTGTAAAGAGAATGTGTCATTTATCTGACACCGACATCGATAGATAAACCAAAGCCTGAAAATACAGACATCTCTAACATCTCTGTGCGTCATAATTATCTTCTTTATAAGAATTACCATGTTTACCTTCTGAGAGGCAAGTGGATGTGTGGACAAACATCCCACTTAGGGCTGCAATTATTGTAAAAGCCTTATATCCGTTAGTACCAATGTAATAGGAAGAACTAAGAGCCAAATCGATAAGTTTTTAGAGAAGATTTCATAAAGCCAAAATTCGAAGTTCTAAGAACTCCGATTTATATAAATAAGAAAAACGGATCATCTTGCTTATGCATTGATTACCGCAACCCTATTTAGGCAACAATTAAGAATCGCTATTACCTGCCCAGGATCGTCGATTGGTTCGACTAGCTGTAAGGATTAGCTATTCTTTGAGATTAGTTAAGCAGTGGTTGGAATAACCATCTCACCATAAAAATAAGTTTTTTTTTATATAACAATTATTATGTAAGTATCAAGGCTACCCCTTAGAGACCTTGTATAGATGGAATGTTAAACATCTATTGTTAGAACAATATATTGGTAAGTTCACTTATCAGGATCTGAAAGTTGCATTAGAAACAACCAATAAGAACATACAAACCCCTAATTATCTATAAGTTGCCATTATTTGGCAGAAAATCAATGATTAATGGAAAGTAGTAACCTTCCTAAATTCTTGTTAAGAAATAAGGCTCAACAAAAGATATCACCCATGAAGGGTGTGCCAAATTTGTTAAATTATCAGGCTAGTTAAGCTCTGAATATATAGAATCATTCGAAGGATTCGAATGTATCAAGATTAAATAGCTTACGAGCTAAGACCTAATTAAGGAGCTCGGTGGAACGCGCAATGCACCCCACACTAATGATTTAAGGACATGTTTCGCCAATAAGTCAAGAAACACTATCACATAATGATATACCGATTTATGATATGTAACCTGTGTCGATTAAGGATCGACAGGATTAGAAGCACCAAAAGATACATGTACCTATTATAAAGGGCAATTGGAGTGCCTTAGAGGCTCAAAGGTACTGGGGAAGATTAAGCCCAATATAAGGTAGAAAATACTTCCTTTACATTAACAAATCTCAAGGTCGAGATTTCTTTTAAGGGGGTGAGGATGTAACACCTCGAAAATTCACGTCCTATAATGTGTTGACACGTGTCATATGTCTGAACGTGTGAAAGAATGTTATAGAAGGATTTAAAGTTGACAATCATGGAAAGTATGTGAAAATACGAGTTCTAAATGTCAACAGTGAATAAATATATTGTACATTAACCCTACATGATGCTCAAACCTTCAAACGAATAAATCACGGATCATACGAAGCTAAATATGCAAGAAAGTGAGAGATTACAAACTACAGGGGTTAAATGTGTCAACATGTTTAAGTTATACCTCTGAGTGACCTTTTGACAAACCCGAAGCTTTGTAACGGTTAATTATGCTCACTAGAATGCACGATATAAATTTCATAAAGTTTCGTTATCGTATGAGCAAGTTGTGATCAAATTCGTATGCGGGGGGTTATAAGCGTCAACGTTAAAGTTTAGGACTTTTCGGGTGACAATAAAGTTAACCGAGGACTAAACAAAGTGGGTAAATGTCTTGAAGCCCTTATAAGTCAATTTGGAGGGTTCAAAGTGCAAGAAATGAAGTCTTAGCAAAGTTTTGAAGAGCCAAGGATCAAAGCGTAAAAATCAAAAATATAAGATTTGGTGCAGAAGGGTGTCGCGCGACGCGAAGCCCCAGGGGGGGGGGTCTTCGCGTGCCGCGAGGGCCTGTCTGGTCCGAAATATTTGGGTTTTTGTCTACCATGGCTCTTGTAACCGACTTATAAACGTTTTTCCTCATCTTGGGCGACCCCTAGGCAACCCCTAGAACTTTAGGGACATCTGTTGATGATCCATGGCCCTTGATAGCACTTGTTGTCAATGATCTAAGAGCTTATGAACACTATAAAAGGCCACTAAGTTGCAACCAAATTCTTCACACCTTCCTTCAGCTTTCTGATCATTCCTGGAGCTCAAGACTTCTCTCAAGTGATCACTAATCAAGCTTAGGACTTCAGTAAGGATGCCTAACCTTCCTTAGTTAAGTTTTTGCTTAGTTTTAGCTTAAAAGTCAAACCGTCGTAATTAACGGTTGACTTAACGATTAATCACTAATGGTCCAGTGATTAGTCGAATTGAAAGTAGTTATAAGTTGGTAATTATGTGGGTAATAAACCCTTAAAAGGGTTCCCCCTGATTCCCACTCTAACTAGGTCAAATGTCGGGTCAAGCTTGTTATTAAAAAGTCAACAGGATACTTAATTTCTAATTTATGCATAATTAGCAATGTAGAACACATACAACCTGTTTGATCATTATTATAACTTGGTAATTAGTGTAAGAACATGTCTAAACATGTTCAACCCGACAATTCTCTGTAGAGACCCGGTTCGGAACCGAAAGTCGCATAGTTTGACTTTTGCTTTGACTTTCAGTTCTGACCCGTTTAGGCATGTTTTAGAAATGCCTTAGAGCTTTAATTGGACCAGGTTACATGCTAGTATAACCCTCTGTGATTATACACCACGGATCATTAGTTATCCAATTAATATGCATGATTCCGTTAATTGCTCATAGGTTGACCATTATGCCCTTTTCAACTTAAAACGTGATTTTTGAAAATGTAAATTAGTAGGAACCTTAGTTACTGAAATATAAACTTGTACCCAAAGTTTGACATCAGTTTGAGGTGTAGTTTGAGGGTTATGCTCATTAGCGTAAATTGAAGGCTTTATGTTAATTAAACGGCGTAATTAGCTTATAGCCTATTTAAACTCACTTTTTGATATCAAACATTTTACCCACTGATGTAATATATTATTTTGGGATTTTTGAAGATTTTTAATTAAATTTAGGCTGAGCATAACTTAGGGGCGTAAGCTTAATTCGGTAAATGTCGGTTTTGCCCTTTCGGGCTATAAAATGAGTTTTACATATCCTTTTGACCCCAAACCTTTTGATACTGATTTTAAATGATAAATACATTATTCTAAACCTTCTGGAATGATAAAAATATCAGCTTTGTATATAGAACCCGGAAACGGCTTCTAATCGCCTTTTTAAGCGTTTTTAACGCATAGTATGTACTAGAACTATTTTAAACATACAAGGGTTGATACCTACTGATATTTTAGGTAAATTATAATATTTTAACAGTAAGCAAAAGTTGTTAAACTCAGACTTCAGTTTTGAGCTTTTCGGTTTATGTGAAATTACCAAAATGCCCCTACGGTGCATAGTTGGTTATAATTGATAAATTTCACATATATACTTTACCCTACTGTTATAACTTAGTAAACTAAGTATTTTTGCTGATTATATCAGACCTGTAACTCAGATTAATACTTAAACTCTTTTATAACATTATAAATGACCAAATTACCCCTACGGGGCATAGTTTGTGTTTAAATTCGTTTTGGGCATAATGGAAGGTATCCTATTGATATCACAACATATTTGAGGCATATTAACTTAGGAAACCTGGTTAGGACCCTTATGATTTCCGTTACGCCTCTTGCGCGTACGGTTCGGCTTATGTGACTAGTTCGCATATATTAGCTGAAACGGGTCAAACCATATCAGTTTTGTCTCAAAATCCAGAATGTGTTTAAGTTACCCATATTAAACAAGCATACAAGCTTGCCGGGTCAAAACCACATTCTAAACCGGTCTTCGCTTTATCATGCGTTTGAACCGTATCTTTCTTAAAACTAACCGGTCTAAGCTTAGGCTTAATTAAAGACCCGTTAGCATTCTAATTGGTTATTTATACCATCATTCCAGACTAGAGCCTTCCGGTAAATTGTACCTACGCTTACTTAAGTGAATACGGCTGAGTTATTATAATTCTTGCTAATTAAGACAGGAGCTAGCTCAGGTAAATACTCTTAACTTATTTTCCCTATTACGGGCTTGGGATACGGTAATATAAATACCGCGTGGTCAGGTATGGGATTCAAAGACCAATAAGTCGGGAAATCCAAATAACCTGTTTTAATTCGTATTGCTTGACTGAAACATTGGGGATTAATGCGACCGTGCCCTGGATATCCTTGAGTCATTAAATGCAATGACCACGACCTAAGCACGGGGTGTAGGCATACACCTGACAGATGCCATATGTTATTAATTAATTATACCCAATAAGGGATTCCCAATAAGGGAATAGTGGTGAGTCGGTTAAATCTTGAACCGGCATAGAACCGGGCCCCGTATGTAGAGCAAGTCATGTAAAACTGATAGCATGAAATATAGTTTGTCCCAAGTATAAAAGATTAAATTTTGCCTTGTGCATTTTAATTAAATTGTCAAAACATCTTCGTGCCTTGAGCACCTAAACCATTTTTCATAGACATTTTCAAATGAGTCGGTTGAGTATATTTACTAGTGAAAACTGACGTATTTTCAAAAGTCTAAGTGACAGGTACAAGTACGTAATAGGCTGGAAGCTGCTCAGGACGTTAATAACGAATCTTGCAAGTTCTAGGCGCCTAAAGTCTGTCGAACAATATTTATGTTTTAAGATCCGCCTGTGGATCCTCTACTTTCCGTTGTAATACTGGATATTACTTTATATTCGGATTGTAATATATTTTATCTTTTGCTTCCGCTGTGCATTTATATATTGTGTTGTTTGACTATTATGTTGCCAACCACATCACGATACTCCCCACCGGGCCCACCGGTGACACGTGGAAATCGGGGTGTGACAGGTTGGTATCAGAGCCAACACTGAGTCTAGACAAGAACATAGGACAAATTCTAATTCGTTTTATTTGTCCTTATTTGGTTCCTTTGTTATTTTTCCGATTTGCTCTTGCATGGGCAAGTCATTTTCTGTAGAAGTCCCGTTTAGGGCAACCATATACTTGTTTAAATTTAATGGAATGATTATATTTAAGATATCATCCCTATATTATAAGATCTACCATTATAATAAAATGGCAATATCTAAAAAGGACAAGTACTAGCTCATGTGTCATTTTAAGATAGGGCCAAGACGGTAGTTCCACAATTAGATTCAGATCCTTGTTAACACCTCAATTTAGGTTTATTCTGTGTTAAATATTAAAGGAATCTTAAAGGTAAAACCTAGCCTAAATGTCAATGCAGACATGGCCAAGATGGTAAAACCTAGCCTAAATGTCATTGCAGACATGGCCAAGATGGTAAAACCTATCTAAAAGATTCCAGTCCCTGTTAACATCTGTAAGTATGTTAACATTTTTGGTAAACTGTGAATCGTTAAAGTCACACAGGCCATCTTTTAAAAAAAAGAGGGGGTTAATCCAAGTTCCCTTATTTGAAATAATCATCCCTTAAGGATGAAGTGCCTACGGGCTATAACTAACGTCCTCTGAGACTAAAGACTGTGGTAGCCTATAACTCCCTGTCAAGAAAAGGTAATGAACTTTGATTCAAACCTTAATGCCTCGATTCTCTGAAATCATGGCTTATATCATCCTATGAGATGATCATATTATAAACCTCCCTTAGAAGGGAAGTGCCTACGGGCTATAGTTAACGTCCTCTAAGACTAAAGACTGTGGTAGCCTATAACTCCCTGTCAAGAAAAGGTAATGAACTTTGATTCAAACCTTAATGCCTCGATTCTCTGAAATCATGGCTTATATCATCCTATGAGATGATCATATTATAAACCTCCCTTAGAAGGGAAGTGCCTACGGGCTATAGTTAACGTCCTCTGAGACTAAAGACAGTGGTAGCCTACAACTCCATGTCAAGAAAAGGTAATGAACTATGATTCAAACCTCAATGCTTTGATTCTCTGAAATCATAGCTTATAATTTATAAATGTCCATGTGACTAGGCCTTTCGTGCCACTAGTAAAACTGTTATTGTTTTTAATAATTAGGATAAATTATAATAGAAATCCTAAATAAATGTGATTAATAAACTAACCAAATATGGTCTCCGTTACCATGGTTAATGAATTGCCATAAAAGACAATTCCACAATAAACTCCCAAGTAAACTATTGTCCTTGTTTTATGTAACAGTTCAATTAAATGGCTGGCTCAGATGAAATTAATAGCCACCTAGTGGAGAACAATGATAACGCCCGAATTAATTTAACGGGTGCTGAACTAAAAGCGTTATTAGACGACGCAGTTACAAAGGCCTTTGAGCGGCAGTACGAAGAGTATAGTGGGACTCGGAGTAGGACCCTATCTACACCGCATTCGAAGCCTCCTTCCAAGAAGGATGAACCCAAGAATGAAGATGACGAGCGTCACTCTTCTAATCATCACAGTGATACGTCTCAACAGATCATACTGAATCAAGGACCCCGTGATGAGGGTTGCTCCTACAAGTACTTTGTTTCTTGTAAACCCCGGGATTTCACTGGGGAGGAAGGAGCTGTAGATTGTATGACGTGGTTAGATGAGATGGATACAGTTGTGGATATCAGCGGATGCGCTGAGAGGGATGTGGTCAAGTTTGTGTCGCAATCATTTAAGGGTGAGGCCTTAGCCTGGTGGAGATCGTTGATTCAAGCAACCGGGAAGATCCCTTTGTACAACATGACTTGGGATCAGTTCGTTGCTCTTATCAAAGAAAATTACTGTCCTCAACATGAAGTTGAGAAGATCGAGACTGAATTCTTGACATTAGTCATGGAGAACTTAGATTGTCAAGCATACCTTACAAGTTTCAATACCAAGTCTCGATTGGTTCCTTATTTGATCACACCGGAACCAAAGCGAATAGCTCGCTTTATTGGGGGTCTAGCCCCAGAAATAAAGGCAAGTGTGAAAGCATCGAGACCTACTACATTCAGGTCAGCGGCAGATCTGTCGCTATCTCTCACACTCGATGTGGTTAGAAACAAGGCTGCCAAGGCCTCTGAAGATGGGAAGCGTAAAAGGGAGGAGGATAACTCCCAGAATCCTAAGAAGAGCAAATCCGAGTTCAACAATAACCAACCGGATTCCAACAAGAAGCCTACATGCAAACCCTGCAAAAGAAGACACTGGGGACAGTGTCGATCAAACCAAAAGATAAAGCAATGTGGCATCTGCAAAAGAACTGGCCACCAGTCCCACGAATGTAGGGACATAAAGAATGCAAACTGTTTCAGCTGTGGCAAAAAGGGCCACATCAGTACTAATTGCCCTGAGGCCGCCAAGGAAGGAGCAGCTAAGTCTGGGAAGGATAAGAAAGGAAACACCTGAACTACCGATTGAATGACAGAGACAGTACATATCAATAATAGCATCAGGTACTTCCCGTACCATTTAACATTGATAGTTTCTGCTAAGTATCTTATGTTAATGCAAGGGATAATAAACCTTTAGTAAACCATAAGCCTAGTAAACTCTTGGTTACATTCATAAGAACTTCAGATATTAAATGTAAGATATAACTTACCAATGGAATCGATAATGACCATCTCTCCCATCCTCGAAGTTAATCCTCTCATAAGAACCTGGAGTACTTTTCCCCAGGAAGAGTACAACAATATATAGATTATTTATTTTATTATTTTCTCATTATTTTATATCGCCTGCGAATGCCAAACTATGTTTGATAAGAGTGCCATATGAGGATTGGCGTATCCTAGTGTGTCCCCTAGATTACTTCCATGCCTGATCAGTATGGAGGTTTAATGCATGGAACCCCTGAGATATCCCAATGATCATATTGTGCTAAAGTCGAGTAGTAGTATTCAAAGTAGATATCCAATATAAAATGTCCTTATAAGTATCTCTACTTAGGGCATCCTTGCATTTGTAAAGAGAATGTGTCATTTATCTGACACCGACATCGATAGATAAACCAAAGCCTGAAAATACAGACATCTCTAACATCTCTGTGCGTCATAATTATCTTCTTTATAAGAATTACCATGTTTACCTTCTGAGAGGCAAGTGGATGTTAGGACAAACATCCCACTTAGGGCTGCAATTATTGTAAAAGCCTTATATCCGTTAGTACCAACGTAATAGGAAGAACTAAGAGCCAAATCGATAAGTTTTTAGAGAAGATTTCATAAAGCCAAAATTCGAAGTTCTAAGAACTCCGATTTATATAAATAAGAAAGATGGATCATCTTGCTTATGCATTGATTACCGCAACCCTATTTAGGCAACAATTAAGAATCGCTATTACCTGCCCAGGATCGTCGATTGGTTCGACTAGCTGTAAGGATTAGCTATTCTTTGAGATTAGTTAAGCAGTGGTTGGAATAACCATCTCACCATAAAAAATAAGTTTTTTTTTATATAACAATTATTATGTAAGTATCAAGGCTACCCCTTAGAGACCTTGTATAGATGGAATGTTAAACATCTATTGTTAGAACAATAGATTGGTAAGTTCACTTATCAGGATCTGAAAGTTGCATTAGAAACAACCAATAAGAACATACAAACCCCTAATTATCTATAAGTTGCCATTATTTGGCAGAAAATCAAGGATTAATGGAAAGTAGTAACCTTCCTAAATTCTTGTTAAGAAATAAGGCTCAACAAAAGATATCACCCATGAAGGGTGTGCCAAATTTGTTAAATTATCAGGCTAGTTAAGCTCTGAATATATAGAATCATTCGAAGGATTCGAGTGTATCAAGATTAAATAGCTTACGAGCTAAGACCTAATTAAGGAGCTCGGTGGAACGCGCAATGCACCCCACACTAATGATTTAAGGACGTGTTTCGCCAATAAGTCAAGAAACACTATCACATAATGATATACCGATTTATGATATGTAACCTGTGTCGATTAAGGATCGACAGGATTAGAAGCTCCAAAAGATACATGTACCTATTATAAAGGGCAATTAGAGTGCCTTAGAGGCTCAAAGGTACTGGGGAAGATTAAGCCCAATATAAGGTAGAAAATACTTCCTTTACATTAACAAATCTCTAGGTCGAGATTTCTTTTAAGGGGGTGAGGATGTAACACCTCGAAAATTCACGTCCTATAATGTGTTGACACGTGTCATATGTCTGAACGTGTGAAAGAATGTTATAGAATAAATCATGGAAAGTATGTGAAAATACGAGTTCTAAATGTCAACAGTGAATAAATATATTGTACATTAACCCTACATGATGCTCAAACCTTCAAACGAATAAATCACGGATCATACGAAGCTAAATATGCAAGAAAGTGAGAGATTACAAACTACAGGGGTTAAATGTGTCAACATGTTTAAGTTATACCTCTGAGTGACCTTTTGACAAACCCGAAGCTTTGTAACGGTTAATTATGCTCACTAGAATGCACGATATAAATTTCATAAAGTTTCGTTATCGTATGAGCAAGTTGTGATCAAATTCGTATGCGGGGGGTTATAAGCGTCAACGTTAAAGTTTAGGACTTTTCGGGTGACAATAAAGTTAACCGAGGACTAAACAAAGTGGGTAAATGTCTTGAAGCCCTTATAAGTCAATTTGGAGGGTTCAAAGTGCAAGAAATGAAGTCTTAGCAAAGTTTTGAAGAGCCAAGGATCAAAGCGTAAAAATCAAAAATATAAGATTTGGTGCAGAAGGGTGTCGCGCGACGCGAAGCCCCAGGGGGGGTCTTCGCGTACCGCGAGGGCCTGTCTGGTCTGAAATCTTTGGGTTTTTGTCTACCATGGCTCTTGTAACCGACTTATAAACGTTTTTCCTCATCTTGGGCGACCCCTAGGCAACCCCTAAAACTTTAGGGACATCTGTTGATGATCCATGGCCCTTGATAGCACTTGTTGTCAATGATCTAAGAGCTTATGAACACTATAAAAAGCCACTAAGTTGCAACCAAATTCTTCACACCTTCCTTCAGCTTTCTGATCATTCCTGGAGCTCAAGACTTCTCTCAAGTGATCACTAATCAAGCTTAGGACTTCAGTAAGTATGCCTAACCTTCCTTAGTTAAGTTTTTGCTTAGTTTTAGCTTAAAAGTCAAACCGTCGTAATTAACGGTTGACTTAACGATTAATCACTAATGGTCCAGTGATTAGTCGAATTGAAAGTAGTTATAAGTTGGTAATTATGTGGGTAATAAACCCTTAAAAGGGTTCCCCCTGATTCCCACTCTAACTAGGTCAAATGTCGGGTCAAGCTTGTTATTAAAAAGTCAACAGGATACTTAATTTCTAATTTAGGCATAATTAGCAATGTAGAACACATACAACCTGTTTGATCATTATTATAACTTGGTAATTAGTGTAAGAACATGTCTAAACATGTTCAACCCGACAATTCTCTGTAGAGACCCGGTTCGGAACCGAAAGTCGCATAGTTTGACTTTTGCTTTGACTTTCAGTTCTGACCCGTTTAGGCATGTTTTAGAAATGCCTTAGAGCTTTAATTGGACCAGGTTACATGCTAGTATAACCCTCTGTGATTATACACCACGGATCATTAGTTATCCAATTAATATGCATGATTCCGTTAATTGCTCATAGGTTGACCATTATGCCCTTTTCAACTTAAAACGTGATTTTTGAAAATGTAAATTATTAGGAACCTTAGTTACTGAAATATAAACTTGTACCCAAAGTTTGACATCATTTTGAGGTGTAGTTTGAGAGTTATGCTCATTAGCGTAAATTGAAGGCTTTATGTTAATTAAACGGCGTAATTAGCTTATAGCCTATTTAAACTCACTTTTTGATATCAAACTTTTTACCCACTGATGTAATATATTATTTTGGGATTTTTGAAGATTTTTAATTAATTTTAGGCTGAGCATAACTTAGGGGCGTAAGCTTAATTCGGTAAATGTCGGTTTTGCCCTTTCGGGCTATAAAATGAGTTTTACATATCCTTTTGACCCCAAACCTTTTGCTACTGATTTTAAATGATAAATACATTATTCTAAACCTTCTGGAATGATAAAAATATCAGCTTTGTATATAGAACCCGGAAACGGCATCTAATCGCCTTTTTAATCGTTTTTAACGCATAGTATGTACTAGAACTATTTTAAACATACAAGGGTTGATACCTACTGATATTTTAGGTAAATTATAATATTTTAACAGTAAGTAAAAGTTGTTAAACTCAGACTTCAGTTTTGAGCTTTTCGGTTTATGTGAAATTACCAAAATGCTCCTACGGTGCATAGTTGGTTATAATTGATAAATTTCACATATATACTTTACCCTACTGTTATAACTTAGTAAACTAAGTATTTTTGCTGATTATATCAGACCTGTAACTCAGATTAATACTTAAACCCTTTTATAACATTATAAATGACCAGATTACCCCTATGGGGCATAGTTTGTGTTTAAATTCGTTTTGGGCATAATGGAAGGTATCCTATTGATATCACAGCATATTTGAGGCATATTAACTTAGGAAACCTGGTTAGGACCCTTATGATTTCCGTTACGCCTCTTGCGCGTACGGTTCGGCTTATGTGACTAGTTCGCATATATTAGCCGAAACGGGTCAAACCATATCAGTTTTGTCTCAAAATCCAGAATGTGTTTAAGTTACCCATATTAAACAAGCATACAAGCTTGCCGGGTCAAAACCACATTCTAAACCGGTCTTCGCTTTATCATGCGTTTGAACCGTATCTTTCTTAAAACTAACCGGTCTAAGCTTAGGCTTAATTAAAGACCCGTTAGCATTCTAATTGGTTATTTATACCATCATTCCAGACTAGAGCCTTCTGGTAAATTGTACCTACGCTTACTTAAGTGAATACGGCTGAGTTATTATAATTCTTGCTAATTAAGACAGGAGCTAGCTCAGGTAAATACTCTTAACTTATTTTCCCTATTACGGGCTTGGGATACGGTAATATAAATACCGCGTGGTCAGGTATTGGATTCAAATACCAATAAGTCGGGAAATCCAAATAACCTGTTTTAATTCGTATTGCTTGACTGAAACATTGGGGATTAATGCGACCGTGACCTGGATATCCTTGACTCATTAAATGCAATGACCACGACCTAAGCACGGGGTGTAGGCATACACCTGACAGATGCCATATGTTATTAATTAATTATACCCAATAAGGGATTCCCAATAAGGGAATAGTGGTGAGTCGGTTAAATCTTGAACCGGCATAGAACCGGGCCCCGTATGTAGAGCAAGTCATGTAAAACTGATAGCATGAAATATAGTTTGTCCCAAGTATAAAAGATTAAATTTTTCCTTGTGCATTTTAATCAAAGTGTCAAAACATCTTCGTGCCTTGAGCACCTAAACCATTTTTCATAGACATTTTCAAATGAGTCGGTTGAGTGTATTTACCAGTGAAAACTGACGTATTTTCAAAAGTCTAAGTGACAGGTACAAGTACGTAATAGGCTGGAAGCTGCTCAGGACGTTAATAAGGAATCTTGCAAGTTCTAGGCGCCTAAAGTCTGTCGAACAATATTTATGTTTTAAGATCCGCCTGTGGATCCTTTACTTTCCGTTGTAATACTGGATATTACTTTATATTCGGATTGTAATATATTTTATCTTTTGCTTCCGCTGTGCATTTATATATTGTGTTGTTTGACTATTATGTTGTCAACCACGTCACGATACTCCCCACTGGGCCCACCGGTGACACGTGGAAATCGGGGTGTGACAGTTACAAGCTTGTGTATCAGCCCACTAAGGTCATGGACAAGATCTCTTTAATGCCGATGAAGCAGAACTTTCTCGATGATATGAGGTTATGGTGTTATGACTCAGATACTCATGAAGCGGTGATCGTATTTAATGTTGATCGTGAAAACTTTCGGATGTTGGATCCAATATGGATTGTTAATATGTCTGCGAACGACATCAGCAAGCTGTTCCGGCATGATATATTCTATGATGACAATGATGCGCATCAAGCGTTGCGATTTCAGCACGTCGCTTGTTACTGCTTTTATCGAGGGATTCATGAGGGAAGCACCTGGACACTTAAACACTGAAGACGGAAGATCGAAGACCGAAGACAGTAACAGACAAGGGGGAGTTTATTGATGCATTATTTTGGTGTTTGTAACTTGTCTTATTTAACGATGTAATTTACCCGGTCTTTATATTATCGAGTCTGAAATTCATCGTCGACCAAGTTGGATATCCTCCTATCCTACTTGTGTCTGACAAGTTGTCTCGTTTGTTATGTATGTAAAATGAACAATGCATATTGCATTTGAGTTATATGTTTATGTTTCTGTGTTTGTTTGTTGTTTGTTGCAAATTGTTTGCAGCAAACACTTCATCAGTTGCAGCCATTGACGAAACCCCAAATGACCAAAACTGAAGGTTTCGTCGTGATGGATGACCGTTTCGTCGTCCAGGAGGTTCCGTCAGGCCCATGTAAGGTTTCGTCGAGCCCATTCCAGGTTTCGTCGAAGTTAGGCCTGGGCTGCTATATAAACACCTCATAGTTTCACTTTGAAACCATGAGAGCATAACTTGTGTCTGAAAGCTTAGAGTCAAACTTTGTGTGTATCTGTTTGAACATTGTTCTCATCCACTTTAATCAATCGACTGTGTTTCATTGGTTACATTGTGTTGTTACTATCTATGTTTGGTTTAGCATAGTCACGGGGATTCTGCACTCGTGGCCGTGTTTGTTATAAACAAGGATTCAGTTTTCGTATTCGATCCACAGAATTCAGGCCATGGTGCGAACAGATGCACATACACCAAGTGTTTACCTCCATCACCCACGCCCAGAGCAATGGGTTAGTAGAAAGAGCAAATCAAAGCGTCATCAAGGGAATGAAGGGGAGACTCGGGAGGAAACAAAAAGGATGGCTGGAGGAATTGCCATTTGTGCTATGGGCATATAGGACCACCCCTAAGGACTGCAATGGGGAAACCCTCTTCAGCTTAACTTATGGGACGGAGGCTGTTATCCCGGCTGTGATAGGGTCCCCAACTGCCAGAATGAAGCTCAGAGAGGCCGAAAACGAGCAAGACCTCCGAATGAAACTGAATTTGCTTGAAGAAAGAAGGGAAATGGCAACAGTCAGGGAGGCTAAGTACAAAAAGTAGCTTGAAAGCTATTATAATGCCAAGATGAAAAAACTCAATCTCGTCCCGGGGGACTTGGTCCTAAGAGCAAATGAAGCTAGCCTGCAAGAGAACACCGGAAAACTAGGGCCCAACTTGGAAGGACCCTACCGGGTTACTTGGGCAAACGGCAAGAGAAGTTGCAAGCTGGAAACACTTCAAGGCAAGGAGGTCCCAAGAACATGGAACCTTATGCAGCTCAGGAAGTACCACATATGAGACATAAAGAAGTCTTTAAGGAAAAACGGCCAGGGAGCCACTTTTGTAATGATTAAATGCTAGTCAGGGGCTTACCCCAAGAAAAATCTTTTGTAAAAACTTGTATTGGAGGACATGGTCCCCAGGAAATGAATGGCAACGGACAATTCACTTGTCCCTTTTTGACAAAATAACAGGTGTTGTATCAAGGCAGACGTGCCCAGAAAAGCTACAAACCTAATAACGAACAAACACACGTGTAAAAGGTATGCTCAACATACCAAACGCCCGGCCGTGGGGCAAAATAGGGTCTAGCTAACCCAAAGAAAACGGACAAACAAGCCAAAAAACATAATCTCACATTATAGACTTGTCCAGCGATTGTCCTCGAACAGACAATCCTGGTTTATAAAGCAAACCATGAACACAACATACTTTTGTAAACCAACTACGAAAAAAGCCAGCACATACACATTAAGAAATTTTTCGTGTACATGCTACAAAGTGAACGTACAACAGGAAGCCCTACTGGCCCTAAAAGAAAAGCTAATATACAAGCTAGAAGGCCTGGTAAACGGACTAAACGGAGTTTTTCGTAAACATATTACAAATAACTAAAAGTCTTCAGGAAAATGCTGGTCCGGTTCCCGGCAAAGACTCCTGCAAAAAACACACACACACACACACACACACCAAAAAACAGGAAAAAGAAAGATAGCAATATACAGTCACAAGTCATACGATTAAATGCCAGGAGAGTCCCTACATAAAGACTCTCCCCCCAAGCATCAAAAAGTTAAAAGTGTCCTAGGGTGCATAATTGTTTAGATTACAACCATATCGAAGTAAGTTAATGTTCAGAAATTACTGGGAGTCACCCCCAGACGAAGACTTCGGAGACGAGGGACCAGCAGGAGTAAGCAGGGCTTTCAATTCATTGATGGACATCATAGGATGCTCCAGGATCTTTTTAAGAAGGGCTGGGGTCTTACCCCCAAACTCCTGTCCAGCTTAGGCAGCCGCTTCTTGGCCTTGGAATTGTAAAGTGGAGTTTCCTTCCTGCCCAAGCCCTGAGCAGAGTAAATGTACCCATCCTTCAGGCCTGATTGATACCCCACATCCCGATACGCCCTATAAACCTGCTCAAGACCACTTTTGAACTCTTCCGATTGAGAGACGGCGGTGAGGAAGGCTCCAAAGCCTTCAGTAATCAGACAATGTTTCTCCTTAGCCAACTTCTGATTGTCATCAGAAGTTATCCCCCAACCAGCATACATGGTGTTCAGCTGCTCTTGAGAAACGGAATCTACTTCCTTCAGATGTTTCAACTCCGCGGCTAGCTCCTCCTTCTCCTCCACCAAAGCTGCATCTCCCTCTCCCAAGATCGCTCTCTCCGCTCCAGCATAGCTCCAGCCCCCTGAGCAAAATACATCACCAAAAACCCAAAAGGAATCAAACAAAAAAAAGAGGGGAGAAAGGCTATGCACCTTTTCCTCTTTCAGTTTGCGCGCAGTCTCAACCACTTGAAACCATGGCTTAGCGGCAGCAGATTGAGAGGTCTTAAGGTCACTCCTGATTCCCTCGTTCTCTTTCCTCAGATCATCAACCCGTTGTAACATGCCAACACCCCTGAAAAGACCCTCACAGAGTGACATGCTGTACTGATCATCAAAGAGATCATCCCTCAAAGCAGAGTTCATAAACCTATGGGAGGGAGGAACAGCATGACTCAAGAAATCCCGGGCAGGAACGTAGGGGAACGAAAGGGCATCGGCAAACAAGGGAGCCAAGGGGGATCGAGAAGCAAAACCCTCAAATTGAGAGGGTTTGCTGGTCCCGGTTGCATGATGAGGAGAGATCTCAAAAGCCAGAGTAATACGAGCAACGCTTACTTTGGGAGTCTTGTCTCGAACACGAGAAGAGGAGGGGCAGTAGGGATCTCTATCGGAGCATGAGAGCTTCCCTGTTCAGACAAAGAAAGGAAAAAGAACATCAAAAATCTGCCAAAACAAAGCAAATATAAGACAACAGATAAACAGCGGGCTCACCAACAAAGGCTCGCTCACAAAGCTGGAGGATCGCAGGTGTTTAGAAAAAGAGCCCTTAACACCGGTATGAGGAAGCTCAGAAACAGCTTTTGCCACAGGAGGGGCCTTCTGACCACTAACGCTCCGGAGCCTCAGCCGGATGCCACGTGGGGCAGGGACTTGTTTGTAACTAACAGCCTTCCGCTTGCGAGCCAGACGGCTCTCCAGGTCTTCCTTGTCATCATGGCTAGAGTCCTTCACTTGAAGAGACTCAGGGGATCTTTCCTCCCCATCAGAAGAAGCCCCCTCATCTCCTTCCACAGCAACAGAGCCCCCTGTCTGAACGGACCCTCCGGTAACCCTCATCTCAAAATTCCGGTTCAGACCCGGTTCAACCTTATCATCAACCACAAACTTAACATCTCTGGAATCTCCTTGAAACAGTCCCCATAGAGTTATCTCTACACAAAAACGCTAAAGATGACTACACAATAAAGGTAGAAACAGCAAATCAAAAACCAAAAAGTACCTTTCTTGCCAAAAAAGGCCTTGGGTCGGACCGAGTAGAAGGGGCTCAGTCCCCCCCATGGCCAGGATCCCTTCAGAAAAAGTAAAGGCTCTCGTCGGATTCTCGTACATACGCTTCCATTGCACGATTTCATCGGCAGATAAGATAGAAACGTTATCCTTAATAGCAGCCTTGGGATCCCTCAGCGGTGGAGACTCCGGTATCATAGCAGAAGAAACAAAGATAAACCTGCTCTTCCATTCTTTAGGGTAAGTGGAGGTCGGCATGAAGGAATAACAGGGCTGAGATACACTGTCCTTCCATTTGGCGAAGGTGAACCAATCCCCGTCTGAGATTAACTTGTAAAACATGCAAAACAAGGGAATTGACGGCTCACCGGAAACCGCCGCACAGGATAACTCAAAATGTACCACCCTCATAAACCCTAGAGGGTGTAATTGGGAGAAATGGACTCCGAAATGACGTAACAAATCTATCTTGAAGGAAGAAAGGGGATACCGGACACCACAGGAAGAGAACACTAAAGTATAAAGAACAATCTGATCTGGTGTACATTCGGCCGATTCATCAGGGCCTTGTAAAGAGGGGAAAAACGCTCGGGAATCTTGTAGGTCTCAACGAAGGACTCCAAATCCTTCGCTGTCAAGACGGACCGAATCATGGAGCGACCGGTACGACTCATGATCAGGCAAGACAATGATCGGAAAAATGCAATAGGGGAAACAAAAGGGAAGCAGTGATGGAAGTTGAAGAAAAATTCAAAAGGCAAAGTGGGTACTTAAAGAAGGTAACTGACAAACAAGGGAAAACCGTCACATCACCCTCATTTCAAATTAAAACCACCCCTGCACGTGTTCTAATGAGATTAAACCCCAGCCGTCGATTCTCGGCGATTAAGGACCCTCGAAAGAGAAAAAGGGGCACGTAATGATTATCTGAGGGTGGGCCCACATTTCTAGCCCAAGTAGACCATCCCCATCAAATAGTTATGACTCAGCCCCGGATCATGAGACGTGAATATCATAACCAGGGACTAAATATGACTTGACGACGGGCCAATAGGGTGCCCCAGTTACCCATCTTGGGCTATCGTCATGAAGGCCCAATATATAAGGCCCAGAAACGGTGATACTTGCCCACTAAGGTTTCTCTTATATAAAAATGAGCGGGAAGGAAAGGATCAGAGAACACAGGGTGCATTTAATGCGTGACAAAAAGAGGATCTTTGGCTGTCATCGTACTTCTAAGCCGGAATCATTAAATGAGAAGATAATCTTACCGTTGGGGGTCAGACATGTGTCTGAGCCCCCCAAAGACCGACAGAATCCTTTGGATCACCTCGGTGTGATCCCATTAGAAAGATAAGAGCTTCCGGCTATATAAGGAAGGTATGGGCTAATCTTAAAGGCAGGTCCAAGGTATCACACTAAATACTCTCTCATTTATTCCGACCATAATTCCTCTACATTAAATACACACACATTTATTAGATTCACACCATAGAGAAATATTCCGGTGAACACACTAATCGGAATAAGCTTCTCATACTCTCCGGCAAGTTTACTTATTCTCACACCGGAGCTTGGTCACGGATCCCCCCCCCCCCCCCCCGGGCCCTCCGTAACGAGGCTAACGGTTTACTTTTTTGTAGCAACGAAGACTGGGATATTCCGACGTCAGCGAAGACCCTTTGAACGTCATCAGGGATTTGGGTATTCGACAAATGGCTTGATTACCATATATTGTATCAAATGTATCACTCCACATATTAATTATTCTATCACTTCAAGTTTCACACATGAAAATAAATGTAACAATTTATCTACCACAATTGCAGCCATTCCACGTAATCACATCTTTATACTTGATATTCACGTGCAATAATTTCTACGGGGTAGAAGTAAGGCTGTCTACATCTTACCATCCTCAGACCCTACATTTGCTTTGCTATTGGTGGGATTTACTGAGTATGATGATGATGATTCACGTGCAATAATTTATTAAGGTTTACACTTCTAATTTATTGGTTTATTGCATATATACATATATATATACACACACATATCATACAACAAGCTAGATGTATGACTTAAAGCTATAATTTGGGACTATCGATGTCTATTCTGAGGTGGAGGCGAGTGAATGTGAGGTTAAATCTGTTTTCGGGAGTTGATTCGCGCGGTAGCAAATGTCTAGCTAGCGGGTGAAGAAAGAAGAAATGGTGATCGAGTTTGGGTTTTTGTCGATTCTTTTCTTGTCTTAAGTACATCACATAAATAGCCTATGTCGTTTGTCAGGGCCGGTCCTGAAGGAGGGCGGGGAGGACAACCGGCCAGGGCCCGTGTTTTCGTAAGGCACGTAATTTTTAAAAAAAATCCGATATTATATATGTAAAAAATATTAATAGGGTATAGCCAAACAAATATTAACATATGCCCACTTAAAAAATCATATTGTTTAAACTATTTAGCCCATTAGGTTAGTGAGCCCAATACCCAAATAATTCTAAAATCTAATAAAAAAAGAAATCCATTGTTGGGCGGCAACTTATTCCCTCCGTGGGTATTGAAACGTCGTTGGATAGGAGTCGGAGAGATCAGAGGAGCAGGCCTTCGATTTCACAGAAAGTGATCATCATTCCGCAGTTCACAACAACAGCCTTCAATTTCACTCATCAGCCAACAGTTCACAGCAACAGCAGGCCTTCGATTTCACAGTCACAGCCTTCGATCTCGGATCAATTCACAGTTCACAAGTAAACATCAATTGTCGAATTCAGTTAACTTATGATTTAGTATTCACAGTGAACTTATGATTTACGATTTCAGTTATTATATCGAATTCAGTTAACTTATGTCGATTTCAGTTAACTTATGTCGAATTCAGTTAACTTATGTTGTCGATCATTATTTAGGCTTTGACTTAATTTGATACAAACTTTATCGATTATTTAGGCGTTAATGGCTCCTAAGGGCACGTTTTTTCGAGCTTGAACAGGGTAAAGGAATTCTCAGGGCCGGCCCTGTCGTTTGTCAAAGTGTAAAAACAAATTTGGTAGATTCTTTGACGAAACTTAATGTTAGACTTGATATATTTTATAAATCGACAACTTCAAATCTTAAACATGTAAACTTATTTATAGTTCACTCTAAAATTTTTCATTTTATCATACAACAAAGATTGTTTATATAATTAACTCTATAAATCACAAGAAACAGTCATTTTCTTTGGATAAATTGTTTTCTTAAAATTATTTAATACCTTGAAAATGACCCAACGATTGAAAATAACTTAAAAGAGTTTTCTCCAACCATTTAAAGGATACTTTATACATGGACCCAATCTGTTACGAACTAATCAAAAAAACTGACATTTATTTCTTTATTATTATTATATATATTTTTATTCTGTGAAGTTGAATAATTTTATAGATACAGTTATTTATTGAGTTTATTTATACTTAATTAACCCAATAGTTACTTCAAATTCTTTTATAATATGTTAAACTTTATGTAAAACTATTTATACAATATCATGGTTGGACAGATCTATTCATCATATAGGTTGTGACAATTTAATTAAGGTCAACTTTATGAATTGCATGGTTTTGTGTGGAATATATAGTATTGTTATATAAATACTTTTTTTTCTATTTGAAATGAATGATTTAATGCCTTTGTTGCATCGAGAAATTTAGTTTTGTGAGTGTTTTTTTTTTTCTAAGAAATTTCTACTCTTTCCATTTGAAGAGCGTTTATGCACTTAAATAAGTGCATGAGTCTTGATGAGATTGTCCACTTGGTACTACAAAATGTCCACTTGGTACTACCCGTTCCATCAACTAAAACCAATAGCTATTGTTGTGAGTAAACTGTTAAAATGGTCTCTGAGACTTGGTCAGTTTTGTCATTTTAGTTCAAAAATCAAATCTTTTGAATCTGGGTCCGTGTGGTTTCAATTATGTTGTCATTTTCATCCAAAAGCAAAATCTGGTCAGATTTTTCAGTTAACATCCAGCTTTTTTTATGTTTTTCCTTCTTTTTAATAAAGGGCAAAATGGTCATATTTTTTTTAATTTGTTATAATAAAACGTTAAAAGACCATTTCGCCCATCATTAAAAAGGAGAAAAAACACACAAAAAAAACTGGATGTTAACTCAAAATCTGACCAGATTTTGATTTTAGATAAAAATGGCAACAAAATTGAAACCACGAGGTCCAAGGTTCAAAAGGTTTAAGTTTTAGACTAAAGTGACAAAAATGAACAAACCTAAGAGACTGATTTTAGAGTTTACTCTATTGTTGCACTACCACCATTTGACTTTTAAACTTAAAAAGACTTTTACTATGTCTCATATTCTCGAATTATAGGTTTTAGACGGCAATTTTCATGCTACTTCCTATATAAATTATATTGTTATCAAAATAGCATTAGATGGTCTAGAATTGGACGACTATGGTTTGCTTGTCATTGCAGGTACAAAAGAGTGAAAAAAAAAAGTGGAAAGAAGGAAGCTTGGCGAGAGGCAAACGAGAAATGGAGTTTGTAGAGTGTTGAATGAAGAAACAAAAGAAGAAAATATGGCCGCTACCGTAGCTTACGGTAGCTACCGTAGCTTACGGTAGCTTCTGATTCACAAAAAGCCAACGTAAGACAGTAAGAAGCCAGCGTAGGACTTTTGAAGACCACCGTAAGCTACGGTGGCCACTGTAGCTTACGGTGGAGCTCAACGCAAAAGATTGTAACTCATTTTTAAAGTTTGGTGGTTGTGACTTTTGGACATCCTTATCATTAGCTTCGTTTCAGAACTTTGTGTGGGTGAATTTAGGGTGACAAGATCATATTTTGGGTATTTCAATCATTGCTTTTCCATCTTAGATTCATATGAACATCGGAATTGAAGTGATGATCAACCAAACAATGTGTAGCTAAGTTCTTGTATGTTTTCCCTTAGATTGTAAGGTTTTGAACTAAATGTTTGTGATTGTTTATGTTATTTCTGGGATCGTATTTTAATCAATTTGATTATGTTACTATAGTGATTATGAGTTTGATTTGTAATTGTTTATATTGTTGAATTTTGTTTTCTGAACCATCAGTTCTTGGTGCCATAGGCAATCAGGATTTATTGGGAGGGATTCGGGGTTGGCTATGCTAAACTGGTTATCGGGTGACCACCTTGCGTTTTTGTAATCCAAGTACTTAGTTCCCTTTTATCACAATCAAACACACATTAACGAACTATGTCTATGTAGTTCATCCCAGATTAAACTTTCACATTATCATTTATAGAAACCTGAAACCGGGGGAGAACATATTCACTCATTTCTGAATTCGAAACTTGTTAAGTGATTTTAGTTAATTTTAGTTATACATCTTAGCGATAATATATTCAGCAGATTATATCAGCTTATATATTGTGATTAGTATTATTATTGTATTTGATTTGGTGTATATTTGTAGTGTATATTTGTTTCCTTATTTTCGGATGTATCAATCCCTATTTAAAGGGTTCATGTTTTCAATGGAATTCATACATAATTTTACACCACATATTCCTTTATGGTATTAGAGAAATTCTGATATCCATCCCTTCCGCAGCCATTTTTTTTCCTTCTACTCGGATACGTCCGATACAGTCATCACGATGACTGACAAAGAGAATATTGAACAGCTTCCAAAGCCCCAACCCCTACATCCCGCATACTCTGTCACAAATATACAGAGTAAGATCCGAACCCTAGACGGTACCAATGTCACGTATTTTCAATGGATACGGTTGTTTAAACTACATGTCGTCGCCTATAAGGTGATGAATCATATCGATGGTATTGCTCCTCCGGCATCAACGTTTGCTCATCATGAGGCCTGGAAGGAATTAGATGCGCTTGTCCTTCAATGGATATTTAGCACGATTTCTGATGACCTTCTTAAACGAGTTATGGATAGCAACACGGTTACGGCTCATGTTGCGTGGTCCAAACTTGAGAAAATTTATCTCAGCAACAAGAAGGCACGTGTTGCGTCTTTGGAAACCAAGTTCTGTAATATGACTTTGTCGGCTTGCTCCTCCGTTGAAGACTATTGTCCGCTGCTGACTGACCTTGCAAACCAACTGGCCGATGTCGATGTTACTATCACCAAGTCCCGTCTTGTTCTTCAACTGGTAAGGATCTCATTCTACCGTTCTTCAACTTCCAGACACCAGCCGAGTATAACACAACTGCTGCCCTTATTAATCAGAACGGCGTTGATTGGGATCAAGCCGTTAGTATGCTAAACGATGAAGTCTTGTGTCTGGAAGCACAAAAAGGATCTCATTCTACCGTTTTAGCCGCTACCTCTGCTGAAACAATCCCTTAAAACCACCAGCCGGTTCAGCCTTCCGACAACAACGCCTCTTCCTCTCGTGGCCTCGGCCAGGGCCGTGGGTCCTGGAACCGCCGCGGTGGCAGGGGACGCGGCAGCAGCAACCGGCAGCCTTATTCTTCCTGGTCCGGGCAGCAGCAACAGCAGTCTGGATACTCTCAGTAACCCGGGTTTCCTAACTAGGCCTGGTGGACACCTCCACCATGCCCCTATCCGACCCGCAGCAATGGCAGCCCAACAGCAGCCGACAGGCAGGTCTCATTCCCATTTTCAGGTTTTCATCAGCAGCATTTTAGCGGCTTCAGTCCTTCACCCCAAGGCGTCTACAATGCCTTGAGTCCGGCGGATCTCAGTGTCGCAATAAAAAATATGCAGATAAATCAGCCCTCTTCTTCTTGGGCTTCTGACCTCATGGATACAGGGGCAGAATCTCATGTTACTAATGAGCAAGGTAAACTACTTATCCCACATTCTACTCCTGTTTGTAGTAAATTATTGGTAGGCAATGGCTATTTTTTACCAATACACGGATCGGGAACGGTCTTCCATAACCTACCCAACCGAACCTATGTCCTACCCAATGTCCTTTACAGCCCACAAGTTATTAAAAACCTTATTTCTGTCAGACGTTTTACTCGTGATAATCAAGTTTCTGTTGAGTTTGACCCTTTTGGTTTTTCCTTGAAGGATCTCAAAACTAGGAAGCTGTTGTCCTGTCATAACAGCACCGGAGACCTTTATCCTTTCACTCAGCCGCAACTACCTCCTCAAGCTACTTTTCTTGCTTCCACCAGTCTTCCCTGGCATGATTGTTTAGGTCACCCGGGGGCTCAAGTTTTAGAACTTTTAATTCGTAATTTTAATTTTCCATGTAATAAGAGTAAAAACTCACGTGTTTGCAATTCTTGTCAAATTCCAAATAGTAAACGATTGCCTTTTCATGCTTCTAACACTTTTACGTTTGCACCTTTTGATATAATCCATTGCGACTTATGGACATCTCCTATCACGAGTAAAACAGGATACAAATATTATATGGTTCTTATTGATAATTTTTCACACTTTGTGTGGGTGTATCCTCTTAAGTATAAGTCTGACACATTCCCTACGTTTGCCAAATTTGACCATTTAATTGAAACTCAATTTCACCAAAAAATTAAAACCTTTCAATGCGACCTAGGGGTGAATTTGACAATTTAGCCTTTAAAGCCTTCGCAGACCAACACAGACTGTTGTTTCGGTTCGCATGTCCCCAAACCTCCAGCCAAAACGGCCGGGCAGAACTGATGATTCATCGCCTAAACGACATCATCCGTGCTCTGCTTATACACGCCAACCTTCCTCCTTCTTTTTTGGTGGAAGCGTTACACACGGTCGTCTTTTTTCACAACATTTTACCCACCGAACACCTCAATTTTTATACCCCCACCTTTGCCCTCTACCTCCGGCATCCCGAGTATGAACACCTACGGGTGTTCGGGTGTGCTTGTTACCCTAATACCTCTGCTACCCAACCTCATAAATTACATGCCCGCTCCATCAGGTGCATTTTTCTCGGGTATCCACCTGACTTTCGTGGGTATCGATGTTTTGACCCATCAATGGGGCGAGTACACATCTCTCGCCACGTAACCTTTGATGAGCATGTCTTTCCTTATACCATTCCCCAAAACCCAACCGCCTATAAATTTCTGGATGACACTATGCCTCCGGGCTTCCCTTTCATCAAACTATCCCCATGCCCTCCATTACGGCCCAAACCCAGCCACCTGTTACGGCACCATACCCCCATCACTAATAGCCGGCGCCCCAAACCACCCGTCGCCCAAACTCAATCATCTCACCCCACACCACCCATAGCCGACCCAAACCAAGCAGCCCAATCGACCATTCCTAGCACCGGCCCAAACCACTCAACCCACTTTACCTCAACCGCCCCCACCGTACTCCAGCCTACTTCGACCCCCCCCCCCCCCCGCCAACTCCCATCCCATTACCACACGTTCCAAATCTCGGTCCACTACTCACTCGGCTTTTTCAGCCACGACCATCTCACCCATGCCTAATACTTATGCCAAGGCCCTATCCGATCCTAATTGGTTAAATGTTAGGCAAGCCGAATTTACTGCTTTATAGGACAATGAAACGTGGGAACTAGTTCCTAGACCTACGGATCGGCCGTTAATTAGAGTATGTGGATTTTCCATCACAAGTTTAAAGCGGACGGATCTCTTGAACGTTATAAGGCCAGATTGGTTGTTAAGGGAAATTCACAGATAGTGGGCATTGACTACGAGGACACCTTCAGTCCGGTTGTCAAACCGGCAACCATTCGGACAGTTCTATCACTCGCAGACTCGTCAAGAATGCATTCTTACATGGGGAACTAAATGAAACTGTTTTCATGCATCACCCTCCCGGTTTCTATGATCGAAGAGCACCGAATTATGTAGGTCGACTCAAAAAGTCTCTTTATGGGCTCAAGCAAGCACCAAGGGCCTGGTACACCCGCTTTGCTAACTATATTACTTCTCATGGGTTTCGTAGCAGTGCCTGCGACAACTCGTTATTTATTTATCACCGGGATCCATCCAACACTACTTATTTATTATTATACGTGGATGACATAATCCTCACTTCGTCTAATAATAATCTTTTGCGTGATATTATTGCTACTTTGTCAAGGGAGTTCGCTATGACTGATTTGGGCCGCTTACATCACTTCTTGGGCATTAAAGTCTCCCAACAGTCCCGTGGTATTTCTCTCTCACAATCTCAATATACAAAGGATATTATTGCTCGGGCTTCAATGTCGGCATGTAAACCTTGCACGACTCCCGTAGATCTCTCGGCCAAACTCAGCAGCACTGATGGCCCATTATTTTCGGATCCTACATTATATCGAAGCCTCACCGGGGCTTTGCAGTATCTCACATTTACGAAACCCGACATATCCTATGTCGTTTAGCAAGTCTGCTTGTTTATGCATGAGCCTCGCGATTCACACTTTGCTTTCATGAAGAGGATCATCCGTTATATTCAAGGAACGATTGATTATGGTATACGTATCATTAAATCTGTATCTCATTCCTTGGTGGCCTGTTCTGATGCTGACTGGGGTGGTTGCCCAGACTCCCGACGCTCGACTTCGGGATATTGTGTCTTCCTAGGTGATAATCTGATCTCCTGGTCTTTTAAACGGCAACCCACTGTTTCTCGATCCAACGCTGAAGCCGAATACAGGGGCGTTGCAAATGCGGTAGCTGAAGCCACATGGATACGCAATTTACTTCTTGAGTTGCACACTCCTCTTAAACACGCCTCCGTTGTATACTGTGACAACGTTCCAGCAGTGTATCTTTCTAATAATCCAGTTCAGCGTCAAAGGACGAAACACATCAAGATTGACATACATTTTGTTCGGGATAAAGTTCGTGTAGGTCACATCCGCATTCTTCATGTGCCTTCCTCTTTGCAATATATGGACATTTTTACCAAGGGGCTCCCACATCAGCTGTTCCAGTCATTTCGTTCCAACTTGAGCATCTGTCTACCGCCCGCTCAACCTGAGGGGGTGTCTTAGCAATAATATATTCAGCTGATTATATCGGCTGATATATTGTGATTAGTATTATTATTATTGTATTTGATTTGGTGTATATTTGTAGTGTATATCTGTTTCCTTATTTTCGGATTTATCAATCCCTATTTAAAGGGTTCATGTTTTCAATGGAATTCATACAGAATTTTACACCACATATTCCTTTAATACAAACCAAACAATCAAAACTCAAGATTACTTTTTCTGCATATTAGTTTTAATTCTAGTAATTTGCAAACTGCATAGATAATACATTTTCCACAAACTCCCTGTGTTCGATACTCATTTACCACTAGCTATTTAGTGTATTTGGATTCCAAACCCGGTGACGGGTTGGTAGAGGATATTACAGGGGTGGAAAGTGATGAGGAAGAATCCTCACCCACTAATGTTGTGAAAAAAAACCCAATTTTGAAAAAGTAACTAAAAACCGGATTAAAATGAGTTGTTAAACGATAAAGTCAAAGGAGTAGGGTCAAGTCAAATCCCATTTCCTTCGGCTTTAGTGGATCTAGATAAGAAAAACATTATTACAAAAAGGGGTCCTCAAAAGAAGAAATGTAGGAGGTATTTACATAAGTAAAAGTGAATCTTCCATTACTTGAGGCAGTTAAACAAGTACCCGCTTACGCTAAATTTTAAAATAAATGTGAACTAAAGAGATAACAAAAAGTGCCGAAACGAATTTTTTGACTAAAAGGGTAAGTGCAGTTTTGAAAGGGGATCTTCCTTCGAAGCTCCAAGATCCGGGAACGCCATTAATTAACATACAAGTTGGTGATTTTCAACTGTCAAGAGTGTTATTAGATCTTGGAGCCGGAGTTAGCATTCTCCCGGGGGGGCTTATATGACCAATATGACTTTGGTCCATTGAAACGGGTCGAGACAACGGTTGTTTTAGCCGACTTGTCTCATAAGCTTCCCCGAGGGATTGTGCGGGATGTGATAGTAAAAGAAGATTAATGTTATTATCCTGTTGATTTTCTAGTTTTGGATTACTCATCCGCGTACCCAATTCAACAACAAAATGTCATTTTGGGTCGGTTATTTTTTAATACCGCTCTTGCCGTTGTTGATTGTCAACATAGTAAGGTCGACATGACATTCGGTAATAGAAAAACAAGATTAAATGTTTTTACTAAGTTTCTAATTCTTTGGGTGGTGATGAGTGTTTCATGGCAGATTTAGTTGACAGGTGTGACCCGCACGAATATGAGGAAGATGCTTTGGAAACGTGTGTTTGTGATTTTTCTGAACAGGTACATGGATGTGCTTTGATGGTGGAAGAGAAAAAGCAAGAGGCATTGGCGGTGCGAGAAGGGCGACCACAATAGACCCATCAAGTTGAAAACTTACCGGCCGAAACCAATTCGGACACGAAGCCCTCATTGGAGTGTCCACCATAAGTTGAGTTGAATGAGTTGCCAAGCCACTTGAAATATGCATTTTTGGGGGACAATGAGACATTATCAGTCATCATTGCCTCTAATTTGGACGCGGCTCAAGAGCAAAATCTATTGAATGTGTTGAAGGCTCATAAGGTGGCTATAGGATGGACGATTGCTGATTTGAAAGGTATCAGTCCATCTATAGTTATGCACAAGATCTTTAATAAACCCATTCTAACCCAAAACCATCCTAACTCATACCCATCCTAACCCATTACCCAAACCTACCCAACCCACCCATTTTGCCACTCCTAGGCGAATGCCATTCGGATTGTGCAATGCCCCGGCCACTTTTCAACGTTGTATGATAAGTATTTTTTCAGACATAGTCGGGGTTCACTTGAAGCATTCATGGATAACTTTTCCATTTTTGTTCCAACTTTCAAATCTTGTCTCAATGAATTGGAAAAAGTTTTAAAAGATGTGTTTAGACAAATTTGATGTAAAGTTGGGAGAAAAGTTACTTCATGATACAAGAGAGTATTATGTTGGTGCATGTGATTTCGGATAGAGAAATAAAGGTAGATAAAGTAAAAATAAGGGTAATTTCATCTTTGCCACCACCGAAAAATGTTAAATGGGTGAGGTCATCATTGATATAAGAATTTTCAATCATGTCAAAAATTGTCACCTCTACATAAACTAAATGATGCATGCGGAACTAGGTTGTGTTTAAGCATTTGTATTTGTCTTTTCTAGGCATAATTTTCAATTTAATGCTAACCAGGTACGTACACGATATATACCTACAAATCAATTTATGAACGATAAAAAAACCTGTCCCGTAAGTCTACGGCGCTTATGTAGGTTTCCTATACAACCTATGACCAAGCTAAAAACTCCTAGCGTTCATATTTCTCATTTTAACAAGTTTGACATGCATGATTAATGGCTTGATTACCATATATTGTATCAAATGTATCACTCCACGTATTAATTACTTCTATCACTTCAAGTTTCACACATGAAAATAAATGTAACAATTTATCTACACAATTGCAGTCATTCCACGTAGAGTAGAACCTCTATAATTTAATACTCGATAAATTAATAATCTCGATAAAATTAATAATTTGTTTGGTCCCAACTTGGGACCAGTGCAAAATTGGACCCCAATCGATAAAATAATAATATAATAAAAAAAATTTTGAAATCCCAATGTAAATATATTGGTCCCAGCGAAACTACAAATTAATAATTACTAAAATATTTTAAAATTCTAGGATTGTCTAGTAAAAATGAATCTATAGTCACCTATTTTTTGTGAACTTCAAATCTGTATTGAGTTCATCTTTAAATATCTCCATTGCACTTAAGAGTTGAGGCATTGTATTCTTGTATCGCAACAACTTGTTGCCGCTTGCAATGCTTCTTTCCGAGTGACCGGTTCCAAAGATACTGAATCATCATCAACTTCATCATCAACCGGATTTTGAACGGTATAATAATATCTCGCTAAATTAATAAAATATCTCGGTCCCAACATTATTAATTTATAGAGTTTTTACTGTATTCACATCTTTATACTTCATATTCACGTGCAATAATTTATTAAGGTTCACACTTCTAATTTATTGGTTTGTTGCATATATATATACACACGCATATCATACAACAAGCCAGATATATGAGTTAAAGCTATAATTTGGGACTACCTATGGTCGATTCTGAAGTGGAGGCGAGTGAATGTGAGGTTAAATTTTTTTTTGGGAGTTGGTTCGCTAGGTAGCAAATGTCTAGCTAGCGGGTGAAGAAAGAAGAAATGGTGATGGAGTTTGGGTTTTTGACGATTCTTTTGTTGTCTTAAGTGCATCACATAAATAGCCTATGTGGTTTGTCAAAGTGTAAAAACAAATTTTGTAGATTAATATGTTAAACTATTATTATGTAAAACTATTTATACAATATCATGGTTGCATTGGCGAAGCCACGCCCCCCCCCCCCCCCCCAATTTTCCCGAAACCGGGGGGGCGGCAACGTATATACCCATACGAAAGTACTATTCATAACACTACGCATCGAAAAATTCGGGGGGTCGGGCGCCCCCCGGAGGTACTCTATCCTGCGCCCCTGCATGGTTGGACAGATCTATTCATCATATTATGATAGGCTGTGACAATTTAATTAAGGTCAACTTTATGAATTGCATGGTTTTGTGTGGAATATATATTATTGTTATATATATAAATACTTTTCTTCTATTTGAAATGAATGGTTTAATGCCTTTGTTGCATCATGAAATTTCGTTTTGTGAGTGTTTTTTCTAAGAAATTTCTACTCTTGCCATTTGAAGAGCGTTCATGCACTTAAATAAGTGCATGAGTCTTGATGAGATTCTCCACTTGGTACTACAAAATGTCAACTTGTTTTTTTTCCTACTACCCATTCCATCAACTAAAAACCAATACCTATTGTTCTACTACCACCATTTGACTTTTAAACTTAAAAATAATTTGGAATAACGGATTTTAATAATCTCAACTGTTAGTCGTTGGCCGGCAACGGTCCTAACTTCAAAAATATAATCAGTGGTGGTCCCACCTTTTCATATATTGTAAACCAATATACCTTTACTAACAGAAAAAAAAGGGCAAAAAGAAATTAAGGTTTTGTTAGTAAAGGTCTATTGATTTACAATATATGAAAATGTAGGACCACCACTGGTTATTTTTTAAGTTGGGACCATTATCAGCCAACGACTAATAGTTGGGATTATTAAAATCCATTATTCCAAAGACTTTTACTATGTCTCATATTCTTATGTTATAGGTTTTAGTTGGCAATTTTCATGCTACTTCCTATATAAATTATATATATTGTTATCAAAATAGCATTAGATGGTCTATAGATCATGCTATCATTGACCGCTTTGGATTAAAAGAAGTGTTATAAAATGGATGGATTAAAAAGGTTTTATAATATGAAGATTCGACATGTGTAAGAGGAATATCCCATTGGGTTCGATATCTAGACTTAGGCTCGATCATACATAGTATGGGCTAAACCGAAGGATAAAACTTGCTCCTTAGGAGTTTTATTCTTCCCCAACAACTTTGTCTCTCTATAATGCAACTAGCATATGCGTACATGTAACATGTGGTTCTTCCACATAATAATATTGGTCTGATCGTCAGTTGATGATTAACAATCTTTCGCTTTGGGTCTTATTCTAAGGGTTTTCTATGTTGGCGTCTTAATCCAAGATGAATTACGTGCATGTCTCGCTCATCTTGGTTGCCTTATTGAACCGTTGTTACAACATGTTTGAAGATTAATGATGTCATTGGTAAAGTTATATGCAATGCATATGATTATGTTATATGAATTCTGAAAAATTCAAATCGATAAGAACCAAATGAATATGAGGGTTTTGACGTCACATTTATATTTTTTAATTACAAATGATAAAAACATGTACTATATGATTCAATTAATTGAGCCAACCATGATGTCATTTCAATATAAATAGTCAAAATAGATTATTTTTCCGGTTTTCTTCGTGGTCCATACAGATGGGCCAGCCTACATGCGATGAATAAAACAAAAAAGACCAACTTCAGAAGAGGGTAGCGGCACAGCTTGTTGTCCGTCTACGTGTCACTAGTCTGTAATCGTCTCTGTTTTAAAATGTTTATAAATATAAAAAAATAATCAAAAAAAAAACTTCTATAAATAATTTAGTCATAAATAAATCATTTAGTTTATAATAATTAAGGTGTGTACCTCACAACTAAAAGGTTCGGGTTTAAAACCTACAAAATGTAGATTTTGTTATATTTATTCTAAAAAATTTAAGAATTATTGTTAAAAAAATTGCAAAATTTTGTTTATTTATTGAACATGTAGAGTGTAAATACTACTATTTCCTAACAAACTTATTGAGATTTGAGAGTCGTAGACAGGAGTCCAACCTATGCCGTAAGTGGCCCGACGACTTAAAAAAAGTAGAATAATCGTCAAAATTGTCAACCTCAAAAAAAATCATAAAGTCAAAAAGTTAATGATAACACCTGGCCCAAGCCCAAAGTCTTCCTAGCCCAACCACAGAGCCATCTAAGATCTTTTTGGGCTTTGGAACGTGGCTTATTTATCCAGATATATAAGAAATTAGAGGTGGGCAAAAAAACCAGTTATTAACCCGTATAATATTAATCGGTTAGTGGTTAATTTTAACCGTAACCGGCTATAAATATTTAGTATAAATATTTAATCACCTCAGCGGCCATTTCATCCCCTTTTTCCTCGTACTTGAAGCGATAAATGGTATGTACTATGACCGCGATGTTTTGGTCCAAATTAGATAGGAAGTAGACCCTTTTAGGTTATCTCACAAGGTTGCACGAGCGTTGGATCTCCGGTCCTTGTAACAATCAGTTTGATGCCATTGTTGACGTTGTAGCTTTCGATACTTCTCATTTGAAATTTGAAAAACCTATTACAAAAGCTTTAAAACATAATCGGATCGGTTCCTAAAAATTTCAAATCAGAATAAAGGTTCTTAAAAATTTCAAATCCGAATTAACCAGTTCGACGAACACCCCCATCAACAAGTGAAGATAAGTGTGAGTTTTGAGTATGCAAATCATCATAACTGATGTCCTGCATATAGCCTTTTTGCTACTATTGTTCACAAAGACCAGTATTACAACAATACATATAAGAGTTAAATGTCATTTTAGTGTGTGATTTGGATCATTTTGGCAGTTTAGAGTTTAGACTATGGGGTATGGGGCGGGGGTTGGAGAGAAACGCCCAAGTCACCACCCCGGGTGGGCTTGGGTTTGGGTGTGGCCCCATTGGCGTGGAATTCAGCCCGGGCGTTGGGCGGGGCTACCCACATGACATGGTGAAACCTCATTGGCCAAGAGCACTAGCCACGCCCCACCATACCCCTTTAAATTTGGCTTTTGGTCTTGGGTGCCCCATACTCCATGTGTCGCACCATGCCCCCAACCCACGCCCTACCATACCCCACGGTCTTGGTCCAAAAATTTCATTTTTTGCCTGTGGGTCAAAAGGTTTCACCGTTGCCATTTTAGTCCACTAGGTTAACTTCATCTATTTTTTATGTTAACGAGAAAGGCAAATCGGTCATTTATTAAGTTATATAAAATGACCAAATGGTCCTTCTCGTTAACAGAAAAAATGAAAGAAGTTAACCCAGTAGACTAAAATAGCAACAGTGAAACATTTTGGACCCACAGGCAAAAAATGAAACTTTTAAACTACACTGACAAAATGACCCAAACCACAAGGACTAAAATTGCATTTAAGTCTACATATAATTATAAGCATTAACATGATTCACTAAGTAACAAACTTCAACCACCAAAACAGTGGTGGTGATCATATTGTGCACATGCATACCAACTCTTCAAACTTTAAAACTAAAAGCTAAAAATCCAATCAATTAAACAAAGTACAGCAGAAAATGTATAGCTCATGAGTATCATCAAATCCTAAAAAAAATAAATAAAACTTCAAAAGTTCCCACAAAAACAACCGATCTATGGTACAAATAGCTCAAGTCAAGGTTACAGAAACACATTAATAAAAAGGGCAACTAAAGTATATCCTGCACAAAAACCACATGTTGTACACTGATTACTTTCGGTCGCCACCTTTCACCTTGTAGTCTTCCTAGTCAGACATGTGTATCTAACGCCTATAACGCCATCTATGAATCACTGTTGTCACCGTCTCCATCCTCGTCACTACCACCGTCTGCTTTTTCTTCTTCCTCCTCATCTTCCTCACCAGACATGTTGTTTATCACGTCGGTGATAATCGCCTTCACTTCCGCCTTTCTGTGCAACAGATCCTGCCCAAAATGGGTACCTAAAATTTAAAACAAAATTAAAATATTTTGTTAGCTCCATTTGGTAAATAATTATGCAATATACCAATGTTACAATGCAAAAAAATGAAGATAAAAAGTGGTTAACTCACCAAGTTGTTTGATGATATCTGACAAAGTTGCCTGCAAAATTTAAAAAAAAAATCATAGAAATTATATCAGTTGTGTCAAATATTATTTATTTAATAGTAAGGCTGCAAACAAACCAAACGTTTACCGAACAGTTCGTGAACCTTTCGGCGAGAAGTTTGTTTGTGTTCATTTGTTTATTAAACAAACACGAACAAGAAATTTCGTTCGTTGAGTTAAATGAACAAACATGAACAGAGGCCGTGTTCGTTCGAGTATGTTCGTGAACGTTCAGTAACGTGTTCGTTTATGTTCAATAGTTCATTAGTGTTTTTCGTCTATTACATTTTATTTAAATGCTTAAAAATCCGACAAATAAAATATCTTAATTGTCGGTGTATTATATATTCTATTCATGAACGCTTATTTGTGTTCATTTGTTTCCATTTGTTTTCGTTTGTTATGTCAGCGACGTTTGCTTTCATTTGTTGCCTAAATTAACAAATGAACACTAACACGTTCATTTCCTTAACAAATGAACACAAACATAAAATCTCGTCCAAGAAGCGTTCATGAACAAATATTTCTTAACAAACGAACACAAACAAGGTCATGTTCGTGCATGTTTGGTTCGTTTGCAGCCCTATTTAACAGTGAAAAATGAAGATTCACTTACAGTGTTGAAGTCAACTTCCTTTAAGATACTAACAACAACTGCATGCATTTCTTCTTTAGTTGGTTCAGTTTTCGCCTTCTTGTTGGTTTTCCCTTTTCCTGTAAAAATAAATTTATTTACTGAATCACAAGCATAACAAATTAACAATGACTACAAGAAACATAAGCAAGAGACAATATACTACATGATAGCAGGTGGTGCTAAAGTGGGTTGTGTCCGTGGGTTGGAAGATTCAACCCGACCCAACCCCGAAATAATTAGACAAACCCGAACACAACCCAAACCCGAAAATACATATGAACCCAACACGACCCGAATACTCATGGGTTGACCCAAATACAACCCATTCAACCAGATTTTTTTTCATTTTTTAAATTTTTTTTCTACAAGTTAATATATTAAAATTAAAATTTAAAACACAAAAAACAAAAATGTATATAATACAATTACATTTAAATTATAAAATCTTACATCAATTTCTCTTTTCGAGTTATCATTATGAAATAAAACACACGCCCAGTTTAATTTATGACATAAAACATATTGTAAAAAATATAATATAATATAAATGACCCAAACCCAACCCGTTTAGCTAAATGGGTTCACATGTTCAACCTGAAATTGACCCGAACCCATTTAGACTAAACCCAAACCCGCAAATTCGTATTAGGTTCACGTCATGTTTTCGGGTAGTGTCAGAAATTTGCAGCCCTTCATAGTATGACATTATATATGGCAGTTATTATATATGTCTACCTTGATCTTTGGCGGAATCTTTCTTGCCAGAGCTTTTAGCCTCCACCTTTTTGTTGTTTTTTTCTTCCTTCGGTTTTTTACTTGACGAAACCTTTGACTTCGCAGACGAGACAGATGTTGCAACCGAAGTGTCACCGCTTTTCTTAGACTTTTTACTAGATTTTGTCGGTGTTTCCACATCTTCCTTTTTAACAGCTTTCGATTTCTCACCGGTTTTAGCACCGGAATCCTTCTTACCACCCTTCTTTGAAGAACTCTTTTCATTTGTTACCTTTTCTTTTTCCTCGTCGCTTTCAGACTTTTCTTCTTCTTCAGACTTTTCTTTTTCATCATCGCTTTCCGGAGCATCCTCGTCATCACCACCCTGTTCGGATTTCTCCTTTTCATCATCGCTTTCTGGTTTCGTCGGTGTGATCTTCTCGTCTTCGTCCATAGATTCGTTTTCACTCTCGGAACCTTCATCTTCATCCTCGTTTCTTTCTTCTTTAACCTTGGATGAACGTTTACGTTTCTCACCAGATTTTTTCTAGAAAATAAAGAAAAAAGAGATTAACGTACAGAATAACAATCTTAACATCAACTTTAAAGGGTGAACACAAACCGTGGATGATGGGGTCCTGCTCTTTCTTGCCTTAGCTTTTTTCTTTTTAGCTTTCTGAAAAAATAAAAAATAAAATAAAAAAGCATATTAAGCACGCAATGTTATGGTGATTAAAAAATGAAAAAAAAAATGAGTAAACAAACAAACCTGTTCTTTTTCAGCAAGAAGGACTTCAGTTGTAGCATGTGGAGATTCTAGAAACTCTAATAATTTCAACGAAACTTCTTCCTGAAAATATATAAACAAAAAGTTAGTGATTATAACATTATACTAACGTATGTATGATTATTGATGATTAAATGAATGTTTACCTTCTTAAGAGATGACTTGTGAATTTGAAGATTTAAAATATCACAAAACTCAAACAACTTTTCTTTGGTGAATTTGTCAAGCTTCTCTTTCATCTTTAACCGTTGCTTTTCTTGCTGCGCACGTAAATACAAAAACCTCATTATCTTAATTTATAATCAAGCATATAACTGAATAAAAATTTAAAAATGGAATATGACCTCATCATCAGCCCAGACAAATCCAGAAAACATGCCAAGATTCTTCTTCACCATGTTCATCTGCAACACAACCAACACATAAGATAAAAAATATAGAATAAAGATTGTTAAATGTATCAACTTTTTCGGCATTAAGATTTCTGACCTTTGCTCTTTTGCTGAAAAGAACAAGGTGTAGAGACTGCAAGGTTTCATCAGTCTTCCTCTTGGAGAATTTGTATGCCACTGAAAGAATAAATACAGTAAAATTTGTAGACATGCAAACATTTGTATATGCAGACAGATTGCAAGATAAATGAAGTACAGAGTTCTCAGAAAAGACACCACATGTAAGTTAACAAATTATTAGTTATAGTATGTCATGAGAAAGGGATACCGGTTACTGCAATATTGTTTATCTAGAAATATATATGAGTGAACTACATGCTCAGGCTCAACAACACAAACACGTCACACGTGTATTAATATTTGAAAAAGAAAAACTACCCACTTCAGACTTTTTTTATAAATATCAAGTTCATTTACACAATATTTTATCCCTTATAGTAGAATGACACACAATAATGTTGTCAAAAGCGCAAAAAGCGCGCGCCTAGGCGCCCGGGCGCAGCGAGGCACACCTATAGCGCCTGGTGGTAGCCTAGGCGCAAAAATGGGTTTTTTTTGAAAAAAGCGCTGCTGAGGCACAAAAAGGCGCGCGCCTAGGCGCAAAAACGGTGCTGAGGCGCAGTGGATAAGCAGGAAAACTGAAAAAAATGAAACTGACTATTAGCTACATGGTCTTAAATGGCATATATAATAGTTTTTTTAATTTTATATGTGGAATCTTATTTATTTTCAAAGCATAACATTTTTTTTTTCTCTATGTGCGCTTTTCTTAAAAAAGCCCACGCTTTTTTTGCGCCTTGGGCCTAGGTTCCGAGCGAGGCCGATGCGCCTCGCATGCGCCTTGCGTCTTTGACAACAATAGACACACATGATGTAAAGTTAAAAGTGTGAACTTAGAGCTCAAAACAAGCATGAAAAATACAAACTATTGAACAAACTGTTTAGCTGAAAAAGGTCATACATTTCACGTCTAAGCATATAAGCCTACAATAGGCACATGAGTGCAACAAACATTGAAGAAAAATAGTGAAATGTTGCAAAAACCAGCCTGAATGAGCTTGGAACAGCTAAGACTGGTCTCAAAAGTCTAAAATAGCCTGGAACCAGCCTAGATCATATCTAAAACAGTTAATAATGCCATATTTACACTGCATCTCATATTTTAAGCCTGTTCATCCCAAGCTTAAATAGTAACTTGTTAACACTTTGATTGGTGTGGATTTATCAAAGATAGTGAATTAAGCAAATGTCACTCAATTTATCTAAGTAACAACACAGCTGCCTCCAGAACATAGTTGTTAATGGCGAATAGCGACAAACTTGGTTTTAAATTGCGCGATGCGCTCCGATGTGTTTGGTCCAAAAATCTGATGCGTGATGCGTAATGTGTGATGCGAGCGCATCACGTATGTGATGCGCTCTTTATAAAAGTATACTAAAATTATTTATACATAACAACTTATAAAAACATACTAAAACTAAAACAATTGTCGCAGTAAAAAAGATAAAGAGTTGTGCTTTTAAGTTCAAATCAAGCATCCTAAAATGTTTCTAGAACCATAAAAAGTGTTTAGGAACCATAATGGTTCTATTCAAGCATGCTAAAATATTAAGTATTGAAAAAACCCAACCCATTTCATGAAATCTGGGAAAAAAAACATAACAAACAATGATGCGTGCATCATGGCGCATTTTGCGACGGGCGCATTATGCGAAATTGTCGCAATATCATCACATCATGTAAACGCAATGCATCAGGTATTGCGATGCACTCTCATTAGCGCAACGGGCGCATCACGCATTATGCGCGCATTTTAAAACCAAGGCGACAAATAGCAATAAGATACCTATATGCTACATAGCGAATAGCGATAAATAGCAGGCAGCTATTTTATAAATAGCAACACACTAGAAAAAAAATAATTTAAAATCTATATGTATATTATATCAAAACACCCTGGTATATATGCTATTTTACATGTATATTTAACAAAAACCTAAAATCCAGCTATTTTATAGCTTTAATTGCTAGTTATATTAAAAGAACAAAAAAATTAAATTGTCACTATTATCACTATCTATCACTACAACCGTAATAGCGAGCCTATACCTATAGACTAGGTAGCGCACTATAGCGATCGCTACGCACGCTATTGGCAACTATGCTCCAGAATACAAATTCTTGACAAGCAAATAACATCGCCCGAAACCAGTGATGATCGTCGACAAAAGACACCAACACTATGGGTACATAAAAGTATATAACATAGAACAGAAAGTAAACAAGAAACAAATAAAACAACTAAATTTCTCAATGTGTGTAATTAGGTCATTTTTCAACTCTATATATAAAACTTAACATAAATTAACCATAAAAAAAGATCATGTACACACATACCATTTGGAATATCCTTGAGCTGAGTGCCTGAACCCTGCATCAACAAACACAAAACCAAATAACATAAATTAACATTTCCAAATTCAAGAAACAAAAAAAAAAACAACTTACTTTCTCAATTGAAAAGGGTTTGGGAGCAGAAAGCCTCTGCATAGACTCAGTATACCGCTCAACCGTCTTCCGCTCCCTCGTTGGTCTATCGACGGGCGTAACCGGCTCTTTCGGGCTCGAATCGGTCTTCGATTTCTTCGAACTACCTTTCTTCACACTCTCTTTTCTCCCCCTTTTGCTAGACCCTTCAGTTTCTTCACCTTCATCTTCTTCACCGTCACTACCTTCTTTCTCATCAACATCTTGCTCTTCTTCATCTTCTTTTTTCGCTTCGTCTTTCTCCTTCACTTCAACATCATCAAGATTCATAAGATCTTCTTGTTTTTGCTTTTTCTCTTCAAGGGTTTCAATCTCGGACGCCATCAGAACACTGTAGACCGATAAAGTAACGATCTTTGTGTAAACAGAAACAGATCAAGAAAATGGTTCAAAACCCTAGAAAAACAAGATTTCGAAATGGGTAAAATTGGGAGATCTGGAACAGATGAAGGCAAAGTGGAGGATGATAATTGGGTTGTTGAGGGTGAAATTGGATCTGAAATGGTGTTTTAAAATGGAATTTTGGGGAATTTGTGGGGGGTTTTAGGGCGGGGTGTTGTGAAATTTTGGGGAAGAATTTTGAGGGTTTTGAATTTCGTGCTAAATTTGTTAGCGGGCTATCTCCCGGTTCAACCAAATTTTTGGTTTTCTTTTCCAATTCTTGGGTAATAAATCGGGGTTGTGAGATAGTGATAAAATTTAATAGGTGTTTTTACGTCAATCGAAAACTATAAAAATGAATATTAGTAACGAATTTGATGGTATCAATACCGGCATTGATGTTGTTCCATCGGAATCAATGTGGTACTAATATTGTTTTGACAGTACGAATTCGGTTCATCATGCTAAAGGTACGGTACTGACACTTGTTATAGCTTAAGAGATAAAAAAGAAACTATTTACCTCAACTAAATTTGTTCAAATGGTATTGGTTTAGTTTGTCATGATAAAGAACAAAAAAAAAGCAACTATATTTGACCTTTTAAAAAATTTTCACAAACTTTTATCAAAACGTCGATAAAAATAAACATGTCGCAACTGTATATTCGGAACTTTATAAAGCATATTATTTTAATTACAAAAGGGAGAAACAGCGTCGATTTGTTTTAAAAAGAAAATGTGAGGTGGTTTTGATAACATATATGTTTGTGTTTTGATTACTTGTACATTATCTACCACTCACAACTCGGCATCGGAAAGAAATAGATACATAGATAAAAATAGGAACGTCCCAACAACGTAGTCTGAATTTTAGAAAACATTGTACGTTTAAAGTAGAAAGAAAAAATATGCTTTAAATTATTTACAATAATAAAGTATTAGTAAATTAAAATTTAAGAGTTATAAAAATAGTAAGAAAATATAAAAATTAGTGTATAACACGTTAACTTCCTTCTTTTCATAGCTCTTACTAATTCCACACCCTTTAAATCTTATTTTCACACTTCTATACGGCCCCGTATAGAGGAATGTTGCACAAAAATAAAAAGCGAGAGAATGTTTTTTTTTTCTTGTTATATTTTTACTCTTAAATATATTAATTAAAAACAAAAATAAAAATGTTGAACCAAAAAAAAGGGAGTGGAGATACTCGGTTCTTGACCCACGGATCAAAACGATAAACTTGGGTGTGCAATAAAGTCAAGTATTATAAAGTTTTGTTTAAGGTAAAGCAAAGATTCAAGTGTGGGTCATCTAATCTAATATGAGCAAAAATCCACATGTTTTATTATCATATTATTACTTATTTTCAATATGTTTTGTTAATGAAATGTTCAAAATAAGCTTAAATTGGGTTATATTGAATTTTCATGACAAAAATAACCCAAGATTAACAACGGAAACAAAACCGGGTAAAAACGTAGAAAAATATAAGAAATTGTCTAGACACACCCCATGCCTTAGATCCGGATGCTACTAGACACCTCCTATCACAACCCCGACCCTACCCTGGACGGGAACCGTGAACAGCACAAGTGGTATCGGTTGTTATGGCCAAAAATCAGTTTAAGGATAATGTAACCAAAATTTGATTGTGAGGTAGAGTGCTAATGTGTATGAACAACAATGTAATCAAATTGTAAATTGAAAATGACAATGAACATAGATATTTGTACAAGGAAAAAGCCATTGATCCTTGATAGATCTCCGGCACAAAAAACCTCGGGTGATGGAAACTACCGATAACCAAGTATATTGAAAAATAACTAGTAATCAAGTACGACTTCGAAAGATAATGAGCTCAATACAATGGAAAGTAGTGTTTGCAGTTTGAGTGTTTGCGAGAGAGAGTGTATATGTTGTGTGTTGTTAATATCTTGTGCCTAAAATGAGCTTTACTATCTCCTTATAAAAATGGAAATAACAAGATAACAAACAATCCGAAAAATGTGCAAGCATCCCCCATGTTCTCCATAACGGCTACACTCGTACATGCACGTGCCCATTGAGAGCATATTCATCGATATTCCAGCATAGACAAAGTCCAATTCGTTAAACACCTGCGAATACAAGTTTAAATATAGGATGCAATTGTTAGTAAACATAAGTAATAATAAGGATCCTTGATCCTCAGACTTCCTACAACATCCGTTAAGGACCAGTGATCCAGGCTAGATCTAATGATATGTGATCCATAGTATTAAAAATGAATCCCCTAACAATTGCCCCCAAATATGGCGGATATGATACTCATTTTATCTGCCATATTTCCGTTACAATAGGACTAGCTGTTACTCAAGAAACTAACCGTTACAGCTTGATGACATCACTTATGGGATTGCCTGCAACAATCATCACGATATATAGGGACTAGATATGGTTTTGAAAAACCATTTAAATCAAGAATTCCCAATTTATAACCCATTCCGAAAGCTTGTCAGGTGTTCTCTCTTCTTCTAATCCTTTATTTTCTATATCCTCTTCTTCTTCAATCCGACAATAGCCAAGATGGTTACTCGATCCTCCCCAAACAAAAGCCAGGATATAAACGGTTCACCATAGAGCCAAAACCTCTTGAAGAATCCTTCCACTGAATTATGCAGATTCACCGATCCAAAGATTGATCGTTTGTACACCTGCTTCCCTCCGGGAGCAATCTTCCGCCCTTTTGATTCATCCACCAAAAGTGATTCTGTTTCTTCGTAGTATCTTTCTCAGCAGTCTACGGCGGTTGTTTTGGGTTCACCGGTAATGTCTTCATCTTCACCACTATTCTCATCCGCAAGGATAATACCTAATGCAATGCAAGTTGTTTTTTAGGAAGTAACCAACAGCTGAAATAAAGCATGTGGTTCGTAAAAAAAAAATCAACAAATGAAGCTGGTACATAAACAAACCCCCCCCCCCCCCCGACGCCGGCTGCAACCACCATAAATCACCACCGCAACATCACTAGCCGTCATGCAGACCACCGCCGTTACTGTTCATCACCACCGTTTAGGATATAATAAGAAGTTTGTTTGCGTATGAAGGATAAGAAGTAATCTTGACCATCAATTGAGTAATCAATGGCTTATATTAAATGAGTTGAATTTGATAAAAAATGGGAGGCGCATGAGTTTTCAGTAAGGGTATTCTAGTCCTTCAAGTCAATAGTTTATCTCTCCTCTAGTTCCCCTCGTTTTTAAAACGTTAATAACTCTTTCATACGACATTATTCTCTTTTATAAAAATTGCACCATAAGAATGAGCGTTTTTATCTTTAGAAGGAGTATACTATTGCTATATTTTTGAAAAAAAAATTGAAACCCAGATGCGTAAAACGCAATAGAAAAAAACACAAAAAAATATATGTTTTTTTTTCTAAAACGCAATGGACTAAAAACACAAAATAATGTGTTTTTTCTAAAACGCAATGGAGTAAAAACTCAAAAGAAAGTGATTTTTAAAAAAGCAATGGACTAAAAACTAAAAAAAAATGAGTTTTTCCTAAAATGCAATGGAGTAACAACTCAAAAGAAAGTGTTTTTTTCTAAAAACGCAATGGACTAAAAACTCAAAAAAAATGTTTTTATAAAAGGCAATGGAATAAAAACTAAAAAGAAAGTATTTTTTCTGAAACGTAATAGACTAAAAACTCAAAAGAAAGTATTTTTCTAAAACGCAATGGACTAAAAACTCAAAAAAAATGTTTTTACAATTGCTTTTTACAAATTCACATAAGCATGTAAAGAATGAGGTGAAAAACACAATTGCGTTATACAAATTGTGTTTTACACTTTCTTTTATAACACTAATCATGTACTCATGTGGTTCTCTTTATTACTTTCACAAATTCTAAAACCTGAGTTGCATCTCATAGTGTTATATAAGAATATTTTAATAATGAAAATCCATTTTCCTTTCCCCAAAATGGTGCCATCGTGCTTCAATAAAGGCCATTCAATGTTACCTAACCAATATCACAAATAATTTCAATCCACACAAGCCTATTTTGCAAGAACACACTCTCAGTATATAAAACGCAATGAAATATCCAGGAACATAAAACGCAATCAAATTTTCTACACCATAAAAAGCCTCACGGAGGTTGAAGATGATTATCGTAGATAAGTGTTGAACTCTTAGTCAATCCGGTTGCTTATGGCGGAGGTTGGCACCAGAGAGGGTGCCGGCGCAGGCACCGTAGAGGGTGGCAGGACGGGCACTGACGTCCTTATATAATTCTTAATCTGGGTGAGTGTTATGGTTGGATGTTTGTTGTGTGTTCGAATGGATGACGTGTGTAGTGGTTGACGGTGGTGGGAATGGATGGTGTTGTTTTTTCAGAGTGGTGGTGGGTTGCCGGTGGTTGTGAGATGGTGGAGGTGAAGGGTGCGTGATAGAATGGCTGAATTGCCTTCATCTCATTCATAATATTCAATATATATACAAGTGTATCTTCTCCTATTTTGGTGGAGAGATTTACATAATCAATCTAATATACACATTCCTATTATATATTCTATTACACCCCCGTAGTCGAAACTGGAGGTGGCCGAATGTTGAGACTCGATCGAAAGTCGTCAAACAGAACCCGTGGGAGACCTTTGGTGAAAATGTCCGTGGGAGACCTTTGGTGAAAATGTCAGCGATCTGATAATGAGAGGGGACATGCAAAACACGAACACGTCCACGCTGAACAAGTTCACGAACAAAGTGAATATCCGATTCGATATGTTTGGTGCGTTGATGCTGGACAGGATTACCCGAGAGATAAACTGCACTAATGTTGTCACAAAATACCAAACTGGCTTTAGTCATCGGTCGATGGAGATCTAATAAAAGATTACGAATCCAGCAAAGTTATGCGACAACGTTAGTAACACCACGATATTCAGCTTCAGCACTTGAACGTGATACTACGACTTGTCGTTTGGATGACCAGGACAGAAGGTTTGAGCCAAGGTATACACAATACCCAGATGTAGACCGGTGAGTGATGTGTGCAAAATGCAACATATAAATTACATCAATTGTGGCATAAAACTAACCCTTTTTTAGTACTAATGTTGGAAAAAGTGTGCTTTTGTCTTCCTTTTGTATTTTCAGGATTAAATGAGCTCAAATTAACAAAAGAAGCAAAAAGACAGCAAAATCTAACATAAATACAAGAAAAGGAACAAACGTGACATGCCCGACCCCACGACAGCATCTTCCCAAGCAAAACAAGAAGACAGAAAACTGAACACGCCCCGTGCTCAGCCAGCACGAGGGCGTGCCCAAGTGTCAGCAGAAAAGACAAAGTGGTAGAAGCTTCTATTGCCCACCACGGGGCCGTGCTCAGCGGACATGGGGCCGTGGTCAACTATAAGATTCGCAGAATCCAGGCAAATCTTCATAGTACAAATATTCTTCTGCACACGGGGTCGTGGTCAACTAATAAGACAAGCTGCATTAAATGAAGAAAGAGAAGGATGTGGACACAGGGCCGTGTCCACTGGACACGGGGCCGTGCCCGAGCTTCTGTTCAGCCTATAAATAGGAGTGCTTGGCTCAAGCTCAAACCATCCCTTGGCACATCACCTCTCTCACACTTCACCCACCACCCACCACCACCATAACACCATCATCCACCACCATCATCCATTGTCCATCATAGAGTGTGTGAGCCGTCTCGGGATCCAAGATTGATCGTAAGAGTTCTTGACAATCAAGGCCATGTTTGCCTAAGTCTCTTACATCACTTGGTGAAGACAACTGTCTAGTGTAATACTTTTTATTTTTAATCTTTTCGCACTTTTTAATTGGTTTTGTATTAATGACTTTAATAACTAGTTTCTTATGTTGAAGGTGATTCTTCCTTATCGTTTGTCCATGGTGTCTTGGCATTATTTTACTGTCTATATAAAATAAAAGATTTACACCATTCATATCTCCACGGTCTATATGGAGGTATGTTGGCTACATGGTCGGGGGTTAAGGGAACGGTTTGGTAAGAGTCTTGCCGTTGTTCAGCGTTTAGAGATCCTGCAAGGGACCTGGGTCAAATTTAGTAGGACCTCCTTCAATACTTAACGGTATTGGATGGCGGGGGTCTAAACTCTTTGATCCCCTCATAAGTTAAACTACTATTAATACTATAACCCGACTATTTAGGACTGTATCCCTGCTGACTCAGACTACTTAGCCGAGGGTAACGTCACCTTCAAAAGAGGGGCCTACCATAATTTGCATTAATAACTTAATTAATTATCTTTCAATAATCCGACCCTTTAGGATTGTATCCTTGCTGACTCAAACTACTGGGTTGAGGGTAACGTCACCTTCAAAAGAGGGGCCTACTACAATAACTAAGATAATCTCTTAAATAAGTGCAAAAGTGCGTAAATAATCAAAGGTTACACTAAACACGAGTTGGAACCAGGTGATTCATCTTGTCTATCTGTTTTTCTTTTTATTTTTATTTTCAGCATTTTAGTTAATTTTATTTTTCTTAGTTTAAAACATTTTTCTAAACTTTTTGATTTGATTAGACGTTGAGGATAAACCGGTACTAAAAGCTCTTGTGTCCTTGGACGACCTCGGTATCTTACCAACACTATACTACGCTCACGATGGGTGCACTTGCCCGTATGTGTGTTTAGTGTTAGTAAATATCATGTTTTATAAATTTAAAACTTGACTAAAAAAGTGTAAAAGGGCTTAAAATATACTTAAACTTATATATACACTTCACACGCATCAAGTTTTTGGCGCCGCTGCCGGGGACACAAGAATTTTAAGAAAGCTTAAAATCGACGGCCTAATCAGTTTTTCAAAACTTTTTCAAAACGCGCGCACATTTTTCTGTATTTTGTTTAGTTTTGCATTTACAGTAACCTGAACACGGGGCCGTGCTGCACATTTTCATAAAAACACCCAGTAACAGTAACTTGAACACGGGCCGTGCTCACTGAACACGCCCCGTTCTCAACGAAATCAGTAAATTTAATCAAAACGCCCAGATACAGATTCTGTACACGGGGCCGTGTCCACTGACCACGGGGCCGTGTCCAGCCTCTGTTTCCATTTTTTTTTGTTTTCTGATCTCGAGACTTGGTTGTGGTCTGCTGAGTGATTCTCATGGATCAATACTCAGGAGGTTACAACTACACCTATGAGGAGGATGATTATAGGAATAATTGTTGCACTAATTGTGGTGACCCGCACTCGGTTCAATATTGTAACTCATATCAACCATCCACTTCATACACCTACTATGATGTAACACCTCGAAAATTCACGTCCTATAATGTGTTGACACGTGTCATATGTTTGAACGTGTGAAAGAATGTTATAAAAGGATTAAAGTTGACAATCATGGAAAGTATGTGAATATACGAGTTCCAAATGTCAACAGTGAATAAATATATTGTACATTAACCCTACATGATGCTCATACCTTCAAACGAATAAATCATGGATCATACGAAGCTAAATATGGAAGAAAGTGAGAGATTACAAACTACAGGGGTTAAATGTGTCAACATGTTTAAGTTATACCTCTGAGTGACCTTTTGACCAAACCGAAGCTTTGTAACGGTTAATTATGCTCACTAGAATGCACGATATAAATTTCATAAAGTTTCGTTATCGTATGAGGAAGTTACGATAAAATTCGTATACAAGGGGTTAAAGCGTCAACGTTGAAGTTTATGACTTTTCGGGTAACAATAAAGTTAACCGAGGACTAAACAAAGTGGGTAAATGTCTTAAGGCCCTTATAAGTCAATTTAGAGGGTTCATTGTGCAAAACAAGATGTGAAAGCGACCTTTAGAAGGACCGGGGACCAAAACTGCAAATAATGGAAAATTGGTTTGTCAGATCATCACATGCTCGCGTAGTGCGAGCCCTAGCCACTTTGCCGTCGCGCTACGCGACGGTCTTATCTGATCAGCCTACTCCGATTTTGCTGGATTCTTGTCTGCCATAGCCTTGTAACCGCCTTTAACTCGATTTTCCTCATCTTGTGCGACCCCTAAGCGACCCCTAGACACTTAGGGACATCTGGAAGTGATCCGAGGCCATTGATAGAGTTGTGTGTCAACAATCCATGAAGATTTGAGCACTATATAAAGGGCCAAGGTTGCAACAAGTTCTTCACACCTTCCTTCAGCACTTTGGAACATTTCTGGAGCTCAAGACTTCTCTCTAAGCTTCACATTTCATGCATAGGACTTCTGTAAGTTTGCTTAACATTTCTTAGTTAAGTTTTTGCTTAGTTTTAGCTTAAAAGTCAAACCGTCGTAATTAACGGTTGACTTAGCGATTAATCATTGTTGGTTCAGTGATTAGTCGAATTGAAAGTAGTTATAAGTTGGTAATTATGTGGGCATTAAACCCTTAAAAGGGTTCCCCCTGATTCCCACTCTAACTAGGTCTAATGTCGGGTCAAACTTGTTATTAAAAAGTCAACAGGATGCTAAATTTCAAGTTAATACATAATTAGCAATATAGAACACATACAACCTGTTTGATCATTAATATAACTTGGTAATTAGTGTAAGAACATGTCTAAACATGTTCCACCCGACAATTTTATGTTTAGACCCGGTTCGGAACCGAAGGTCGCAAAGCTTTGACTTTTGCTTTGACTTCAGTTCTGACCCGTTTTGGTATGTTTTAGAAATACCTTGGAGCTTTATTTGGATCAGGTTACATGCTAGTATAACCCTCTGAGATTATACACCTTGGTTCATTAGTTAACCAATTAATATGCATGATTCCGTTAATTGCTCATATGTTGACCATTATGCCCTTTTCACCTTAAAACGTGATTTTTGAAAATGTAAAAGAGTAGAAACTTTAATTACTGATATATAAACTTTCACCCAAAATTTGACATCAGTTGGAGGTGTAGATTGAGAGTTATGCTCATTAGCGTAATTAGAAAGTTTATTAGCGATTAAACGACATAATTAGCGTATAGCCTATTTAAACATACTTTTTGATATCAAACTCTTTACCCACTGATGTAATATATTATTTTGGGATTTTTGAAGATTCTTAATTAATTTTAGGCTGAGCATAACTTAGAACCATAGGCTTAACCCGGTAATTGTCGGTTTTGCCCTTACGGGCTATAAAATGAGTTTTACATATCTAATCGACTCCAAACCTTTTGCTACTGATTATAAATGATAAATAAATTATTTTAAGCCTTCTGGAATAATAAAAATATCAACTTTATGTATAGAACCCGGAAATGGCTTCTAATCGCCTTTTTAAGCGTTTTTAACGCATAGTATGTACTAGAACCATTTTAAACATACAAGGGTTGATACCTACTGATATTTGAGGTAAATTATAATATTTTAACAGTAAGCAAAAGTTTTTAAACTCAGACTTCAGTTTTGAGCTTTTCGGCTTATGTGAAATTACCAAAATGCCCCTACGGTGCATAGTTTGGTTATAATTGATAAATTTCACATATATACTTTACCCTACTGTTATAACTTATTAAAATAAGTATTTTTGCTGATTATATCAGACCTGTAACTCAGGTTAATACTTAAACTCTTTTATAACCTTTTAAATGACCAAACTACCCCTACGGGGCATAGTTTGTGTTTAAATTCGTTTCGGGCATAATAAAAGACATCCTACTGATGTCATAACATATTTGAAGCATATTAACTTAGAAAACCTGTATATGGCTCTTACGGATACCCGTTACGCTTATTACGCGTTCGGTTCGGTTTATGTAACTAGTTTACATAAATTAGCCGAAACGGGTCAAACCTTATCGGTTTTATCTCAAAATCCAGAATGTGTATGAAATACCCATATTAAGCAAGTCTTCAAACTTGTCGGGTCTAAATCACATTCTATCCGGTCTTCGCTTAATCGTGCGTACGAACCGTATCTTTGAAACTGACCGGTCTAAGCTTAAGCTTAATTAAAGACCCGTTAGGATTCTAATAGGTTATTATAAACCTTCGTTCCAGATTAGGAGGACCAGTAAAAGCTACTTGCATTTGCTTATTGTGATTATTACTTTGCTCAGGTAAATACTTTTAACTTATTTTCCCTATACGGGCTTGGGTTACGGTATTTAAAATACCGCTTAGTCTGGCATTAAATCTTCCATCGTTTGGTGGTTAATTGAATAATTTGATCAGCCCGTTTAAATTGTTTTGTTACTTAAAGCCTTTGGGGGGTTAATGGCCATGTCCCGGATATCCTTGGCATCATTTTACGAAATGGCCACGACCTAAGCGCGGAGTGTAGGCGTACACTCGTCAGTGCATAAATAGTTGATGTGGTGTGTCTATTGATCTTTAACCTGGCACGCTCCGGGCTACTGAAAGCATAAGGAACATGTAATTCTTTTACAAGATTATATATTTAAATGATTATCCCAAGTTATAAAATGTTTATGCCACGTGCATCCAAATCAATTTTTAATCATTTTCCAAAATGAGTCAGTTGATTGTATTTACCAGTGTAAACTGACGTATTTTCCCAAAAAGATTAAATGCAGGTACTAAGCGTAATAGGCTGGAATTTCTCCTTAGCATCAATAAAGAGTCTCACAAGCTTAAGATGCCTAACGTCTGTTGAACTACTATTTATTTTTGATCCTTCTGTGGACAAACTTTCAACTGTTTGTGATACACGATATTACAATATTTTATTCGGTTGAAATATATCTTTCAATTGCTTCCGCTGTGCATTTAAATATTGTGTTGTTTGACTATTATGTTGCCAACCACGTCACGATACTCCCCACCGGGCCCACCGGTGACACGTGGAATCCGGGGTGTGACATATGAGGAGCCCAGGTACGAGCCATCAACTTCATACACATCCTATGAAGACCAAAGGTATGAACCTCCTCCCTCATACTCATATTTTGATGACCCAAGGTGTGAGCCTTCATACTCATACTATGAGGAACCAAGATATGAGCCACCACCTTCGTATGCTTATTATGAGGAACCATGGCGTGAAGAACCCACCTCATATGAGTATTATGAAGAACAAAATTATGACCCTTATCCATCATATGCTTACAATGAAGAACAATGGTGTGAACCATCTACTTCATATGGGTATTATGAGAAACAAAGGATCGAACAACCGGATTCAAACTTTGAAAATCCCGATTCTTTTTCTATAACCGAAGTGACCGATAGGATATTAGAACACCTTAGAGTTATCGATCGCTATATAAAAGAATCTCGCGCAAGGGAAGAGGAGTCCCGCGCAAGAGAAGAATTAAATAAAGAAGAGATAACTGAAAGTGTAAAAATGGAAGAACAAATAAGTGAAGAACCGACACATGAGTTAAATAACGAAAAAGGTGGGTCCGATAACGTTAACATACAAGAAGAGTCTAATTTTGAAGAAATTAATCTCTTGTCACCTTCTTTTGAAAATCATTGTTTAGTTCCAACTCATGCTAAGTTTTTAAAAGAGTTAAACACTAACACTAAAATTGATGAAACGGTAAGTGTTAAGTTAACTAATGATCAAACCTCGCTAATAAAAGAAGACCCATTTGAAATTAACATTACACCGGTTCCATGTTTCTTTCAAAATTCGTTTATTAGTAATGTCACAATCGATAAAGATCTTTGTGTTAACATAATGCCTAACTACATTTTCGAAAAATTAAGTATTAGTGATTTTTCTCCACTTCAAATACCCATTTTTCTATCCAATCGGAAAGTAATAAAATCAATCGGTATAGTTGAGGATGTCTTGGTTCAAACAAATCAACTGGTAATCCCGACCGACTTTGTCATCCTCGATGACGCTCCTCTAGTGTTGGGACGACCATTTGTAAAAACTCACGAAGCTTTGAAAAACCGGAAGTTCAACAATCTACCTCTTCAATTAGGGGCATTTAAAAAAAGTGTCGATCTTAAGCGGTCAATGAAATATCCATTCGGCAATAATGACCCCCTAATTGAAGATGAAGATGAGCCACCCGATACAAGTGAAAAGATTGACCACTTTGTTGAAGAAGAGGTCGCCTTAGAACAAACTTTTAAAGTTCTTGATCAAAATGAGCAACCAAATAAGGAGTCTCCTAAAGACCCACCACTTGAGCTCAAAGAACTCCCAAAAGGTTTGGAATATGCTTTTCTAGACAAAGATGGTAATTTGCCTGTAATTATTTCGTCTAAATTAGATAGCTTAGAAAAAGAAAAATTAATTAGTCTTTTGAAAAAACATAAAAATGCGATTGCTTGGAAACTTGTAGACATAAAAGGAATAAGTCCTTCCATGTGCACACACAAAATTTTAATGAATGATGACTACAAATCGGTAATACAACCACAACGTCGAGTAAATCCAAATGTTCAAGAAGTGGTTAAAAACGAAGTCATCAAATTACTTGACGCCGGACTTATCTATCCTATCTCCGATAGCCCTTGGGTAAGTCCCGTCCAAGTAGTTCCAAAGAAAGGAGGTATGACGGTAATAACTAACGAAAATAATGAATTAATACCCACAAGAACCGTCACAGGATGGAGAGTATGTATAGATTATAGACGATTAAATGAAGCAACAAGAAAAGATCACTTTCCTTTACCCTTCATTGATTAAATGTTAGAAAGATTATCCGGTCATAAATTTTACTGTTTCTTTGATGGTTTTTCAGGTTACTTTCAAATCCCGATAGCACCCGAAGACCAAGAAAAGACAACTTTCACATGTCCCTATGGAACTTTTGCTTATCGACGCATGCCGTTTGGTCTATGTAATGCCCCCGCAACATTCCAATGTTGCATGGTAGCTATCTTCCATGACATGATAGAAAAGACAATGGAAGTCTTCATGGACGACTTTTCTATCTTTGGGGATTCATATGACCAATGCCTCGATAACCTTGAACGAATGCTATCCCGATGTGAGGAAACTAACCTCGCCCTTAACTGGGAAAAATGCCATTTCATGGTAATAGAGGGAATAGTACTCGGTCACAAAATCTCAAGCGAGGGAATGAAGGTGGATAGAGCCAAAATTGACACTATTTCTAGATTACCACCTCCATCCTCCGTTAGAGCTATCAGAAGTTTCCTAGGGCATGCCGGATTTTATAGGCGGTTTATCAAAGACTTTTCTAAAATATCAAGGCCTCTAACAAAATTACTTGAAAAAGATGCCCCTTTCATCTTTGACAAGGATTGCAATCAAGCATTTCTAACCATAAAAGAAATGTTAGTCAATGCACCTATCATGATAGCGCCTGATTGGAAATTTCCTTTCGAAATCATGTGTGATGCTAGTGACTTTGCAGTTGGAGCTGTCTTGGGATAAAGAAAAGAAAAGCATTTCCACCCAATTTATTATGCTAGTAAAACACTTAATGATGCACAAGAAAATTACACAACAACTGAAAAAGAATTACTAGCTGTGGTATTTGCTTTTGATAAATTTCATTCTTATCTTGTTCTTTCTAAAACTATAGTCTATACAGATCATGCAGCCATTCGATATCTGTAACACCTCAAAAATTCACGTCCTATAATGTATTGACACGTGTCACAAGCTTGAACGTGTGAAAGAATACTCTAGAGGGACTAAAGTTGACAAATAAAGAAACTATGTGAATATAAGGGATTCAAAATGTCAACAATGGATAAATATATTTTAAAATAGCCCTACGAGATGTTTATACCTTCAAACGAATAAATCATGGATCATACGAAGCTAATTATGAAAGAAAGTGAGGAATTACAAACTACAGGGGTTAAATGTGTCAACATGTTTAAAGTATACATCTGAGTGACCTTTTAGCAAACCCGAAGCTTTGTAATGATTAAGTATACTCACGAGAATAAGTGATAAAAATTTCATAGAGTTTCGTTATCGTATGAGAAAGTTATGATCAAATTCGTATTCGAGGGGTTAGATGCGTCAACGATGAAAGTTATGACTTTTCGGGTAATCAAAGGTTAACCAAGGACTTAACAAAGTTGGTATAAGTCTTGGAGCCCTTATAAATCAATTTAGAGGGCTTATAATGCAAGAAATAGTGTGAAAACGAGGTTTGGAAGGACCTGGGACCAAAAGTGCAAAATTGAGAAAGCTGATAACTAGCTTACGGACCTCAACATTATGGACCTTACGGTCCGTAAGCTAGTGCCCAGCAACAGAAAACAGGCAGCTGCCTGTTCCAACCCGTTCCACCGCCTCAATCTGCCATTTTCCGATTTTAGGGACTTGTTTAATGGTGTTAGGCTCTAGGGGGGACACTTGTATGCATCTTGGATCATTGGTAGACTAACTTGGCAAGATCTTATGCACTTGGATTCAATATATAAGGAGAAGAAGTTGCAACCATTTTTCTTGTTCACTTCATTCAACTCACTTCAACTTCTCTGGAGCTCTCTGATCAGCAAGCTACTTTCCTTAGCCTCCCTAATCATACTTAGGACTTGTGTAAGTGTCCTTAATCCTTTTAATTCAGTTTAAGCTTAGTTAATTAGCGTAAAGTCAACCGTCGTAATTAAGATTTGACTTCGTCATTAATCTTAATCTCTTCAGTCAAAATTCAAATTGATAGTACCTATGAGTTGGTAATTATGTGGGCATTAAACCCTTAAAAGGTCACCCTCTGATTCCCACTCTATCTAGGTCAATTGTCGAGTCAAACTTGATATTAAAAAGTCAACAGGAAGCTTAATTTTAAATTAATGCATGATTAGCAATGTAAAGGCTATGCAACCTGTTTTGTCATTGATATAACTTGGTAATCAATATAAGAACATGTCTAAACATGTTCAACTCGACAATTTTCAGTTTAGGCTCGGTTCGGGACCGAAAGTCGCGTAGTTTGACTTGTGCTTTGACTTTCAGTTATGACCCGTTTAAGCATAGTTTAGAAATACCTTAGAGCTTTATTAGGACCAAGTTACCTATAAGTGTAACCCTCTGTGATTATACAACTTGGTTCATTAGTTATCCGATTCATATGCATGATTCCGTTAAATGCTTAAATGTTGACTATTATGCCCTTTTGACCTTAAAATGATATTTTTGAAAAAGTAAAAGAGTAGAAACCTTGGTTACTGATTTATAAACTTGCACCTAAAATTTGACATCAGTTTGAGGTCTAGATTAAGAGTTATGCTCATTAGCGTAATTTGAAAGCTTTATGTTAATTAAACGGCGTGATTAGCGTGTAGCCTATTTAAACCCACTTTTTGATACCAATCTTTTTACCCACTGATATAAAATAATATTTTAAGATTTTTGGAGATTTTTATTTATTTTTAGGCTGAGCATAACTTAGAGTTCTAAGTATGATTCGGTTAATGCCGGTTTTACCCTTTTAAGCCATAAAAAGAGTTTTACAAATCCTTTTGACCCCAACCCTTTTTCTACTGATCTAATATAATAAATAAAGTATTTTGAGCCTTCTGGAATTATAAAAATATCAGCTTTCCTTTGAAAACCCGGAAATGGCTCCAAATCGCCTTTTTGGGCATTTTTGACGCATAGTATGTATTAAGATTATGTTGAGCACATATGGTTTGATACCTACTGATATTTTAAGTAAATTATTATATTTTTACAGTAAGCTAAAGTCTTACACTCAGGTTTCCAGTTTTGACCTTTTAAGCCTATGTGAAATTACCAAAATGCCCTTAAGAGGCATAGTTTGGTTATAAAGGATAGATTTCACATATATATGATACCCTACTGATATAACCTAGTAAATTGAGTAATTTTACTGATTTCATCAGACCCGAAAATCAGGTTCATATTTAAACTCTTTTATAACCTTTTTAATGACCAAAATACCCCTACGGGGCGTAATGTGAGTCTAAATCCGTTTTGGGCATAATATAAGATATCTTTCTGATGTCACAACATAATTAAAGCATAATAACTTAGGAAACTTGCATATGACTCATTTGGTTACTCGTTACGCACTTTTCGCGTTCGTATCGGCGTATGTAACTAGTTTGCATATATTAGCCGAAACGGGTCAAACCATATCATTTTTCTCTCAAAATCCAGAATGTGTTTAGATTACCCATATTATACAAGTCTTTAAACTTGTCGGGTCAGAACCACATTCTAATCCGGTCTTCGCCTTATCATGCGTTTGAACCATATCTTTCTGTAAGACTAACCGGTCTAAGCTTAGGCTTAATTAAAGACCCGTTAGCATTCTAATTGGTTATTTATACCATCATTCCAGACTAGAGCCTTCCGGTAAATGGTACCTACGCTTACTTAAGTGAATACGACTGAGTTATTAAATTCTTGCTTTTTAAGTCAGGAGCTAGCTCAGGTAAATACTCTTAACTTATTTTCCCTATACGGGCTTGGGATACGGTATTATAATAATACCGCTTGGTCGGGTATTGAATATTTAGTCTTATTGTGGTTAAATTATTGAGGTAACCCGGTTTAATCTGTATTGTTTGAAATAAAGACCTTTAGGGGTTAATGACCATGTCCCGGATATCCTTGACCTCATTGTGTTATAAAATGGCCACGCCTTATACACGGGGTGTAGGCATACACCTGACAGTTGTTTAAGGAAAAACGGTATCTCACTCTCTTGTGGGCCTATACTTGTGGCGTGTCTGTTAATCTGACTCGGTTTCTACATCGGGCCCTGAACGTATAACGAACATGTAAATCTGTATACAAGATTATAAATATAATTGTCCCAAGTTATAAAGAGTTTGTGCCTTGTGCATTCAAATCAATTTTTATTAAACCTTTTCAAAATGAGTCGGTTGAGTGTATTTACCAGTGAAAACTGACGTATTTTCCAAAAGGGTTAAGTGGCAGGTACTGAACGTAATTGGCTGGAAGCTCAGGGCGTGTATAAGGAATCTTGCAAGTTCTAGGCTCCTAAAGTCTGTTGAAAAATGTTTATGTTTTAAGATCCGCCTGTGGATCCTTTACTTTCCGTTGTAATACTTTGATATTACTTTATATTCGGATTGTAATATATTTATCTTTTGCTTCCGCTGTGCATTTATATATTGTGTTGTTTGACTATGATGATATCAACTACGTCACGATACTCCCCTACCGGGCCCACCGGTGAAACGTGGAAATATTGGGGTGTGACAGGTTGGTATCAGAGCCAACACTGAGTGAATTAAACACTAGTCTTTTGTGTTTAATCTCAGTTACACAGTTGCACATTCTTGAGTCTAGACAAGAACATAGGACTAATCCTAATTCGTATTATTTGTTTCTTTTGTTATTTTCTGATTAGCCCTTGCATGGGCAAGTCATTTTTGTTAGAAGTCCCGTTTAGGGCAACCACATATACTTGTTTAAGTTTTAATGGAACGATTATATTTAAAAATATCATTCCTATATTATAAGATCTACCATTATAATAAAATGGCAAAATCTAAAAAGGACAAGACCTAGCCATGTGTCACGTTAAGACCCGGCCAAGATGGCAGTTCCTCAATTTAGGTTCAGATCCTTATTAACATCCCAAGTTAGGATTGTTCTGCGTTAATTATTAAAAAGGAATCTTAAAGGTAAACCTAGCCTATATGACGAGGCCAAGATGGTAGGACCTATTCAAGAGATTCAATCCCTGTTAACATCTGTAAGTATGTTAACAATTTTGGCAAACTGTGAATCGTTAAAGTCACACAGGCCATCGTTAAAAATGGGTTAATCTAAATTCCCTTATTTGAAATAAATCATCCCTTATGGATGAAGTGCCCATGGACTATAATTAACGTCCTCTGGACTAAAGACAGTGGTAGCCTACAACTCCCTGTCAAGAAAAGGTAATGAATTTTGATTCAAACCTTAATGCCTTGATTATCTGAAATCATGACTTATAAATTAAATTTGTCTACGTGACTAGGCCTTTTGTGCTATCATTAACTTATAATTTAGGATTATGATAAAGATCCTGAACAATTATATATATAGCAAATGAACTAATATGTGTATTAAAAACATGGTTAATAAATCATTTAAAACGATAAAACTGTATAAGCTTCCGTATAAACCTTGTCCGTATTTGATTTTATGTAGCAATTAAAGCTACATGGCTAGGTCAGAAGAAGTAAACAGTCATCCCCTGGAAAACCACGATGATGATAGGGTTATTATAACCAGAGGAGAGCTCCGTACACTGATTGATACAGCTGTATCTAAAGCTGTAGAGGAGCAATTCAAGGAGTATAGTGGGACGCATAGTAGAACTTCTTCAGTACCCCACTCTAAGTCTATTCCTAAGACCCATTCAGTGGCTCATGACAAGCCACCCTCTAAGAAAGACGAACTAAAGAAAGATGATGATCGACATTCATCTAACCTAAACAGTGTTCCATCTAAAAGGATAGTGTTTGATGATAAGCCACGCACCAAGTCCTGCACCTACAAGTACTTTGTTTCCTGCAAACCCCGGGATTTTACTGGGGAGAAAGGAGCAATAGATTGTATGACCTGGTTGGATGAGATGGACACGGTAGTTGACATCAGCGGTTGTGCTGAAAGGGATGTAGTGAAATATGTATCCCAATCGTTCAAGGGAGAGGCACTAGCATGGTGGAAGGCTCTCATTCAAGCTGCTGGGAAGATCCCACTTTACAACATGTCATGGGAACAGTTTGTTGCTCTCATTATGGAGAACTACTGCCCTCAACACGAGGTTGAGAGGATTGAGTCAGATTTCTTATCATTGGTTATGACAAACTTAGATTGTCAAGCTTACCTCACCAGTTTCAATACCCTGTCCAGACTGGTTCCTTACCTGGTAACACCAGAACCCAAGAGAATTGCTCGCTTCATTGGGGGTTTAGCCCCAGAAATCAAAGCCAGTGTTAAGGCTTCAAGACCTACTACATTTAGGTCAGCGGCAGATCTGTCGCTATCTCTTACACTCGATGTAGTCAGAAACAAGGCTGCCAAAGCCTCTGAAGATGGAAAGGGTAAAAGGGAGGATGAGGATTCTCATCGCTCCGATAGGAAGAGGAACTCTGAGGATAAGAAGAGTTCCGGGTTTAAGAGAGACAGCCAGCAGTCGGGTGAGAAGACCAGGTGCGAAACCTGTAGGAAGTACCACCTCGGGAAATGCAGATTTGAATCTCAGCCTCTACCGTGTGGAATTTGCAAGTCTAAGGAACATAAAACCCTGGATTGCAAGAAGTTGAAAGACGCAACCTGTTATGGTAGCAACGAGAAGGGGCATATCAAGACCAACTGCCCTAGGAACCAGAAGAAGCCCGAAGAAGCCAAGAAAACAAACGCATGATGAACGCCCAGGAGATGGTACAGAATGATAACCTTATAGCAGGTACCTTTCCTTGTTAAGCAGTTTATACAGAAATTTATTTGTTACTGGCACATATAATTCTATAAAGAACAATAAATGTTGTGAACTGTTGTCTCCGCTGATTAGGACCCCGATCATTTAACGCAAGATAGAAATTGGCCGATGACACTATAGAAAATGCTCTAACAAATCTTAGATTGATTTTTTTTAATCACTCTTTTCTGATATCCTTATGGCAAGCTTTCAAGCTATCCAAATTCAACACTATAATAAAGACAGATGTGACATTTTGATCCCCTGTCAAAAAAGGTGATGGATTAGGACTAAACTTTAAATGCCATTAAAGGTCTTTTGTGACCTAGGCTAAGTAAAATTTATATATATTAAATAACGTTCATTGAGAATGTTAATTCTATATTGGCCGGTATGGTTTAATGAAACCATGGTTAGTATATAAGACCATGAGGATGATGAATAGCAGTTGTCGGATCGCAACCAAGAGATTGATTCATTTAGTAATAGGAACCAAATCTTGAGTATGACAAACTCGGATAAGACATCAGTCAATCACGCCATTGATAAGGCGGCGCATGCTAATGATACTATAATTGTAAACCTGAAAAAGTCCAAGGATGTTCTTCAAACTATGATAAGACGCAGCTGTGGGAAAAGCTGTGAAGAATATCGTGAAAAATTCAAAGAGCCGAATGCTACTTGCTCCAAATCCTTCGTAAACTATAAGTATAGCAAACTCTTAAAATCTTTCTTAAGAACCATAGTTATTAAGTGAAGGCAGGAATCATAAGAACTATTTCTTCTGTTCTTGTCAAGAACCTTCAGTCGTAGAATTTAGAAGTATCCTCTTTCTAGGTGTAATGCGTCAACACTTAGAATTGATATCTCTTTGATCTCTAATGATTGCGGATACCAGACGGTATGATAAAAGCGTCATATGAGGATTGGTGTATCTTAATATGTTCCATAGATTGCTTCCATGCCTGATCAGTATGGAGGTTTAATGCATGGGACCACAAGGATATCTCAATGGTCATATGGTGCTAAGGTCAACTATTGGTATTCAAAGAAGATATCCAAAATGGAATGGTCCAAGTAAATGTTCCCGATTAAGGAATTCATGGACTCGTAACATAAATGTATCACTTATCTGATACAGATAATGATTGATGAACTGAAGCCCGAGATTTGGAAATCTCTTTAACCTCCTTGTACCTTATTTATCTTCTCCTAAGATTACCCTGTTTACCCCTGAGAGACAAGTAGAGTTAAGATTAACATCCCACTTTGGGTTGGAATGTTGTAGAACTCCATGATTGATTATAGAATAATAGAAACCCTGATTAAGTAAACTTTAAGATAAGAGATTAATATAGTCTAACTCGATATTCCGAGAGTTAAATAAGAAAGACGGTTCATTCTGCTTATGCATTGATTACCGCAACCCTAATTAGGCAACAATTAAGAATTTCCATCAGCTACCCAGGATCGTCGATTTATGCGACTAACGGCAAGGATTAGCTATTCCTTAAGATTAGTTTTAAGCAATGATTGGGATAACCATCCCACCTTAAGATAAGCTTTTTATAATAATTGATATGTAAGTATTAAGACTACTTCTTTGGAGACCTTGTATAGATGAAATATCAAAACGTCCGTTTGACGGATGAGACTTTGGGAAGTCCAATTACCAGGATCTGAAAGTTGCCTTGGAAACAACGAATAAATAGATTCATGATCATCTGTAAGTTGCCAGTATTCGGCAGAAAATCAAGGACTAATGAAAGTAGCAACCCTCCTAAGTTCTTGTTAAGGAATAAGGTTCAACAAAAGATATCACCCTGGAAGGGTGTGCCAATTTGTTAATTATCAGACTGGTTAAGCTCTGAATATAGAAAATTATTCGAAGGAATCGAATGTATCAAGATCAGATAGCTTAAAGCTAAAACCTTTTTAAGGAGTTGGATGGAGCTCGCAATACATTTCACACTAATGATTTAAGGATGTGTTTCACCAATAAGTCGAGAAGCATTATCACATAATGATATGCAGATTTATGATATAATGAGCAACCTACGTCGATTGAGGATCGACAGGTGAAGAAGCTCCAAAAGAATACATGTACCCATTATAAAGGTCAATTTGGGAACTTGGAAAAGCTCCAGATATGCTATTGAGGTTAAATCCATTATGCGACGAAAAGTACTTCCATAATTTTAGCAAATCTCGAGGTCGAGATTTATTTTAAGGGGGTGAGGATGTAACACCTCGAAAATTCACGTCCGATAATGTATTGACACGTGTCACAAGCTTGAACGTGTGAAAGAATACTCTAGAGGGACTAAAGTTGACAAATAAAGAAACTAGGTGAATATAAGGTATTCAAAATGTCAACAATGGATAAATATATTTTAAAATAGCCCTACGAGATGTTTATACCTTCAAACGAATAAATCATGGATCATACGAAGCTAATTATGAAAGAAAGTGAGGAATTACAAACTACAGGGGTTAAATGTGTCAACATGTTTAAAGTATACCTCTGAGTGACCTTTTAGCAAACCCGAAGCTTTGTAATGATTAAGTATACTCACGAGAATAAGTGATAAAAATTTCATAAAGTTTCGTTATCGTATGAGAAAGTTATGATCAAATTCGTATTCGAGGGGTTAGATGCGTCAACGATGAAAGTTATGACTTTTCGGGTAATCAAAGGTTAACCAAGGACTTAACAAAGTTGGTATAAGTCTTGGAGCCCTTATAAATCAATTTAGAGGGCTTATAATGCAAGAAATAGTGTGAAAACGACGTTTGGAAGGATCAGGGACCAAAAGTGCAAAATTGAGAAAGCTGATAACTAGCTTACGGACCTCAACATTATGGACCTTACGGTCCGTAAGCTAGTGCCCAGCAACAGAAAACAGGCAGCTTCCTGTTCCAGCCCGTTCCACCGCCTCAATCTGCCATTTTCCGATTTTACGGACTTGTTTAATGGTGTTAGGCTCTAGGGGGGACACTTGTATGCATCTTGGATCATTAGTAGACTAACTTGGCAAGATCTTATGCACTTGGATTCAATATATAAGGAGAAGAAGTTGCAACCATTTTTCTTGTTCACTTCGTTCAACTCACTTCAACTTCTCTGGAGCTCTCTGATCAGCAAGCTACTTTCCTTAGCCTCCCTAATCATACTTAGGACTTGTGTAAGTGTCCTTAATCCTTTTAATTCAGTTTAAGCTTAGTTAATTAGCGTAAAGTCAACCGTCATAATTAAGATTTGACTTCGTCATTAATCTTAATCTCTTCAGTCAAAATTCAAATTGATAGTACCTATGAGTTGGTAATTATGTGGGCATTAAACCTTTAAAAGGTCACCCTCTGATTCCCACTCTATCTAGGTCAATTGTCGAGTCAAACTCGATATTAAAAAGTCAACAGGAAGCTTAATTTTAAATTAATGCATGATTAGCAATGTAAAGGCTATGCAACCTGTTTTTTCATTAATATAACTTGTTAATCAATATAAGAACATGTCTAAACATGTTCAACTCGACAATTTTCAGTTTAGGCTCGGTTCGGGACCGAAAGTCGCGTAGTTTGACTTGTGCTTTGACTTTCAGTTATGACCCGTTTAAGCATAGTTTAGAACTACCTTAGAGCTTTATTAGGACCAAGTTACCTATAAGTGTAACCCTCTGTGATTATACAACTTAGTTCATTAGTTATCCGATTCATATGCATGATTCCGTTAAATGCTTAAATGTTGACTATTATGCCCTTTTGACCTTAAAATGATATTTTTGAAAAAGTAAAAGAGTAGAAACCTTGGTTACTGATTTATAAACTTGCACCTAAAATTTGACATCAGTTTGAGGTCTAGATTAAGAGTTATGCTCATTAGCGTAATTTGAAAGCTTTATGTTAATTAAACGGCGTGATTAGCGTGTAGCCTATTTAAACCCACTTTTTGATACCAATATTTTTACCCACTGATATAAAATAATATTTTAAGATTTTTGGACATTTTTATTTATTTTTAGGCTGAGCATAACTTAGAGTTCTAAGTATGATTCGGTTAATGCCGGTTTTACCCTTTTAAGCCATAAAATGAGTTCTACAAATCCTTTTGACCCCAAACATTTTTCTACTGATCTAATATAATAAATAAAGTATTTTGAGCCTTCTGGAATTATAAAAATATCAGCTTTCCTTTGAAAACCCGGAAATGGCTCCAAATCGCCTTTTTGGGCATTTTTGACGCATAGTATGTATTAAGATTATGTTGAGCACATATGGTTTGATACCTATTGATATTTTAAGTAAATTATTATATTTTTACAGTAAGCTAAAGTCTTACACTCAGGTTTCCAGTTTTGACCTTTTAAGCCTATGTGAAATTACCAAAATGCCCTTAAGAGGCATAGTTTGGTTATAAAGGATAGATTTCACATATATATGATACCCTACTGATATAACCTAGTAAATTGAGTAATTTTACTGATTTCATCAGACCTGAAACTCAGGTTCATATTTAAACTCTTTTATAACCTTTTTAATGACCAAAATACCCCTACGGGGCGTAATGTGAGTCTAAATCCGTTTTGGGCATAATATAAGATATCTTTCTGATGTCACAACATAATTATAGCATAATAACTTAGGAAACTTGCATATGACTCATTTGGTTACTCGTTACGCACTTTTCGCGTTCGGATCGGCGTATGTAACTAGTTTGCATATATTAGCCGAAACGGGTCAAACCATATCATTTTTGTCTCAAAATCCAGAATGTGTTTAGATTACCCATATTATACAAGTCTTTAAACTTGTCGGGTCAGAACCACATTCTAATCCGGTCTTCGCCTTATCATGCGTTTGAACCATATCTTTCTGTAAGACTAACCGGTCTAAGCTTAGGCTTAATTAAAGACCCGTTAGCATTCTAATTGGTTATTTATACCATCATTCCAGACTAGAGCCTTCCGGTAAATGGTACCTACGCTTACTTAAGTGAATACGGCTGAGTTATTAAATTCTTGCTTTTTAAGTCAGGAGCTAGCTCAGGTAAATACTCTTAACTTATTTTCCCTATACGGGCTTGGGATACGGTATTATAATAATACCGCTTGGTCGGGTATTGAATATTTAGTCTTATTGTGGTTAAATTATTGAGGTAACCCGGTTTAATCTGTATTGTTTGAAATAAAGACCTTTAGGGGTTAATGACCATGTCCCGGATATCCTTGACCTCATTGTGTTATAAAATGGCCACGCCTTATACACGGGGTGTAGGCATACACCTGACAGTTGTTTAAGGAAAAATGGTATCTCACTCTCTTGTGGGCCTATACTTGTGGCGTGTCTGTTAATCTGACTCGGTTTCTACATCGGGCCCTGAACGTATAACGAACATGTAAATCTGTATACAAGATTATAAATATAATTGTCCCAAGTTATAAAGAGTTTGTGCCTTGTGCATTCAAATCAATTTTTATTAAACCTTTTCAAAATGAGTCGGTTGAGTGTATTTACCAGTGAAAACTGACGTATTTTCCAAAAGGGTTAAGTGGCAGGTACTGAACGTAATTGGCTGGAAGCTCAGGGCGTGTATAAGGAATCTTGCAAGTTCTAGGCTCCTAAAGTCTGTTGAAAAATGTTTATGTTTTAAGATCCGCCTGTGGATCCTTTACTTTCCGTTGTAATACTTTGATATTACTTTATATTCGGATTGTAATATATTTATCTTTTGCTTCCGCTGTGCATTTATATATTGTGTTGTTTGACTATGATGATATCAACTATGTCACGATACTCCCCTACCGGGCCCACCGGTGAAACGTGGAAATATTGGGGTGTGACAATATCTCTTCAAAAAGCAGGACGCAAAACCACGTTTGATTCGGTGGATTCTACTCCTCCAAGAATTTGATATTGAAATCAAAGACAAAAGAGGAGCAGAAAATACCGCAGCAGATCATCTTTCGCGCTTAGAAGACCCAGCTTTAGAAGCAACCAGGGACGAGCAAATCAACGAAAAATTTCCAACATAATCCCTAGAAATGGTGGAATACAAGGAAGAACCATGGTACGCCTACTATGCTAACTACCTAGCTAGCGGTATAGTCGCAAAAGGTTGGCCACATCATCAAAGGAAAAAAATCTTTGCTAATGTGAAACACTATTTTTGGGAAGATCTATATCTTTTCAAAATGTGTGCCGACCAACTCATCCGACGATGCGTCCATGGTAGCGAAGCAAGGAGAATTCTCCGCCATTGTCATGAAGGTCCATACGGAGGGCATCATGGTGCCGCTAGTACCGCACGAAAGGTATTTGATTCAGGATTTTATTGGCCAACCATTTACAAAGACGCCCAAAGTCTTGTCAAGACCTGTGATGCTTGCCAAAGAACATGTAATATTTCTTCCAAAAACGAAATGCCACAAAATGGCATTCTTGTTTGTGAAATTTTTGATGTGTGGGGACTCGACTTTATGGGACCTTTCCCACCATCGAAAGGAAACAAATATATACTTGTGGCAGTAGATTACTTGTCTAAATGGGCCGAGGCCGAGGCACTTCCAACAAATGATGGAAGAGTCGTGGTAAGATTTCTGAAAAAAATATTCTCTCGTTTTGGCACACCTAAAGCATTGATAAGTGATAGAGGTACCCATTTTTGCAACCATCAACTTGAAATTTTTTTTAACAAGATATGGGGTCTATCACCGGGTCTCAACAGCATATCACCCTCAAACAAACGGACAAGCCGAAGTGACTAATAGAGATTTAAAACGAATACTCAAAAAAACCGTAGGGTTAAATAAAAAGGAATGGGCAGATAAATTAGATGATGCTTTATGGGCTTTTCGAACTGCTTATAAAACAACAATAGGTACAACCCCATATAAGCTAGTCTATGGAAAAAGTTGTCACTTGCCAGTAGAAATTGCACACAAAGCCTACTGGGCAATCAAAAATGTAAACTTAGATTTAGAATTTGCTGGTAAAAATCGATTTTGTCAATTAAATGAATTAGACGAACTTAGGAATTATGCATACTCAAACTCCGAAATTTATAAGGAAAGAATGAAAAACTTGCATGACAAACATATTAAACCTAATGAATTTCGAGTCGGAGATATAGTTCTTTTGTTTAATTCACGACTTCGATTGTTTCCTGGTAAATTAAAGTCTAGGTGGTCAGGACCTTTTTCCATCACCCATATTTTCCCACACGGTGCAGTAGAAATTAAATCTCGGAATGGACCTCCATTCAAAGTCAATGGCCAATGGCTGAAACTCTATCAAGGATTCATTGAGGATGAAGAGGAGGAGATCTCGTTTCAAACGATCGAAGAATAAAAACATCAACATCATACCTGGTAAGTTACGAACGATTGGGACGACATCTAAAGCGGTAAGTTCTCTAACCAAAGTTCATGGGAAATAAGGGCACTCACACAAGCACTGAATTTTTTTTTTAACTTTGCTCGGCACGGGGCCGTGTCCGCGCTGCAGACGGGATATATCCCCTTTTTCATAACAGTTACTTCATTCCACACGCCCCGTTTCCCCGAAAACCCTCTGGTTCCAGGCGATTTTCCACAGATTTTCAACGTCTCCTATCATTCTAACAACATCAAGGTATGATTCTATCACTATCATTAGTTAGATTTAGCCTTTGCATGTAGTTAAAACATAACAAATTTGGGAAAAAATCTAGGGTTCTTGAACTTCATACGGATCAAACCTAAAATTTTTGCCTAAATCTGTTTGCATTAAGTTAGATTAGTGTTAAAGGAAGTAAATCCACTTATATTGTTCATAGATTTGCCCGATTTCTCACAAAAACCCCCAAACCCTTGTGTTTGAACCGAAAAAGATAAAATTGAATGGGTAAACGGGTTGTTTTGGGAAAAACGGCACTTGGGTTTCATTTTCGGGGGAAACCGCACCTAAAGGACCAAAAATTTTCAAGTTTTCGAAACCGGGTCGAAAAATGGAATTTTTGTGTAACAGACGCCTGGACACGGGGCCGTGTCCGCTGAACACGGGGTCGTGTCCAGCCCACTGTTTGCAATTTTGTCCGAAAATGCTAATGTTTCGTGCTAACTTTTGATGTATTCTTTCAGATGGCTAGGAAGTTCACGAGGTTTAACGCAAATGAGCTCGATGCTTGGGCTAGATACGAAATACTTCAAACAAGGCCGGAGGAATACCCTAGGCAAGCATGCATGGATTTGTTAGCATTGGTGAACCAACTCGACCGTTTCAACAACCTTGTCACCGAGCCATTAAGAGTCGCTTTAACAACTAGACTCCGTTCTGTCCACGAATGCACGTTGGAATTCTATAGCACCTTCACATTCAACTCAAGGTGCGACCCATTAGACAATGATGGGGTAGCATTCCGGTGTGGCGGAACTAGGTATTCGATCTCTATGGCACAATTTGGGTCGATTGTCGGGTTGTATGCGGAAGAAGATGCAGGTAACGAGGAAAATACTGGAGGGATGCGAGAGATAGATGAAAACGATCGCCAAGCCGCGTGGGCTCAGATTGGTGAAGGGCATTACAATCTGAGCAGCACTAAGAGTACAAAGTTGAGGGATCCGCTTTACCGATACATCCATAGGCTCCTCGGCTACTCTCTTAGTCAAAGACACGATAGCGGTGGCGTTGTTGGGTTAAGAGATTTGGTTATCCTCCACTGCATCCATAACCGCAGGCACCTTGATGTTCCATTCCTCATGCTCCGAAACATGCATCATAACCGCCTTACTACTGCACCAACCCCTATTTTCTTTGGGGGATGAGTGTACCGTCTCTTCAAGCACTTCACCAACATACCTAGGTCATTAGGTAGGAGCCCATGGTCGGGTAGGGTAGATATACACATCTGCCGCTCAATGAACCTAATTTATGAGGCTGAAAACGGGACGGTTAGCTTCCAAAGGATGCAAGGGCATGCATGGAACCCGCAAGAAGCACTTGCCCTCCACGCTCCACAACATCATCAGTACCAATACCAGCCCCATGGTGATTCGGGCCAATCCTCCTCCTCAGGAGGCGGTTTTCCTAACTTTCAAAGTTTACATGATTTGTTGCAGGAAAACCTCATGTGCACCAGGAACACCTACAATATGGCAAGCAACACGTACAACCGGGTTGGGGCGATCGAGCGAAACATATCCGATATCCAAGATGATATTGGAAATATCCGGGAGTACATGGCTGGCCATGGTGGAAATGATGATGATGAGGACGAGGACATGGATTAGGCGGGAGGAGCGGAGGAAGAAGCGGTTGGTTGGTGATTCCCCAGGTTAACCTTTTTCGATCTTAAATAATTTAAGGCCTGCGTGCCAAAGTGTTGAACAATTTACTTTCCCTAACTTCTTTTATTTTCTGCATTTATTTTTCTTTTAACTTTGTTGACATGGATGTTGAACTTGGTAAATTAGGATGTTTGCTATGGTGTGGTATGGTGTTTATTGATTAAGCAGGTACATACGAGGCTTTAGAGTACTAAGCATTAGTACTACTAAAGCCGGGACAGGAAAACCGAAGAAAGAAACCTGTTTTTCAACCTTGCAGATTGTCTACACGGGGCCGTGTCCAGCCGACACGCCCCCGTGCCCACTCCCCAAACCTGCTGTTTGTTTTATTTCTGCAGACTTTGACAGACACGGGGTCGTGCCCAGTCAACACGCCCCTGTGTCCACCTTCTGTAAGTTTTCGTTACTGGCACCTGAACACGGGGTCGTGTCCATCAAGCACGGGGCCTTGTCCAGGCAACCAGTAACACAAAATTTTTGCTTTTTTACACCTTTTTACACATCCAATCAACCTAAAAACTTATTTTTGGGACACATTGAGGACAATGTGTAATTTAAGTGTGGGGGGGGGGGGGATGCTAAAACCTTGAATCTTGTAAGTCCTAAATACAAGCCTTACACAAAACTCTATTGGAACCGCTAATCACCCCAAATTTTTTCAAAAAAAATTCATTTTTTTACTTGTCTAGGTTTAACTTGGGAATTTCAAAATTCTAAAAAGGTTATATTTTTACAAATTTACAACCGATAGCGTCGTGATAAAAAGAACCAACATAAGAAAATTATGAAAAGGCATGACAAACTTAGTTAAAATTTGATTATATATACTTGATCACATAAAAACCCATTCCCACAAAAGTGAGTTTTGAGCCTTTATTGAGCATACAAATACATATCATTATACTAAATGCTCATTTTTCGTTTCTTGTGTGAATAGCCGCTTAGTTCTTACGACTCTAGAACTTGCCACGACGATACATTCCCAGTCCTTACCAACTTAAACCCGAGTAAGTAAATGATAGAGGCATTAGGACCAACCCTTTTTATTTCTACACCATTATTTTTCTTTTTTTTTACCACATACCCAAAATCCCCCTAGTTAACCCCTTTGAGCCTAAACCTTTTCATTTCATAACCCAAACCAAACACCCTTTCACCCACCAAAACCTTTTTCATTTTTAACCCTTTGTTTTAGTAACTAGCTCGGTTTTTCACATGACTTTTCAAAAAAAAAATGTTGATGATGAAGCAAAAGAAAATAAACAAACAAGTTCATCAAAAATAACTTTGTTTGATTAATAGCTTCATCAAAATAAAAGTTACAAAAAAAAATAAAAAGTCTTACGAAAAGCGACGGTTGTTACGCTTTTCGCCCTTTCTACTAACCACTAACCACTAACCCAACCACCTATCTTTTACCCAAGCCTAACCCTTCACCCAAAAGCCCTCTTGATATTTACAAAGGTATATAGTTAAAAAGGAGGATGATTGATTGCTTGGCAAGCATATGGTAGGAGTAAGTTCCATGCCGCTCTCGAGTGATTCACTAAAATACATCTTTGGCCGAGTGTTGAGTGATCCCCCGTGAGGTATGTGAACTGGTATATAAAGAGAATTTTAAATAGGCATGTTATGCCCTAATAAGTAATTTATCTTATGAAAAGTTTTAAATAAATCATGACGAATAGGATTGTAAATAAATAAAAATAAAACTAAATAAAGAATCTTGGAAATCCCGACACTCTATGACAAGCCCAAAAACCTTCTTTTCTACCCATTCCATTTGGGAGTGTAAAGCCACATTATAAAGAGTTTTGCTTGAGGACAAGCAAAGATTCAAGTGTGGGGGTATTTGATGTGTGCAAAATGCAACATATAAATTACATCAATTGTGGCATAAAACTAACCATTTTTTAGTACTAATGTTGGAAAAAGTGTGCTTTTGTCTTCCTTTTGTATTTTCAGGAATAAATGAGCTCAAATTAACAAAAGAAACAAAAAGACAGCAAAATCTAACATAAATACAAGAAAAGGAACAAACGTGACATGCCTGACCCCACGACAGCATCTTCCCAAGCAAAACAAGAAGACAGAAGACTGAGCACGCCCCGTGCTCAGCCAGCACGGGGGCGTGCCCAAGTGTCAGCAGAAAAGACAAAGTGGTAGAAGCTTCTATTGCCCACCACGGGGCCGTGCTCAGCGGACACGGGGCCGTGGTCAACTATAAGATTCGCAGAATCTAGGAAAATCTTCATAGTACAAATATTCTTCTGCACACGGGGTCGTGCTCAGCGGACACGGGGGCGTGGTCAACTAATAAGACAAGCTGCATTAAATGAAGAAAGAGAAGGATGTGGACACGGGGCCGTGCCCGAGCTTCTGTTCAGCCTATAAATAGGAGTGCTTGGCTCAAGCTCAAACCATCCCTTGGCACACCACCTCTCTCACACTTCACCCACCACCCACCACCACCATAACACCATCATCCACCACCATCATCCATTGTCCATCATAGAGTGTGTGAGTCGTCTCGGGATCCAAGATTGATCGTAAGAGTTCTTGACAATCAAGGCCATGTTTGCCTAAGTCTCTTACATCACTTGGTGAAGACAAGTGTCTAGTGTAATACTTTTTATTTTTAACCTTTTCGCACTTTTTAATTGGTTTTGTATTAATGACTTTAATAACTAGTTCCTTATGTTGAAGGTGATTCTTCCTTATCATTTGTCCGTGGTGTCTTGGCATTATTTTACTGTCTATATAAAATAAAAGATTTACACCATTCATATCTCCACAGTCTATATGGAGGTATGTTGGCTACCTGGTCGGGGGTTAAGGGAACGGTTTGGTAAGAGTCTTGCCGTTGTTCAGCGTTTAGAGATCCTGCAAGGGACCTGGGTCAAATTTAGTAGGACCTCCTTCAATACTTAACGGTATTGGATGGCGGGGGTCTAAACTCTTTGATCCCCTCATAAGTTAAACTACTATTAATACTATAACCCGGCTATTTAGGACTGTATCCCTGCTGACTCAGACTACTTAGCCGAGGGTAACGTCACCTTCAAAAGAGGGGCCTACCATAATTTGCATTAATAACTTAATTAATTATCTTTCAATAATCCGACCCTTTAGGATTGTATCCTTGCTGACTCAAACTACTAGGTTGAGGGTAACGTCATCTTCAAAAGAGGGGCCTACTACAATAACTAAGATAATCTCTTAAATAAGTGCAAAAGTGCGGAAATAATCAAAGGTTACACTAAACACGAGTCGGAACCAAGTGATTCATCTTGTCTATCTGTTTTTCTTTTTATTTTTATTTTCAGCATTTTAGTTAATTTTATTTTTCTTAGTTTAAAACATTTTTCTAAACTTTTTGATTTGATTAGACGTTGAGGATAAACCGGTACTAAAAGCTCTTGTGTCCTTGGACGACCTCGGTATCTTACCAACACTATACTACGCTCACGATGGGTGCACTTGCCCATATGTGTGTTTAGTCTTAGTAAATATCGTGTTTTATAAATTTAAAACTTGACTAAAAAAGTGTAAAAGGGCTTAAAATATACTTAAACTTATATATACACTTCACACGCATCAGCGAGTGTCAGGGCAACTCGCCCAATCCGCATCAGTATATGCTCTAAGAGAGAAATCTGTAGAAGTGCCTAATGTAAGACCAAACGATGAGGTTCCGTGTAAGTACCGAATAATATGCTTTAAAGCATTCCAATGATCCACTCGAGGTGCATGCATATGCATATAGACCTGCTGGACTGCGTAGGTAATGTCCGGTCGAGTAAAGGTAAGATATTGTAGTGCTCCTGCCAATCTACGATATTGAGTAGGGTTATCGAACACTAAACTAGATAACGCACTAATCTTTGGTTTTGAATCAACTGGCGTTGCAACTGGGTTACACGAGTCCATACCGGCTCGTTCGATAATGTCTTTAGTGTATGCCTGTTGTGAAAGAAACATTGAATTGCCAGTGCGAACTACTTCAATACCCAAGAAGTGACTAAGAGGACCAAGGTCTATTATGGCAAACTCGTCTCCCAAAAGTCGCATCAGATGAACCCGTAATTTTGTATTGGATGTTGTAAATATGATATCATCGACGTAAATGAGAAGATAAGCTGCATCAGTTCCCCGATTGTCTGTGAAAAGAGAACTGTCACATTTACTTTGTTGAAAGCCAACGGAGAGGACAAAGTCTGTAAATCGTTGATACCACGCGTGAGGTGCCTTCTTTAGACCATATAAAGATTTGTTGAGATGGCACACATAGTTGGGAAACCGTTAATGTCGAAACCCCATAGGTTGGTACATATAAACAGTCTCGGTCAAGTTGCCATGCAAGAAAGCATTTGTAATGTCTAGCTGATGTATTTCCCAAGACTATGATAATGCAAGTGACAAGCCAGTGCGTATGGTTCCCGGTTTGACAATCGGGCTACAAGTCTCCCCACAATCAACGCCAATTTGTTGATTACTACCGTCACAAACTAGACATACTTTATAGCGTTCCAATGAACCATCTGACCTGTATTTATGACCAAACAACCACAAGCTACGCAAAGCATTCATAGTTTGTTGTTTAGGTACCAATTCCCATGTTTTATTTTTAATGAGGGCATTAAACTCGATGTTCATAACATCATAACATTCCCGAATGAATAAGGCATCTTGCGGGTTTTTCGGAATGGGAGCAAGGATAGAATAATTTAAATTAAGGAACCGTCGTGTTTTAGTGATACCATCCATCGCACGTGTGCGTATGGAGTGAATATGGGTAGAAGGCGGAGCAGGGGGTTGGGGAAGTGATTGAGAAGCGTGGGTACCGTTGGGTGACGAGATTGGATTTGGGCCGGGTAATGGAGATGTTGGAGGAGGGGGAGGGCCGGGTGTTGGAGATGTTGTATTCGGGTCGGGTGATGTGGGGCCGGAAGTAGTGGACTGCTGCCCGATGTGAACATGAGACATATGTGGGTTGTTCAGAGGGGTGCGAATGGGTTGTGATGAAGGACTGGAAGGTGTAGGGGTGTGGGATCGGTTATGGGCCAGTATGTTGTCTGGGCCATAGGGGAGGGGTGAAGTTGGGCCGATAGTATGGGGCGGTTGTAAGGAGTCATTGGCGGAAGTGGTAGGTGGGGAATGTCGAATGTGAGGCCATAGTTGAGGATGGATAAATGTGTTTAGGAAGTCATAGTTTTGAAGAGTAGGTTGAGGTCGGTTGGCATATGGAAATGTTGTTTCATCAAATACAACGTGACGGTTGATGATTATCTTGTTAGTTGCAAGATCAAGACATTTATACCCACGATGATTGGATGGGTAGCCCAGAAAAACACACGGCATGGACCGATATTCTCGTTTATGGATAGTTGTATGTAGAATTAATGGGTAACATAGGCATCCAAAAACTCGTAAGTGATCATAGGAGGGTCGAGATAAATAGAGGCATTGAGTGGGAGATTTATAGTGAAGGAGTTTACTAGGGAGAATGTTAAGTAGATAAGTTGCAACGTCAAGTGCATGATGCCAATAGGTGTTCGGTAGGGACGATTGGGCCAAAAGTGTGCGGATGAGATTATTTATGGTTCTTATTTTTCTCTCCGCCTTGCCATTTTGAGAGGATGTGTGTGGACATGAAAAATGAAAGTACATGCCATGTTGTTGACAAAACTGTTGAAAAGAATTATTGGCATATTCTTTACCATTATCACATTGAAACTATTTTTTTAAGGTTAAATTGAGTGGTGATAAGGTATGCAAAAGTAGTGAAGGTCGTGTAAACTTGTGATTTATTAGCAAGTGGGTAAGTCCAAAGAAAGTTGGTAAAATCATCAAGCAACAACATGTAATAGCGATGTCCGCCAATACTTAAAATGGGAGATGTCCACAAATCACTATGTATGATATCAAAAGGCATAAAAGTAACATTCAATGAATCAACAAAAGGAAGTTTAATCTGTTTCCCAAACACACATGATTGACAAAACAAGGGTTTAGTAGTCCCACAAGAAATAAATTTAGATTGTTTAAAAGAATGAAGAAGATTCGATCCCGGATGACCGAGTCTTTGATGCCATATGTCTTGAGATATGGCGGCAAAAGTAGATGGTGTTGGATACTTGGTGACGTGTTTAGGATCAAGAGTGTAAAGATCACCCGGACTATTGCATCGTAGGATAGGGGTCCGGGTCTTGAGGTCCTTGACAATAAAACAAAAATGGTCAGATTCCACAAAAACATGATTGTCAGTGGTAAACCAGCGAACAGAAATCAGGTTTTTAATTAGCGAGGGGGAATATAAAACTTGATTTATTTTAAAAGGAGGGAGGGGTGGTTTATGTCACACCTCATATGATGGCGGAATCATCGGGGCGTGACACTAGGCGAATCAGATTGCTCAAGAGAATCCATAACAGCTATTTAGTGACAATATTTAAGGCGTTCATTATCCCATAATAATAAACAATATATCAACAAACAGTCATACAGATTTCATGTTCTCTCAAACAATACAAATCCGACAACCTAGATTTATTGTGAGTTTCTAGACTTCCTAGCTTGTTTCGAGATAGTCTGCGATTAACCTGCAACATACGTTAAAATAATGTCAATACAAAAAGTATTGGCGAGTATACAGATTTGATATAGTAATAAAGTAGATAAAAGCGCTGTGAATTTCCACATACATAAACGAGATACGAAACATACACACTACAAGACAAGTACTACCAGCTAAGTCACTTGATGACCGCGACGGGGATCCCAAAAATGGCGTGATTTCCTTAACTAGACCCCGTCGGGTGTGAGTCCAACTATAGTACCATACTAGCTAAGGTGGGACGTCATGAGTAAGAGTCCTAGCACATATGTATCAAGCATCACGTGTAAATATGTACGTCAGTAATTCGCATGTGATATTAATTTTAGAGTATAGACTACATTTTGATAAGTGCGTTTTCGATAAGAACGTATGTTACACCCCAAAGTGTGTCTAAAGCGTTTAAAGAGGGTCAAGTATACTCAAAGTAGGTGTTTAACAAGTAAACACAACTTGATTGGATTGAATTGGAGAGAGCGCGTCTGAGTTAGCCTGAGCATAGAACGATAGCATAAGCGTTGAACAGCGTGTACACAGTGCTAAGCAGCGTGTCGGATGAGATAAGTGTCAAATGGTGGGTTGAACGTATGAGAACCCATTCGATCGGATGGTTATCCAGATGGATGGCCATTCGAACGGATGACCATTCGAATGAGATGTGAGTGTTGTGAATTGTTTCAAAACTTTAAATTTTCGTTGTAGCATTTTGAAAAAATGTGAAGTATCTCTAAATGTCAAGTCATCCGGTCGGATGATCATCCGGACGGGTGGCCATTCGATCGGATGGCAATTCGATCGAGAACTGGAAGTTTGAAGTTTGGATCGAATTGTTTAAGTATTGAAAGTTATAAAGGGAAAGTCACTTGGTCGAATAGGCATTCGATCGGATGGTCACCTGATCGGATGGCTATTTGAGTGGGCAACTCTTTTGTTTGAAAACTTTGTAAAATCCCCTAAGTTAAAAAGTCTGAGTTTTGACGGAGACGGCGTGACGACGTGTCAAACAACAAAACCCGCACCAAGTCCAGCTCAGTCGATCGGATGGGAATCACCCCATTCAATCAGACCAACTGTTCTGGATGGAGTTTCAAGTTCAACCCATGTATCGGTCGTCTTCTCCGGTGGAAATCCGTTTTCAGACCGGTTCTCGACTAGAGGATGAGTAGAGAGCCTGAATGAGTCTAGGTTCCATCGGTTTTGAGTGAAAAGTGAAGAAATGTTGAAGAAAAGTGTGAAAACAGTTGGAAAATGTTTAGATCTCGTTGTGATATGTGCAAAAGATTGTGGAAATCCTTTAGATTCTGAACATATCTTGATGAGATGAGGTTACACAACAGTTTCCATCAGGAACCGAGATGACGTCACCTCCAAGGAGTCCAAATCAGGTGATTTCTCGGTGAAAATCAGTGAGTTTGATGGGGAAGATGATGATAAAGTGTGTAGTGATGATGGCAGTACAATATTTAGGGTGAAATACTTACGGAAATGGCCTTGAATCGAGAGAAATGTGCTTGAGAACGAGCTGGGAGCGAGTTGGGTCGGATAGGGCTGTCACATCAGTGAACAGTGATGTGACAGGTGGGTATTTATAGGGTGAGAGGAGATAAGGCGGTGCAAGTGCGTAGGTCGGATGGCCAGCGGATCGGATGGTCATCCGGACGGATGTCCATTCGATTGAATGGTCATTCGATCAGACGGCTTGTGCGGGTTAGTTTTCTGACTTTCGTTTCATTCGACATGTTTTGTTACGTTAAGCATTGTGGATACTTTAAGCGTTAAAGCGAGATAAGTAGCGTCGCGTTATGTTGCGTTTCAGTGCGATAGATTGAGTTGTGCGTGCCAGCGAGTGCACATTTAGATTGTTTCAATACCTTTATTATTAATATTTATTAGTATTATAGTATAATAGGTCATAGCTTAAGTAATTTCGCTTCGAGTCTGTGTTAGCGTTTGCGTCACACCACGACGAGTGAGGGGAGTAGCTTAAGTACTCACGCGATGTCATCATTACCGCGACGAGCTAGGGGAGTAGTTTAAGCACTCACGCGATGTCATCATTTGCGTTAGTGTAGTATGCGTTGTGATGTGCGATATAGCGTGTTGAAAGTTGATGTGTGTAAAATGCAACATATAAATTACATCAAATGAGGCATAAAACTAACCCTTTTTAGTACTAGTGTTGGAAAAAGTGTGCTTTTGTCTTCCTTTTGTATTTTCACGACCAAATGAGCTTAAATGAACAAAAGGAACAAATATGCAGCAAAAACTAACATAAATACAAGAAAAGGAATAGACTTGGCATGCTAGACCCATCGACAACATCTTCCCAAGCAAAAACAAGATAACAGAAGGCTGACCACGGCCCCGTGCCCAGCGGACACGGGGGCGTGGTCAGGTGCCTGCAGAAAAGACAAAGCTATAGAAGCTTCTATTCCCAGCACGGGGGTGTGCCCAGCTCAACACGGGTCGTGGCCAACGCTAAGATTCGCAGAATCTTGCAAATCTTGATAGTACAGATACGCTTCTGCACACGGGGTCGTGCCCAGCGAACACGGGGGCGTGTGGAGCCTAATACAGACAATTGCAATTAATGAAGAAAGAGAAAGAGGATGGACACGGGGCCGTGTCCGGGCTTCTGTGCAGGCTATAAATAGGGGTGCTTGGTTCACTTCAAAGGCATCCCTTGGCAAACCACCTCTCTCCCACTTCACCTCCACTCCACCACCACCACTACAACACCCACATCCACCACCATCATCCATCATCCACCTTAGAGTGTGTGCAGTAGTCTCAGGATCCAAGATTGATAGTAAGAGTTCTTGATAATCAAAGATCATGTTTGCCTAAGTCTCTTACATCACTTGGTGAAGACAAGCATTTAATGTAATACTTTTGATTTTTAATCTTTTCGCACTTTTTATTTGGTTTTGTATTAATGACTTTAATAACTAGTTTCTTATGTTGAAGGTGAAACTTCCATATCATTTGTCCGTGGTGTCTTGGCGTTATTTTACTGTCTATATAAAATAAAATATTTACACCATTCATATCTCTACGGTCTATATAGATATATGTTAGCTACCTGGTCGGGGGTTAAGGGAATGGTTTGGTAAGGTTCTTGCCTTGTTCAGTGTACAGATCCTGCAAGGACCTAGGTCAAGCTTACTAGGACCTCCTTCAATACCCACCGGTATTGGATGGCGGGGGTGCAAATGGCTTGATCCCCTCATATGTAAACTACTATTAATACATTAACCTGGCTACTTGGGATTGTATCCCTGCTGACTCAAACCACTTAGCCGAGGGTAACGTCACCTTCAAAAGAGGGGCCTACCACATTACGCATTAATAACTTAATTAATTACCTTTCAATATTCCGACCCTTTGGGATTGTATCCTTGCTAACTCAAACCACTGGGTTGAGGGTAACGTCACCTTCAAAAGAGGGGCCTATTACTATAACTAAGATAATCTATTAAAAAGTGCAAAAGTGCGGAAATCATCAAAGGTTACATTAAAGGCGAGTCGGATCCAAGTGATTCATCATGTCTATCTGTTTTTATTTTATTTTTATTTTTCAGCATTTTTAGGTTTTATTTTTCATGTTTAAAACCTTTTCTAAAAATTTTGATTTGATTAGACGTTGAGGATAAACCGGTATTAAAAAAAACTAAGAAAAATCCTAAAAAAATAGAAAAATAAGAAAAAGTGATTAGGCCGTTGATTCCTAACTTTCTTAAAATCCTTGTGTCCCCGGCAACGGCGCCAAAAACTTGATGTGCGTGAAGTGTGTTATGGTTTTAATGTTTATTTTAAGCCCTTTTACACTTTCTTTAGCCAAGTTTTAAATTTATAAAACACAATATTTACTAACACTAAACACACATATGGGCAAGTGCACCCATCATGAGTGTAGTATAGTGTTGGTAAGATACCGAGGTCGTCCAAGGACACAAGAGCTTTTAGTACCGGTTTATCCTCAACGTCTAATCAAATCAAAAAGTTTAGAAAAAGGTTTTAAACTAAGAAAAATAAAAACTAACTAAAATGCTGAAAAATAAAAATAAAAATAAAAACAGATAGACAAGATGAATCACTTGGTTCCGACTCGTGTATAGTGTAACCTTTGATTATTTCCGCACTCTTGCACTATTTAAGAGATTATCTTAGTTATTAAAGTAGGCCCCTCTTTTGGAGGTGACGTTACCCTCAACCCAGTAGTTTGAGTCAGCAAAGATACAATCCTAAAGGGTCGGATTATTGAAAGATAATTAATTAAGTTATTAATGCATAATGTGGTAGGCCCTTCTTTTGAAGGTGACGTTACCCTCGGCTAAGTAGTCTGAGTCAGCAGGGATACAGTCCTAAGTAGCCGGGTTAAAATATTAATAGTAGTTTAACTTATGAGGGGGTCAAAGAGTTTGGACCCCCGCCATCCAATACCGTTAAGTATTGAAGGAGGTCCTACTAAATTTGACCCAGGTCCTTTGCAGGATCTATACACTGAACAATGGCAAGACTCTTACCAAACCGTTCCCTTAACCCCCGACCAGGTAGCCAACATACCTCCATATAGACCGTGGAGATATGAATGGTGAAAATCTTTTATTTTATATAGACAGTAAAATAATGCCAAGATACCACGGACAAACGATAAGGAAGAATCACCTTCAACATAAGAAACTAGTTATTAAAGTCATTAATACATAACCAATTAAAAAGTGCGAAAAGATTAAAAATAAAAAGTATTACACTAGACACTTTGTCTTCACCAAGTGATGTAAGGGACTTAGGCAAACATGGCCTTGATTGTCAAGAACTCTTACGATCAATCTTGGATCCCGAGACGACTCACACACTCTATGATGGACAATGGATGATGGTGGTGGATGATGGTGTTATGGTGGTAGTGGGTGGTGGGTGAAGTGTGAGAGAGGTGGTGTGCCAAGGGATGGTTTGAGCTTGAGCCAAGCACTCCTATTTATAGGCTGAACAGAAGCTCGGGCACGGCCTCGTGTCCAGTGGGCACGACCCCGTGTCCACATCCTTCTCTTTCTTCAATAATTGCTCTTGTCTTTATTAGTTGACCACGACCCCGTGTCCGCTGGGCACGACCCCGTGTGCAGAAGCATATCTGTACTATCAAGATTTGCCTGGATTCTGCGAATCTTATAGTTGACCATGACCCCGTGTCCGCTGAGCACGGCCCCGTGGTGGGCGATGGAAGCTTCTACAACTTTGTCTTTTATGCTGACACTTGGGCACGCCCCCGTGCTCACTGAGCACGGGGCGTGTTCAGTCTTCTGTCTTCTTGTTTTGCTTGGGAAGATGTTGTCGTGGGGTCGGGCATATCACGTTTGTTCCTTTTCTTGTATTTATGTTAGATTTTGTTGTCTTTTTGCTTCTTTTGTTAATTTGAGCTCATTTAATCCTGAAAATACAAAAGGAAGACAAAAACACTCTTTTTCCAACATTAGTACTAAAAAAGGGTTAGTTTTATGTCACAATTGATGTAATTTATATGTTGCATTTTGCACACATCAGGCTTAAAATATAAATAAAAATATATCACGCTACACACGCATCAAAAGTATGCGATATATGCGACGTAGCGTTGTAAACGATACAGTTACATTATGATCCGAATCTCTGGTGCTAGGCGTAACGAGTGTAACGAGAGTAACAAGCACGAAGGTGCTGGTTGTTACAGTCTCCCCTGCTTTAGGAAATTTCGACCCGAAATTAATTCACAAGGAGGGTTGTGAGAATTGACGCGATAGAGAGTAGCGAGTATTGACACTAGTAAGCGACGAATAAGCGTTACGGTAAGCGAAGAGAGAATGAGCGATCGATCAAGGATTGACTAGCGAGAGCGTCTTGGTAACGTAGGGAAAGCATTGAGTAAGGCGATTCGTTTGACTAAGGGATGGTTATGCACGAGTTAGCGATCCAAAAATGTTTTGAGTTCTCGAAAAGTTTGATGGCAATGAGATTTTAAGGAAAAATTTGGTTTTAGGAAAACTTTCGTACGATGTGGCGTAGAACTTGAGTCGATGTTCACACCAGTGTTGTCGAAAAGGTGTTGTTGAGTCATCAAAAGATCTTATGGAAAAACTTGATTTATGAAAAGTTCCTTATGACGTGGTGTTAACTTGAGTCGAACGTTACAAGAGAGTTTTGTTTGTCAAAAAGGGTGTTAATTAATTTTCAGAAAGGTTCCCATTTATCCAAAAAGATTCCCATTTATCCAAAAAGTTTGTAAGGAAATTTTTGTTTTCACAAAAAGGTTTAAACAGTTCAAAAGTTTTAATTTGCGTCGAGCCCCACATGGCACCTTTCCACGGAAGTTTGTTAATATGGCTAAAACATTTATATATAGGAAGTACCAGCGGCGTATCACCATGTTTTAGCCATATTGCCTCTGTCCCGTGAAGCAATGTCATGCGTGTCGATATGGTACGGATAGATTTTGCATCCTCGGTCCAAGCGATTAGTGGTTGGACCAAGTTCGGAAGGAAGATTAAGTACATTGAGCGATGAAGTTGTTTTCGAACTCAGTTTAGCGATACGAGTGTGCGCGAATGGTTCAGCGATTGAGAGCGTCGAGATAGTGCGAGTGTCGAGTGAGGGGTGGTAAGCAAAAAGCGATAAGCTATCAGCGATAAACGGCAAGCGACAATCGTTAAGCGATGAGTGTTAGGAGATAGGCAGCGAGCGACAAGCAAAAATCGATCAGCGTTAAACTAAAAGAGTTAAGCGATACGCGATAACCGATAAGCGATGAGCGTACAGCGATACGCGATAAACGACAAGAGAATAGCGATACGCGATAAGCGAACAACGATAAGTGATAAGCGGAAAACGAAAAGCAATACGCGATAAACGATAAGCGAACAGCGATACGCAATAGGCGATAAGCGTCAAAAGCGATAATAGTATCGATGAGTTTTGATGAATGCGATAATGCGTTTAAGCGTTCTAGTATAGAGTGATAGCAAATGCGAGTTAGATTCCAGCGAAGGTGCGATTGCGTGCGTGTAGACTTACCAAAAGTCTAGCGATGACGCGTTTGGGATGCGATGAGATGTTACGCCTTGCGAGGGGGTTTAGCGTGTTGATAGTAGTCTCAATAGTATACGAGATATCGGTTAGTATGGCGAAGCACTTATATATAGGAAGTACCAGCGGCGTATCCACCAAGCTTCAACCACACGCCTCCGTCCCGTGAATAGGTGTCACACTTTGTCAACATGGTTAAGTCGCTTATATATAGGAAGTACCAGCGGCGTATCCACCACGCTTAACCATGCTTTTAACATTATAGCATCATTGAAACTTACTACGATCTCCGTGCACTGACCAAAATAATCCCGTGTACACCCGTGATTAAGTTGTTCCTTGCATGTTTATCGTAACTTATTTCAAGGACGCATAGTGAGGGTAAAACACATTATACCGTGATATAATATATAGTACTAGTGGTATAATTTGTGTGTGCATTCTTATAATAGGTACGAGGATGAGGGGGAGAGAGAGGGATAGCGCGAGAGAGAGTCAACATCACATATTTTGGCGACGTCGAGCGATAGAACAAGTATACACATAAGAGTTTCGTTGAGAATCATACCATCAGCAGCGTCGTTCGGCGTCTAGTTGGTGTTGATGTGGTAGTCTCTTGCTGGAGCTGCGGTTGTTGCTGGAGGTGCGAGCTGCGTTGGCGGTGCGGGGAGTGCTAGTATGCCTTGATGTCGTGGTCCTATGCGACAGTGGCGGGTGAAGTGGCCGTAACAGTTGCAGTTGATGCAATAGCGACAGTCATTTCCCACTTGGTGGTGATAGGTACACCTTTGACACAGGGGAAGAGTTCCCGTGTAGGCGCGCTTTTGGTGAACTGGAACTGCGCGAAGGGGTTCTGGTTGTGGCAGTTCAGTTGTTGAAGAGTTTAGGCTTGAGCTCTTTCTCTTGCGGCTAGGCTGAGCGTCTTGCGGTGGTGCGTTGTCGTCTGAGGATTTGTCTGAGGATTCGATGACGATTGCTTAATTATCCTTCCTGGTGGACTCTTTGGAGAAGAATCCAGCCAAGGCTCGCTTGTCGTTGATTTCTGCGGCCAAAAGATAGGTTTCTTCGATGGTAGCAGGTTTTGCAGCTTTGACAAAATCACCCACACACTCAGGCAGAGCACGGATGTACTTCTTGATAGCCTTTTCGGGAGTGTCAACTTGGCTTGGGCAGATAATGCTGAGTTGTTTGAACCTTGCAGTGAGGCCGTTGTTGTCACCGTCAACTTGCTTGATTTCCCAAAATTTGTTTTCTAGCTTTTGGACTTCGTGGGGAGGGCAGTACTCCTCCTCCATGAGCTCCTTCAGCTCATCCCAGGAGAAAGCGTAAGCTGCATCGTTCCCACGTTTGATACGCTTGGATGTCCACCAGTCGAGGGCTCTTGTTTAGAATACTCTTGTGGCGCATGTAGTACGAAAATGCTCGGGGAACCCACTCTGACGAAGGGTCACCTTGATGGCATCAAACCACTGGAGTAGCTGAGATACACCTCCTTCACCTGTGAAGACCATCGGGTCACAGGCTTTGAAGTGTTTGTAATAGAAAGTAGAATGCGGCGCGTTGGTCTTAGAGTCTTCTGAGGTTTGAGAGTTGCTAAAAGATTGAGCCTGTGCAACGATTTGAGGAATGACCCTGGCCACTTCCTCGACCATGAGTGAGGCGATCCTCTTATCGACGCTTCGTCTGGCTCTTCTCTTGGCCGTACGTCTCGAGGTGGAATCGTTCGAAGACATCTAAACGAAGAGAGATTTGGAGTGAGATTCGATCATAATGATTTTGAGTATGCGATGCGATTGAGCGCGTTTAAAATTTGTTGCAGGTAGCATAGTAATACGTATTCACATAGGAGACACGAGATTCCTAAGTTCTCACGTACAACACATATAATCATATAATATATATATATACTTGCATATACATTTGTGTAGATTGCGTGAGGACGCAATGAAGAGAGGGAGCGAGTTGTTAGACTTTAGTTTTGTTGCGGACATTCGACTCTTGTTTTAGATTGCGATGGCTGTGCGAGCTGTGCGTATAAAGCGGGGAAGCGAAAATCGATAAATCGAGAATTTGATAATGCGTAAAATTTTCAATCATAAGCAAATAAGCGTAATAAATTCGATGAATCGTATAATCGTAAACTTGTAAAATTCGTTGACGAGTAAAAATCGGTGATTACGAGCTTAAAATAGATGGAGTGTCTAGGGTGTTAGACATTGACTAATCAAGGTGGTTCAACTATTCCTAACAAGTTCGAGCATACGCGTTGGCCTAATGGACTATACCCTCACCGGGATGCGGCCACGACACTAATCCTTCAAGCCATTACGCGACTCGGGTCGCTGGTACAGTTGAGACTTTGGTGAGAGCTTTTGGAAACCATTTTAAATAGTGGAACGGATTATTAAGACGCGGGTTTCACTCCTAACTTAACAACTTCGCTCCTGGCTGTGGTTATGCTCACCGGATATCACCGGGAGTTCCACCAGATAGAAATGGAGATTTTCTGCTGAGTTGTGGATATCACTCCTAACTCAACGAAAAGTTCTCGTGCTAAGAATAACGCGCTAAGTGAGGGATCTCGTCGAGAGTTCTTGGTTTTCACACCTAATCTCATCAAAATCACTCGTTGGTGTCATGCGAGCGTTTTTGAAAACGTGTGTATTGTGTTAGTCTTAGGAAAGGCAAAAGTAAGTTTTCAGTCTTAGGAAAGGCTTCTTCGTATGGAGCTGTATGTGCGGGAGTTCGTACGAAGATGTAGTTTCTCGCAAGTTCGAATGAGAGTATCAAAAGTAGGCTTCTACCAAACCCCTACTGGGTTCGTACGAAGCCGATCTGTTGGTACTTAGACTATAGACTAGGTCAATTCTAAGACATCAAAACCCGGACCAGGTCGTGTCTTTCCTAATTCCCTATAGTTATGGCTCTGATACCAATCTGTCACACCCCAACCGATGGCGGAATCATCGGGGGGAGACACTAGGCGAATCAGATTGCTCAAGAGAATCCATAACAACTATTTAGTGACAATATTTAAGGCGTTCATTATCCCATACTAATAAACAATATATCAGCAAACAGTCATACAGATTTCATGTTCTCTCAAACAATACAAATCCGACAACCTAGATTTATTGTGAGTTTCTAGACTTCCTAGCTTGTTTCGAGATAGTCTGCGATTAACCTGCAACATATGTTAAAATAATGTCAATACAAAAAGTATTGGCAAGTATACAGGTTTGATATAGTAATAAAGTAGATAAAAGCGCTGCGAATTTCCACATACATAAACGAGATACGCAACATACACACTACAAGACAATTACTACCTGCTAAGTAACTTGATGACTGCGATGGAGATCCCAAAAAGGGCGTGATTTCCTTAACTAGACCCCGTCAGGTGTGAGTCCAACTATAGTACCATACTAGCTAAGGTGGGACGTCGCGAGTAAGAGTCCTAGCACATATGTATCAAGCATCACGTGTAAATATGTACGTCAGTAATTCGCATGTGATATTAGTTTATAGTATAGACTGCATTTTGATAAGTGCATTTTTTATAAGAACGTATGTTACACCCCAAAGTGTGTCTAAAGCGTTTAAAGGGGGTCAAGTATACTCACAGTAGGTGTTTAACAAGTAAACACAACTTGATTGGATTGAATTGGAGAGAGCGCGTCTGAGTTAGCCTGAGCATAGAACGATAGCGTAAGCGTTGAACAGCGTGTACACAATGCGTAAACAGTGTGTCGGATGAGATAAGTGTCGAATGGTGGGTCGAACGGATGAGAACCCATTCGATCGGATGGTTATCCAGAAGGATGGCCATTTGAACGGATGACCATTCGAATGAGATGTGAGTGTTGTGAATTGTTTCAAAACTTTGAAGTTTTCGTTGTAGCATTTTGAAAAAAGACCACCAAAGCTGCAAGTCAAAAGAACCACTGCTCCAGCTGGTGCTGCCATCTACAAAAGAAGGAGCAAAAACCAGTTTAGCATGGAAACAATTCAAGATCTTTTAGCTGGAGATGCCATTGTAAAAGCTGGCATAGAAGTAATGATAAAGGAAGATCTTGAATTGGAACAATCTGCAACCGCTGCTCAGCCAGCTATGAACAGGCCAGCCTCACCAAATACTTCTGCAAATAAACATCTCCCAAGAAACCCACCAGGCTCAAAAATACAAAAGTGGGAAACTGACAAACAGACCTGCGTATTGACTTTGCTCAGGTCTGGTGGAGGAGTGGAGAAAATATCAAGGGAACAAGCTCTTGGCCTGAGTCTTGAAGATTTGCAGGATCTCCTTGATCTTCCACTCAGCAGGGATGATGAAGATACAGATGCCCTAGACTTTGAATTACAATTCAAAGGTCAGATAAGGGAGCTGTTGTTGAGGCAATAAAGATTTCCACAAATAATGAAGAGTTTTGGCATTATCTGTTCCAGGGGGAGATTGTTGGGATTGAACCCTATCAGAGGAACAGATAATGTAAAGCCAAAACTGGATCAAAGCAGTGGATCCAGAATAAGCAGACGTTTACAGTTGGTTCATGCAAATCTCTCCCCTTGAAAGTGATTTCATATCTACTGACCTCCTATCTGCTGATCATACTAAGTGCTGACCTACAACTGCTGCTTTATATCTACTGGCCAAAGTCAAAGACTGATGGAAGACCAAAGCTCTGTTGACTCTATCTACTGCCTTGGGTCAAGTACTGCTGATCCGGACAAGCACTGCTGGGTTCACAGCAGTGGAAGGATGCAGCAGCAGTTTAAGTGTCTTTTATGTAATGTAATGTAATAGCAGTAGTTTAGTACATCAGTGTTTATAGATCAGTAGTTAGAGTTTGTTAGGAGGTTAGATGTCACTTTCATGGTGACGTCAGCTAAGATGCTCAGTGTTTGCAAGTGCCTATAAATAGTTCAGTACTTTGTACTGTTCTATTAGCTCTTTTGATCAATCGTCTTCTTTGCACGAACAAACTACTGAGCTCTGGCTGAGGGGGAGTTTGCATTCTTACATCAATCATTGTAATCGTTGTTGAAACAAATTCAATCATTCGGTTCTTTGTGAAAAGATGTTTGATAAAAGTATTACTCTCGTTTGATTGTATGCAAAGTTTGCTTTCATCTTATTTCCGCTGCACAACTCTTTCATTTCCATCTTAATTTCAAACGTAAAATACAATAAAAAAGAAACTCAGATCCAACAATTGGTATCAGAGCTTGGACAGTCAAATTTGATTTAACAATCATTTTGACGTAAATAGTTCAGCTCATAACAGTTGATACTGATCGTTTTGTTCGTCCGTTGAAAAACAGAGCAAGGATAAATCACCATTAAAGTTGATTTCTCAGTGTCTGTAAAACAACAAGAATGACGTCACAATCTCAGGATGACAAAAACAACATCGGCTCACTTTTTAAACCACCTATGCTAAAAAGAAATGAGTACAACATCTGGCAGAGGAGGATGGGTCACATCCTCGCTCAACAAAGCACAGGTTGTTGGAGGTCTGTCACCTTTGGTCCTCATGTTCCTTCAGTGCCAAGCGCTGAAGATGTTAAAAAGTTCGTTCCAAAACCAGTTGAAAATTACACCGAAACCGATTTTCAAAAGATCGAACTAGATGCTAAAGCGTTTAGCATCATAGCATCAGCGCTGCCCAATGAAATATATGCTGGACTGTTACACTGTAACAGTGCCAAAGAATTGTGGGACGCACTTAAGGAACAGTTTGGAGGTACTGAAGAGGTCATAGAAAACAATAGGGAAATCCTGAACCAACAGTATGAAACATTTTGTCACGTTAGAGGTGAATCACTGACTCAACAATTTGAGCGGTTTAGTTGTCTCATCAGTGAACTGAGGCTCGTTAATACCACCTTTACAAACTCGACTCAAAACAGCAGGTTCCTCAGGTCACTGCCCGAAAAATGGGACACTATAGCCTTTGTCACTAGAAATTCACCTGAGTTCAAGGATCTGACCTTGACCCAACTCCATGGTCGACTCCTGACCTACGAAAGGGAGTTGAACCAGAAAAGGAAGTTACAAGAGTCAGGAAAAGCCGTTGATGATTACACATTCGGTAATACTGCTCTTCTGGGTCAAGAAGAATCTGGGAGCAGTGGTAAGGACCAGGGTTATGATCATTTCATTGACATCACTGCTGGTGCAAATTTTAACAACCCTGATCCTCACTCTGCAAGTTATGCATTCACTGCTAACGAAAACCAGATGTCAGACAATTTAAGCTTTGAACTAAATGATTTACAACATTTTGATCCCACTGATTTAGAGGAAATGGACATTCTGCACCAACTGGCTTTGCTAAGTGTTAGAACTAGCAAGTTCTATAAAAGAACAGGGAGAAAATTCCCAGGTTTGCATGGGAATCTAAGGGTTGGGTTGGATAAATCGAAAATCAAGTGCTATAAGTGTAATAGGTTGGGACATTTCGCTAGGGAATGTAGGAGTCAAACCGCTGGTCCCATAATTACTCATCCTAGCTCAAATCCTCGACCTCAAAACCAAAACACTGTGCACTATGCCCAATATGCCCCAGCAGCACAAGTGAACACTGCTCACTATGCTGCTGCCCCTGTGCCAGTACATTATGTCCAAACTACTGTTCCACAAATCCAATATGTTCAAACCCCTGTTCCACAGGTACAAATGCAACCTGTTGCACCTCAAACCACTGCTCCAGCAGCAGCACAACCAGATCAACAAAGTTTTTTCACTCAAGGCTTTGTTGACTGGAGCAGTATGCCTGAAGACCTTAATGATGAAAATTTTGCACTCTATGCTTCTAATGAGTCTTCTCATGATGAGTTTTGTTTGATGGCATTAGAGTCAATACAGGAGGGGGTTGAAACTGAGGAGGAACAACAGTGCTTTGAAACAGTGGAAGAGGTGACTGAAGCAATGGTTACTGCTGTGGCTGATGAATTACTGTTGGGAGAAAGTTCAGGTGCTCTGATTGAACCAATGACAGATCCATGGTCCATAGAGGACAAAGAAGAAGAGAAAGAAGAAAAGGCTGGTGAAAAGAAGGTAAGAGCTGATGATGATGAAGATCATCAATGTGATTGTGCAATGATGGCAGCTGCCAAGGTATCTCCTTAAGTTCTTGAAAAACTGTGTTCAGACAATTGCATAATTGCTTTTGCTAACATCAAAGAGGTGAATGAAAACCTTCGGGATAAAATCTTAACTGATGAGGTCAAATTTGAAAGCTCTTTAAAAGAACTTAAAAACAAATTGACTGAAAAAGAAAAAGAAATCAGCTGTTTAAAAGAAGAGCAAAGTATAACCAAAACCCAACTTCAAACTATGGTAGAAAAATACCAAGTTTGCAAAAAGGAGTTGGAGTCTGCCCAGATTACTTGTGAAAGATGGGTGGAATCCTGCAAAGGATATGAGGTTATGCTTGAAAAACAGAGAAAAAGCAATGTGAAGTTTGGGGTTGGGTATAGAAAATATGATGATGAAAACACTGCTTTTGAAAACTCTGTTCAAACCACTGATGAAGCTACTGAGCTTATCCCCACAAACAAGAATGGCCAAGAAGTGAAAATCACTGACAAACTTGGTAACAAAATCACACTTAACAGACCAATGGGCTCCTCCACTTTCAAGGAGCTTGAAGATCATCAGTTTAAGCCAAAATGGTCTGATGAGTGTGATATTCTTGAAAATTTCAAGCCAATGGACTTTACATCAATTGATGGTGCTAAAGCTCCAAAAGCTAAAGTCATACCTCTCAAAGATATCCCAGCAGTGGTTAAAACCTCTGCTGCAAAGGAATCTGAAAAGAGAAAGAAGAAAGAAAAAATTGATAACTTGTTTTGTGAATTCTGTGAGAAAAGGAATCATCTAACAAAAGACTGTTTCCACTTAAAAGCTTATGATCTAAACAAAACAAGTGTCATTGTTTCAGCAGAAAGCTGCATTGTTTGTGGGAAAACAAACCACAAAACTCAAGCATGTGTGTATCTCAAAAACTTTGATGTGAAAAAGAATGAGTACATGGCTAAAACATCCTTGAGTCCACCATCATCCTCATCATCTGTCAAATTCACCAAGAAACAACCACTGTTTGTGCCAGTACAAACAGCTGTCACAAAACAGCTGAACCAAACATCTGTCAAAAGAGATGTTCAGGTTACTGATGCACCCCCTGCCAATCAGTTCAAAAAGAGCAGAGAAAAACAGTCTTACCAAAGGATTCCACACGTTTATGAGGCCTACAAAAGGCCCTCTAAACCCAAAGTGAACAGGCATCCTTTTGGTTACCAGCAGATGATAGGTCAGGCCCCACAACAGTGGTTAGAGAAACACTGTCCTAAAACAGTTCAAACCCCTGACCTAACCACTGTCCATCATCTTGCATCCATTCCAGACACTGTTGAGACCCCATCCAAAGCCTTGTTGGCTTTGGAGACCTTAATGAACTAATCCTTTTACTTCATGTGCAGGGAGCTTCTGCATGCTTTGATAGTCTTTGGTATGTAGATAGTGGAGGCTCCAGGCACATGACAGGATGTAAAGCCCTCCTCAAAGACTTTAAAATCCATGGTGGGGGTGATATATCCTTTGGGAATAATAGTAAAGGGAAGGTTCTGGGGTCTGGTACAGTGCAATCTGGAAATGTAAAATTTGAAAATGTCAATCTAATAGACAATCTAAAATTCAACCTTCTGAGTGTGTCCCAAATGAGTGACAAGGGATTTGGGTCATTCTTCACAAAAGACTGTTGTAGGATTGTTGGACCAGAAATGGTCAAAAAGATTGAAGCAATAATTAAATCTGGTCATACTAAACTTGTTGCTCAAAGAAGTGGCAATGTTTATGTTGTTGACATGTCAAAAGAGTGTCCCAGAGCTGATGCCTGTCTGTTCTCAGCTGCCTCTAACAAAGAGACAGAACTTTGGCACAGAAGGCTGGGACACACAAATCTTAAGACAATCACAGAAATTTCAAAAAATGGTTTGGTGAGAGGCCTACCACAAAAATTGTTTTCATGTCCTGAACATTGCATTTCCTGTTTAAAAGGAAAACAACATAAAAGTTCTTATAAGTCCATTGAAGAGTCCAAAACAACCCAGTGTTTGCAAATGCTACACATGGATTTGTTTGGCCCAGTTCAAGTCATGAGCCTTAGAAAGAAAAGATATTGTTTGGTTATTGTTGATGACTTTTCTAGGTTCACATGGACATTCTTTTTGCACTTAAAAGATGAAACTGCAGGCATTTTGCAAGACTTTGTAATACAGGTTGAAAAGCAATTTGACCTTCCAGTAAAAAGCTTCAGGAGTGACAATGGCACAGAATTCAAAAATAGAGAGTTGGATGTCTTCTGTGTGAAGAAAGGGATTGTAAGGCAGTACAGCATCCCAAGAACACCAGAGCAGAATGGGGTAGTGGAAAGGAAGAACAGAACTCTGATTGAGGCTGCCAGAACCATGCTTGCAGATTCAGGTTTGCCTTTAACTTTCTGGGCAGAGGCAGTAAACACTGCTTGCTATGTTCAGAACAGAGTTTTAATAAACCCTAGGCACAAAAAGACTGCCTATGAAATTCTGTATAAAATTAAACCACTGATCTCATATTTCAAAGTGTTTGGCTGCCCATGCTTTATTTTGAATTTAAAAGATTCCATTTCAAAATTTGCAGCCAAAATTGATTGTGGTTATCATCTGGGATACTCAACCACTGCCAAGGCCTACAAAGTGTTTAATACACGGACCAAGGCAGTGGAGGAGACTTTGAATGTTAAGTTCAATGAACTTTCATCAATGAAAATCCCAGCAAATCCTGCAGATCTGTTTGATCTTGAAAAATTCACTTTTGAAAATACTGCTGTCAAGACTAACAGTGCAGGTCCATCAGAGGATACAACACCAGACTATGGGTATGAAATCATCATCCCTCAAAGGTTTGCCACAAAGGGAAAAGCATCAGCTGTTCAAAACAGTTGTCAAAGCTCTACCACTGCTACCTCAACAATTGTTGACCAAAGTAGCCCATCAACCACTGCTTCCACATCCTCAAACACTGCTGACAAAAGTCCTCAAACAGTGGATAAAGGCCAGCAGTTGTCCACACCATTACCTCCTATACCACCACCTTTTGAAACCACTGCTGGATCATCAAAGTCCCCAGCAGTGGTTAGCTCAGATGATACACATTTGCAGCCTTCACCAACCAATGCCATCATTCCATACCAAGGAGATTTAATCTTCTTGAGATCTCATCCACCTGATCAAATCATTGGCAACATAAATGAAGGGGTGCTCACAAGAAGCCAAACCCAAAACATTTGTCTTTTTGCTGGTTTTCTATCACTCCATCAGCCAGTCAAGTACCAAGAGGCACTGAAAGACAACAGCTGGGTAGAAGCTATGCAAGAGGAGCTCCAACAGTTTAAAAGACAACAAGTATGGGAGCTTGTACCACTGCCAGAAGAGGTTAGTCCCATTGGCACAAAGTGGGTCTTTAAGAACAAAACTGATGAAAGGGGTATTGTTGTCAAGAATAAAGCCAGGCTTGTGGTTCAAGGTTACAGACAGGAAGAGGGGATTGATTATGATGAAACATTTGCCCCTGTTGCAAGATTAGAAGCAATCAGACTGTTCCTGGCCTTTGCTGTCAACCACAATATGAAGGTGTTTCAAATGGATATCAAAAGTGCTTTCCTCTATGGTACAATTCAAGAAGAGGTGTATGTTTGTCAGCCTCCAGGTTTTGAGGATCCATTTTATCCAGATCATGTCTACAGGCTAAACAAAGCCTTGTATGGCTTGAAACAAGCACCAAGGGCCTGGTATGAAACTCTTTCCAACTTCCTACTCTCAAATGGTTTCAAAAGAGGTACCATTGACAAAACATTGTTTCTAAAATGGAGAGGGAAGGATTTAATGATTGTCCAAATTTATGTGGATGACATTATTTTTGGAAGCACATGTAACAAAATGTGTGAAGAGTTTAGAGAACTCATGACAGCTGAGTTTGAAATGAGTGCAATGGGTGAGCTGCAATGCTTTCTTGGTCTCCAAGTACAGCAAATGCAAAATGGAACTTTCATTCATCAAAGCAAATATGCTAAAGAACTTTTAACCAAATTTGATATGAATGATTGTAAACCATGCAGCACACCCATGGCAACAAATAAGCTGGTCATGTCTGATGAAAAGGATGAGCTGATTGACCAAACACTTTATAGAAGCATGATTGGGTCTTTATTGTACCTAACTGCATCTCGACCAGACATCATGTTTGCAACATGTGTCTGTGCAAGAAGTCAATCAGCTCCCAGAAAATCAAATCTCATTGCTGTAAAAAGGATCTTCAGATACATAAAAGGTGCTCCCACACTTGGTATCTGGTATCCAGCTAATGGGAACATCAAGCTTTCAGGTTTCTCAGACAGTGACTTTGCTGGATGTCACACCACAAGGAAGTCCACATCAGGAGGGTGCCAGTTTCTAGGTGACTGCTTAGTTTCTTGGCAAAGCAAAAAGCAAGCAGCTGTTTCAACATCCACTGCTGAAGCTGAATACATTGCTGCTGCAAGCTGTACAGCCCAACTCCTGTGGCTTCAAAATCAGTTGCTGGATTTTGGTATCACTGCCTTAAAGACACCACTCATGTTGGACAGTCAGGCAGCAGAAAATATCATCAAAAATCCAGTTTCCCACTCAACCACCAAACATATCGACATCAGACATCACTTTGTGAGGGACTGCTATGAAAAAGGTTTGATTTCTCTGCATCATGTCCCAACTAAAGACCAGCTGGCTGATGTGCTCACAAAAGCACTTGATACAGCCACTTTTGAAAGTTTGGTCTCTAGGATTGGGATGCTGAACATGGAATAACAAGCAACATCTTGTTTTTCTATGAATAAAAGCAACAAAATGTTTTCAGAAAATCAAAACTCCATCCTTAAAAATAGTTAAAAATGAAAATTTTTCATTAAGTTCTTAAAAGTCTGCCATTAACCACTGATTGTTCAAAAGTCTGCTATACTTCAAAAGTCTGTCCACTGCCGAAAGTCAACCCCTGCTCTCTCATTATTTTGATAAACTCTGTTGTTCAAAAGCAGTGTCTTATCCACTGATATGCTATCCACTGATAGTAAAAATCATCCACTGCTTTCATACCACTGCCTTCATCAGTCACTTTCAACAAAAGTACTGTCCTTCACTTTCAACAGGGGTTGTCACGTGGGCAGTACATATTGGTCAGCCTTTTTAACGGCTGCCACCTCAGCATTCACTTTCTTCCCTATAAAATCCCCCACTCACCATCAAAACAGGGTTTTACTGTCGAATTGAATTCTTAAAAATTCTCTTCTCAAAGCAGTTTTTTTATCTCATTTCTTCACAAATTTCTTCGATCAATCATCATCAAAATGACAAAATCAAAGAAATCTTCAAAACCCTCATCCAAATCATCATCGAAAACAGTCTCCCAAAAGGCAATCTCCACTGAAATTCCACACAAACCATCTCACAATCTTCTTGGTCTTCTTACAAAACCAAGTTCCACAAAGGAGTTCGATTCCATCATTGATATCATCACCGCCTCAAAGTACAAAACTTTGTTGACAGCGGATGCACCGATTTACTTGGCAACCCAAAGGGAGTTTTGGAAGAATGCAATCCTTGAAACACAAGGAGATGCTGTAATAGCCATTAACTCTACTTTAAAGGGAAAAGAAGTCAAGATTACACCACAAACAATTTCAGAGGTCTTTCAACTCGACGATCTAGAAGGTAAAATTACTTTCCCTAAAAACGAGTTAAAAAATGATTTTCTGGAAAGGGGGTACAATGCAGAGGTCAAAAAGGACACCTTAGAAAAAGGTTACTTTCCTCCTGCCACAAGATTTTTATTTCACACCCTCTTAAAATGTGTTTCAAACAAAACCACTTCTTTCAATGAGATACCATTAAAAATTCAGAAACTGGGATTTGCAATTCTTCAAGATGAAAATTTTAACTACTCCCAGGAAATTTTTAATGATTTGGTTAAAAATGTTGAAACAAAGGCATTCCTACTTTTTCCAAGATTTTTAAGTTACTATTTTGAAATGAAACTTGGAAAGACGGATGCTGCTGCAATAAAACAAGGTGATTTCATTCAAACAACTTGCTTAACTGCTGAAACTTTTACAAGGATGTCCACACCTTGCAAAACACAAGCAGAGGTGTCTGAGCAGATTTTAGCAGTTACAACTGCTCCTCAGGTATCTGCTGCTGAGCCCACTGCTCAAGGTGATCAAAGCAGCAGCACAACTGCTTTGAAACCCACACCTATTATCTCCAAAAAGCCAAAAAGAAATACTCAAAAACCCACAAAACCCATCAAAAAGGCATCTCTGGAGGATGAGATACCAGAGCTCCTGCCAGTGACAACACAAAAGTCACAAGAAACCACTGCTGCTACTTCCTCACAGCAGTTGGTACAAATATCTCAACCCATACCCAAAACTCCTCCTGCTTCTTCACAAAAAGAACAGGTTGTACAAATAGGGTCTCCACATCATGATGCTCTGGAAACACTCGTTTCTATCATCCACAGTCCACTGCCCGGGACACATCCTATTTCTACACCAACCATTACATCCACAATTCCCTCACCAATAAAACCACTGTTGGATGCAATTGATTTGAACCAGGCATTATCCAGTCCTTCTCAATCACCTACTAATGAGAATATACCTCAACAACTGACTGGGTCTGATGTATCAATCTTTGCTAACCCACCAACACAACCTGAGGAGGTTACACCCCTTGAGTTACAAGTAACTCTTGGTGGTAATCCAAGTGAAGCAGCCACTACAAGTGTGACACCCACTGGGTTATACTTGGACAGTGGTTACATTCATAAGACTTCCTTGGAGGCAATTCCTTTTATAGCACCTCTGCCAACCACCAGTGGATTTATTTATCCTACTGGCAACATCAAAAGGTTGTCAAGTGTTGAAGGAAGAAGACCCCAGTACCAAGAAAAAGGGGCATCAGTGGTTAATGTTTGGAGTATATACCCTACATCTACCACTGATAAAACCACTGCTAGTGGGAAATCAGATGATCCCATTCACTTGGGTGATGGTTTAAAGTACCAGAAATTGACGGATCGTATTGCAAAACTTGATAACTCTGTTGCAGATCTCAAAAATATGCTACAACAGGTGTTACAAGTTCAGAAGGTACAATCAACTGCTGTTCCACCTCAAGAATCTGCTCCACAAAGGACACCTGCTACTAATGAGCTCTGGAATCAATTTCAATCTTTTCTCCAACAACAAGCACAATTAGCAGATCAGCAACATGAAAAACATGTCCAACAGCTGAGAAATGCAATGGAGTCCAGGTTCAGGCACACTCAGGCTGATTTAAAGGCTCTCAAAACTCAGATCTTGCAAACCACTGGCACTGCTCCTCCAAAAGTCCGCTTCATTTATCAACTCCCAGAAGATAATGCCAAAAAGGGGGAGAAAATTAAGGAGTGGAAAAGGAAGGGTATAGAGGATGGTCTCTATCTTGAACCAGAAAATTCAAACATGACCAAAAAGATCCCTTTGCCAGATGGCAGCAAGAAGATTGATGTGACAACAAATGCACTAGCAGAAGCAGTTGCAAGTGTGAAAAGAGATAGAGAGGCCAAAAGGAAAGCCAGGGTGGACAGGATGGATCATCCAGAACAGGGTACTTCTGGGTCAAGGGATCATGAAAATCCTGTTGAGGAAAAGAAGAGGCCTACTAGAAAAGTAAGGCAACCCAAATCTATTCCTATCAGACGTTCAAAGTCTGCTCAAAAACCACCATACAAAACAGCTGATGCAACAGGAGTTATAAAAACTACTGCTTGCCAAACAACTGTTCCTTCAACACACACCACTTCAACACACACAACATCCACCGCTTTACCATCATCACCACCAAAAACAACACCTGCTGACATACAGCAGAAGACAGCAGATGTTATAACATCTGTTGTAATGACAACAGTAGTTGAAACACCAGTTGTTTCAACAGCTGTTAGTCAATCACAATCCACTGCCACAACATCTACCATCACTGTTCCATTCAAAACATCATCAGTCTCTCCTAAACCAAAAAGGAGAAGGCTAATTTTAAAAGATGATGACATACCTCCATCACCAACATCTTCAAAATCCCTATCACTTGTCACTATTCCTAAACCCATACCTTCCTCTTCAGCTCAAATTGTAAAACCACTACCTCCTGCTGGTGTCTCATTTCCTCTGGAACTCATTGCAGTAAGAGAGGAAATCAAATCATTTTATTATGAAGATGACCCAGCCAAGAGGAGTTTGCCATCAATTGCAAATTATCCCAGGCCTAACAACATTGAAGAATATTTGAAGCTCAAAGCCAAACAAGCAGAGGATATTGCAATCAAAAACGGAAAAGGGAAATCTGATAGAGAATTTCAACAAAACTATCAGTTTTTACTCTCACAGGTCAATGCTATGGAGCGTTTTGCTAAACATGTATGTCAGAAAATTTCAGAAAGGGCAGATGAGTCCTTAAGAAAAGACTACATTGAAAACATCATGACCTACAAGAAATACAAGGGGGAGAAACACATGTACAAGAACTGGACCATCCCTGAGCTTGAAAAAGAAGCAGCCAGGATTCAAGACATGATCAAAAATAAGGTCAAGCAGACTCCTCCTGAAAAATTCAAACAATTTGAAGCTGAAAAGATGGTAGAGCTGAGGAGAATGAAAGAGGAGCTGATTATAGCTGATTATGGGTCAAAGAACTCTGTGACAAAGTGGGGAGAAGATAGAGTCAGGGCAACCTATAAAAGATTAGAGGAACTTAGAAAGAAAGATCCAAGAGTTCCACAAAAGCCTGACTATTCCAAAGCAGCGGTTTCAAAAAGACCACCAAAGCTGCAAGTCAAAAGAACCACTGCTCCAGCTGGTGCTGCCATCTACAAAAGAAGGAGCAAAAACCAGTTTAGCATGGAAACAATTCAAGATCTTTTAGCTGGAGATGCCATTGTAAAAGCTGGCACAGAAGTAATGATAAAGGAAGATCTTGAATTGGAACAATCTGCAACCGCTGCTCAGCCAGCTATGAACAGGCCAGCCTCACCAAATACTTCTGCAAATAAACATCTCCCAAGAAACCCACCAGGCTCAAAAATACAAAAGTGGGAAACTGACAAACAGACCTGCGTATTGACTTTGCTCAGGTCTGGTGGAGGAGTGGAGAAAATATCAAGGGAACAAGCTCTTGGCCTGAGTCTTGAAGATTTGCAGGATCTCCTTGATCTTCCACTCAGCAGGGATGATGAAGATACAGATGCCCTAGACTTTGAATTACAATTCAAAGGTCAGATAAGGGAGCTGTTGTTGAGGCAATAAAGATTTCCACAAATAATGAAGAGTTTTGGCATTATCTGTTCCAGGGGGAGATTGTTGGGATTGAACCCTATCAGAGGAACAGATAATGTAAAGCCAAAACTGGATCAAAGCAGTGGATCCAGAATAAGCAGACGTTTACAGTTGGTTCATGCAAATCTCTCCCCTTGAAAGTGATTTCATATCTACTGACCTCCTATCTGCTGATCATACTAAGTGCTGACCTACAACTGCTGCTTTATATCTACTGGCCAAAGTCAAAGACTGATGGAAGACCAAAGCTCTGTTGACTCTATCTACTGCCTTGGGTCAAGTACTGCTGATCCGGACAAGCACTGCTGGGTTCACAGCAGTGGAAGGATGCAGCAGCAGTTTAAGTGTCTTTTATGTAATGTAATGTAATAGCAGTAGTTTAGTACATCAGTGTTTATAGATCAGTAGTTAGAGTTTGTTAGGAGGTTAGATGTCACTTTCATGGTGACGTCAGCTAAGATGCTCAGTGTTTGCAAGTGCCTATAAATAGTTCAGTACTTTGTACTGTTCTATTAGCTCTTTTGATCAATCGTCTTCTTTGCACGAACAAACTACTGAGCTCTGGCTGAGGGGGAGTTTGCATTCTTACATCAATCATTGTAATCGTTGTTGAAACAAATTCAATCATTCGGTTCTTTGTGAAAAGATGTTTGATAAAAGTATTACTCTCGTTTGATTGTATGCAAAGTTTGCTTTCATCTTATTTCCGCTGCACAACTCTTTCATTTCCATCTTAATTTCAAACGTAAAATACAATCAAAAAGAAACTCAGATCCAACAGTTGGTATCAGAGCTTGGACAGTCAAATTTGATTTAACAATCATTTTGACGTAAATAGTTCAGCTCATAACAGTTGATACTGATCGTTTTGTTCGTCCGTTGAAAAACAGAGCAAGGATAAATCACCATTAAAGTTGATTTCTCAGTGTCTGTAAAACAACAAGAATGACGTCACAATCTCAGGATGACAAAAACAACATCGGCTCACTTTTTAAACCACCTATGTGAATTATGATGATAGTTTGACTCTTGACAAGCTAGATGGAGGCTTGGGAATGAAGCGGGTCAAACGGAGCAAGTACGAAAAGGAAAGCGTAATTTGGATGCGAGGTAAGTAAAAGCTTACACCCTTTTATTAGACATGTATTTATCCATAGATTGTAAGTACGATAAAACGCTATACCCGGAATATGTTTCCGACATGAAACAATACGAAACATATAAGATGATGAAAAACCTTGGTTAGTAAAAAAAAAGGGAGGATCTAATGGTAAACTCCGAAATGGGTCGGATGGGCGAATTGGTAGTTAAAAACCATGTTTTGTTATGTATGTAAATGTTTGGTCATATAGGCCAAACGGGCCAAATGGTAATAATAACACCATTTGGCAATATCAACTAACATTTGTTTGTCAAGTTATATATTCACAGGATTGAACAGAAATGGAATAATTGCGTCGCTTTGAATTAGCGGCTAATAAAATCAAGGTATAAAAAAATGAAACGGGTCTATATGTTGACCGAGCCAGGTACGCATAAATAAGATATGAGTTATATGTACGATTTTGGGTCAAAATAAATTACGCGTGTAACTTAGGTGTTTGCCGCGTAATTCACAAAAGTTAAGAATCCGAGATAGAGAATTGAGTTAAACACTTTGATATATGATTTATGATTAACTAGAAACAAGTTTGGAGGTCTTAAATTCAAACGGGTCAAAAATGTTGATTTTGGGTAATAAGCCGAATGCTTAAAATTTTAGAATTTTATTAGTTTGAATGTCGGATTTTTTACTCCACAAGATGGAAAATTAAATTACGATCGCGTGAGAAAAAGAATCACATGAATCGGATAAGTAGAACAAAAGTTATGCACGTTTTTGTGAATTATAAGTTTGAGTTTTTGAGCTGGGAATCTGCAGTTCAGCAACAAACAATTCTGGACAAAGCAGGGCGTCGCGCCACGCAACGGAAAAATAAAGGAGCCGTCGCGCGACGCGACGGTTTCCAAGAATTCGAAAAATGTTTATTTTAATATTATATGCATTGCGAACCCGTTTAAATACGTTTTAAGCTACGCATGACTAATCTAACTCATGTTTTATGAGTTGTAGGTATATTTCTAGTACCGGAGGACGATCAAGCTCAATGAAGAACCGAATACGATCAAGAAACAAGCTTCCGCATGACGTCTCGTTGTTACTTTTAAATGACGAACTTAATTACATTACGTTGTAAACTTTTAAATTGTAAAAAGTTTTAATAAACCCGTATTTCTGATGTATATGTAAACTTAATTACATGATCCTTTTCGTAAACTATACGTTAAACCTTGATTTAATTTAAAGGGTGTTACAAGTTGGTAATCAGAGCTCATGGTTAAAGAGTAAATTGTGTTCGGTTCGAGGCTTGATCACAAATCCCGTAAGTACATGTATGTTAATGGTTTAGCATGCTTAAGTGTTGTAAACAACACATAGGGTTATCGTGTAATACACGTTACCCCAATTAAAATGATTGATATAGATGACGAAATTACGTGCGTTGACACATATAGTAAAAAGCCTTGTATTACAATACGGGCGTTTATTAATGTCGAAATTACTAACTTTTGTAAATGTTTAATGAAGGATACTCGCACCTGAAGATGGCGAGAGTGTAACAAGTGACGGACATGACGGTGGAACGGTCCGAGGTATGACGAGCAGAGCATACTCATTAAGGACTTAAATCGCGTGACGATTGCGAACAAAGATAACGGCAAGAGAAGCCCATAAGGGCAAACATTACCAGGTGCACGCTTTTAAATTTAATCGTATAAGTAGTAATATGCAACAAACACGTAGGGAAAGACGGTTGCATATATCTAATAAAACCTGAATAGGATGTCTATTCAGGATTATGTTTCCAAGAGAAGCTTAATAGAAACATGTGTTATTCACGATGATGAATAACAAAGAAATAATAGGATTAGTTCATATGGAACCTTGGACGGGGGTAATTATCCAAGTGAAAAAAAAACACTCTCAATATAATGCTATTGAGAAAAGTAGCGATCACATTAACGAATGTGATTATATAATAGTTCAATAGAAAAGAAAACATTTTATATGTACAAAAGTAAAACCAGTAAAACTAATGGTTGTTGTTTTGCAATTAAATAGAGTTTTACTAAATGAAATTAGAGATATGAAATAAATAGAGGCATTACTTACATAGGGTGTGATGTGAAAGCTATAAAAAGGTCATGTGTATCATGTGCTGATCGCTTACTCTGGCCAAGTAAGTAGTGGCATATGATACCATGAACTTCTTGTAGCGGACACATTCACGCCCGATGTAGTAAGGACGGGGTGAATGGGACTAACTTAAATGGTACCCAATTAAGTCAAACAAGTAAGATGTTTGATAGTAAATGTAAACGCAAGTCGGATGACAGGGAGCGTATTACGTTAGAATAACGAGCCCGAAAGAAGGGACAAAGATTAAAGTAAATGAAAATACAAACCAACTAATGTGGATGCTAAGGCATAAGGGATAAAGTTTGACTATCATAAGTGATGAAATTCACACAGACAAGTCAAAGAGGTAGAATAAAAGAATAAAAAACTTGACTAAATAAAAACAATGGAATTCGCTAAGACGATCAAATAAATTAAGATGATGTCTAAAACCATATAAGAATGGTTACTTGACGATGACTTTGGTAAAGATACTCGATGGACGGGTAGGATTGTGGGTGAATGCGTAAACCGAGAGACGGGAACGCGAAAAAGAAAGTAAAAAGACTCGGAATATGAGTCATGACTTAAAGACGGTGAGAATTTGCAAACAGAAATTTTGATAACTATGTTCAACTATTTTAGAGTGAATGGGTCGAATAAAGAACGAAGTTTGACGTTCATAAGTGATAAAACCTCACACGAATAAGTCAAACGAGACAAATAAAGTATAAGAAATTGGTAGTACAAATAGGCGCAAACCGAATAATAGAAGCGCAGAATATTAATGAACCTATGTGATGGGTCGTAAAGGAATGTAGATAGGAAAAACGCAAACTAGCGAAACAAGAATGTTAAAAACATTAAGATAAAAACCCGGGTAACGGGTTGTAAAGAGGTACAGGTAAGAACCGGATAATGGTAAGAGTAGGACAAACTGACGAGTAAATGACGTAAGGAGTCATAAAGTTGGAAGATTAGTCCGAAAGAAAACAAATGAAGCCTTAGACTACGGTCAAGGTCAAATGAAATCCAAAAAGCAAAAGTAAATGATTCTAAACATAAAAAGGGTACCTTGACACCATAAATATATATACAGTTAAGGAAAGACACAAATAAAAGATGATCTACGGGATCATCATAACCAACGGGATTATAAATAGTGTTAAAGTCTACGGGACCAAAAAGACCTTCGGGTCACAAATAGAAAGAAACGGATAGTAGGGGTCTCACCTTAAAGGGGTAAAAAGGTGAAAATCTAAATAAATAGCCTACAAAGCTAAGTGAAAGAACCTACGGGACATATGGGTCAAGCGTGGGAATTCGTTATAGTTCCCCGCATTAAATAATAACTAAAGGAATGGATCCTTGGAAGTAACATTCCTAAAAATGAGAGAAAGATGTAAGACAAAGAGGAAACGTAAACTAAAAAACTTAGTCTCTAGTCAAAAGCAACGTTTTAACAAAACATAAGTGGTATGAGGTGTTTTACAAAATATTAAACACACATAAGGCCGGAAATGGCAAAATAGTATACCCGGATGACGGGGAATGAAGTGACGGCAACTAATTAGTCTAGCCGATAAAACTATTCAAAGTTAGGAAAATGTCATGACAAATACAGAGCGCTTGTTAATATAAGGCAAGCGCGGAATAAACATGTTAACAAACTAACGCGACTGAGTGGTTAAGTGACAACTCGGCCAAATAGGTGATAAATATAAGAAATATTAGATGAAAGTTACGGCTCGCAAGGACTTATACATGAAAGACACACATGTCAATACGAATGATAAATATTGACCAAAAAGAATGGATGCTTTAAAAATGAAACCAAGATTCGTTTGGTTTAAACCAATGAACTACGCAAATAAGGTTTCAGGGACGAAACCTCTTTAAGGGGGTAGACTTGTAACACCCCGAAAACGAGTTTGATAATCAAACCACGTTAATATTTATGAACAGGTAAAATACCGTTATTGGTGAAGTTAACCCGGTAAATATTAGGGATTAAATAAAGAAACCTAATATTAAATAAAAAGGAATAAAGGCTGTTGAGGAAACAAAGTATATATATAAGGCCCGAGTTAACGGGACTTAAAATAGAATGGTTATAATTTCCCGAACCCATTAAAATAACTAGGAATAAAAATAACCTAGTTAGAAAGAAGCCTTGTAGTAATATGTTAGAAGGTTAAAAACACCTAAAATAAGAACCTAATAATAGTTTGGGGGACCAAAGGTGTTAAGTTTGAAACTAATATTATTAAAACAAAATTAAAAACACCAAACACACACTTGTGTGTGTGTCTGGTTCGATCAAGAACGCAGGGGGCGACCAAACATCCTCCACCAAACCCTAGTTTATGCAAATTGTCCAAATTGAAGGCCAAATTCTGTTTCAAAACGAAATCCTTGCACGAAATAGTGATCTCCACTGAAAAATGAGTCATAAGGTATGTGAATTTCATGAGAAATCTCTAGTTGAATTTCTGGGTGATCTTTGAAAATTCAAAATTGATGGTTGCATGTTTGTTATATGGATAGAATAGGAACATAGTAGTGTCTAGGAGTAAACCCTAGACAAGTATATGTTAAAATCATGCTTAGCTCAAGTAAATTCAGATTTTGTTGATACTAAATTCATGTATGAGATGTTTTTAGGGTTTTGATTGCAAAAAAAATAGTGTTATGATGTCAAGAACATGCTTTAATTGAAAGATGAATTCAAATAGCTCCTGATCAGAATTTACAGCCGACTTGTATTGGCTGTAACATGAACAAAACATGACAAAAACATGTGTTTCTTGAGTCTAAAATGTAATTCCAGGAAATATCTTTAAATTCCCACTGGAATCGTATTTTTTCGACGAAAATTGAGCGTTTTATGAATTTTTCCGTATCGAAGGTTCAAGCTGTGTTTTCTGGCAGAATTTGCAGCCTATTACGAATGTCATAACTCAATTTATTAATTTAGTTATGATCTCAAATTTTTACTGTAGATAGTTTTAAACGAATAAAAGAATCGCCAATTGGAATTTCGTCAATCGGATAAACGAGGAATTTTAAATGATTTTTTCCGTAAGCTTCAGTCAGAAGTGACGAATCTGATTGCAGCTTAGTAAATGAATTTTTACGAATTCTTGATAAAGAGTTAGATCCTGAAATTTTAACACAAGGCCTAACCCTCCGAGAGGTACGTCACATATAAAAATCATAATTTTTGAAGACTTGTAAACAGGTTAAACAGGTCACCAAAAACAACCTATTTTCAGTGATACGAAACTTGATTGTTGATGTTATAAATCATGCCCACAATGTTCATATGTTGAAATTATGAATCAAACGCGTAATTTCCTAGTTCGACTAATTACGTGTGATGTGGGGTAATACAAATTTTAATTATGAAGTCGATTTAGCTTATATGCACATATCATATAATTAAGGGTAGTTAACTTTTGAAAAGTTAAACTAACCATGGACGGAGTCGAATAGTAGTTCTGACATAGAAAATACGTAAGGTGGAATAGTCGTGGTTATAATGACTAATCTAACCACCTTGTGAATTATGATGATAGTTTGACTCTTGACAAGCTAGATGGAGGCTTGGGAATGAAGCGGGTCAAACGGAGCAAGTACGAAAAGGAAAGCGTAATTTGGATGCGAGGTAAGTAAAAGCTTACACCCTTTTATTAGACATGTATTTATCCATAGATTGTAAGTACGATAAAATGCTATACCCGGAATATGTTTCCGACATGAAACAATACGAAACATATAAGATGATGAAAAACCTTGGTTAGTAAAAAAAGGGAGGATCTAATGGTAAACTCCGAAATGGGTCGGATGGGCAAATTGGTAGTTAAAAACCATGTTTTGTTATGTATGTAAATGTTTGGCCATATAGGCCAAACGGGCCAAATGGTAATGATAACACCATTCACAGGATTGAACAGAAATGGAATAATTGCGTCGCTTTGAATTAGCGGCTAATAAAATCAAGGTATAAAAAAATGAAACGGGTCTATATGTTAACCGAGCCAGGTACGCATAAATAAGATATGAGTTATATGTACGATTTTGAGTCAAAATAAATTACGCGCGTAACTTAGGTGTTTGCCGTGTAATTCACAAAAGTTAAGAATCCGAGATAGAGAATTGAGTTAAACACTTTGATATATGATTTATGATTAACTAGAAACAAGTTTGGAGGTCTTAAATTCAAACGGGTCAAAAATGTTGATTTTGGGTAATAAGCCGAATGCTTAAAATTTTAGAATTTTATTAGTTTGAATGTCGGATTTTTAACTCCATAAGATGGAGAATTAAATTACGATCGCGTGAGAAAAAGAATCACATGAATCGGATAAGTAGAACAAAAGTTATGCACGTTTTTGTGAATTATAAGTTTGAGTTTTTGAGCTAGGAATCTGCAGTTCAGCAACAAACAATTCTGGACAAAGCAGGGCGTCGCGCCACGCAACGGCAAAAGCAAGGAGCCGTTGCGCGACGCGACGGGTTCCAAGAATTCGAAAAATGTTTATTTTAATATTATATGCATTGCGAACCCGTTTAAATACGTTTTAAGCTACGCATGACTAATCTAACTCATGTTTTATGAGTTTTAGGTATATTTCTAGTACCGGAGGACGATCAAGCTCAATGAAGAACTGAATACGATCAAGAAACAAGCTTCCGCACGACGTCTCGTTGTTACTTTTAAATGACGAACTTAATTACATTACGTTGTAAACTTTTAAATTGTAAAAAGTTTTAATAAACCCGTATTTCCGATGTATATGTAAACTTAATTACATGATCCTTTTCGTAAACTATACGTTAAACCTTGATTTAATTTAAAGGGTGTTACAAGATGTATTGGGCCTTTGCTGGACAGTAGGGTATGGGCATGGGGGATGGTATTCCAAGGAGCCCATGGAGAAGGTGGGTATGGTGCAGGTGGGTTGGCCCAAGACGGGTACTGATAGTTCCATGGGGTATACGCTTATGAGGAGGCTGGTGGGGCTGAAGAGTTTTCGCGTCCCCGTCCACGGTTCCCCCTTCCTCTACCACAATTACGTTCGCGACCGCGTCCACGAGACAGGTCTCTGTTCTGCTCAAAACCACGTAATGGATCACGTGAAAACGGATCCGATGAGCGAGGTTCTGTAGTGGTTGCGGGTAAGGCAGTACCGGCCACTTGAGCTGCGTTGCGAGCCTGAGTGTTCTCCCTTGATTCAGCCATACACAGTCTAGAACGAGTCTCGTAAAAATCTGGAAGAGGAGAAGTTTGCTGAATAATTGTGGCAGTGCTTTCGTACTGCTCATTGAGACCCATATGAAGTTGTAATACGAGTTGATCTTCGGTGATGGGGGAACCAACATTTGTGAGTTGATCATAAATGACTTTAAGGGCCTGGCAGTAGGCAATCATGGTGGGGAACTGACCAAGTCGAGTATTTGAGAACTTGTTGGTCAAATCGATGGTACGAGTCGCTTTGTTATCCTGGAAGATATTAACAAGCGCCGTCCTAAGCAGCATGTGCAGTAGTATTCGATTTTAATATGGTATGAAGGAGATCCGTAGAGATCGTCCCGTATATCCATTGTAAAACAATGGAATCAAGACGTTCCCATTAAGCAGAGGAAGCGGGTTTCTCCTTGGGAAGAAGATGGTCGTAGACTTCATAGGATCGGCAGTGGATCTTGAATAACTCAGACCATGCAAGATAGTGCCCGTTTTCGATGTCAAGAGTGACCGGAATTAAGGATTTTATGTTGGTGGCAGTGCTAGCGGGATGAATTAGTGTAGTCATGGTGTGTGTTGTGGATTAAAGGAGGTAGGATTGAGAGGAAATGTAGCACAACAGAAGGGTAGAAGGAAAAAAAAAGAAATTAACTAGGGTTTAGAAAACAAGGCTCGATACCATGATAGAATGGCTGAATTGCCTTCCTCTCATTCATAATATTCAATATATATATACAAGTGTGTCATCTCCTATTTTGATGGAGAGATTTACATAATCAATCTAATATACACATTCCTATTATATTTTCTATTAGTGTGGGTGACAAGAGCAGTTGGTTATGAAGATAGAGTTGGGTGAAGAAGATGAGTGATGATAATGTTGTTCGGGTTGGACCAAAATACCCTTCCATCTTGTTTTTTTAATTTGCCACTTGTAAGACTAGGATGACTTCCTAGCAAGATACAACTTGCTATTTGATCCTCTCCCTATGCTAATATACATTGTGGAACAATGAATTCAAATCCGACATCTTTATATGGACGCCTTAGTAAGAGTTATTTGTTATACGATTTAGAAAAAAGAAAAAGAAAATTTAATATATATTAAATTTAATATTATGATTTTCTTCACTCATTGGGATATCTACTAGGGGTGTGCACAAATCAGTTCGGTTTTTGGGCAAACCAAAACCAAAATGTCTGTTCTTCACTCACTTGGATATTGAACCAAAATTTTCGGTTATTAGACCATGTGTAGTGGTGAACTAACATAATGCCCCCACCATAGGGCATTATCCGACACGTGGCATCCTAGTCAGCGTTGGGGCATTATAGCAAAAGTGGCGTAGTGGGGCATTATTCCAATAACGCCCATTCCAATCAATAAACAATTATTTTTTATAGAGAAAAGAAAAAAAAATGACACTACACTTGGAAGTCTCCCATTGGCCACATCCATTATTGCATTTGACCCTTGCACATTATTCAAACAAAACGCCGGCTAGTCAAAACCTTGGACCCCACCATGTGGCCACATGCAAGCAAATTCAGCGTTATAATTAAAACGCTAACATCAAACTTTTTCAAAAAGAAACGCCTATAACGTCGGGTGTAGTGGGAGGGGGGGCGTTTTGGGGCGTTTTTTTTTCAATTTTTTTAAAAAATACCGCCCCACTACGGGTGGTCTTAAGGGGAGTGGGGGTGGTCATTAGTGATAGAATTCTATCACTCCCAATATCCAATCAACTCATGCCATGTCATCACCCACTATTTTATCACTAGTGATAGAATGGTAGTGGTGGTGGTCATCACTAGTGATAGAATTCCCTCACTCACAATTTTTTTTAATTTTTTATTTTAAATTAGAAATTAACAATAAAACACTAAAATTATAAATTTCATTAAAATTAAAACATACTACTTCAATTTAACATACTAGAAATATTTTAGACTACAATTAAAAAAAAAAAACCTACTCCTCGGCCGACTCATGAATTACAACCGACTTAAACGGTTCGTCGAGATGGGCAATTAAAATTTATATAAAGATGAGGGACCTGAATTGCAATTAAAGGAAAGCTTTATTGTGTATTTTTGTCTTTGATGAAGTTACTTTATTCAAATATAAGTTAAAACAATAAATGAAGAAACCAAAATAGGTGAAAAACATTAAGGATTTGAGGGGCTAATTTTGCACTTTTCATCAAATGTGCTATAAATTCAATTGCAAAACGCCAAAACAATCTTTGTTAACAAAAGTTTTCAATGCGTGATATAAAGCACGTGTTAATTTAACGGGCGGCGGCGTGCGTTATTCTTCCACGCGTGACCGGACGTCCATCACGGACCGCCCCGCCTCCCCTAAAAATCCGAAAACCGTACCGTCAATTTTTATTTTGGTTTGGTTTTCTCAATTATTTCAATTACGGTTCAGTTATTTCGGTTTTCTACTCTACTCAAGAAATAACTAAAAATAAATACAATTCATTAATAGAAACAACACCGCATTTTCTAATTAATACATGAAATACAATTTAAATCTAATAAAAGAGCCATGCGACAATGGTGTCAAAGTCATCCACATCTTGAAATTCTAGCAGCACTTGTGATTAGATAGAGAAGAGTGGCTCTTGAAGGACAATGAAGGTTGCATGTTGTAATGTCCACGACTTTAGTTCCTCATTCCTGGATTTATTTAGGTATTCTATATACGACGACCCGACACCCGGATTGCATAGCACGATAGCAGGAATACCACCTTTAACTTGAACCGGTTTTATGTACTTGCACTTTGCTTGCCAGTCTCTTTGTGCACCGAGTAATTCCTTCCAATGTTTTAAACATTGTGGATTAACGTTATCAATAACGTTATATTCCACATCGTTAGAGAAAACCGTAGGATTCAAGTCTAAATAACCACTTAAATAATTATGTCTTCCCAATGATCTTGCCCACATTGTCTTTCCGGTTCTGGAATCACCTTCAATTATTATTGATTGAGGTTTTATCAATGGGCGTGAAGCGCTGTCGGATGAAAAATAATCATCTGCCCATTTCTGCATAACTTGTGGTACGTTTGTGAAAGAAGACACAGCGTATGGACTTACCCATGGAGCCTGTGCTGGTTGAAAAATCGCATCCAGTTGTGCATCAAGCTTTTGGAAATTTAAGACGAAGTATCTTGGCTGCTCTTCCTTCATGATTTGTAATGCAGACTGTTTTGAATCGGAGTTTATAGCCTTTGTGTATGATTCGTTTGTTGTTCTACTCTTGGAGAGTTTGTATGCCACTGAAAAAATACGTACAGTAAGATTTGCAGACAGATGAATATTCGTATTACAGACAGCTTGCAAGATAAATGAAACACAAAGTTCTCAAAAGAAACACCACATGTAAGTTAACAAATTATTAAGAGTAAATTACTTTTTTAGTCCTTGTGTTTTAGTGGTTTTAACCACTTGAGTTCAAAATCAAAAAATTTAACGCTCAAAGTCCCTAGTCACTTATTTTATAACGTTTTGAGTCCTTGTGTTTTAACCACTTGAGTCCAAAATCAAAAGTACAAGTCTTAAAAATTGGACTCAAAACGTTATAAAATGAGCGTTAAGGACTCAGAGCGTTAAAGTTTTTGATTTTGAATTCAAGTGGTTAAAATCAGTAAAACACAAGGACTCAAAAAGTAGTTTACTCAATTATTAATAATAGTATGTGAAGGTGGGGCCCACATCATTTAATCCAATAAATTTCTTTTTTATATTTTGTTTAATAGAGAGCTTTATACCATACCACACAAGTTAAAGGGAGGAGCTTTAAAGCCCACATGGCGTTGACGTGGATCTGACATGGCTTGATAAAGCCTCTAGGGGCTTTATACCACACCATCCAGCCTAATAAATGTACAGATGACAACAGGAGATCCTTTTTGGAAATAAGTAATAACTATGCATTTTCTTTTTGAACGGCAAGGTGTCACAATTTTTTGGGTGCGAGACACCCCACACCCCCCTCATTGGGGAGACCCGTCGCCCCTCTCCGGCCAGATGTGAGTGTCTTGTTGGAAAATTGGGTGTGATTGAATGGATGTCCCAAAATGGTAAAACACTTGTCCCACATCGGTGTGGGGGACAAAGTAGAAGGTTATTTATAAGGTAATATATTTGCCTAGCTAATATAACTTTAAGACATGTTTTACCATAAGTCCTACGCGCGAGCGCCCAGGGGGGGTGCAAAAATTGGAACCGGGATTTAGTTGAACTCGTGTGCGCCCGCACGTCCTGCGGACACGAATGCAGTTCCGAAAACCCAGGGCCCGCGTGTGGCAGTTTTTGCAACCATTCTGTAACGGGTATTGATGAGAATTAACATTGGTTTCAGTTATGATTGTCATCAGTTTCGAAACCAGCATCAGTTATGGTTCTCTACAATGATGAGGCCAGTTATGATTCTCTACAATGATGAGGCCAGCATCAGTTATGATCTTTGCCTATAAAACCCAATGCAGATAACCAGTTTGATACACCAATTACCAGCTTCTCTTCTCTCTTTGTCTCAGTTTTCTGCAACACAGTTCTTTGTTCTTTTCAGGCGTTTACTGATCAGTGATTGATTAGTTCTGATCAGCTGTTTACTGATCAGTGGTTGATCAGTTGTTTCAGATCAGTTGTTTACTGATCAGTTGTTTCAGATTAGTGGTTATTTTACTAACAAACTTAAACAGATCCTTTTTACTAATTGTTTCTGCATTTGTTCTTTTCAGAATGACGTCCCAGCCCATGTCTACCTCCGTTTCTACAGTCATGACTGCTGTGATGACTTCTGCTGTTGCTGTCACAACCGGTCTGGTTGCGCCACTGCCCAACGCAGTCTCACATGCTGAGAAACCTGAGAAATTCAACGGTCTGAATTTCAAACAGTGGCAGCAAAAGATGTTCTTTTATCTGACCACTCTGAACCTAGCACGGTTCTTGACTGAAACCGTTCCCCATGTGGATGAAGGGGATATGAATGCTCAATCAGTGAGCGCGGTTCATGCTTGGAATCATTCGGATTTCTTGTGCCGCAACTATATCTTGAATGGTATGGTTGATACGCTTTACAACGTGTATTGTAAAGCCAAGACTGCCAAAGAGTTGTGGGAGTCTCTGGACCGCAAATATAAAACAGAAGATGCGGGCACTAAGAAATTCGTGGTGGCTAAATTCTTGGACTTCAAAATGATAGACTCTAAAACTGTCATTAGCCAAGTTCAAGAACTTCAAGTTATTCTTCATGATATTCATGCGGAAGGAATGGTGCTCAGCGAGACATTCCAAGTTGCGGCTATGATTGAAAAGCTACCACCAAGCTGGGTTGATTTCAAGAACTATCTCAAGCATAAGCGGAAGGAAATGACCATTGAAGATCTTGTGGTTCGCCTTCGCATTGAAGAAGATAATAAAGTTGCTTTGAAAAGGATTGATAATCCTGAAACGGCTAAGGCTAATATTGTTGAGCATGGCCAATCTTCGAAGGGAAACAAGAATGGTGGAAAAGGTGGAAAGAAAGCTCATGGGAAGCGCTCCAACCTTGGTCCTAAGGGAGGAGTTGGGAAAAAGAAGTTCCAAGGAACTTGCTATAATTGTCAGAAACAAGGCCATAAGGCCAACGAATGCAAGCTTCCAAAGAAGGAAAATGCTCGACAAGTTAACATGGTTCATGAGGTTGATAACCTCATTGCTATGGTCACGGACCTCTCGATTTTGGTCACGGAAGTTAACTTGGTTGGGCAAAACCACAACGATTGGTGGATTGATACGGGGGCTACCCGTCATGTGTGTTTTGACAAGAACTTGTTTAGTACCTTCAAGGAGGTGACTAATGGTGAAAAGGTTTTCATGGGAAATTCCGCCACGGCCGAAATCAAAGGCGAGGGGAATGTGGTTTTGAAAATGACTTCTGGAAAGGAACTCACTTTGTCAAATGTGTTGTATGTTCCAGAAATTCGTAAGAACCTTGTGTCGGGGTGGCAATTGAACAAGTTTGGGTTCAAAATGGTGATTGAGTCGGATAAGGTCGTGTTGACCAAAAATGGTATGTATGTTGGTAAGGGCTATGCCCTAAATGGAATGTTCAAACTCAATGTAATTGTCGTGAATGCAATGAAAGAAAACGCTACTAGTTCTACTTACTTGATTGAGTCCTCTTATCTTTGGCATGGTAGACTTGGTCATGTTAATTATAATTCCATTCGTCGTTTAATTAAACTTGATTGCATACCAACATTCGATATCGACTCAATTAATAAATGTGAAACTTGCGTAGAAGCAAAACAAACGAAATCGTCATTCAAAAAGGTTGAACGACTCACCGAACCCCTCGAGATGATCCACACTGATGTGTGTGATCTAAAAGCAATTCCTACTCGTGGTGGGAACAAGTACTTCATCACGTTCATTGATGATAGTACTAGGTATTGCTATGTGTACTTACTTAAGAGTAAGGACGAGGCTATTGACAAGTTTATCTTGTTCAAAGCCGAAGTTGAGAATCAACTAAATCGGAAAATCAAAATCGTAAGGAGCGACCGAGGAGGTGAATATGTTTCACCTTTTATTGACGTATGTGCAAAAAGTGGAATCATCCACGAACTCACAGCTCCTTACTCCCCTCAATCAAATGGCATAGCGGAACGGAAAAATCGTACCTTGAAAGAAATGATGAATGCCATGATGATAAGCTCTGGTGTAAACCAAAACATGTGGGGGGAAGCAATCTTATCGGCAAATTATGTGTTGAACATGATACCCAATAAGAAAAAGAATGTAACACCTTACGAATTATGGACGGGAAAGAAAGCACCATATAAATCCTTGAAAGTGTGGGGGTGTCTAGCTAAGGTGGTGGTCACACCACCTAAGCGCCTGCTAATAGGTCCCAAAACGGTGGATTGTGTACTTATAGGATACACCCGTCCTTATGGTCCTTATCGTTTTATTGTACAAGATTCCAAGAACCCTGGAATATGCAAAGGCACCTTAATCGAATCTAAGGATGCAACATGGTTTGAACATGTGTTCCCATGCTTAGATAGAAGTGAACCGAGTTCTTCTAGACCGGTTGAGGAAATTGTTCCCGAGGGTGAAGTTGAAAACGATGAACCTCGAGAACAATCTAAGACTGAGGATGTTGAAATCAGGAAGAGTAAACGACAAAGGACTGAAAAATCTTTTGGTCCTGAGTTTCTTACCTATATGGTAGAAGATGAACCTCAAACGTACCAACAAGCGGTGCATTCCTCAGAAGGACCTCAGTGGAGGGAGGCAATCAAAAGTGAGATAGACTCTATCTTACAAAACCATACTTGGGAACTAGTGGATCTTCCTCAAGGATGTAAACCACTAGGATATCGATGGATCTTCAAGAAGAAGATAAAACCAGATGGAACCATCGATAAGTACAAAGCAAGGTTGGTGATCAAAGGATATAAACAACGAGAAGGTTTAGATTACTTTGATACATATTCGCCAGTTACGCGAATAACATCCATCAGGTTGGTGCTTGCCATTGCCGCCATTAGAAGTTTGGAAGTTCACCAAATGGATGTGAAAACAGCTTTCTTGAATGGAATTCTAGAGGAAGAAATCTACATGGAGCAACCCGAAGGCTTCAAAGCTATTGGGCAAGAAAAGAAAGTGTGTAAACTTGTGAAATCCTTGTATGGATTGAAACAAGCTCCAAAACAATGGCATCAAAAGTTTGACCATGTCATGCTTGATGATGGGTTCAAAATCAATGAATGTGACAAGTGTGTGTATGTGAAGGACATATCTGATGGATATGTCATTTTGTGTCTATATGTAGATGATATGCTCATTGCTGGAAGCAATGACAAAATCATAAAATCTACAAAGAACATGCTAAAAGCAAGATTTGACATGAAAGACATGGGTCTTGCGGATGTGATTTTGGGGGTTAAAATCATACGAACCCAAAGTGGACTTGTTTTAAGTCAATCCCACTATGTGGACAAAATTCTTGAGAAGTTCAATGCAAATGACTCTAATGAAGCTAGAACTCCACTTGACACAAGTCAACATCTAGCCAAGAATAGAGGTGAACCTGTAAACCAGTTGGAATACTCAAGAATTATTGGTAGCTTGATGTATCTTATGAGTTGTACTAGACCAGACATAGCATTTGCTGTAAGCAAGCTAAGTAGATACACAAGCAACCCAAGTTCAATGCATTGGAACTGTATAACTCTGTTGCTTCGCTACTTAAGATACACTCGGGGATTCGGGTTGCATTATAACAGATATCCAGCAGTTATAGAAGGACACTGCGATGCAAATTGGATATCTGACACGAATGATTCCAGAGCAACAAGTGGGTATGTATTCACACTTGGAGGTGCTGCTATATCGTGGAAATCGTCAAAAAAAACGGTTATCGCTAGATCCACGATGGAATCAGAGTTCATCGCTTTAGATAAAGCAGGTGAAGAGGCAGAATGGCTACGTCAATTTGTTGAGGATATACCAAGATGGCCTAAGCCGGCATCGGCCATATGTATACATTGTGATAGCCAATCGGCACTTGGCAGAGCTCGTAGCACAATGTATAACGGTAGGAACAGACATATCAGACGTAGACACAATACCATACGACAACTAATCTCTACAGGAATTATCACTGTTGACTACGTGAGGTCAAAGGATAATATTGCGGATCCGCTGACAAAAGGCCTATGTAGAGAGTTAGTACAGAAGTCGTCCATGGGAATGGGACTGAAGCCCTTGAAAAATGAAATTCATATGATGGAAACCTAACTCAATAGACTGGAGATCCCAAGAATTGAGTTCAATAGGAAAACCTAATTGTATGAATAAGCGAGGTCACTGTGGGGGGAGGGGGGGATAACCCTACGCATTTAATAAGGTAGTTTATTATAAAGATTAACAAACTTCCTAGTCCATTCCTAAAAGTGACAAGTGTGAGGCTAAGCCTATGGCTTTTAATGATTCGACTAAGGTAACCATGCATAGTGAATCACCTATGTGAGAGAGAAGTGGGGTCGCTTCGAAGGGTATTCTTGGGGCACAATACCTAATGGCTCTCGCGGAACCAGGCATCATGTTCATGACCATAACGAACATAACTATGAGGACTTGACTTTGTTAGGGAGAGTCTTGTGTGAAGTGCATTGTCGTCTACACAAACGGCAGACGAGTTCAAAGACATCAAGTTCTACTCAGAGCTAGTGGGCTAAGTGCACTTCATGAGCGAAGGTTCAAAGGGTAACACCTACCTATCGTATGCAAAACTCAACTGCTGAAATGTAATAAGGAATTATGTTGTTTTTCTGAGATCGACCTCCATTCATGTGGGGGATTGTTGGAAAATTGGGTGTGATTGAATGGATGTCCCAAAATGGTAAAACACTTGTCCCACATCGGTGTGGGGGACAAAGTAGAAGGTTATTTATAAGGTAATATATTTGCCTAGCTAATATAACTTTAAGACATGTTTTACCATAAGTCCTACGCGCGAGCGCGCAGGGGGGGGGGGGTGCAAAAATTGGAACCGGGATTTAGTTGAACTCGTGTACGTCCTGCGGACACGAATGCAGTTCCGAAAACCCAGGGCCCGCGTGTGGCAGTTTTTGCAACCATTCTGTAACGGGTTGATATTTTTTTTTTGTAACTGAAGTAATATTCAGTATTGATGAGAATTAACATTGGTTTCAGTTATGATTGTCATCAGTTTCGAAACCAGCATCAGTTATGGTTCTCTACAATGATGAGGCCAGTTATGGTTCTCTACAATGATGAGGCCAGCATCAGTTATGATCTTTGCCTATAAAACCCAATGCAGATAACCAGTTTGATACACCAATTACCAGCTTCTCTTCTCTCTTTGTCTCAGTTTTCTGCAACACAGTTCTTTGTTCTTTTCAGGCGTTTACTGATCAGTGGTTGATCAGTTGTTTCAGATCAGTTGTTTACTGATCAGTGGTTGATCAGTTGTTTCAGATCAGTGGTTATTTTACTAACATGTCTTAATCGTGCCCTAGCTGGCATCAGAGAGTGACCGGCGTTCAGGGAAAAAGACTCCACAGGTACCTCGCCCTGGATCAGGGCTTGACGAGTTGAGAGCCGCCACAGAGGGGAATAAACCGCCTCAAGTGGGGATCGAACTCGGGTACCATGGGTAAAACCCGGGTGCATCAACCAGTTTGACTGGCATCATTTGCAATAACTATGCATTTAATTAGGAACCAGTATTCTTAGTTGTATTTCCATAATTTCAGCACATAGTGATAATATTCCATGTGTTGTTTCCTTTTTATGCATATCGTGGTTTGTATCTTTCTTGACACGAGTGTTGATTTTATTATATCAATATGGTTGAAGAAATTGCAATATAGAACTAGGCGGAGGTGATGATGGAAAAAGAGTTTAAAAGTCGTAGATTTACTGCTGATAGAGCGAATGGATGTTGTTCAAAAGGTCATGGTTAAGTAGATGGAGGGACAAGGCAATGTACTCTAAATCAGCATCAAGTTTAGATTTTCTGTTTAGATTTACCGGCGTGGGGGCACATTTGGGAGGTGACGTGGCGCTTGTTGATTGGTGGATTGTGTTTGGAGGTTGTTGATTGGTGGGTTGTTCAGTTTTTGTTTTTTGTTTGTTTTTTTAATTTAGAAAAAAAAAACGCCCCCCTTGTGGTTTTTGGGGCTTGAAGGGCGAAGCCCCTTCTGCTGACGTGGCATACACTTGTCGATTCACGCCCCCCTTCAAGCCCCTTCCACTCCGAGTAGTATTAAAACCCAAACTATTTCTCGGGTCACATTTAAAACACAAAATATACGGATGATGGCGAGTGAAACAACTCGGCGATCCAACCCTTCTGGTTCAGCCAGGCCCACAAAGGGCTAAGCCTGCTTCCAGAAATATCTGCTTTCTAAAATGAACTATTGCTGTGCAGGTTTGGTTCCAAATAACGCACATCAAATGCACCAAGTTGATACCTTTTTTTTTGGTCATGGTTTACTTTTTCCCAGGTCACCTGGTACCGCTAGGCTATAGGCCCTTTTATTTTAGTTCTTATTTGAAGATGACTTGTTGTATAAATCGGATTCGGTCATTACTACATTATTAAACGTCATAGGTGAATTGAAATCCAACACATTTTTTTTAATTTATACACACAACACTAACACAACACAAAAGGGCTATATAACAACTGACTCCCAACTTATCAACAAAAACTACACAAAAACATAGAGTTCTTGCGGCATCCGCTAGTTTGATTTAATCGGCTGCATCTCAGGCGACCGAATGCTCGTTGGGTACAGAATGCTCTGACCTCCAACCATGTCCAGAATCCTCTTCCCAAAAGTATCATGGCGAGACTCACCACCAACTGTCGTCATGCACATCAACCGGTTCACCCACTCCACCGCTTCAGGCCACAAAACCAGCCACACATAAGTCATCTTCATCCACGCGGGTTCTGTCACATACCGTTCTCCTCTGAGTATTTGTTTCACTATCGCCGTTGCAGTTTCTTCTACTTTCCCCACGGGAGACAAGTTTACTAGCATCTGGATATCGTTTAATTAATTAGTCGGTAAAACAAACAAGTGTATTAACAAAGTGTGGGTGCAAGAAGCTAGCTTACATCTCGAGCAACGCGGTCGACTACCATCTTGCCTTCGTGTGAAAGGAATTTGCCTTGGGTCATTTCAGATTCTATGAATCCAGGCATTACGATGGTTATTTTGACATCCGACCCGAATTCAACTCTCATCGTTTCATAAAACTGTGACAGGGCTGCTTTGCTCGCCTGATTCAGCATCCCATTATATTATACTTATAGACAAAAGATCAAATACAAATAACTTTAACGTACAAAACGTACAAACTGAAGGTTTTGCTGAAAAAAACGCGGTGGCATTTTCGTAATTATTTACTCGTAGAGTAATTATCAAAATTACTCTACAAATGATCTTGAATTCAACCAATTGACTGAAACAAATATTTGGAATTGACCTCCTAACCGAAACACGCTTAAACCAAACCAATCCCCACAACTGCCACCTTCTGTTATGGTTCGGGTTGGAGGGTAAAACTAAAACCGACCCATATGCACCTCTACCACGATCAATAATAAGTGACTGAAGGCGAAAAAATAAAGTAAATAAAAGGAGATTACACTGTAGATACTCATCCTTGGTGGAGGAACACACGAAGCCACGGACGAAAGCACGATGATTCTGCCTCCACAGTTTCTGAGGTGTGGAGCTGCAAATTTTGTAGTGTAAACTGAACCCCAAAAGTTTATATCCTGTAACAAAAACTTTCACATTTAATCATAATCGGTATCTAATAATATCATATTAGGATCAAATCTTCTACCAAACCATTAACTAACTAACTAAGGGGTTGTTTGACAACCTCCGAATGGCTAACTAACTAACTAACTAAGTGCTGAACTAATAAGAGATCTGAACCATTAAGAGCAAGTATAATTTTTAACCATTCAAAGGCAAATGTCTGACCAATTCAGATAAGAGGTTTTTAACCATTCAGACTCGGTATTAGGGTTGAGCATTTGGTATCAAATACCGATCCCGTCCCGATACCATCCTGATCCCGAAAATACCGTACTGAATTTTTTCAGTACCGGAAACGGTATCCACTTTTTGGCATTTTTGGGATCGGTACCGGTTCGGTACGGTACCGGTAAAATACGGAATTTTACCTTCAAATACCGCTACCTTACCGATACCGTACCGACATATTTCGGTATTGGTATCAGTACCCAGTTTTTGTGAAATTCGGGATCGGGACGGTATCGGGACGGGATCAGGATTTGCTCATCCCTACTCGGTATAATGCTTAAACATTCAGGGACAAATATCTAAACCATTCAGACATCTGTTCGTGAAATAGTCTGAACCATTAGGTGATGAACCGGTAAGATGTTTGAACCATTAAGAATTGAAACAAACAACCCCTAACTTGACTAACCATATTTACACCCACTCCTTCAATTTCTTATATTTACACTTTCAGTCCTTGTACTTAATTTACCATGACAGGTTGCGACTTGGCGATATCATCCGCTTCTTCCAACATAAAGGCTTGAGAAATTCCAGCATTGTTCACCAAATGATCCACTGCATTTGCTCACACGATTAGATCTCCGAAGAACATTAGTAATCACAAAAAAAAATATAGTCAAATGACGATATGAAGTATTTGTGTACATCGATGAAAGTGATGAACGGTTTGATCAACCATGCGTTTACAGTCATGAGCGTTGGAGACATCAGCTCGGATGACTATAACATCAGGCGATCCGATTTGCATGCACCGATCAGCAACTTGTCGTAGTCGATCCTCTCTACGAGCGGAGAGAGCCAAGCATGCTCCTCTACTAGCATATTCATACGCAAGATGCTGCAATATTGTAGAATATCAATTTGTTGATTCAATTGCTTTGTAACACAAAATTTCAATTTGAATAATAACATATAATGATATAAATTCAGGTGGATAGCCTTTGAATAGCAAGATCACTTTCGGATTAAAGTTATTTTGGTGGTATAATGAAATCTTTAATCGGATAAGACAAAGGTTTCAAAACCCAGTATGAAAAATTTTCTTTGAAAAACTTCTAAAGATTCTAATAAAATCCAGATATTAAACCAGACCAAAACCGACGGTTATCATAACTGTCACTGTCAATTGATACGCATGAATAAACGGATACGGATGAACAAAGCTGCTACGGATGAGTACATATGGTACAGACGACCAAATTTTTTTTGAACGGCAATGAACGATGTGCCAACCACCATGACACCGGGCGTTGTGGCCAAGGTTGACTATTCGACCGCCGCCAGCCCCTTGGCTCTCTCAGATGCGCGGAAACCCGACCTCCACTCGCCCGAAGGCACGACAGTGGAATAATCGGTAAAACCTCGCCTCCCATCAAACACGAACCAGCGCCACCCGTATTCGCCATTCACCTGGATGCCGTAGAAAATAATAGGGAGAGTGGGAGTCGAACCTGGGTCATAAGGAACACCAAGTTTTTCCCCAACCACTCCATCACTACCTCATTGGCACGGACGACCAAATTAACCACGGATCTTCGTTGAATACCAAAGATCAATTTTATGCAACTTTACAATTACGAAACACCTTCGGATACATAACAAAACATGAAAATATTTCTTTCCCCTTGTGTTGGACCCTACCCGGGGCACTACCCTGGACCCCAGTTGTTTAGTGAATAATCTCGATTAAGTTTTCATTCTACACCTTCTAACTTGTATCAATTTAGATATTATTGTTGAATAATGCATTTCCAGCTCATCATATAGTCCACGTGCTATTTGGGTTATTAACATTAGTTGTTTTTTTTTTTTATTTATTTGTTATGTTCTCTTAGTTGGGAGTAGGAGTCAAAGTAGTTAGGATTTCCCAGATTTATTTCCTAGTATTTGGTCAGTCATGTAAACGTGGGAGTAGTGGGTCTCTAGTATTTAATTTCTTGTAATGCTTGGAGTTATTTTTCATTCAGAAATAAACACAGAAAATCGGCAGTTGCCACAAAGTGTGAGTTTTTGTTCTTGAGTGTTCTGTGTATTGCTTATTTTGATCCACTTATCTCAACAAAGTGGTATCAGAGCCACATTCGAGATGTCGGACCTGCAATTGATCGGTGGAGTGAAGAAATTGAATAACCAGAATTACAAGACCTGGGCTACGTATCTTTCTTCGTATTTGCAGGGGCAAGATCTGTGGGAAGTGGTGCAAGGAAACGACACCGTGCAACCCCCGAGAGAGACTCAAGATGGAGCTCTACGGAAGTGGAAAGTCAAAGCAGGAAAAGCAATGTTCGTACTCAAGACAACAGTGGAAGAAGAACTCCTTGATCATATCAAGGATGCAGCGAATCCTAAGGCGGCGTGGGATACCCTAGCTGAAGTTCTGTTGAAGAAAAATGAGGCTAGGCTGCAATTGTTAGAAAATGAGATATTCAGTATAACTCAGGGCGATCTAACAATCCCACAATATTTCCACAAAGTCAAAGCACTATGTCGCGAGATCGGTGATCTTGATCAGCAGTCCGTGATTGGTGATGCGAGGATGAAGCGAATCATCATACACGGTTTGAAGCCTGAGTATAGGAGCTTTGTTGCTGCAGTTCAGGGCTGGCCAACACAACCTTCTTTAGGCGAATTTGAGAACCTGTTGGCTAGCCAAGAAGCACTAGCCAAACAGTTTGGGGATCTATCAGTTGGGTCCATTTCGAAGCAGGAAGATCAAGCTTTATATGCTGAAAAGTCGAAGGGTCGGTACAAGAATAAGCCACGTAACATGAACCGGAATCATGATAAAAACAAAAATCATGATCAACGTGACAGAAAGAATGACAACTTTGATCGTGGTAATCATTCGGGTGAAAGAAAGACTCGTTTTCAGGGTAAGCGGTTCCCGTTTAAGTGTTACAAATGTGGTAATAGGGGTCACATGGCACGTAATTGCGACGAACAGGTTAATGTAGAGGGTAATTCTGCTACTGTTGAAAGAGAAGAACCTTGGGATGTCGAAGCAAATGTAGCCCAGGTTGAAGAGGTCGCTGCTCTCGTTGCAACCCAAGAGAATCGAAGAAACCGACTGGAAGATTGGATTGTGGATTCGGGCTGTTCAAATCACCTTACAGGTGAGAAAGAACGACTGAAAAATCCAATCAAGTATGGAGGTAGTAGAGTGATCGTTATAGCAGACAACTCGAAACATTCAATCGCCAATATTGGTGATGTGGCGTTTTCATCAAACAACAGCAAAAAGGAGATGTTATTGAAGGATGTTTACCATGTTCCTGGGATGAAAAAGAATCTCATATCGGTTCCCCAGATGACCTCAGAAGGTTACTACGTTCTTTTTGGCCCAGAAGATGTGAAGGTGTTTGAAGAATTCGAAACAAAATCAACTCCGGTGCTGCAGGGACCCAAGACCGATACTGTGTACGTGTTGGATGCAGAGACAGCGTATGTAAAGAAGGCAAAAGGGAAGCCATCGGCAGACCTGTGGCACAAACGATTGGGCCATGTGGGGTTTGATACATTGGGCCGCATGGTAAAACAAAAACTAGTAGATGGGCTGCCAGACTTGGAAGTAAATAAGGACGGGGTATGCTCAGGGTGTCAGTATGGCAAGGCGTCGCAGTTGCCATTCAAACCCTCCACTCACAAGTCAACTACAGCCCTTGAACTCGTTCATTCGGATGTGTTTGGTCCAGTTAAGCAACCCTCGATGCAAGGTTTCAGGTATATGATTACGTTTATTGATGACTTTTCGAGGTTTACTTGGATTTACTTTATGAAGGAGAAAAGCGAGGCCCTCTGCAAGTTCAAGGAATTCGAGATTGATGCAGAGCTGATGACCGGGTGTACGGTAAGATGTTTACGCTCGGATAATGGTGGTGAATATGTGTCCGCTGAATTTAATAGTTACCTAAGGCAGAAGCGTATTAGGAGGCAACTAACCTGCCCTAATACGCCACAGCAAAACGGGATTTCGGAGCGTAAAAATAGACACTTGGGTGAGGTTACGAAGAGTCTAGTTCATGATAAGAACATGCCGGGTCGATTCTGGGCTGAGGCAATGCGTGCTGCATGTTTCGTAATCAATCGGCTGCCCTCACAAAGTCTGGAATATACTTCACCATTGGAGAAGCTGACCAGAGTTAAACCCAATGTAAGTTATCTTCGAGTCTTTGGCAGCGTGTGTTACGTTTTTGTGCCTTCCCATCTTAGGCACAAGATGGAGAAAAAGGCTATTCGGTGTGTGTTCGTGGGCTATGATTCACAGAGAAAAGGTTGGCGGTGTTGTGATCCTAGTAATGGGAAGGTTTATGTGTCCAGAAATGTGATTTTCGACGAACAATCATCCTGGTGGTCTTCTGAAAATCATACTCTGCCAGATAGTCATCAACTTCAGGAAGATCTTGAAAACTCGCAAGTGACCTTAGGCTTATCTGATGATGAGTTGTACATTGAAGGGGATGATGTAGATCAGAACCAAGAAGTACAGGAGGGAACGAATGATGAACATAATGATGAATTAAATTCTGGTCTAAGGCGGTCACAGCGGGTACGTAAACCTAATACAAGATATGCTAATGTTGCTATAAGTGAAGATGTTTTGGCCGAACCCAGCTCATATGATGAAGCATGTCTTAAGCGAGAATGGTGTCAAGCTATGCAAGAAGAGATGGAAGCAATGTACCGTAATGAAACCTGGGATTTGGTTTCAAAACCACATGATGTGAAGACGGTGAGTTGCAAATGGGTGTATAAACTCAAACAGAAGGCTGATGGATCCGTAGAAAGGTTTAAAGCTAGACTAGTAGCCCGTGGTTTTTCTCAAGAATATGGTGTGAACTATGAAGAGACCTTCAGCCCCGTAGCCAAGTTAACAACGCTTCGAGTTTTGCTAGCTATGGCGATGAGCAAAGGTTGGGTATTGGAACAAATGGACGTTAACAACGCATTCTTGTATGGTGAGCTCGATCACGTGATCTATATGGACCAACCAAGAGGTTTTGAAAGTCAAGAACATCCGGAGTATGTGTGCAAATTACGAAAGGCTATATATGGGTTAAAGCAGTCACCGAGAGCTTGGTTCGGTAAGATTGCTGAATTTTTAGAATTAAACGGTTTTAAATTAACCCATGCAGATTCAAGTCTCTATGTCAAGAAGCTAGGAGACCAAGTGGTGGTTGTGTTGGTCTATGTTGATGACCTAATAATTACCGGGGATGTCCAAGAAGAAATCGCACAGTTGAAGGAGAATTTATGTGTGAGGTTTAGGATGAAAGATTTGGGCAGATTGGTGCGATTCCTGGGTCTAGAGCTGAGCTACAGTAAAGAGGGAGTTGTACTGCATCAAGAAAAATATGCAAGTGATTTATTGCATAAATTTGGAATGTTCTCATGTAAAGCTGCTGTTACACCAATGGATGCGGGCGTTAGATTGTATACTACAGTGGGAAGACCATAGTTACCTAAATCGCTAGGGTACCCACGATCCACGTATTGGATCGTGGTGTACCCAATCGCAATTCGCTACCGATCCGGAACGTCCTGGTACGGCGATCCAAGTAGATTAGGTCCGGCGATCCGAGTTGCGCAGGTACGGCGTTCTAGGATGATAAGGTTCGGCGCTCTGGAATGATAAGGTTCGGCGTTCATATGCAAATTTCGGCAACGAATTCCGACGCCGGAGTTGTTTTCAGCCGGAAACCAGGAAGAAAGGGAAGAAGAAGACAGAACGAGGAAGAAAGGGAAGAAGAAGAAGACAGAACGAGGAAGAAAGGGAAGAAACAACGGCTGCTGTAGATGTTTAGGGTTTTTAGGCTTTAACTAAGTTTAGTTAATTCCACATTTAGCCCCTCTATTTTTACTAGTTTACATTTGAACCCTAAAACATTTAGTTTTTTACTTTTTTTATATAAAAGTATAAAAGTAGTTTGTGTATTTAAACATTTCACCCCTCTATCTTCACTAGTTTACAATATGTTTGGTAATTTGAATTTTGGAATTTGGTAATTTTTGTTTTAATCTGTGTACACCGAACCAGACTCCATGGTACACTGTACCGGTTCGTACCGAAATGAACCTACCCCCCTCCGTACCGAAAACGTCACCTCTAGCGAATCGCGTACCCGAACCACGTACCCGTACCGGAGCGAACCGCGAATTAGGTAACTATGGGGAAGACAGATTGAAGATCCTTCTGAGTATAGGCGACTTGTGGGCAGCTTGATATATCTTACCCTCACAAGGCCAGACTTGTCGTTTGCAGTTGGGGTGTTGAGCCGTTTTATGCAAGACCCTCGTAAACCTCATCTTATCGCTATTCGAAGAGTACTTCGGTATGTGAAGGGAACGATGAGTAAGGGAATACTGTTTAAGAGGGAGTGCAATCCGAAATTGATAGGATACTGTGATGCAGATTATGCTGGGGATTTAAATCAACGAAGGTCAACAACTGGATACGTCTTTCTGTTCGGGTCAAGTCCGGTGTGTTGGTGCAGCAAAAGGCAGCCTACGGTGTCTCTTTCGACTACCGAAGCGGAGTATAGGGCAGCTGCCATGGCTGCACAAGAGTGTACATGGTTGGTTCAGCTATTGACTGATTTAAATCAAGTTGTGGATTACAAAGTTCGGCTGTGGTGTGATAATATGTCGGCAATCAAGTTGGCTGAAAATCCGGTGTTTCATGCTCGTACGAAGCATATTGAAGTGGACTATCATTTTATACGGGAGAAGGTTCTAAAAGGTGAAATCGATATGCAGTGGGTCGATACTCAAGAACAAGCTGCTGATGTGTTTACCAAGAGTGTGTCAAGAGCCAAGTTAGATGAGTTCTGTTTGAAGCTACAGTTAGTGGGAACTGGAAATGAGAGGGAGTGTTGAATAATGCATTTCCAGCTCATCATATAGTCCACGTGCTATTTGGGTTATTAACATTAGTTGTTTTTTTTTTTATTATTTATTTGTTATGTTCTCTTAGTTGGGAGTAGGAGTCAAAGTAGTTAGGATTTCCCAGATTTATTTCCTAGTATTTGGTCAGTCATGTGAACGTGGGAGTAGTGGGTCTCTAGTATTTAATTTCTTGTAATGCTTGGAGTTATTTTTCATTCAGAAATAAACACAGAAAATCGGCAGTTGCCACAAAGTGTGAGTTTTTGTTCTTGAGTGTTCTGTGTATTGCTTATTTTGATCCACTTATCTCAACAATTATTTTCCTATTTATTGTGAAATAAATTATAATTACCCAAAATAGTCTAATGATGGTAAGGCTGGTGAGCGTGGTTTAAAGCTCCTTGAGACTTTATCACGCCACGTAAGCGCCACGCAGATTTTGAGATAAAAATGGTACCCCTTTAACAATGATGGTGTGGGATAAAGCCCCACTAGCGCCCCCTAATTAAATATTAAAAAAGAAAGAGAAAATAAACAAAATCAGGGCTGACCCGGAGAATTCAGGTGCCCTGTCCGAGCTCGAAAATATATGCCCCTTCGGCCTTAACAAGTGTTAAGTAACAAGACTATTAGTAAATTTATTCACTCTTAAATTAACATGACGATTAGCAAAAATGCAAAACCCTCAATTTCTAACATAGTTTTTTGACAAATTAATGGCCAAATAATCGACAATACATATTAAAGCCTAAAATCAAACAATGCATACATACTGAACATCAAATTAAATAAAGTCATAAATTAATAAAGTATTATTATCATTATCAGTTGTTAAAAGAAAATAAACAAAATGCTTGTTTATGCAAGCTTTTAAAATAAAAAAAGTAGTACTGGTAGGTAAGCTTAACTCATTGCCGGAAGAAAAGGAAAAAAAACAAACAGAATTGCTGGAAATCGAACCGGAGAAATCTTAGATTTTTAGTGCGTAAACTAACTTAAAACCAAACCATTAACCATTAGGCGAGTTCCTCGCTATTAGTTTATAGTTCCTTTTAATTTTTATTTATGGATGCACTTAGTATTTTTTATATGCGTTATAGAAAAAATAGGCCCTTCGGAATCACGGGCCCTGGCCGGTGGTCCTCCCCGCCCACCCTCACGGCCGTCCCTGAACAATCTGACTAGTTAAGAGGCATGGGGCCCACCAGATGTTCACGCCCGTTAGTGGGCTGGCGGGCAAGGGTAGCGCCCCCTTGGTAACATGCAGGGGGTGGGGAGGGCGACAAGGGACGCCAAAATTGTTGATGTGGCAGGGTGGCGCGAGGCCACACCCCTGGCCTAAGGCTTAAGAGTATAGAATTGAGCCCCTTTAGAGTCGCATCATCCAAAAAAAACATCTTGTTACTGTCCGCCACCATTAACCAAATCCATAGTGGCTACTGTGATACCGGAGGTGACGAACGTTGATGATATGGTCGTCAAAATATTGCATGGAGATACGTGGAAGTGACACGTAAAGGTGTGTGTGATTTCTTCAAGCGGTGATATGCTATATCAACAAAAATGTTAATATACAAATTAAATAAAGTGGCAATAGAGAAAATAAATTAAAATGGGAATTTTTCTTGTTCTCATTTTTCTTTTATCAAATCTTATTATCTCAAACCGATTTACTATAGTTATAAGTCCAAATTTTTATAATATTTAGACAGTCTCCAACGCTGTATGTTCGAGATTGCTCGTGAACTAGGTGGCATTCGCACCCCACGCTTGTAATGTTGGTGTTGGTTCAGGCCCAAGATTACACCAATGAAAACTCACGTAACTTTTTGTATATTGATTTCAAAAGGATTACAATAGCTGAATAATTGAAAACACATGCTATTCCTATTTATAATAAAATAAACAAAACAAACTCCTGCTAGAATTGTTCCACGTTCTCCTACTTCCATGCAACAACTTCAACGTCCCTTTTCCAAATCGTTTCCAACAAACTCGGTCAAACTCACGTTCCTAAATGACTCGGGTAACATGTTTTCATGTTGACCCGAATCGACTTCTGACCCGCTACTCATTCGATTTGACTCGTACCCGATTCGAAACAACCCGAAACATCAAGATTAAACCCAACAGTTGGAGCGTTAGTTAGAACAAGACAATGCCTGTAGACAAACGACAATATCCCTTGATAATTATAAGAAGGGAGGAGAGACATTAAATCTGTGAAGAAGGGAGAGGGAAGGGCTGGACGGGGGCGCAAGCTGGTTAGGCGCCCTTCTCTTATAGCGATGAAGATGGTATTAATTGTATATGAGTTATACTAATTACTTTAAAAGTGTCTTTTGATTGAGGCTTTTCGTACTATCTATACTATATTATAATGCATGAGGGAGGGGTATTTTAAGATATCCAAAAAAATAAGAACTCCCCTCCCCCCTTTATTTATAGATAGACCCCTAAAATGAGGGTACTTTAGTTTTTAAACACTATTTATTTTTTAGCCCCTAAACTTATTACATTTAAATCCATGAGCTTTAACCATATTATAGATAATTGGTTACACTTCGCCTCTCCACAACAAACTTATCATTTTTTTTATATTTTCTTGACGTATTTTATAAACTATGATGTTTAAAAAAAATCCAAAGCTAGCATGACAACCATCGCATTTTTGTCGACGTTTTGGTAGTTGTCTTGTTCAATATCGACGCACGGATTAAAATGTACAAGTTGATAATGCTTTAATGTACAAGTTGATAATGCTTTAAATACTATTTATTTTTAGCCCCTAAACTTAATATACTTCCCTAAGTTTTAACAAAATTATAGATAATTAGTTACACTTTTCCCCCTCCACAACAAACTTAAAATTCTTCGTATTCTTGCCATGTCTTATAAACTATAATGTTTTAAAAAAATCTAGAGGTACCATGGCGACCTACTCACTTTTATCGACGTTTCAATAGTTGTCCTGATCAGTATTGACGTACGGATTAAAATGTACAAGTTAATAATGCCTTAGTGTATACGTGATCATTGCAAAGAAGTAGAATAATTACATAAAAAGTAATTATTGTAAGAGTTAAATTTATTGACTTTACTATTATTGAATAAGTTTTGTGATGCTTGTATTTATAAATGTGTCATATCCCCCACACCAATTCAAACCACCACCTCCTAAAAAAAAGCCTTAATCCAATTTCAAATTTTAAACTCACGTTTTTTTCTCTTCCTTAGTTCTCTCTCCAGTTTCAAAATTCATCACTTTCTTTCTCTTCCTTGGTTATTTCTCCAATTTCAAACTCACAATCTTTCTCTTCCATTGTTCTCTCTGACACACATATACCCTTTGGCAATAGCTTCTGTGTATAGACTATCAGTATGTTTGAATTTTTTTTTGTGTTATCGTTGTATGGTTACAGATGTGCAGGACTAATTTAAGGTGGTGATGATGAGCATTTTTAAAGTTAATTGTTGTTTCTTTCTTTTCCCATCGACGCTTAAAGGAGGGTGACGAAAGGCTGCTTCTTTTCTTGATTCTCGATCGAATTCAGGTTTGCTCATGATCCAAACTTTGATTTCTTAGGTTGGCTTTGAATAGGTTGTGATTGTAAAGGTAATGCTTTTCATTTAGGGTTCAGTGACGTACATACACTACAATACTAAATGTATCATTATGCAGATTTTATTAATGAGGTTCACAATTATAAAATTACATTACTGTTTTTTTTTTCTGTGTCTTCTTAGATTTGGAATGTCATCCTCTGAAATATTTTCCTCATGTTTTGCAAACATGGGTATCATTTTGCCGTGAAGGAGGTTTCTTTGCTTAATTCAGGTAGCCACGAGAAGCAGAAGATTATTCAACTTCAACAAGTGATGTTTAAATTTCCATTAATTCTTCTTGTATATGTTATCGGTTCATAATCAATCAAATCCTAAGTTTTATACGCTTAGCTTTTCTTTTTATCTTGTATTATTTTCAGTAAATATCTTTATTAATCAGTTTAATCATAAGAACATAGTTCGGTATCTTGCAGCAGGTGTGGTATGTAATTCTTCTTTCATGGTCTATCTGACACAAATTCTAACACCTTGATCTTGATGATAAACACCAGGTCCGTGTTGAGATTGAGTCACTTTTCGATGGCCTGGATTTCTCGGAGCCATTGACCCGAGCACGTTTCGAAGAGCTGAACGATGACTTGTTCAGAAAGACAATGGGACCTGTGAAAAAGGCCATGGAAGATGTAGGTCTGGAGAAACGCCAGATCGATAAGATTGTTCTTGTTGGTGGAATACTAGAATTCCAAAAGTTCAACAACTCCTTAGGGATTACTTTAAAGGAAAGGAACCAAACATGGATGTGAACCCTGTTGTTTAAGGAGGCATTCTGAGTGGAGAGGGCGGTGATGAATTTAAAGGTAGTTCATTTTCTCTTATCATACATGTCCTGTTTTAAGAGGCCTACAACGGGTCGGGTTGGGCTTGGTGATTAATCTTTTAAAGGCAATGTTGCAGTCTGTTGTTAACTATTTCAGCATTATTTTGGTAATTTATAGGGGCATTATGTGGTAATTCTCACTATTTATTAGGGAGTTTGAGATTGTAATCAATCACTTGATGAAGTTCCATTAATCGTAATATGTTATAATTGTGGTCACACGGCTTTAGCAACATCCCACTTTCTTTTTAAGTATGGCTTAGTGAACTCTTAACACAATTGTATTCTCAACCCTTTCTGTGAAAGAAGTTGGGAAATATGATTTTGTTATATATAAGGTATTCTTCTCCCCTCTCAAATATTCTGCTAAAGAATTGCAGTTTCTTTGCAAGCACTTAAATTGGCGAACAACTTTTTAATTTCAACATTAATCACAGTATGTTAATCTCAAAGGTAGCATTCGGGAATTTCATTCTAAATGGCATTAATCAACTGTTCAACTGTTTACATAGCGTGTATTTCATATTGTATCTTACTAACATTGCCTTTACAAAGATTTGAGTATATGCTGGTTGCAGGTTGACCTGAAGACATTTATGCTTGAATTCTGTATGGATCCTTAGGGTCATAGCCTTAGGCTAAATGTAATTTCTACTTAAATTAATTGTAAGATATAATATAAAATTTTTAAATAAGGTTATTAAGTTGTTATGTATAGCTAAAAAATTAAATTTCTGAATCTTAGATGGGATCTTATTAACGTCTTTTATCTTATTTTTGGTTTTAAAAGATTTTGATAAAACATTTGAATATAAAGGATAGGATTGGTAATTTGCAACTTTTTAAGAGGCACAGTGCTTCAAAGCACGATGTACAACATTTTACAGCTACAACTTTAAGGGTTTTTAAGATGTGAAAATATTAAAGCATAATTTACAAGTCTTTGAAGCCAACGAAAAAAGCGGGGATGGCATTAGCGTTTCTTTTCAAATCTAAATTTCTTAAATGTTGCCCCTTTTCGGTTATTTTATTGAAATCTCTATAAATTCGTATACTGAAGACATGGACTTATGTAATGAGGAAGATGGATTACTTTTCTTTTGTTTTATTGATTACACTGATGTTTTTATGAGTTATAATTGTACCTGCCATAATCAAAGATGATAATTTTTGGATCTTTTAACCATCTTTTTACCAACTATGGTGCATAAAGCAATTGAAGGACTTGAGCTACTTGAATTACTAGCTCAGCTCAACTCTACTCTACTCTACTCGGACTTTTATTAGATGTTTGTTAATTACTTGCATAATCTTGATAACTGTATATGTTTTCCACATGTTAACTAACTATAACTAATTAATTTGTAACTGTGTTATCGGACTTTTTATTTGTTGCGTCTTATTTTTCTTGTCCATATTTTTTATGGGTACATTTTATGAATCAATGCAACTTTTTAAATCATTTTGGATTTACATTAGAATAAATACGCCCCTCGGGGGCGGTAAATTATTTTTCTTATTAAAATGTTTAGTTAAAAGAACAAAATTAAACATCTGTTTATCAAAATCAATTCCACATATAAGTTAAACAATCCCCATTTCAAATTAGTTAATTTTGTTATCTTCTACTTGTTCATGAAACACTAATGTATATTGTGTCGCCAGTGAAAGAAGACTATTCCTTATATTGCTTGATAAGAATAAGAATGTAGCACGTGAGGATTCATAATTTGACTTAATTGAGTTGTAAGATATTACATAATAAGAAAATTAACATACTTACTATACAATATATTACGAGAAGATTGGTAAACTAACCAGAAATGAGTACTACATTGTAAATTGTAGCTCCCACCGTATCGTGCGGGCTTCCTACTAGTTGATTATAAATATGTATTAAAATTTCAATAATGATGCACCATACTTAGAAGTTAAAAATATAGAGATTCTAAAGATTTTGATGATTTTTTTAGCTTAAACACATAAATATTTAAAATAATACGATTATGATTAAACTAAAATTGATAAATTCAAAGATTAAACCATTATTCATTCTTGAAATTACTAAACCCTTATCTTGTCAAACATAGAATTTTGAATTAAAACAAAAGATCAATAAACTTAATTTAGAAAATGAAAACATTATTAACCATAAATGCGTTTGTTTTTTTAAAGGAGAAATAAATGCATTTGTTAACTCATCAACTTAAAACTTATGATAAAAACTTACAAATAAAAAATAGAGTAAATTAGGGGACTGGGGGTGGTCTGTGATGGCCCCTCCATCACGAGTGATGGCCAGTTGCACACCGCTGCCACCTTCAACCATAACGCATGGAATTAACAACGCGTTGAACTTTTCACGCATTGTAAAAATTCTATTGTATGTGTATGACTTGTACGTTGTGTATTAATACTTGTACGTTCAGATCTGATGGAGCTGATGTTTCGCCGGAAGTTCAGATCTGCAAGTCGAAGAAGATGGAGCTGATGTTTTTGAAAAGTTTGATTCTTTTTTTAACACATTCAGTCCCTGTGGTTTATAGTTATTTACAAAACTTATTTAAATCATATTCCTTTTAATTTCAACTTTTAAAACAGGCAGGTTTGGTCCTTGTCATCAAAAAAATTGTTTCTTTATAAACTTGTAAGATTTTTTTATAAACTTTATAAAAACAAAAAAAATGGTTGTGAGTGATGAAATTCCATCACTAGTGATGACCATCGCCGCTAAAAAATGGTTGTGAGTGATGGAATAATGGTTGATGACATGGCGGAACTTGATTGGATGTTTGTGAGTGATGAAATTTTTGCAAGTGATACCACCCCACTCCCCTTACAAAAAAACGTTGGTTATGTTTACTCCAGATTCCAAAGTATGCCCTTTACCTTCAAAATTATAAAAAAACGTACTTTATGTTTTAGCCCTAACTCAGTTAACTTTCGTGGTTAAATCTGACCAAGTAGACCCCACATGATGATATTTTTGTCGTTTAACCCTAATACTAAAATAAATAAACATAAAACACCTATCTCACCCTCCCTACCCTTTCTCCCTATCTCAAAACTCATTCTCTTTCCCTTAACTCTCTCTCTTTCTTTACAATCTGGTGCAACCAAAAACCAAGCACCACCGCCACCATCGTAACACCTTGCAATCACACCACCATCGCCATCGCTGCACCTCCCTCGCCACCGCATCACTTTCGCCATCGCACCACCACTACCATAACATCACCACTACCACCATCGCATCACCATTGCCATTGTTGCACCTTCGCCATAGCACCAGCAATGCCATCGCATCACCTTCGTCATCGTAGATGATCTGTAAAATAAAAAAAAACCCTCCAAATCAAATCTGAATGTACCATTTAAAAACCCATGCCAAATCAAATCTGAAATCATGAAAACTTACAGATTTGAAGTGAGTGGTGGGTTGGTTATGTGGTCAGAGGTTGTTTATCTAAAGGAAAGAAGGGGAAGTGAGTGTTGTTGTTGGGTGTGGTTGTAGCAGTGGTTGAGTGGCGGTGGCTGTAATGATGGTTGGGTGTGGTTATAGTTAAGCAAGTCCATTTTGAAAGATGATATGGGGTAGCGAACCCCACAGAAGAAAAATGAGGGAGTATAAATTACCATGCGTTCCGATGAATAGATCATCGGATCGAAGGGACCCGAAAGACAGGGGAAAGGTCCGATGGGATGTGATAAGTGGAAACAAAGGCCTGCAGATCTTCCCGGGTTACAACGGATTATATTGTGGATCGATTCTTACGACCCTTGGTAGGATCGGGGGTTGGAAATGTGGGTAGTTTTTGCGAAAGAAAAAAGTGAAGGTATGGAATGGTGACCACAAGGATGATAACATATAAAGAAGCGAAATGGAGGCAACTGTCAAGTCGTGGTTTGAATAAGGTCCCACGGGATTTTCACATGTGTACCTAGGGGATCCCCCGTCGTTAGATTGCATATCTGTCAGGTTAGAGATCATTATTAGTCCGAGGGGCCCAACAAAATCAACTCGGAGAAGAGCTCAGTTCAGGCCCACACATAAATGTGATAGACTTGGAATAGGGATGACTTGACGACGAGGGTCCATTGTTGGGCCCCACGGCTGGGCTTATCCTTTTCGTGAAATAGCCCATGATGGTTAATGAAGGATTCGGCCCATAACCACAATAAGCCTCGCATTCTTATTGCTGGTAGGCAAGTCAAAGGGCCTCGGAGCCAGGGCCACGCCGGGCAATTCTACTCACTGTTCCAGTGTGAAGAAGGGTGATGTGACCTCTCGGTGGCATATAATGTATGAGCATGAGAGAAATGTAAGGCGGCGAGTTTGTTTGAGAGAAAAGATAAACATTAATGGCAAAGGATAAATAGGACCCTTTGGAGATAACAAATCTTTGACCGGGATCCAGGCATTCCTTTTGTCTGATGGTTCACAACGGATCTGGACAGAGGTGGGACCACTCCGATAAGCAGGTCTCTTAGTTAAAAGTGAAGGAGATGATCAAAGAAAGGTATGCCGACAAAAAACCTATCACACAATAAACACAAAAGAATCGCTCTCACTATCACATTGAATACATTGAATACATAATCCACACCATTAATTTCGACCAATTTACTGTGTCAGAATATAATTTGTTATCACGACACATTTTTATTCTCACGCCGGAGCTCGGTCACTGGCGAGACTAACGGTGTCTTGTTTTGCAGCTTTATTCCGGTGACGAAGAGCATTCTCACAGACCTCCTAGCTCAGACTCGATGCTTGATTTTTGGAGATTCGACATGTTATACATCTGAAAACTATATAAATATATTCAGAAGCGGATCCAGGGGGTTTTGTGGTTTTCAAAAACCTTCTTGGTTTTAAAAAAAAGATGGATAAAATTAGTAAAAACCTTGTATGATTTTATATATATATATATAGGATTAGGTTCAAACGTGAACAAAATCCCAAGAGTGAACTGCATGAACTGATCTGGACCCTTGATTTTTATGATCTTGAGATTTTTAGTGAATGGCAAGATGGTAATTATTTGGTTATTTGTTACTATTTAATTAAGTGAATAAGGGTATATGTGTAATTTACTTTTTAACTTGATTGCATAAATCTCGTTTATCTCCACATTTAGGTTTCAAAATCCCACAAAAATCTCTCTCTCACATATCATCAACATAAAGAAAAGCAGAGGAGACCATCGATCCGTAAACAAAAAACGAACCCTAAATCCATCCTCGTCGTCCGCCTCCCACCGCCACCACCACCTAAAAGCAGAGGAGACCTCTCGTCGTCGCGTTTCCGGTGACCTCAGCAGCGGCGAAGCTGAACAGATCTACCACCGACGATAGAGATAGGAAACACACCACTTACTGGGTGTTTATTTTGAAGATTCAAGTGGATTAGGGTGTTTATTTTGAAGATTCAAGTGAATTAGGGTGTTTATTTTGAAGATTCAAGCTGAACAGATCTACCGCCGGTGACGTCCGCGGCGGCGAAGCTGAACAGATCTACCAGTGAAGCTGAACAGATCTATCGTCGTCGATTACAGGTATACCGGCTCAATTTGAATGGGTGTTTATTTTGAAGATTCAAGTGAATTAGGGTTTAGCATATACTATAGTCCACTTACTTGTTAAATTGTTATCAGTTAGACGGTTTATAAATGCATATGATGTGTGATTTACTGATATAGGTTATGGATTGTTAATTTATGTTGATTTGTGTTTGCGGATTGTTGTTTTAGATTTGAGATCTAGAGGAAGTGAATATTTGGATGATGAAACAAGGGATGATAGAATGTAGTGTCTGTCATTCCAAGTTGCAACCAGTAACTTTTATTTGTTTTACTGATCTGCTGTACTACAAGGTTTTCGATTTTAGTTTTTTGGATCCTGTATTCTGATTTTGCTCTGTTTTTAATGCGATGTACACACGTGTATTCTGATTTTGCTCTGTCTTTAATGCGATGTACACATGTGTATAGCGTCTGTTTTTTGTGATATCTCAGTTTTTTTTGTGTACTGAATGTGTAAAGTTGTTGATGTAGACTTGTGAATTATGCAAAGTATTAATTGCTGAGTTTTTTTTGTTCAATTCTTTGATTTTGCTCTGTTTTTAACGCGATGTACACATGTGTATTCTGATTCCGCAGCTGCTGGAGACTTAGATTTTGAGCCTTTTGCGGTACTGATTGATGTTATGGGGGATTACTTGGGTTGGCCGGGCGCTCTGTTTTTAATGCGATGTACGCATGTGTATTCTGATTTTGCTCTAATTTTAACCCAGTGTACACATGTGTATAGCGTCTGCTTTTGTGATATCTCATAATTTTTTGTGTATTGAATGTGTAAAGTTGTTGATGTACACTTGTGAATTATGCAAAGTATTAGTTGCTGAGTTTTTTTGTGTTATTATAGGAGATGGAAGGTCGATAAGGATGATTCACGTATGAGGTCGATAAGGATGCTTCAGCATACAACGTGGCGAATAGTTGTAAAAGGTTATGTTTTTTGTTTTTTCGATTATGTTGGGTTTATTGTTTTTACTAAAATGGAACTTGTAATTATATGTTTCTTTGTTTGGTTTGGAAAACATTATGGAACTTGTAATTTGTTAAATATAAAATAGTTTTACAGGTATTGTTTCTATGTATGTATTATGTAGCTAATTACACATATGTACGATGCTGAGTACACATGTGTACTGTTCTATTTATATCCAAGTACACATGTGTATACCGTTGAAATATGAAGGTTACGTGGATCTTAAAAATCAAAATTTGAATTCTGGTGATGAAATTTGAAATAAAAATTAAAATTGAAATCTAGTGATTTGTTGTTTGTTTTGATAATTATCTTATTAATAAATAAAACATAATGTGGATAATGAATGAATTTAAATTAGGAAATATATAACTTAATTCAATTATTAAAATAATGATTTAAATCTAATTTTTTATATAATTACAATCCTACCCTTAATAACTAAAAAGGAAATCAAGGGTCCAGATCTGTTCACGCAGTTCACTCTTGGGAGGTTGTTCACGCTGGAACTCTACCCTATATATATATATATATATATAGTGGAGGGTTCAAATGAGAAGAAATTCTTTGTAAGAAGAAAAAAGAAGAAATTTCAACCAATATGAATGCTTCATTAGACTTCATTTAATATTTGTACTTAATGTAACTATAAGAGTATATTAGTAAACTTACATACATCATTAATTGGTAGTTTCATCTTTAATAACTAACTATATTAAATTTGTAACTTATTTTTAAGATATATATTTTTCACAAAAAATAAAAATTCATTTAAAGTGTAGGATAAATACGAGGCGTGTAGGATAAATTACGAGTTGTGTAGGATAAATTTCAATATGTGTAGGATAAATTTCGAAATGTGTAGGATAACTTTTGATGTGTGTAGGCAAAAATATTTAGTGTGGATGATTATAGTCTTAATGACTAATTAATTAGTCAAACATAATAATAAATGAGATGAGAAAAAAAACTATTTAATGTTTTACAATTATACCCTTTTATTTTTTTTCTTCTCAATAAAATTTTCTTCTCAAATGAACCTTCCCATATATATATATATATATATATATATATATATATATATATATATATATATATATATAGGGTGGGGATCAAGAGTGAACAATGTTAATTTTGTGAACAAAAACGAACAGATCATAGCCGTTGGATGAGGAGATCATGATCTTTGTATTTAAGGGTTTTTTTAATTAATAAAAAACAAAAAAACTGATTTATAATAACTGCACATGGGCACAAATGTCAATATATGTTCCCAAATTTCATTGAAACCCGCGAAAATTATAATCATGAGTGTAGAAATTTGAATCCCATAAAAATAGCCCTATCAGTTACCAATTATAGCTTCTAGCTTCAAGAAAACCACTTGTGTATCAAGAGTCTCTCTCTTCATAACCCAAAACCAAGTTCTGCATCTTCTTCGTTGTTTCTCTCACCAGCGATTCCTACAAACGAGATTCATCTAGCAGAATCATAATCAAGGTATCGTTATATTGTGTATTATTCATGAAAAGGTTTCGTACAGTGCTTCTTTATACACACGAATCCTCTCGCTTCAAAATCTAGGGTTTAGATTGGTACGTGTAATCAGCCAATTGGTAGTGTATTTCTTCCGATTTGGTAGTGTATTATTCTTATTCTTATTTGTTTTTTCTTTTTTTTTCATATAGTAATGATTGGTCCAATGTTTATGTATTGTTCTGCCCTAATGTCGCTAAATCAGTTCACTATAAAGATACGGTTAGTTTGCTGTGTATAACGAACCGATTACATGTGTATTTGTTCAAACTTCACCATGTAACATTCTGATATTTTGTGTATTTCTGCCGATTTTAAAATGTTGGTCGAAAGACATGGGTACCCTGTTCATGTGTGTACATAGGTAAATGCGAAATCCGATCATTTAAAAGTTTGGGTTTAGTTGTTGTGTATGAAGATAGTAGAATATGTGTAGTAGGCCTGATTACATAGTGTTGCAACCTGATTTGTTTTGTAGTTGTGCCAGTATCCTAAAATCATGTAGGTTGTCCTTTTTTTGTGCTCAATCAATTTCGTTGTGTATAAAGAAATGTTTTGTAATGAGGTTTATAAGAAAATGGTGTAATATGTTAACTAAACAGTTGTAATAATACACATGTGTAAGTGACAAACATACACATGTGTATTAAAGTTTTTAATGAGCCTTTTTAAAAATGGTGTAACCTGTTAACTTAACAGTGGTAATAATACACATGTGTAATTGACAACATACACATGTGTATTAAAGTTTCTTAATGAGCCTTTTTAAAAATGGTGTAACCTGTTAACTTAACAGCGGTAATAATACACATGTGTAATTGACAACATACACATGTGTATTAGACAAATTCATTGTTAATAATTGAATACAAAGTGAGTGTATAATATTTTAGTACGATACATAAGTGTATATAATTTAGTTAACCTTTTATTTTATCTGTACGTAGCATGGCAAAAACACATGAAAACGGCATCAAAGATGCTGATAAAGAGGATGAAAGGTTCGTATTCAATACGTCATATATTAAAACATATCGCTGTTTATTTAGACAAATACAAGCCTAATATTTGAATATTTTTTTATTATGTTCGTCTGTTTTCATGTTATTTGTTTGATACAGACCACTGGCCGGTCTGATGAAAGAAAAAAAGGAAGCAACCAAAATCGGACCGGGATAAGAAGGAAGAACAGGAGGTGCAAAAAGAACGATGGGGTAAGTGCGTCAGTCAAACGTATAATTTTGGATGATATTTCAGGGCATACATAAAATGTAACGGTTGATTTGAAACACTCATGTGTACATGAATGATATATTCAGCACAAGCTATGGAACCCATTTGATGCATTTTTCTGTATTTGATCTTCTCCCAAAAATATTTGTCTGAGTTCTTCGATAATAGACCGTTGGGCTTCAATGCTTAATCATGAGGAAGTGAAAAGACGGGAGTTTACGATGCCAAGGCTGTTTAGTCACACCGCCCTTTTTGTAAGAACATTTTTCATATAGATACCGGATTCTGTAAATGACTTAATAATATTATTTATACTATTTATATTGGTTGTCTTTGTTCGAAATATCAGACACATGAGATGCTGACTACATCGAGTTATGATGACAACAAACGGTTAGAGATGTTTACTAGCGGTTTGATGGTTGTGTTGGAAGAAAGGGAGGAATTGATGGACCTGAAACATTATGGGAACCTTATTTTCCCAATTCCAGAACGATCGCATTTTTATTTGGTTTGCTTTGACTTGAAAAATCTGGCAATAACTGTCATAGATAATATGCATCCTTGTGAAAGTCAGGTTAAAGTCTTTGACGGTGCCGATTTTTTCTTGAAGTCAAAGCCGATGAAAGTGGTGGGTGATTGTTGTCATAGTATACACATGTGTGCTGCTTCTTTAATTCACAGACTTTTTTTGTGTGCAGAAAGATGTAGTTGTAAAATACCTGAAGCGTGTTCGTCATCCACGATGCTATGAGATTGGAGCATGCGATCCTGTTCGTTTGGAGATTGGTTGGGCAACAATAGGAAACTGTGAAGACTGTGGCATATACGCGATGCGACTCATGGAAACCTGGATGGGAATAAATGAAGATCGCTGGGACGTTGGGTTTCCAACTGAAATGCCTAAAGCCAAGATCAAAATTGCACAAACTTAGGAAGAAATTTGCTGTGACGTTGATAACATCGTAGGCGAACATACATCGCAAATGTATTCTATAAGAAGCCTATCATTATGCTGGCATCAACAAGATTAAGTAGATTACAAGACCTGGCGACGACTTTTAGTTTGTCTAGTTTATTTTCCTTGTGTCTAAACAGTAGCTTTACTTTTGGGTTAGCTCGTGTAGGTTAACAGACTACTTAATACGCTTTGTTTCACTTGGTTTATGTTGAACTATAGTATTTAGGATAACGTTAACCATATCCAATGTTCCTTTTCTTTAATTATTATGGTCCCATTGATGTTCATTTTGTATGTTATAAAGTTACCAAAGATCTATGACATTCTGATTTATATGAACGTTGTTCTATACACATGTGGGCAACACAATTTCATATGTACCTCTAATATTACGAGACCCAAATACACAACTGTTATTCTAAACACTATTACCTACAGGAAAATAGTAGATGCAAATGCACATGCCTAACTCGAAACATTGCCTCCTACGCGACTACTAGTTAATGTAACCTGTATGCCATATTGTGACCCAGTAGAGAACACGCCTACATTGTCCATGAAACATCCATGGTTACCTGATAACATTACAGACGGCTGAACCATATCTGTATATGTTGTAAGATAGACATATAGATACCCTTTTATTCCACATGGAATCTAATAGTGGATGAAAATGGGACTTCAATTAGACTCACGCATGCCATAACATATGTAAACTCAAAACCGGGATGTCGCAGAATATACACTGCTGACATCTCTATTAATTTGTACCTGTCATAAAAATAGTTTGACAAGAAAATTTTCCAATGTATCGACCGTTGCGATTACTAACAACACATACACATGTGCAGCTCTACCATTCTAAACTATTGGAATGTGAATACACATGACCAGCGACCAGTTATACTCTTATAACCTACTGGACAACTTGCAAATGTAACATGTATCACATAACGGGAGTCAGTATAGGCCACGTGCAGATTGTCAATAAACAATCATGTAAAATGGACAAAACTTTACAAACCCATAGACTCCAGTTATATATGTTATACCGAAAACAAATAGCACCAAAGTAAAACCATGTAAACGAAATTAGGATAAAAACGAGTTTGAGTTAACATCAACTGTGATTTAAAAAAAACATAGAACAACTGAAAAGAGAACATGAAAAAAAAATGTTGTTAAGCTTTACGTAACCTATTCTTCACTACCAAAATCATCGGATACGTATTCTTCGGTTTCGGATTCTTCATATACATCGTCTTCTTCGTCGGTTGTCGAATCGTCCTTAACCGGGGTCACCCTTTTTAAGCGGACAATTCCTCTTATCTTGACCCCTAACCCGTTTATTGCAAAATTTGCATTTCCACCTCGGTTTTTTACTCTTCTTAATCGTTCGGATTCGTTTATGTCCAAATTTATAAATCCTTAGTATAACATATTGCCAAAATTTATAAATCCTTAGTATAACAAAAAAGAATGACACAACTATGCTTATAGTATGAAGTTTCTTGCTCTGAATAACAATCTAAGAAAAATATGGAGGCGGTTTTGACAGCAAATGCATGTGTGTATTTGAGAAACAGCGAAACTGGAAACAAACTTAAATACACTGATGTTTAAAAATTATACCTTGATGACCCACTAAAGATACAAACACATGATCTTCCGCTGGTCGTTCAGGTCTATGAGGAATTAACAAATTGGTTGGCAGATCGTTCGTGTTTGTTTCAGACATAATTTATAAATCCTTATTAGAACACAATAAGAATGAAACGATTTGGCTAATGGAATGAATTTTCTTGATGACAAGAACAATCGGAAACAATTTGGAAGTGGTTTTTTTTTCCTTGCTGATTTGGAATTGAATTCTTTAACTGAACCTGTTGGGTGGTTATTTTTTATCTAATAACTGATCATAATTTTTAAAATCGTAAATTATAACTAAACCTATATATGTTAAAAGACAATCCTACCCTTAAATTATATTTAATAAGATCTATGGCCAGGATTTGTTCGTTTTGTTCATAAAACAAGAAGATATATATATATATATATATATATATATATATATATATATATATATAGGGGAGGGTTCATTGGGGAACACTAAAAAAGTGGGGAACAAGGGCATTTTTGTCCAAAAATAATATCTAATTACTTCCAGCTTTACAAACAAAATCCATCCACACTTTGAAACCCTAGCTTCTCTCTGAGTCACCGTCATACGCCACCACCATCACCACCATACGCCACCACCACCACCACCACAATACGCCACCAGCATCAGCGAACGCAAACATTAAACACCACCAGCAACAACCACTGCGATTTAATAGAAGGTCTAGCACCATCCGTGTACGATTTTTTCAGATTTCGGCTGAGATTTTTCGAATCTACATTAATAATCTACATATTATTCAGATCTACTTGCGGAAAACTATTACAAAACTTTAGCTGGTGCCGATTTTGACTGAGATCACTACAGTATTAGTTTCTAGGGTTTCAGATCTTAAATCTCAGTTTAAGGTATCATTTATTTGTGATTATCAATTAAGTTTTATTTAACTTAACTTGATTATATGAAATTATGATTATGTCGATTTATGTTTCTGTTTTGTAGCTTTTTTAGAAAAAAAAAATTGTTTTAACATGTTAATAATTTTTAATTAAATTTGATTTATATAGAGATGTGTTATATATAACATTCTATGTGCGTTTCATTCTTTTCATTGATTCTTTGCAGTTTAAGGTATCATTTATTTGCGATTATCAATTAAGTTTTATTTAATTTAACCTGTTTATATGAAATTATGATTATATGTAGATTTATGTTTTTGTTTTGTAGCTTTTTTAGAAAAAAAATTGTTTTAACATGTTAATAATTTTTAATTGTTTTATATTTAATTTAACATGATTCTTTTCATTGTTTCTGATATGTAGATTTATGTTTCTGTTTTGTAGCTTTTTTTGGTTATTGTAGTCTCTAAACTGATTGGTTTTTGGTTAATTGGCCTTTGTATTTGAACAATATTGTTGAATCTAGCATATGCTCCATGGTCGAAACTGATATCTGAAGCATCTTGAGTGTATGAGGTTCTAGGAGTAAATATTGGAGCATATTTTATTCGGATGGTAAATTAGGGTTGTCTTATACATGGTTATTGCTTCACATTCTTCTAATAATTTGAAGTTGAACTATACCTGAACAGTTGAAGATGTATTATAACATGATAATTTTGTAATTTGCAGATGCTCCTTGATCCAGGCTGACACCTGATGTATCTAGAGCATTTAAGGTTCTAGGAGACATATTGGAGCATATTTTCTTCAATTTGCATAGTGATGAGAAGAATTTACAATTTTAGCAAGCTAGAGCAAAGGATTGTAAGGGTCAATGGGGTGGGTGTAGGGAAGGCATCGGTGAACAGGTTTGCCGCGCGGTAACACTGTTGCCGACCCTCACCACCCCGGTGATTGAGTAAAGAAGCGGTGAGTGTTTACCGCAAAGGGGGAGAAGAGGGGAAGGAGAGAGAGTTGAATAATGACTCAAAGACTGAAGTAATTTTAGCCCTTTATCCACCCTGCATATCTTTCATTTCCATTAATAGGATATCGTCATTATTTACTGTCTTATTTAAGCTAAAATTGAAAATCAGGAAAAGAAAGGGTGTTCATAGAGGTAGCTCGTTTTCTCCAAAAGTTGAACACACAGGAAAAGTGATCAGCGGAGCTAACGAAACTGTCTCAGCTTGCATCTATGTGTCACTTGGTTCTTCTTTCTGATAACGCGGATGGATGGGCGTGGAGGCTGCAGGATATTGGGCGGTTTTCGGTGTGCAGTCTCAAAAACAGGTTGTAGTCACTTAAATACAGACCTCCGGATTATGTGTTCAGTATTGGGTCCTAAAAAAGTCTCTAAAGTCACTAGGAGGAGGGTAGAAAGGGCAGGTGACCTACACTGGAAGCACTCACAAAAAAGGAATATTTTCGTGATTTAGGATTTATGTGTCTTATGTGGGGATGCAATAGAATCGTGTGAACACATATTTGTGCTGTGCTCCTTCGTGCAAAGTTTGTGGCAAATCATATCTCAGTGGTGCAAAGGTTCAATCCATCTATGCATTTCGTTTCTGAGATCTATTGCGGCTGCACGAATTTATCCAAGGCACAAAGAAAAAAGAAAGAAAGCTTTCTATGCTGTTATTTTAACAGGAATATGGTGTGTTTGCTGATTGAGAAACGATATTGTTTTCAATCAAGGCTGGGGAGGTTTCATTAAAGAAGGTTGTTGAAGAGGTAAAGGCCATGGGCTTCAGAGGGCTGAGAAACAGATCTAAGAAGCATTCAATTACGTGGGCTCGATGGAAAATATTTAAGGTGTTTGATGTTGGATGATGGAGGCTGCGCGGTTTTGTTTTTTTTTTTGTTTTTTGTTCTTCGTTCTTTGGTCAAGTTTGGCTCATGTGATGTAAATTGGCAGATAACTCTGTTCTGATGGGTGTATGTTTTGATCAAACATGTTAAAATAATTTTTGTACGACAAACTTTAACATGTTAAATGAGTGTTTGCGTTGATCAACTAGGTGCGATTCAACTTTATTTAACCAAATTATATATTGAATTTCGGCCTAGATTTCAAAATACTTAAATAAAGTTTTGCGTGTAGCCTATGCGGGCCCAAAATAATAAAATAAATTAATTTAACATGTTAAAAAAAGCGTTTGCATTGATCAACTAAACTTGATTTGACTTTATTTGAACAAACATATTAAAATAAGTTTTGTACAATAAACATTAACAAGATGAAATGTTGACTTGTTCTACTAGGTTCGATTTAGATTTATTTGACCAAATTATATATTAAATTCTGGATAAGAGTTTAAAATACTAAAATAAAGTTTTGTATGGAGTTTATGCGGGCTCAAAATATTAAAATAAATTAATTTAACATGTTAAAAAAAAGTTTGCATTGATCAACTAAATTTGATTCGACTTTATTTGACCAAACATGTTAAAATAAGTTTTGTACAATAAACTTTAACACGTTAAATGAGAGATTGCCTTGATCTACAAGGTTCAATTTAACTTTATTTGACCAAATTATAAATTAAACTTTGGATTAGAGTTTAAAATACTAAAATAAAGTTTTGTGTAGAGTTTATGCTAGCTAAAAATATTAAAATAAATAAATCTAACATGTTAAATGAGCGTTTACATTGATAAACTAAACTCCATTCAAATTTATTTGACCAAACATTTTAAGAAAAATTTTGTACGATACACTTTAACATGTTAAATGAAAGTTTAAATTGATCAACTAGGTGCGATTCAACTTTATTTAAACAAATTATATATTGAATTTCGGCGTAGAGTCCAAAATATTAAAATAAAGTTTTGTGTGTAGTTTATGCGGGCTCAAAATATTAAAATAAATTAATTTAACATGTTAAAGAAAAGTTTGCATTGATCAACTAAACTTGATTCGACTTTATTTGACCAAATATGTTAAAATAAGTTTTGTACAATAAACTTTATCATGTCAAATGAGGGTTTGCCTTGATCTACTAGGTTCGATTTAACTTTATTTGACCAAATTATATATTAAATTTTGGATTAGAGTATAAAATACTAAAATAAAATTTTGTGTGGAGTTTATGTGGGCTTAAGATATTAAAATAAATAAATTTAACATGTTAAATGAGCGTTTATATTGATCAACTAAACTCGATTGTAATTTATTTGTCCAAACATGTTAAAATAATTTTTGTACGATAAACTTTAACATGGTAAATGAGAGTTTGCGTTGATCCACTAGGTGCGATTCAACTTTATTTAACCAACTTTTATATTGAATTTCAGCCTAGAGTTCAAAATACTTAAATAAAGTTTTATGAGTGGTCTATACAGGTCTCAAAATACAAAAATAAATTAATTTAACATGTTAAAAAAATGTTTGCATTAATCAACTAAACTTGATTTGACTTTATTTGACCAAATATATTAAAATAAGTTTTGTACAATAAACTTTAACATGATGAAAGGTTGTCTTGTTCTACTAGGTTTGATTTATATTTATTTGACCAGATTATGTATTAAATTCTGGATAAGAATTAAAAATACTAAAATAAAGTTTTGTATGAAGTTTATGCGGGCTCAAAATATTAAAATAAATTAATTTAACATCTTAAAGAAAATATTGCATTGATCAACTAAACTTGATTCGACTTTATTTGACCAAACATGTTAAAATAAGTTTTGTACAGTAAATTTTAACACGTTAAATAAGAGTTTGCCTTGATCTACATGGTTCGATTTTACTTTATTTGAACAAATTATAAATTAAATGTTGGATTAGAGATTAAAATACTAAAATAAAGTTTTGTGTAGAGTTTATACTGGCTAAAAATATTAAAATAAATAAATCTAACATGTTAAATGAGCGTTTACATTGATCAACTAAACTCGATTCGAATTTATTTTACCAAACATGTTAAGATAAGTTTTGTACGATAAACTTTAAAATGTTAAATAAGAGTTTGCATTGATCAATTAGGTGCGATTCAACTTTATTTAGCCAAATTATATATTGAATTTTGGACTAGAGTCCAAAATATTAAAATAAAGTTTTGTATGTAGTTTATGCGGCCTCAAAATTTTAAAATAAATTAATTTAACATGTTAAAGAAAAGTTTGCTTTGATCAACTAAACTTGATTCAACTTTATTTGACCAAACATGTTAAAATAAGTTTTGTACAACAAACTTTAACACGTTAAATGAGAGTTTGCCTTGATCTACAAGGTTCGATTTAACTTTATTTGACCAAATTATAAATTAAATTTTGGATTAGAGTTTAAAATACTAAAATAAAGTTTTGTGTAGAGTTTATGCTGGCTAAAAATATTAAAATAAATAAATCTAACTTGTTAAATGAGCGTTTACATTGATCAACTAAACTCGATTCGAATTTATTTGACCAAACATGTTAAGATAAGTTTTGTTCGATAAACTTTAAAATGTTAAATGAGAGTTTACGTTGATCAACTAGGTGCGATTCAACTTTATTTAACCAAATTATATATTGAATTTCGGCCTAAAGTTCATAATACTTAAATAAAGTTTTGTGTGTAGTTTATGCGGGCTCAAAATAATAAAATAAATTAATTTAACATGTTAAAAAAACGTTTGCATTGATCAGCTAAACTTGATTTGAATTTATTTGAACAAACATATTAAGATAAGTTTTGTACAATAAATTTTAACATGATGAAAGATTGACTTGTTCTACTAGGTTCGATTTAAATTTATTTGACCAAATTATATATTAAATTATGGATAATAGTTTAAAATACTAAAATAAAGTTTTGTATGGAGTTTATGCGGGCTCAAAATATTAAAATAAATTAATTTAACATGTTAAATAAAAGTTTTCATTGATCAACTAAACTTGATTAAACTTTATTTGACCAAACATTTTAAAATAAGTTTTGTACAATAAACTTTAACACGTTAAATGAGAGTTTGCCTTGATCTACAAGGTTCAATTTAACTTTATTTGACTAAATTATAAATTAAAATTTGGATTAGAGTTTAAAATACTAAAATAAAGTTTTGTGTAGAGTTTATGCTGGCTAAAAATATTAAAATAAATAAATCTAACATGTTAAATGAGTGTTTACATTGATCAACTAAACTCGATTCGAATTTATTTGACCAAACATTTTAAGATAAGTTTTGTACGATAAACTTTAACATGTTAAATGAGAGTTTAAATTGATCAACTAGGTCTGATTTAACTTTATTTAACCAAACTATATATTGAATTTCGGCGTAGAGTCCAAAAAATTAAAATAAAGTTTTGTGTGTAGTTTATGCGGCTCAAAATATTAAAATAAATTAATTTAACATGTTAAAGAAAAGTTTGCATTTATCAACTAAACTTGATTCGACTTTATTTGATCAAACATGTTAAAATAAGTTTTGTACAATAAACTTTATCATGTTAAATGAGAGTTTGCCTTGATCTACTAGGCTCGATTTAACTTTATTTGACCAAATTATATATTAAATTTTGGATTAGAGTATAAAATACTAAAATAAAGTTTTATGTGGAGTTTATGCGGGCTTAAAATATTAAAATAAATAAATTTAACATGTTAAATGAGCGTTTACATTGATCAACTAAACTCGATTGTAATTTATTTGACCAAACATGTTAAAATAATTTTTGTACGATAAACTTTAACATGGTAAATGAGAGTTTGCGTTGATCAACTAGGTGCAATTCAACTTTATTTAACCAAATTATATATTGAATTTCATATTAGAGTTCAAAATACTTAGATAAAGTTTTGTATGTAATCTATGCGGGCTCAAAATACAAAAATAAATTAATTTAACATGTTAAAAAAAACTTTTGCATTGATCAACTAAACTTGATTTTATTTTATTTGACCAAATATATTAAAATAAGTTTTGTACAATAAACTTTAACATGATGAAGTGTTGACTTGTTCTACTAGGTTCGATTTAAATTTTTTGACCAGATTATATATTAAATTCTGGATAAGAGTTTAAAATACTAAAATATAATTTTGTATGGAGTATATGCAAACTAAAAATATTAAAATAAAGAGTAAACTGCCATTTTGGTCCCTGAGGTTTGGTCACTTTTGTCATTTTAGTCCAAAACTCAAATCTTTTGCATCTGGGTCCCTGTGGTTTCAGTTTTATTGCCATTTTGGTCCAAAAATGAAATCAGATCATGTTTGTCTTATAAAATCCTGCAATTTTGTCCTTTTCCTCAGGGGCAAATCAGGTCATATTTGTCTTATAAAATCTGGTATTTATTTATAAAAAAGAAATGACCATTTTGCCCCTGCAAAAAAGGACAAAATAGCAGAATTTATAAGACAAATATGACCTGATTTCATTTTTGGACCAAAATGGCAATAAAACTAAAACCACAGGGACCCAGATGCAAAAGTTTTCAGTTTTAGAATAAAGTTGCAAAAGTGACCAAACCACAGGGAACAAAATGGCAGATTACTCTAAAATGAATTAATTTAACATATTACGAAACGTTTGCATTGATCAACTAAACTTGATTCGACTTTATTTGACCAAACATGTTAAAATAAGTTTTGTACAATAAACTTTAACACGTTAAATGAGAGTTTGTTTTGATCTACAAGGTTCGATTTAATTTTATTTGACCAAATTATAAATTAAAATTTGGATTAGAGTTTAAAATACTAAAAAAAGTTTTGTGTGGAGTTTATGCGGGCTTAAAATATTAAAATAAATAAACGTAACATGTTAAATGAGCGTTTACATTGATCAACTAAACTCAATTGGAATTTATTTGACCAAACATGTTAAAATAATTTTTGTACGATAAACTTTAACATGTTAAATGAGAGTTTACGTTGATCAACTAGGTGCGATTCAACTTTATTTAACCAAATTTTATATTGAATTTCAGCCTAGAGTTCAAAATACTTAAATAGAGTTTTATGTGTGGTCTATACAGGTCTCAAAATTCTAAAATAAATTAATTTAACATGTTAAAAAAACGTTTGCATTAATCAACTAAACTTGTTTTGACTTTATTTGACCAAATATATTAAAATAAGTTTTGTACAATAAACTTTAACATGATGAAATGTTGACTTGTTCTACTAGGTTTGATTTAAATTTATTTGACGAGACTATATATATAATTTTGGATAAGAATTTAAAATACTAAAATAAAGTTTTGTATGGAGTTTATGCGGGCTCAAAATATTAAAATAAATTAATTTAACATGTTAAAGAAAAGTTTGCATTGATCAGCTAAACTTGATTCGACTTTATTTGACCAAACATGTTAAAATAAGTTTTGTACAATAAACTTTAACACGTTAAATGAGAGTTTGCCTTGATCTACAATGTTCGATTTTACTTTATTTGACCAAATTATAAATTAAATGTTGGATTAGAGTTTAAAATACTAAAATAAAGTTTTGTGTAAAGTTTATGCTGGCTAAAAATATTAAAATAAATAAATCTAACATGTTAAATGAGCGTTTACATTGATCAACTAAACTTGATTCGAATTTATTTACCAAACATGTTAAGATAAGTTTTGTACGATAAACTTTGAAATGTTAAATAAGAGTTTGCATTGATCAATTAGGTGTGATTCAACTTTATTTAGCCAAATTATATATTGAATTTCGGCCTAGAGTCTAAAATATTAAAATAAAGTTTTGTGTGTAGTTTATGCGGGCTCAAAATTTTAAAATAAATTAATTTAACATGTTAAAGAAAAGTTTGCTTTGATCAACTAAACTTGATTTAACTTTATTTTGACCAAACATGTTAAACTAAGTTTTGTACACTAAACTTTAACACGTTAAATGAGAGTTTTCGTTGATCTACAAGGTTCGATTTAACTTTATTTGACCAAATTATAAATTAAATTTTGGATTAGAGTTTAAAATACTAAAATAAAGTTTTGTGTAGAGTTTATGCTGGATAAAAATATTAAAATAAATAAATCTAACATGTTAAATGAGCGTTTACATTGATCAACTAAACTCGATTCGAAATTATTTGACCAAACATGTTAAGATAAGTTTTGTTCGATAAACTTTAAAATGTTAAATGAGAGTTTACGTTGATCAACTAGGTGAGATTCAACTTTATTTAACCAAATTATATATTGAATTTCGGCCTAAAGTTCATAATACTTAAATAAAGTTTTGTGTGTAGTTTATGCGGGTTCAAAATAATAAAATAAATTAATTTAACATGTTAAAAAAGCGTTTGCATTGATCAGCTAAACTTGATTTGAATTTATTTGAACAAACATATTAAGATAAGTTTTGTACAATAAATTTTAACATGATGAAAAGTTGACTTGTTCTACTAGGTTCGATTTAAATTTATTTGACCAAATTATATATTAAATTCTGGATAATAGTTTAAAATACTAAAATAAAGTTTTGTATGGAGTTTATGCTGGCTCAAAATATTAAAATAAATTAATTTAACATGTTAAAGAAAAGTTTGCATTGATCAACTAAACTTGATTAAACTCTATTTGACCAAACATGTTAAAATAAGTTTTGTACAATAAACTTTAACACGTTAAATGAGAGTTCGCCTTGATCTACAAGGTTCAATTTAACTTTATTTGACTAAATTATAAATTAAAATTTGGATTAGAGTTTAAAATACTAAAATAAAGTTTTGTGTAGAGTTTATGCTGGCTAAAAATATTAAAATAAATAAATCTAACATGTTAAATGAGCGTTTACATTGATCGACTAAACTCGATTCGAATTTATTTGACCAAACATGTTAAATGAGAGTTTAAATTGATCAACTAGGTGTTATTCAACTTTATTTAACCAAACTATATATTGAACTTCGGCGTAGAGTCCAAAATATTAAAATAAAGTTTTGTGTGTAGTTTATGCGGGCTCAAAATATTAAAATAAATTAATTTAACATGTTAAAGAAAAGTTTGCATTTATCAACTAAACTTGATTCGACTTTATTTGATCAAACATGTTAAAATAAGTTTTGTACAATAAACATTATCATGTTAAATGAGAGTTTGCCTTGATCTACTAGGTTCGATTTAACTTTATTTGACCAAATTATATATTAAATTTTGGATTAGAGTATAAAATACTAAAATAAAGTTTTGTGTGGAGTTTATGCGGGCTTAAAATATTAAAATAAATTAATTTAACATGTTAAATGATCGTTTACATTGATCAACTAAACTCGATTGGAATTTATTTGAACAAACATGTTAAAATAATTTTTGTACGATAAACTTTAACATGGTAAATGAGAGTTTGCGTTGATCAACTAGGGGCAATTCAACTTTATTTAACCAAATTATATATTGAATTTCAGCTTAGAGTTCAAAATACTTAAATAAAGTTTTGTGTGTAATCTATGCGGGCTCAAAATACTAAAATAAATTAATTTAACATGTTAAAAAAACGTTTGCATTGATCAACTAAACTTGATTTGACTTTATTTGACTAAATATATTAAAATAAGTTTTGTACAATGAACTTTAACATGATGAAGGGTTGACTTGTTGTACTAGGTTCGATTTAAATTTATTTGACCAAATTATACATTAAATTCTGGATAAGAGTTTAAAATACTAAAATAATCATATATAATCAAGTAAAATTAAATAAAATCATTAATTCAAGTAAAAACAAACCTAACATCCATGATACACAATATTACTTGCGCAGAAATTAACCCAAATTAGATTATACATATACCCTGCTCAACTATGGTAGGTGAGCCATACCATGGTCTTGATTCATCGTCTGAACCAATGGGTGAATGATACACCCCGTCGAAGCTAATGTTTGAAGCTCCCTCAAGGTGAGCCAATACTTCAGGCAGCACTCCATCGCCCCATACATCTGCCTGCCCACACACCTGTGGAAAACAGAATACTTGCTAACCTAAGGTAAAGAAACCTTAACATCTAACAGTTGATGTTACCAGTTATAATAAGATAACAGATGGCAATTTCGACTCGTTTTTCAATTCATGGATCAACTAAGAGTTATATTTTAACTCAAAGCAGTTCAATGCGTACAAATGTTTTTTATATTAAGCGCTATTTATTCATAATGATACCTATAAAGACAAAGTGTTTGGGGTTGACATGACCCGACCCGTCTGACCAGCCCAATTTGTAATCATTACTCACTAGATTTGCCTATAAGAAGTTGGAAACGACGTTACCTGTTTGTATCCCTGGCCAACGAAACGGGTGCGAAATGTAGCACCAGTTGAGATCAAAGTGCCTGACTCACTTGTAATACTAGCATCGGGAACAGTTTGCTTGACGGAAACTGGAATAGTTGTTGCAGGATTTGAGTTACCAAACAAACGACTGCCATAGATGTACCTGCAAGCAGCTCAAATCGGAAACGAAAACTACTGAAATGTCTAGAATTCCCTCAAAATTATTGACAAAAAAGATTATCACAGAATGTAAACTATACATGCCTGCGATACATACATATCTTAATTCTGGAGTATAAAAAGCTTTCCTACGGTTTTTCTCAACGTAATCCAACAGACCCCTTGTCTGATCAACAACTCCAGACACCCCTTTTGGCGGTGGCCTAGATATTAACATCAAAAGTGATAATAAATCAGCGTTTAAACTTTAAAGCATCTATCTTCATGAATTGACTTGAAGTTTAAAGCATCTGGTAAATATATACCGAAGGGGAGATCCCAAAGTGAGAAGCAAGGAAATATTATTATTTGCCTTGGTGAACTCTTCCATATACACCCGAGCCAACCATCTTCCTGCAGAGTGTCCGATTTTAGACAATGTTCCACCTGCAGAGTGACTAATTTAAGATTTAACAAGTCATTATTTAAAAAAAAGAATCAAAACGATGGGTATTTTAGACAATTTCTCAACTTCAATACACAAAAACTAGTTTAGGACTTCTCCATGCATCTTTTAGAGTAAATTACGCAGATGGTCCTGTTGTTAACTATAATTTTGGATTTGGTCCCAAGCTTTTCAAAAATAAATGGACGGTCCCTGTGGTTTGCACTTTGTAACTCATTGGATCTAATTTTATTCATGAAATGCCACTTGGAAAATAAATACGTCTTTCGGGTCCCTACAAACGTAGACGAACTTGCAAGAGCTCATGCAAGCTGGTAACAGAGTGTGAGCGAAACGGGTAGAGAAGAGTCGAGGAGTCGACGCGTTAGTGAAGTCGGTAATAGGGTAGGATTCAATGTCTAGTGCCGAAAAGGTGCTATGCGGGTTGTGCTTGTGAAGATAGTGGTCGGGGAAGGTGTAGCGGTGGCGGTTAAGGGCAGAGAGCATGAGAGCTTTAAGCCAGGTGGTTCCGGACTTCATGAAGGAGGCCAAAAAGATGTCGGTAGGGTGTGATTTGAAATAGGTATGTAGAAGCAAGTTGGTTTATAGGATATTGTTTTGGTCAAAAATTACCGAAGCAATTAAGTGATCAAATTAGTTTAGTGAGGTAGTGTGCTAGAAATGAGTGTCAAAAAGATGTTAATCAAGTTAATTTGTAAAAACAGTTTCAGGATACGGCTCAGGATATTGAGCTGTATCTATGATCAAACAATGAGCGAAAATAAAGTAAACGACACCAGGTATACGAGGAAAGCCCTTGATCAATCTAGATCGCCGGCATAAAACCTCGGGAGCTGACAATCGCAGCTGCCTTGTTCTTCTTATTTCTTTAAACTTTAGGATACAGTGCAGGATATGGCGCAGATCAATGCTAAGTGGTACAACGATTACAAGTGTTGAGTGTTTGTGCGTGATAGAAAGAAAAAAGAAGTGTGAGTTCGAGAGTGGAGAGTCAAGTGTGTGTTCCTATTGATCTGGCCTCCTATTTATAGTTACAAGTAACAAACTAACTCTCCTATTATTCCGGGATGCTGGGAATATTCCATTCTGAACGTCGGGGGACTCTTTCTACTTGTTTTCCACGTGCTTATTGACTACAAAACCGGGTCTTCAGCTCATATAACCGTTACAATGTCAACAACATTAACCAACATCCGATATTCTCGCGGAATATGCCTTTCTGACCGTTACAAGACCCATTCTTCCACCATCAACGTCCATTTTTCAACCACCTTGAGCGAATCTTCAGGTAGATCAAGTCTTTTAACATTGGTACCTTGCTACAAAAGAAAATCGTTAGTAACTGCCAGGATACTACGTCAGGATGTTACCAATATCCTGGTCTGATATCCTGATCGATACTGCCCCAGGATGTTACCCATATCCTGGTCCGGTATCCTGATCATAAACAGCTAACATTAAATCAGGATATGCTTCAGGATATGGGCTCAGAATTTCACCCATAACAATTGTCCCCAAAAATATAACTGTTGGATATCCTAATTCCAACAGATATATTTTTCAGTCATTCCAATACGTCCGGTAAGGATATCCATTTTGAACATTCCTGCATATGTTTGGTTAGTCAGCACATAATATGATAAGATTGAAACTACTCCCTTTTTTGTAGACTCTGCTAAGGTCCCTGTTGTCTTCGATCTTGAGGAGCTTGACAGTTACCCCAAGTCTGTCTTGGTAAAAAAGGAACCATCTGTTGGCACCAGCTCTAAACCCTTCGCTGTCGCTGCTGAATGTTTCTGCTATCATGACCTTGGCTTCATGGAATCCATCGAGCCCATGAACTCCTTCCTTAATAAGGTAAATATCCAAATCCGGTATCCCGTACACATATACTGAACCTGTATCCTGGTTAGTTTGTCTCTAATGATACCTGCATTTTCCTTTGTAGGGTCCGAATCATCTGGTCGTCCTGTACTTAGAACAATTTATATTTCCTGCACTTAAGACAATACGATGGCCAAAGGTGGATGGGTCCTGAGCTTCAGGATGAAGCCTTTGGTCATCAATCAGTATGGTTTATTTTGAACAATATAACAGTTGAAGGCGAATAGGTTCTCGTGTTTTTAGGACGAAGCCTTCAACTGTTTATGTAAATATGCTTTAAAAACTTAATTGTGTTCTTGGTGGATGGGTCTCTTTTTGAGATGAAACCAAGAATACAATTAATAATAAACTAGCCTTTTAACCTTACATGTTGTTATGTGTTATGCATTGCTTAGTCTGAATTCCAATGTTCCAAACTTAGTGCAATTATTACTTTTTATGAAAATCTCTTGATCAGTATACTCGCAAATATCCTATTAAGACTTCCGTCAAATAGGGTTTTTATAACTCAAACAATTCAGATAAAGTTTTCAGAGAAAGAGGACAGTTCATTTTTATTTTACAAAGTTGGTTTTGAGAACACTTATTTGACTAGAACACAGTTTCAGTTTTTAACCCAAGCATCATGTCCCAAATATTCCAATCAAATATCCTGAAATATATTTTGAAAATACATTTTGAGAATATATCCCGAGAATATATCCTAATCAGGATGCTTAAGCTTTGGTCAAACATAGTTTAAAAACTCAAGTTATTTAAATATCGTTTACAAAGGAAAGATCATACCAGAAATAGAGTGTAACCCTATTCTCAAACTTCAATCCTTTTGCAACTTTTCCAACGAAGATGTCCCCAGTCCAGGATACTTGGCGAATCATGCCCAAACTTGATCCTTTGAGTTCCTCACAATGCCTTTGTGGGATATAGTGTTGGCATAGGTTTCCTTCTTACTCCAGCATAAATGTCCCCAGTAGGATATAGTATCAGCATACGTCATGTTCTATCACGGATGTCCCCTGTCTGTGCAGGACCACTATATTGTACCAGGATATGATCCTTTAGCAATTCTTCAACCACTTGTTTAAACTTAGCAATCTTTTTTCAAAAATTTATGTAGACTTGTAAATGATTATGTTTTTTGAAAATATACTTTGGGATTATCCAAAAACTTTGTATTTTATTAGGACTAAACCCATTTTCCAGGCATTTAAGCCGGAGTATAAGAACCTCAAGACTTGAAAAGGTGAAAACCTTTAAGTCTTTGAGTTTTACTGGGGATTTTACCCACGTTTCGTGCGCTACAGGAGAGGGTGTGGAAACCCCAAAACTTAGAAAGGTGAAAACCTTTAATCCTGGGGAAAATCCCAAATTTTCATGCGCTACAGGCGGGAGTGTATAAACTCCAAGACTTAGAAAGGTGAAAACCTTTAAACCTTAGAGAGTATGAAAATACCCTTTCGTGAGAGAGGGTGGTCAATCCTCATATACCTTTAGGATCCAGGGTATAGCCAACAGTAACGAAATTGTCAGCCACTTTTACATGAACTGGTCCCGCCACCTTGAACTATCCCTGGATAACTTGCGCTCCAGGCGGGGTGTTTAAACCCAATTCGGGAGAAAGGTGAATACCTTTAAACCTGTGAAGGGATCAGGATCCCTTAAACGTGAGAGAGGGGGCCAATCCTCTAATCTTTCGAAGTATCCAGAGTGTGTATCCTGGAGCTATATCCTGAAGCATATACTGCAAAACAACAGTAAACTAAGGTGGGTGTTAGCTTGACTAACACCCCTCCGATGCTTAAGTCAGTATTGGGTTACAAAGAACAAATTAAACCAAACATATTTAAAAAAGGTAGAATTCATACCATCCTGAGTTAGAAATTAAATTCTAAACTCACTTGAAATAGAGCTTAAGGTGTATAGCATTCCAAGATCTCGGTAGCATATCCCCCTCCATATTCTTGAGTCTGTATGCTCCTTTCCCTGCTTCTGATTCAACTTCGTATGGTCCTTCCCATTTTGGAGCTAACTTGCCATCGGCAGGATTAGTAGTATTCTGAAAAGCCTTTCTTAACACCCAATCTCCAACCTTAAATCTTCTGGTCCTAATATTCTTGTTATATGCCCTGGATATTCTCTGCTGATATGCTGCCATCCTTAGCCTTGCCGCATCTCTAAATGCCTTAGGATTTTCATTTTCAGGGATGTGTCCTTCTTTGAGATATCTCATGATTGGAGCCGTCCAGGATTTTAGGATCCTCTTCAGGATGCTCTGCTCCAGGATCCTGAATACCCGCTACTTCTTTATCCCGAGGATTCGTTGCAGGATATCAGACATGTAATATTGGTATTTGGGTTCCTTCTGGTATCCTGATCGATGATCCCAGATTTGCTAAGGCATCTGCTTCAGCATTATCCTCCCTTGGTACCTGTTCAAGTTCAAAAACATCGAAATATCCTGCTAATTTTTCGAGAATATCGAGGTATTCGATTAATTTCTCACCCTTAACTGCATAGGATCCATTAAAATGGTTAGTAATTAACAAAGAATCAACATACACTTGCAAATTCTTGATACTCATATTCTTAGCTAACTCTAATCCTGTAATTAAAGCCTCATATTCTGCTTCATTATTAGTAGCAGGGAACTCACACCTAATAGCCTGGGGTAATATGTCCCCCTGTGGCGATTTTAGTAGTATTCCCAATCCTATTCGTCTAACATTAGTTGCTCCATCAGTATATAATGTCCATGATCCTGAGGATTCTCCTAACTGCTGGACTTCTAGGTCTACTTCATCCTGAATGTCACTACTGAAATCAGCCACAAAGTCAGCTAGAGCCTGCGATTTTATGGCATTCCTAGGTTCATACACTAAGTCATAATCACTTAACTTTACTGACCACTTAGCCATCCTGCCTGACATCTCTGGTTTCCTAAGCACATTTTTAACAGGATAGTTGGTTTTAACATGAATCCTATGTGTTTCAAAATAATGTCTAAGTTTCGTTGATGCCATAACTAGGGCTAATATCATTTTATCTAAGTGGGAATACCTAGTTTCAGCATGTAATAAACTGTTACTAACATAATAAACTGTTATTAACATAATAAATTGTTACTAACATAATAAACAAGATACAGCTGACCTTCGTGATCCTTAACCAAAACAGCACTTACTGCATTCCCTGATACTGCAAGATACAGGAATAATGGTTCACCATCCTCGGGCTTCATCATCAGAGGTGCGGTTTGAAAGATATTGCTTTAATTCCTGTAAAGCTGCTTCATGCTTTTCTCCCCACTCAAACCTCTTATTCTTCTTCAGGATACCGTAGAATTCTTTACATTTTTCTGAGAATCTTGAGATAAATCTATTTAATGCCGCTACTCGCCCCGTCAGTCTTTGTACATCTTTCATGTTGGAAGGTGATTTGATATCCACTATAGCTTTAATCTGCTCCGGGCTTGCCTCTATATCCCTTTCAGTCACCATGCATCCTAAAAATTTTCCTGCCCCCACTCCAAAATGGCACTTGGCAGGATTTAGTTTCATACTGTACTGGTCCAGGATATCAAATGCTCCTTTAATATCCTGGAGATGATCCTCATCCTTCTTGTATTTGACTACCATATCGTCAATGTACACTTCTATGGTGTCCCCCAGTTTGTCTTTAAACATCATGTTCACCAATCTCTGGTACGTTGCACCTGCATTTTTCAAACCAAAAGGCATAGCAGTATAACAGTAAATACCTGTTGGTGTCATGAAAGCAGTATCCTCCTGGTCTGAAGGTTCCATTTGGATCTACTCGAATCCTGAGGATGCATCCATGAAGGTTAACATCTCATGACCAGCAGTGGCATCCACCATCGAGTCTATATGAGGCAGAGGGAATGGTTCTTTAGGACATGCTTTGTTCAAGTCTGTGTAATCTACACAAACTCTCCATTTCCCATTCTTCTTTTGAATCACGACCACATTTGCTAGCCACTTGGGAAATTTGACTTCCCTGAACATCTTGGACTTCAATAGTCTTTCAACCTCTTCTTGATTAATTACGTTTTGTTCTGGAGCAAACTTCCTTCTCTTTTGCCAGATAGGCTTGAAAGACCTGTCAATTCCAAGCTTGTGAGTTATAATATCCTTAGAAATACCTGTCATATCCTCATGCTTCCATGCGAATGTTGACATCCTGCATTTCAAAAAGTTAGTTAACTGATTTTCAATATCCTGAGGGATATTGGCTCCTACGAGCACCGAGATATCTGGATTATCCTGATCTAGGATAATTTTCTTTACATCCTGCTCTGAAGCCTCCACGATATCCTGGGCCTGCATCTTTAATTGCTATGCTGCATTAGGCTTGGTTGAGGATTTCATCGAGGATGAGTAACATTCCTTTGCCTCCTGTTGATCACTTTCCACCTTGACAAACCCCCAAGGAGTAGGGATCATGATACGCTGATGATAAGTTGACAGTACAGCTTTCATATCATGGATCCATGGCCTGCCCAATATGATATTATAGTAGGATAAGGAGTCCATCACACAGAAGCGCTGTATCGAATTGACCCCTTCAACATATATGGGCAGTTTTATCTCCCCAACAGTATTCTTTGCTTCTCCACTAAACCCTACAAGCACAGTGGACTTTGAGGTAATCTCCATCTCGGGGATGTTCATTCTCTCCAAGGTTTCCAATTGGATGATGTTGACCGAGCTGCCATTGTCCACCAATATCCTGTGTACAAAATGGTTAGCAACATATAAAGTTATTACCAAAGCATCATGGTGAGGATCCTGGACAGTATCCCTGTCATCACTATCGAATGTGATCACTTTATCAGTTGTCAGGGTCGATATCCTGGTTGGCTTATTTCCCCTTTTGGCCTTAGCCTCCTTTGCATGTCTTTTGGCTGCAGAATAAGAAGTTCCGCAGATATCGGACCCTCCTGAAATAAAGTTAATTATCTTGGCGTCGGCGGGAGGTGATGCTGCTCGTTCAGGATCCTTCTCAATATCCTGACCCTTATTCTTCTTTATGCCCAGAAGATCCTTCAGATATCCTTTGCTTAGTAGGTAGCTTATTTCCTTCCTCAGGGCTATGCAATCCTCCGTAACATGTCCAAAATCCTCATGGAAGGCACACCACTTGGATTTATCCTTCCAATCAGCTTTTTGTTGGTTTTTCCTAGGCCACCTCGCTTTGTCTCCTAAACCCTGCATAGCATACATTAGTTCAGGTATATTAACAGAAAAACAATATCCCGACAATTCAGGATACTCCTCAGGATCCTCATCTTCAACAGCATTCACTTTCTTGCCGTCATTCCAGCCATATGGCTTAGAACGATATGGTTTGTATGAGGATTCTGACTTCCTGTTAGTTGATTCATATGTAGAGGATGCATTCATCCTCTCTTGCATTTTCTTATCATCTTCCAGCCTGATATATCTCAAGGCCCTGTTTCGAGCTTCGTCCAAGTTCCTGCAAGGATTCATTACAAGATCCTGATAAAATTGACGATCCTTCCGTAACCCCCTTTTGAACGCTTGTACTGCCGTAGCAATATCAAGATTCAGGATATCCAGGGATTCTCTACTAAATTTGTTAACATAATCCCTTAGGGATTTTTGTGATCCTTGTGTTATCCTGTAAAGATCACTTGTTAGTTTCTCGAAGCTCCTGCTACAAGAAAATTGACTGATAAACAAATTAACTAAATGAGAAAATGATGTAATTGAATAAGGTGGAGCATTTAAAAGCCATTTTAAGGTCGATCCTGTTAAAGTTGAACCGAAGCCTTTGCATAAGCATGCTTCCTTAAGTTCTGGTAGGATTGGATTTGTTTCCATCATTTCCCTATACTGGGCAATATGCTCCTCAGGATATGTCATCCCATCATACAACTTTATGCTGGGAGTCTGGAATCTTTTTGGAATTTCAGCATCACAAATTGGATGAGCAAATCGGGATATCCTGTGACTATCATGGGATACTTTCGGTATAGGCTGCACTACTCCAGGAACACTTGATATCATATCCTTCAATTTTTGAAGTTCCCTGGTCAATACTGGTGTTACACCTATATCCTGCAAAGAATCAGAATTATTAGTAGCAGGGATACTGATATTGGTAAACATGTTACCATATCCTGGACCATATCCTGGGCCATATCCTGGATCCCTCACGGTCGATATCCTGGCGGATGATGGTATCTCCAGCATGTTGCTCCGGGACTGACTCAGTATCATGTTGCCTTGATTATCCTCGGTAAATGTTGCTGAACTAAAGATCAGCATCCTGGGCTATAGAGGAGTAGTTGTATCCTCCACAGGTTTCCTGGAGTTTGACTTCAAGAATTGTATATCCTTCATGATCGTCTTGTTAGTTTCTTGCTGCCTCTTCATTTGTTCCTGTATACTACCAAACAAAGACAGAATTTCGTTATTAGAAGCAAGGATATGGGTTCTCCCTGAATTTCCGGATCTAGAAACATTCTGAGCAGCAGGAATTTCTCTCGGTGTGTGGCTTTCATTTCTCCTCTGAAAAGTCTGAACTTGTGAAGGTGGAGGAGGTAATGAACCAGCAGCAGCAGAAGTTGAAACAGACATGAAAGAAGAGCTCAAATTCGATTGAGAAGCCATTAGAAATAGTTTTGAAAAGAACTTCGAAAACAGAAAATCTAGTAATGATTTTAACAAAGTATTGATTAAAAATAGCACCACTTGCCCCACGGTGGGCGCCAAATTGTTTTGGTAAAAAATTACCGAAGCAATTAAGTGATCAAATTAGTTTAGTGAGGTAGTGTGCTAGAAATGAGTGTCAAAAAGATGTTAATCAAGTTAATTTGTAAAAACAGTTTCAGGATACGGCTCAGGATATTGAGCTGTATCTATGATCAAACAATGAGCGAAAATAAAGTAAACGACACCAGGTATACGAGGAAATCCCTTGATCAATCTAGATCGCCGGCATAAAACCTCGGGAGCTGACAATCGCAGCTGCCTTGTTCTTCTTATTTCTTTAAACTTCAGGATACAGTGCAGGATATGGCGCAGATCAATGCTAAGTGGTACAACGATTACAAGTGTTGAGTGTTTGTGCGTGATAGAAAGAAAAAAGAAGTGTGAGTTCGAGAGTGGAGAGTCAAGTGTGTGTTCCTATTGATCTGGCCTCCTATTTATAGTTACAAGTAACAAACTAACTCTCCTATTATTCCGGGATGCTGGGAATATTCCATTCTGAACGTCGGGGGACTCTTTCTACTTGTTTTCCACGTGCTTATTGACTACAAAACCGGGTCTTCAGCTCATATAACCGTTACAATGTCAACAACATTAACCAACATCCGATATTCTCGCGGAATATGCCTTTCTGACCGTTACAAGACCCATTCTTCCACCATCAACGTCCATTTTTCAACCACCTTGAGCGAATCTTCAGGTAGATCAAGTCTTTTAACATTGGTACCTTGCTACAAAAGAAAATCGTTAGTAACTGCCAGGATACTACGTCAGGATGTTACCAATATCCTGGTCTGATATCCTGATCGATACTGCCCCAGGATGTTACCAATATCCTGGTCCGGTATCCTGATCATAAACAGCTAACATTAAATCAGGATATGCTTCAGGATATGGGCTCAGAATTTCACCCATAACAGATATCAGCACGATGTGCTCCTGATAGTTGTTTAGAACACAGCTTTCAAACACTTTAATAAACTAACATATGGCGCCAGATCCAACCCAAATCGATGAAGCTAGAACCATAAATTAAACGATGAACGATATTTTGTCGTCGAAATGATTGGCATTATAATTTATGCTTGAATCTTACTCCGTATCCACTAAGTCATATGCAGATTTAGTGTTTCATTTTCTGTAAAACACGAATCAATTTCGCATTTAAATAACATCCTCTGTTCTTACCCAGTTCTGTTTCTGATCATTTCGTTCTTAGGAACTATAATCAAAACCTAAATGTGGATTATTTATCATCTAGAACACACAATTCGAACATTTCAACAAATAACACGAAAGAATAAACCAACAAGCGACAAGGAGTATTTAGTGAACAAAATAACTGACCTTCGGGGTAACAAACTTAGACCATTGAAAATGAACTGTTGCGATTGACCCTGCTCTACACGCTCCAGATTAGATCTGACCTGCCTAACCAACAAATCGGCCTTCCTGCTCTCCGTTTTCCATAGCCACGTGTCTGCCTCATCCTTCGCCCCATAGCTGGACAACAGAGTCTGCAGTTGCTGCAACTCCACTCTCTCTGACTGTGACAACTGGGGTTTTTTCAACATCTTGTTCCAGCCCGTGCTCGACAACTGCTGCCAAGTTAAAACAAAAGAGTCTTTTCATTTACTGTTTTAACAAATTCTCAAAAAAAAAGGAACAAAGTTAATTTACCATTGTGCTTAAATTCTTTTCTCCTAGATTCTTTATCAACAACATCATGCCTCTACTCGTGCGTTTTACTTTTTTCTACATAAACCCCATTGGTCTTACCATTGCTATGACCATTTGTCTCTTTCATCTTCATATCCTCCTCCAAAATTACTGGTCTTCATATTTGCAATGAGAGATAATTAAAATATGCACAACAAATGAAATTTGCATACATATGCCAAAATCATTATTTAGAATTAAATCATCTGTACAAATCTCCGTATCTTCTCATACAGTCCATTCTATTCGACAACCACGCCTATTAAAACTTCTTAGGTTTTCTCGAATTCTGATAATCTTTATTTCTTACATCTATAAACAAGTTTTTTACATGTAAAAATGAGTTGTTTGTGTCGATATCAGTCTCAAACCCTAACTTTATATTCACAGAGGAGTAAAGGTATAAGTGTATAACAACTGAAGATTAACATCCTTGCATCGCATGGAAAAATCAGTTGTCATATATGCAAACATCCAGTGAAATCGTCCAAATCGAGCATGGAGAAACCACTATCGTTTACCTTCAACAATCTCTTGATGAAACTCACATCGCACGAAATGAGTAATCCGCCTGTTAACTAGAATCTGAACTTATTTTGCAACATGTATATTCAATTTCAAAAAGCTGAATAAAGTTTTCAAATCCCTAGTTAATCAATACAAAAAAAAGCTGAAACCACTATCGTTTACCTTCAACAATCTCTTGATGAAACTCACATCGCACGAAATGAGTAATCCGCCTATTAACTAGAATCTGAAATTATACGAAGCATAATTTCAGATCTAATCTCATCATCCGGAAAAAAATGTTACAAAAACGCAACATTATAAAACCAAATTTCACAATTGAATTAGTATTTTTTTTCACACGATCATACAAGCAGTTTGAGTGATAGACATTCAATTCTCGTTTCAGAACTTTTGATTTTTTTCGTATTAATCGAACATGTATGTGTTCTTGAGCCAGTTCTTGAGCTTTCTACTCTTCTAGATTTGAAAATGAAAGGTGAATCCAATATATTACAAGTTTAGAGGTTCGTGTAATAAGTTTCAAATAAGTTTAACATGTTAAATTAGAAGTGTTTCAATTAAAAACCTTGCAAATGACAACTCTCTGCATTTTTGCAGAAAATACAAAGAAAAAGAAACAAAGGTCACATAGATGACGTATTATACCTGCTAATCCAGTAAATCAACACACCGACTGTTCGTTCCATCTTCGTTGCACTCATCCGGTAACCTAATTCGTATCTTTCACTTCCTCTAAACCCTAACGTTTGGTATCTCTAAACCCTAGGAATTACATCAGAACGGGAACTAACAATTTGCTGAGGTTTGCCTATGTCTTCAATTTCTTCTTAATCGGACTGGCAACGGTGAAATTTAACGGTTTAGGGTGGTAGTGGTGGTGGTACGGCAGCCGGATTGTGAACGACGGCGATCGGAGGGTGGTGCCCAAGGTAGCAGATGGTGAATAGGTTTGTAAAATTGTGTGACCAAAATACCCTTCCGTGTGTTTTTATAATTAAAAGCATTAGATTATATCACAACCGTAGATTACTTTGATCTAAGGGCTCCTAATGGGGTTCCCTTGTTCCCCACTTTTTTGGTGTTCCCCAATGAACCTCACACTATATATATATATATATATATAAAAGAATTAATAAGAATCTATGAAAAGAAACCCATTAAAAATAAACTTGAATCTGGCAGTTAATATATTACAATTTTAACTAGGTTTTTTATCCCGTCACCGCTTTGCGGCGACATCAGCGACCTAAATTGAATTCTTATAGACAATAGGGAGCGACCTAAATTGAATTCTTATAGACAATAGGGGGGCATCAGCGACCTAAGTTGAATTTTTATAGACAATAGGGGGATTCGGGTACCCACGCGCTGCGATGGCAAGCTGCATCAAATCCAAGAATAAATTATAAAAGCACGTGTGTCTTGGTCAAGTTAATTGCACAAAGGTTCAAAAAACTTGAAACATAAGAGTAAATTGCAAAAGTTGTCCATATGATGTTACTCAAATGGTCGGTTTAGTCGACATTTAGCTTATTACATATGTGTTCCAAAGATGACTTATTAATAACAATTTGTACGTCAAATGCTATCACTTATATGGCAAGAAATAGTCTTTTTATTGCATCCTCGCTTCACTTTGAGGTTGTGATATCGCCCTCTAAGCAATTTATACCGAACACATATCCCCATTGCTCGTTTAAGCCTTGAATTAACTTATCTACACAAATTAAACAAACGGTTCGAACTACAACATCACCTTTAGCTTTGATGATCATGCCTTCAAGCTCTTGAGTCAGAGTCCTCATCCTAAAGAAAGGAAAATTTTAAAAATGAAGGCTTTAGAGTATGAATATATTTAATATCCATAAAAAAATCCACATATCTACTTTGTAACTGTTATGCACATGTTCTTTTAGTAGATACAGTTTATATATGCATGTTTCACTGCAACATGGGTACTATCAATCTTAAAAGTTAATAAAATCAATTAAGTACTAAAATGAGTAAATTAATGGCAAGAAAATAGAAAAGTCAAAGACCATAGAAGGAAAAAAAACTATTTTGATTAAAATGGTAATTTGAACCAAACCTCAGGGACTAAAATAACAATTTACTCTAATAAAATAATGAAATAATCAAAAATATAAATAATATTATAAAAATAATTTGTGTACTGTTCATCGGAACTTTCGTTTAATTTAGCCCTAATGACTACTATATAGCTGTAATTTTAAGCGTTCACATGAGATCCTCAAATTCACTTTAAAATGATATTTAAAAAGAGGTGCATAACTGAACTTGACAACCATGATATGATCAAAATAAACCTTGTTCAAATGTCAAAAGAAAATATTTTGGGTTAACTACTTAACTTAGATAAGTAGTAAACTTAACTCAGATGAATAGGATTATAAAATTTGAAAATCATACAATACCTTACTCAACTAACTCTTAGATTAGGGTTTATTTTTCGCATAAACCAGCTTAAAGGCTGTTGCGATTTTCAGACATAAAAACCCCCTCAACAGAAAAATCCAATTTGGAGCTACTTTCTTTAATCTCTTCACCCCCTAGAGCTACAGAACGATATTGTGTATGTATTTTTTTTAGATCAAACTAAAGGTGTAATAAAGTAAAGATACATAATAACCGAACGCATCACCGAGGGACCTTAAGCTCAACAAAGTTGATTGCCTTACAATGATTTTTGGTATTGATCCAGCTGCCTCTTTCCTGGTGGTGATCTCTTCACTGATTGGCGCAGTAAACACATTCACATTTTTCTTTGGTGTCCCTGTTTTCTTTGGCAAGAAGTTAACTACATATTAACAAAACAATTCCATAGATTAGAAACAGGAGAAAGTTGGTAACAAATCACAATTTATAATTAAATCAAAGAGCATATATCCATACGAAAAGAACCCAAAACAATTCAAGTAGTAACCATACACCATGAAATAAAGTATAAATTAATTATTCTGGTTATTCTATTTACACTCACCGGAGGTAAACCTGATACTTGCAGGCGTGGAGGTTACCATCGTACACATGTTTCAAAAGAACTGATGTTTGTTCTTAATGTTAGTATTCTTACGAACAACCTAATGTTATTGGTCAATGTTGAAGAAATTCTAACCTTAAAATTCAATTCCCAAAGAAATTATTAGAAAATAAATATGTTACGCTACAGCAACGACCTATCTCTTTTATATTACAAAACTGACATGATTTTTCTTTGAATTTCTTTTTTTAATCTTATGGATTTAAATTACGAATCTTCTTTTATCTGATCCTATTTTAAATCTTATATTACTTTTTATCCCTTTAAAGTCTATGTTACTCAAGTTTCTTGCCTTCAGTTAGTGATTCTTATAAAAATATAGATTAATTTTAGTTATAAGAATGTTGTTATGTTTTGTATTACTTACAAAAACATATGATTTTCAGTGGTGAACATATCCATAAAAATGCATGGCAGGTGATACTCTGTTAGAGAAAATGGTATGTAACCTGCTAGATATATAGTATTTTACATGTCAACGGCATCTACAATAGATGTTTCGCCGGAGGATTACCAACGAAATATTATCGTGTGAATAAACTCCATTATATCGAGTGTCAATATGTTGTTATGATTGATCTTTAGAGCGGTCTTGACTTCGGCCTTAAGCTATTCAAGTCTCAAATCTTCAACAAAATGACGCTAGCGTCAATATGTTGTGACCGCAGAAGTGATCCCACTTCCCAAGCTAGCGACCCGACAACGCTTCCTGGCGGTGAATACCCAACTTGAGGGGAAGGAAGAGCCTGGGGTTACCAGGTTTCGAACCCGCGACCTCAAGGGTCCTCGGGCCGGTTTTAAACGGGTGTCGGTGGCCATTGAGCCAAGACCCAGTGGTTAACCCAAAGAAATTATACTTAACTCCTAAATTGTATCACAAATTTTACAAAACTATGAATCAATATCATCCATTTGTGCTAATCGACAATACTGTGATAAACCCCCAACCTAATCCTCATCATATTCAGGTTGTCAATTCTTGTAAAAACAGAACATGCAGGTAAATAGGGCTTACCTGAACTTCGTCGGATCTTCGTCGGAGGGTTGCATCGTCGGTGTACCAAAAGGGTCATCGGAACCCTAAACTCCACCGTCGCCGCTGCCGTGTCGAACCAAATCCCCTCTGCAGAAAACTTCCGCCTCACATTCGGGTAACCCTAGCCGCCGTCGTCGTTTAGCGGCGCTGTTAGATCGGTCAGCCGGAGGCCATGGTGGGCTACAATCGGCCGGAGGCCATGACCGCAGCTACGCTCTCAGTTTCTCTTCTCTCTCTTGTGTTTATATGAATTACCCTAGGTTGTGGCAGGTTATACAAAAAGTTTACCAAAATAACCTTTAACCGTTCATTGCGTTTTTTTTAAATTGAACCACTGTTCATCAACTCTTTCTGTTAATATATATAATGTAAAACACACTACATTTAGACTTATATTTACAGGCCGAAAGGATCCTATATCGAAAGAAAAAGGTGGTGCATGTGGATAAGAGGAGCACGTGATGCTCCACAAAATCACAGACTGCTTTCCCCGCATCATTATTCAAATCACTTTGTTTCATTTTATTGTCTTATTCGATTTAGAATAATTACATACAATATCGCATTTGTAATATAGTGCAATTATGATTTTTGTCATCCTTTTCATTTCTGTGACTTGTAAATTGAGAAAAAAAAAATTTACCCTCTTGCTCTTCATATATAATTTTATTCTTTTTATTATATTTAAATTTTAACTTATACATCTACTTAATTTTATTCTTACAATAATGTACATGCTTGTGTGTTCCATTAAGGTTAGATCAACATGGCATGGAAGTGCAATAGATGCATCAGAAAGAGCCAAAGTCGTGAAGCTTTGAATGAGAAAACGCGAAAGAGAAAAAAACCATAATACATATCAAGCAAGTTAGGATATACGGGAGTGCAGATCAAGCAAGTTAGGAGATACATTTGGATGTTTTTGAATATTTTATTGTAATTGGGATTAACTTGATGACCAAAATGAATTGTAATACACATCAAGCAAGTTAGGAGATGTAGGAGTGCACGCAACACGCTTGTTTGAGTTATTATAGTTCTAAGTGTTTGGGTGGAGCCGCTAATGACCTAATCAATGGGGGGTTTTAAGGGGGCAACTCCCCCTTGGCGAGGGTCTGGACAACACCCTTAGGAGCAGGGTCCAGGTTGTGTTAAAAGAGATAACTGCCTGATGATGGTTACTAGCCCATAATCCTATCTTCAAAATCATTCTTTTGGTCACAACCTCTTATTGATACGGATTCACTATCAATTCACATACAAAGTTCTTGTTCTCAATCTGAGTTGTATCCGATTGAATTTCTCAGGTGATCATCGAAATAACTCGATCTAAAAGTGATTACACGTCTCTCAGATCATCCGTTCCAAACTCAATTTCCCCAACATATGTTACATTTATAAATTACTTTTGTTATGGATATTTAGAAATATTTGTGTATCCATTTATTGTTTTTAAAGAAAAGTGAATTTTCAAAATGTTTCTTCCTTTTTAAACTACTTTTCTTCTTCTTCAAATTTTCACCACCAATCATTTTGAAGAAATGTCACACCAACGTTTAGGGTATAGGGAGTGTTTAGACACTTGAAAATGGTAAACTTCAAAATTAACCAATGAGAGTGTGTCATGTAAAAGTGGTAAACTATGCTCAAAAGTGTTGGCAATGATTAGACACTTCATGAATTTGTAAACTATTTAAAAAAAAGGAAAAAAATGTGATTGGTTGAGATGACATGGACCCCACACACACCCCCCCTCTCTCTCCTTCCCTCCCTTCACCCCTTCAAGGTCACCGATCGGCAATGAAACACCGATCATCAAAGTCATCGCACGGCAAAGGGGGTAGGCGGCGGCGTTTCCGAGCGGCAACCTCGGTTTGCCAATCCTTTGCCGCCGTACGAATGAAATATTTGAAGTAATTGCATGCATGTGAGACTGGAGGGTATGGAGAGCCTCATCCCCAAGGGGATGGGCCGCCACATCACCGCCACGTAGGAAAGGCTTCAAGGGGATGGACCTAGGGGGGTGGGGGATGAGCCCCTTTATGTATATATATGTATGTATGTATAGGTTATTGTGAGAGAAGAGAGGAGAAAGTGGGGATTGGAGTCAGAATAGCAGACACCACTAGTTGTTTGTATATTTAATTTGACTGTCCATTCCGTAATTATATCACGTCACTTTTTATTTATATATCATCAATCGAACCCACAATGCATTTCAGATTCCATTTTGGTACCCCATTTACCTTTTAATATTATCATAAAAGCCTATGTACTTGGATATGCATTTGCTTTTTCTTTTTAAATCAAGTGTAAAATAAGTAAAAACTATTATTAAGCACTCTCGTGTTATGGTGGGGCGTAAAATCGTGTCAAATAGCATTAATATTTCACCATTGCGAGCAACCACCAACACTGAATTTGTTGCGTGTTAATGCGAAGAAATTAGATCGAAACATAAAACATAGAAAATAATAACCAAGCCGATCTAGGACCTGCACATTATGAGGAAACGGTCAAATGGGAAAAAATAGATATAAAAATGTTGAACTCGCAAAACTTAGGATGAATCGTAAAAACGTTGAATCATACACGCACGTTGCGTCGTGTTAACTCGGAAAATTTAGACCTAAGTGTAAAAAAAAATTGCGAAAGATGAAAAGTATAGAAGACCAAAGTTGAAAGTAAAAAAGGTTGCGAGGTTAACTTGTAAAAGATGAAAAGTTTTGAATTAAAAGTAAAAAATTTAAAAGTTTTGGGTTAAAACTAATTTATCAAATACCTTTGTACTAAAAATAAAAACTCAAATTATTTTTAAAAAACTTCTAAAGCATCATGTAAAACTCCTATATGCATAAATAACTTACTAATTTATAGTATTTAAATTTAAATAAATATCATCATTCAATAATTATAGAATTTATGTTATTTGGAATAATAAAAGTGCATCATTTCAACAAAATACTTTATACGATTTAAACAATAAGGATTAAATCCGGGTTAAAATGTTATACGCCAATATGAAATGGATTAATGTTGCATCTGCTCCCCTTACACCAATTCTCAACCCCGATAATAGGATCAGGCCTATTGCAGTAGATTCGGTCTGGAGGAGAGTGGTCTCCAAGGTAGCGATGAAGGAGGTGGGGAAGGATATTGCCAAATATGTTGGTGACTTTCAGTTTGGGGTCGGGGTTCCAAAACGGGACTAAGGCGGTTCTTCATAGTGCGAACATGTTCTTAAATGCGCACATCCGAGACTGGTCGTTGGCTATGCTTACCGTCGATTTCTCAAATGCCTTTAACCTTATGGATATAATTGCTCTTTTAAATGAGGTAAGGAAAATGTGTACATCCATCTCTGCTTAGGTTGATTTTTTTATACGGGCAACCAGCTATACTTTATGCGGGGAATGGTAATATTAGGTATTCCATGGGGGTTCAGCAGAAGGATCCCTTAGGGCCTCTCCTTTTTGCCCTTGTTTTACACCCCCTTTCCTCCGAATCAGAGATCGCTGGAAGCCCCCAAGGCCAACCCTGACGATTGGATTGGACCCCGATTTTAAATTCGGGTTAACATGTTATACATTAATATCTACCAATATGTTTATCTTTTGACGAAATACGTAAGGGTAAAAACGAGTATAGCTCAACTAAAGATGTGTTCGAGCTTGACTTGGCTTTAATCCGAGTTTGTTTAGTTTATGAAAGGTGAAGTTTAAGCTTGTTTATTATTTAAAATTAATTTATACTATTTTTAGTTATTTTTTATACAGTTTCTAAGTGTAAATTAATACATAACATGCTATAATTTAATTAGTTATTTTTATCATATGTTTATAGAATAATTAGTATTATATGAATAATAGTTATATAAATATATTTATATATTTACTCGTTAAGACTTGTAAGCCGCCTTGAGCTCGATAAATGAAGCTTAAGTTTGTGCTTGTTTATTAAAGGGATATTGAATTTAAATAACCTCAAATTTCACCAATTGGTCGATATCACTCCAAACTTTCAATTTGTACCACACCACTCCCAACTTTCAACTTATTTTTCTCGGACACTCTTAAACTAATTGAACTCTAACCCAATTAGCTGATGTTAGATGTCACGTCATCAAAAAATGCCATGGCAGCTGCCAAATGAGCTAACATGTCATAAAAATGTCACGCCAACTGCCACATCATCAAAATTGTCACGTCAACTGTCAAGCTAGAACCACATCAGCAAAAAATGTCACGTCAGCTGTCACATTAGCAATAAACTAACTCGGTTAGGGTTGAGTTAGTTTGAGAGTGGCTGAGAAAAATAAGTTGAAAGTTAGGAGAGCTGGAGAGGTGTGGTAGAAATCGAAAGTTGGGAGTGATATCGGCCAATTAATAAAAGTTTAGGTTATTTAAATCTAATATCATTTTATTAAACAAACTTCTTTTAGGCTTGAATTCGCTTTAAGCTTGATTCAATTCAAGCTTTTAATAAGTCAATTTCGAATAGCTCATAAGTAACTTGGCTTGTTTACACCCTTAGAAATCCGACTTTCACTTTCAGTTTCACTTTCACTTGAATATATAAACAAATAAAGGAATGGAAACTAGAGAAATTTAACTCTAGATATAAAATAGAATTTTTTTTTTTTTGAATATATAAAATAGAAATTTATTTAATTATATATGACTTCCCCCTGTTATTATTACTTTAGTATATTTATAATGACCGACCACCCCAAACTAAACTTAAAAAAGTACAAAAGCCCTCACGAAATTTTACAATTTTTCCTGCTGAACAGAAGGCCACCCCACATGAACACCACGACAATCACCATGTGCTTTCTTTCTTCCAATTATACCCCTCACCAGTCAGCATTTTTACATAACAGAACAAGCATTGGGGTTCTCGTCACTGAACATTTGCGGTGCTGGTGGGTACCCATAAGCCACTTCTGCTGTACCGTATCTCGCGGGGTAAAATTGGTAATTCGCTGGATGATAATAATAAAACTCATTTTTATGTAACTCAACCACCTTTAAATCCTCCCCGCCGCCACCCGCACCATCGTCTGCCGCCGCTTTACCACCGTCATCACCACCGTCGGATTTTTTCTCCTCTTTTTCCTTCTCTTTGTCTTTTTCTTTACCGTCGCCACCATCGCCGTTGCTGGCGGCGGCAGCGTCTTCGGCGGCTTTTTTTTCATCTCCGCCGTCTTTTTTTTCTTCGCCGCCGCCTTTTTTCTCTTCTTTACCCTTTTCGTCTTCTTTTTTCGGCTCGGGGTCTTGTTTCACAACCACGGCTTGTTTCCCGGTACGTTTGAAGATGTAATCCACTAGTTTCGTCGCCTCAAACGTGCCTTTAACGGTAACTTGCGAGTTTTTTAGATCTGGTTCTACGCTTTCTACCTCTGTAAAAAAACAATCATACCCAGTAAATCTCACAAACAGTAATAGAACTCCAGACATGATATTTTTATTTTTACCCTATAATAAAAATACCAAATACCCACAAAATGACAAATATTAATAAAGAATATATTATTAATTATTCGGTGGGTGGGATATTCTAGGAATAATAATAATATTCATGTGATGAACTTTGATTTGAAAGATGTATAAAGGAGATCTAGGATGTTAAAAAGAATTCAAAAATATACAAGTCAAACCTGGTCAACAAAAGAATTACTTTTTGTTTTTTTTTTTTTAAATTAATCGCTTTAAAAAAAAAGAAAAGAAAAGAAAAAAATGAAGACACACAAACCTTTCATTCTCAGAATGCGTTTTCTTATGACTTGAGCACAAGCTTCACAATGCATGTTTACTTTCAGGACCACAGTAATCACCTGAGGAGGCTGTTGAACATCACAAACCACATGATCAACAACAAAACTCAACTCAACTCATCAGTTATGTATGATTTTAATTTTAATTTAATTAAAAAATTAATCGAGATAGTTGGTAAACGGGCAAAAAGCTGCGCTGCTACCCCTTTTTGAATAGCAAAACTAAGTATTTTAAAAACTACGTCCATATATTTCGGCGTCATAATATTATTATGCATGACCCTTTAAACTTGACTAAGTAGGTCCACAGCCTCTGGTGCTAAAAAACCGAAAGTATCAAAAATTAATTGTTTTAAATTTGTAAGTGTAAAGTCAGGTGTGTAAAAAAAATGGTTAACCTCTTCTTTTTTCTCTTCAGGTTTTGGTGGTTCTTTCTCTTCAACTTTCGGCTCCTCGGCCGGCGGCTTTGGTATCGGAGAAAGAAGCTCAACCTGCCGGTGACTCTTTTTCTGGATCCTTTCTAGAACTTTCATTGGATCTGCCTTTTCTCCCTTCACAACCACTTTATGTGTCTTACAATCCGTCTGAATATCCTCCACCCCTAATTAATTAATAAAAAAAACTATGAATTTAATCTTCAAAATAATCAAGATATTTATTTAACTAATTTAACCAACCAACAAATAACAAACCATCACCAAAGTACGTGTAGCCTAACAGTATCAGTATCGGTATCAATATTAGTACGAAAAAGGGTAGTGTAAATTTAGCAGTAGAATTAAAGAGTCTGTAAATTAACAGGTAAAAAAAAAGTACCATCAAAGCCTCTGAGACAACGCCGAACTTTTCTAGCACAACCTTCACAATGCATGAAAACTCTTAAAACAATCTCTTGTGGCGGCGGAGGTGGCGGCGGGGTTGCATCTTTCGACTCTTCCGTCTTCTTCTCATCAGGTTTTGCAGCCTCTTCTTCTTTCTTCTCCTCCTCTGCTGGCTTCTTCTCCTCTACTGGCTTCTCAACTTGCTGAAAAAAAAAAAAAAAACAAACACCACCCACATCAAAATTTGCAAAAATGATCACATCTCCATCATTAAAAACAAAAGGACAAAAAAAAAAAAAAAAAAAAAAAAACTACCTCCCCCATTATTATCAGTTGTTCTAAATGAAAACAAGATTTATTGATGAAGCCTTTGGTGTTTATATAAGACTAATAAAGTTAAGAAAAATAACAAACCACACACTAGTGGTGTGTAGTTATGGGAGGAGGAGAATAAAAGGGGGTTGGATTGGAGATGAGTATGTATAGTAATAATAATAATCGTGACTGTGTGGGTGTGATAGTGATGATAAAGAGGACCATCAGATCCAAAGAGCACTCATTTCTGTCATCACCAGCTGACGTGGCTGTTTCTTAGTTGCCACGTGAAATAGGGTAGGCCTCTTCCTACGATGTCGTTTTGAGAAGTGTTTCTTTGTTCTAGAAAATACTTGGCACTTTTCATTTGTAGATTTGTTACACTGGTCCACCCCCATACCGTTTTGTATAGTCTTGGGGTGTCGAAAGTCGGTTAATTGAGGGTTTGGTTAATCAATGGTTAGTTAATCAAGGGTTCGGTTAACTGAAAAGTATTAATCATAGTTATAGCTGATGGTTGGTTAACCGTTTTTCGGTTAACTATTGGTTATGAATTGATTTTCGGTTAATTATCTAATGTATATAAAAGTTGTAAAATATAACCTCATGAATATAAAACTTACAAATTATATAGATACCACATATATAATGGACCTCAATTGGACTAAAAGGTTAAAAAATTTGATGAGACATGAACTTATAAATAATATTATATGTTTGGCTAATCGGTTCAGTTCGATTATATTCGTTTTTAGATATATGATTAATTGAAATAAAAAATTTGGTTATTCAAAAACAAAAACCGAAAAAAAAGTTATTATAATGGTTAGGATTTTCGGTTTCGATTTTAATTAATTCGGTTTATGCACACCCCTATTGTACACCTTATGAGGTAAGAAATCGTTAAATAAAAGTACCCAAATATTTTAATTTACCATTTACCATGACCAATGTGTAAAACATTTTTATTTTTATATTTAATGTTTTTGATATGATTATATACTGTATCAATGTTTTATCATGAGATGATGACTTTAATGATGATATGCTTTTAGAAAAGCATCGTTTTATGTAAGGTACTTTTACATTATTAATCACAAGATTGTGTTATTTTATAATTTTGTAAACAAAGAATTAGTTAAAAATGCTTAACTAGCATTGTTTTATCGTGTCAAAAAGAAAAAAAAAAGATTTCTACTAATATTATTGCTATTATTAACTAAACAATGCCTAACTATCACTCAAGAAAGCAAAAATATAAAAAGAAAAAAACACTAATATCACACAAGAAAACAAAAATATAAAAAGAAAAAAACACTAATAATTAAATTCATTTTGATCTTATATCTTTTAGCTAATAAATTCACATGCTATTTATTTCCCTGTCTGCTATAAGATTTCAAATTATTGAAGTAAAATATTTTTTTTTAACTTATATAAAATAATCATCTTTAAGAGTAGACAAGTAGTTTTGAATATATAAATTTAGATTCCTTTAGAAGGAGTAATAATCTTAAGCATCCCATTAAAGAACCTAACGTGATAGTATCTTGTTTAAGTTTCGTGAAGCTTTATGATTATGATTATAGATCATTCGATCGTCCCCAAAGAAACATGTTTGTTTTTTTTTTTTTGTTTTTTTTGAACGGCAAAAGATTCTATGATATATAGAAAACGGACCAGCGATGCTGTAAAACCGACAAACATGTTTGTATGACGAGCTATTGATGATAAAATTAGCTACAAAGGTTTTGGTGGTTGAAGATACGTACCGGTGGATCAAAGGTTGGACCCGGTTAAAGAAATCATAGAAAGTATTAGCGGTTTGGGACTATCGTCATCTATAAACTGGTTGAAGATATAAAAGAATTGCTGGTAAAAAAATGGCTATAACAAATAGACTACAAAACATTAAAAAAAAATCTAAAAATGATGATTTTAACATGTGAAAATATTTTTTTATACCCTTCAGCTATATTACATTTATTAGCATAATAAAACTGACATAAAAAATAACTAAAAATGATGATTTTAACATGTGAAAATCCTGTTTTATACCATTCAGCTATATTACATTATGACATTTATTCATTAGCATATTAAAACCGACATCAGTGACACCTCAAGTCCTCATCCATATTTTGGGGTTCAAATTAGAGCAAAAATATGGGATCAATTTTCAAGTTTTATTGTCAGTTTTTACTGTTTGTCATTTTAGAATGTAAATAACAAGGATTTTGTTTAAATTGCACACAGATCAAATCAAAACGTCTTTTTATAAGTATTAGCCTTTGACATTTTAGAAGTCCAAATTGCTTAATTTTGCCCTAAATTAGTAAACAAACTACATCTTTGTTGTAAACTTGTGTAGGCGAAGAAAACCCACCAGTTTCAAGGGATAAATACTAAGGTAGCGTTCGTTTCACGGAAATGAATGAAATCTGGATGAAATTGGAATTGAACAACAACATATGAAAGTGAATTTACATTCCAATTCCATCCAAATTTCACATTATTTTGTAAAACAAACAATATTTCAAATCAAATTCCAGTTTCTGCATGAATTCCAATTCCAATACATTCCAGGAAGTGAATGTTACATAAGACTCTTTGTACAATTTTGTTTTACAATTTGGTCATACATTTACTAGACTAACTAGAGTTTGAACTCCAAACTTTGGAACAAACAACCTTCACCAAATATGGTTTAAGAAAATCAATGTTTTTACATGAAGGTAAAAGCAATAGATCAAACGAATACATAGATATAAATATACCAGGATGATTCAGTTATATTAAATAACATTCTTGGAGATTGCTCTCTAAAGGAACACATAGATATTGATATGACTTCCACTATTCTCACATCCCCACATCTTTTTTCACTATATCTTTCAATATATATCTATGTATGTATAGAGAGAGATAGAGAGGAATGGTGTGTGAATATTAAGTCCCGATTGATATACCAGGATGATTCAGTTACATTAAGGGGATATTTTAAGTTTTCTACATGGCGCTTCAGTGTATTACATGGACCGAGTGTATACTAGCCTGGAGCGCATGCTTCAGTATATTACATGAACTATGGACCGTATATCATATAATTAACCAAGTGTATGCTACGTCGAGTTGGCGAGTATTGTGCTAATTAGTCATTTTCAAATGACTATTTAAGGAGATATTTTAAGTTTTCTACATAGATCAAGATTCAACGCAGATGAGCGGCTAATCCACCATTAATCAACCTTGAGTGTAAGGTTTAGTTAGTAAGTGTATTAAACAATATTTTTACTATCTGGTTTAAAGTTGGGTATATCTATTTTGTAATTCTTAAAAATGTGTATGATTTCAAGGATTTTATGTATCGCTTTGAGTTTTGAAAAAACATCTAAATCTAACCTAATTCAACCTTTTTGAATTTTGGTTTGGAGATACTTGATAGTTTTCTAGCACTTACTTTTATTGATTTTAGGTTATGGGGTATGGTGGGCGTGGGTTTGGGGGCATGAGTTGACATGTGGAAAACAAACTCAAACCTACGCCCATGGGGTATGGTGAGGCTTGGGTTGGGGGCTTGGATTGGGAACATGAGTTTGGTTTGGCCATTGAGAGCCCGCCATGTCACCTTGCTAGCCCGCCCCACGCCCGACTTCAAACCCAAGCCCCAAGGGTCACGCCCCAACCCAAGCCCCCAGGGTGGTGGCTTGGGCGTTTTCAGCCAACCCACGCCCCAACCCAAGCCCCATACCCCATAGTCTTAAAATCATTAAGTTGACCTGACCATTCATCAACGGTCACATTTGACCATCCACCTCGAAAACAGCAAATGACGTCCGTTATTGGCTTGGTGAAGAGATCAATAGCGCCCCCATAGTGCCTAGGAAGTGGGGAAGGGGCGCCATAAGGCGCCAAAAACAGTGATTTTATAAGGGGTGCTGAGCCACACCATCTAGCCTAAAAGTCAGATTTCAATACATTCTGATACCGTTAAGACAATTAAAAGAAGATAAAACTAATAAAAAATATATCCTGCATTAATGTTTACTTACTTGAAACAAAATTATTATTATTTTTTAATGAGACCTTCATTACTTATTCAGTAAACTTCTTTTTCATTACACCAAGAAATTGACGTTTTATTTTTCTTTTTGTTCATAACATACAATCATGTTTTAGTTGTCACAAGTCACAACACCAAACACGTATCTTTCAACCAAAATAAAATCCTTTAATGATAGATCAAAGTCATCTACTCATCTCCATTGCAAATGCAATAGTCACATTTATGGTATGCTATACGTAAAGAAGACGTAACACGATAGAAGTAAGACACGATACGGAAAAATCCAACATACATGAACTTGAAACGGGTTTGATGATCGAAAATAACGATGAAAAGAACATAACATGAGTACGAACCGATAGGGTGGTGAGAAGAAACGGTCGTCTTCATGGCTTTGTTGTTTCACACCATTGGAATCTTGAGTTTGCTCAAACATTTTCTCCATGATTGAAAATTGCTTTTCAAATGGTCCTTGGCATTTTGTATTTTATTGTACACTTTAAACATTGACGTCTTATATTTTATCACGAAAACTTGCATTTTCAAGTTTATGTCCTCACTTCTTTTGCTTTTACTATTTTGGTTTTTTTTCTCCTTTCATTCATGTTATTAATGCATCGATTTGAATGTAGATGAATTATCGTTTTAGTTTCGATAAATTCTATTTGTACTTGTTAGTTATAGTGGTTTAATTAACGTGAATTGTACATCATTATTAATTTATAATTACTTCATATATTGTAGTAGGTAATATTATTGAATATTGAATGATATAATAGTCACATGATGCTTTGAGGTTCACAAATATCACCTCTCTATTTGCACACACTATAATATTTTTTTAAATTGATTATTTGTGGATTTTAATCATAGGCCGGTTTTAACGTACAATATTGCTTAACGTATGAACATACGCTGTGAAATTACGCATGTTGTAAAACACAAAACCCTAATCACGCATATTGAAAAACCATAATCAGGCATGTTATACTTATGTAATGAATAATGTTATAATTACATAATAAAGCATGCTATGGTTTTTATATAATTATAACATGTTTCATTACATAAGTATAACATGCGTGATAACATGCTTTATTATATAATTATAACATGTTTCATTACATAAGTATAACATGCCTGATTATGGTTTTCAACATGCGTGATTAGGGTTTGAATTTTACAATATGCGTGATTTCACAGCGTACGCTCATACGTTAAGCAATATTGTATTTTACACTTTCACTTTTAATCATTACAACTTACTAATGCTACAAAAACATACAAACAATAGCACGTTTTTGCTATTTAATTTGAAATTTATACTTTTATATGATAAAGTAGAGATATAATTTCAAAGTTATATGAAAATGTAAGATAATATGCAAGCAAAAATGGTTTTAAGAAAACATTTTACCTAAAGATTGGTTAGTAATGCACTTACCTTTATTTTCACATTTGGGTATAAAGCCAAAATCATTGTCATGGTTTGGTGAGAAATGAATTAAACAAAAGACCAAATACAGTAACCTATAATTCATGAGATAGCTTCTTTATAAAATCATTTTAAAATTGTAAAAAGTAAAAATAGAGGAAGTTATTTTTTCAATATTTTTTATAGAAGTAGCAGGGGACCATTTAGCAATAAAGTGATAGGGTTTACTACATACCAACCAAAGCACCATTGAGTTACTACTAGTCACCATCATCATCATGATCACCATCATGATCACCATCATAAATTCATAATATGATGTTTAAAGTTTTAAGTTATTCTTACCCACCAATCTATTTTAAGGATTTTGTACCTTTCTCTCAAGTTGTTGTAGCAGAGCTTTCAGTATACAAAACCTCTTTTCCCCTCTTACCAATATTAACCTTGTATGTACTGACTGAATTCATCACCATGATGGATGCATGATGTTAGGATGATCAAATCTATGTAGACCAAAATGAGAACCTATCAAGTCAGTGGTGTGGTATACCGCCTCTGGCCACATCATCACCGTTAACGCCCTATAACGCCCCCATCCTATCTCTTACGTGTCGCGGGGGGGGGGGGGGGTATCGAAGCTTTGCCAGTCCAGTAACGAGCGCTAAAGGGGGTGTGCAGGTGGGCCCCATTATTTTCAACCAATCAAATCTTTTGCTTTTTTTTGTATTTTGTTTACTAAGGGGACTGGGGGTGATCCGTGATTGCCCCTCCATCACGAGTGATGGCCAGTTGCACACCGCCGCCACCTTCAACCATAACGTGTGGAATTAACAACGCGTTGAATTCTTCACGCGTTGTAAAAATTCAATTGTATGTGTATGACTTGTACCTTGTGTATTAATACGTGTACGTTCAGATCTGATGGAGCTGATGTTTCGCCGGAAAACTGGTCTGCAAGTCGAAGAAGATGCAGATGATGTTTTTGAAAAGTTTGATTCTTTTTAACACATTCAGTCCCTGTGGTTTATAGTTATTTACAAAACGTATTTAAATCTTATTCTTTTTAATTTCAACTTTTAAAACTGCCAGGTTTAATCCTTGTCATAAAAAAATTGTTTCTTTTTATAAACTTGTAAGATTTTTTTATAAACTTTATAAAAACAAAAAAAAATGGTTGTGAGTGATGGAATTCCATCACTAGTGATGACCACAACCACTAAAAAATGCTTGTGAGTGATAGAATAGTGGTTGCTGATATGGCGAAACATGATTGGATGTTTTGAGAGTGATAGAATTTCATCACTTGTGACCACCCACACTCCCCTAAGGGGCTTTAAACCTTTGCATGTAATTTAAAGAAAGAGCCTTTAAAGCCCTCTACGTGACATGGTGCTGATATGGATCTGACGTGACACTACAAAGCCCTTATGAGGCTTTAAACCACACCCCAGCCTTAGAAGTTGTATAAATTACATTTTTACTGTTCGATTGTATTTTTAATTATATGAAAAATAATTATGTACTCTCATTTCAAAATTGCAACCATCTCCTCATATTTATTTGTTTTACAGGCATATAATGCTTTTTTATATAAAATCACATTCTCTCCCTATATATATTGGAGGGCCCATGGATTTTTTTTTCAAGAGTGTCACTGCTAATATTCGGTTCAGATATCTGTTAAACTGGTTACATATGTTTCAGTTTGAATGGGCCGGTCAGACTTTTTAAGGTTTGAATCGGGCTATTTAAGTGTAATTAGGTGGTGGCATTGTTGCATAAAAACATATTAGTGATAGTTAATGTTAGCTAATAGTTTGAAACTTATATGATTTTAATAAATTATGCATTCTAAATAACTATCAAATAGTAAAAAAGTAAAAAGATAAAAAAAACAACTTTCCCTAACAACTAACTTACATATAAGATCATCTTAAATGCTAGATATTGTAACAGTACATATAGGATGCATTCTATACAAGTATATAACATTACTAAGTTTTTGTTAACTATGTTTTTTACACTCACTCAACATTCCAACAATATAGAGGTCAAATGTTAAGGAATAAGATCATCGTTAGATGCTAGATACAGTACATGATGCTAGCTAGATAAGTACATAGACTATATAGACTACACGTTTTTTTACTTCATTAGGTTTTAAACTTTAATGACTATATCTATATACCAAAATTATTATTTTTTTCTCCTTGAAACCCTTTATAGATACTTTCCAGCACACTTAAACTATTCACACATCCATCCCCTCTATCTTTCTCTATATATACATAGATATATATATATAGAGAGAGAGAGAGATGGAGTAAAAAGAGTGTGGAAATAAGATTTTAGAGTGTGAGAATAGAATGAGTCTTAAACTAATATGGTGCTCAACAATGATTATGTTATGGACTAATACCATTGCAAGGTATGGGACTTGTCCCACATCGGTTGTATGGGCAACTAATGTGGGGTTTATATACCAAATGGAATCTCTCACCCACCAGACTAGTCTTTTGGGTTGAGTTCTCTCGTTTGGTATGTAACATTGGTATCAGAGCCAGAACTCGGAGTGGTGGCACATGGAGTGATGGCCTGGAGAGAGCCAGCCGTGACCAACGAGGCTCGGAGTAGTGGCCTGGAAAGAGCCAGCCGTGACCAACGAGGACGTTGACCCTTAAGGAGGGTCGATTGTTATGGACTAATACGATTGCAAGGTATGGGACTTGCCTCACATCGGCTGTATGGGCAACTAATGTGGGGTTTATATACCAAATGGGCTCTCTCACCCACTAGACGAATCTTTTGGGTTGAGTTCTCTCACCCACTAGATTATTAGTTTAACACGTAGGATTCCATGATATATTACTAGAGGCGGTGATAAGGGTGTGCGGGGAGGACCACCGCACAAGGTCTGTGATTTCGAGGGGCGTGTGTTTTTTTCTTAAATCCGATATAAGTTGAGGTTTTTTTTTTTAAATAGCATGCCCATACCAAATCCAAGATAGACCCATTTACAAAACTATTTATATGGTTTAGAAGTTAACCAATTGACATTAGGTTTAGTGAGCTCAATACCCAGTTGATTTAAAAAAATATATATTAATAATACAACATTACAAAAGGATACATTTTTTCAAACTCGAACATGGTACATGAATTCTCAGACACCACTGTATATTAGAGATGAAATTGATATATTAGGATCACATACTTTACTATGATTCATGATATAACCAACTGGGGTAGCCCAGTTGGCCACCGACACCCACCTCTTCCTAGAGGTACCGGGTTCGAGTCTTGGGAGTGGTATATGTCGCCCATGGTAAGAACTCGGCATGGGGAAGTCACCGCGGAGCTAGCTTGGTCGGGTAGCTGCTCCCGGAGTGAGATCACTCCGACGGTTGGAAGAACCGTGCACTATCAGCCCTACTATGATTCATGATATAGTTCAAAATCTCACAAATCAATGAACCATGATGGTTCATGATAGAGTGTATAGAGAAAAAGAATATTTACCAGAACGTATAGAACAAAAAGTGAACCATATCCAATCATAAAAGAATTAAACATACAAAAAAATTGTATTAATCTAATAGTAATTATTTATCACCTATCTCTCTTTAAAAGACTACATTAAAAAAAGTAAAAATAAATCTATCTCTCTATAAGACTAAAACTAAAAAAAAACGAATAAACAAATTACTTTAATTGTTCGTTTATATAACATACGCATGTAGATTAGAAGTATATGAAAAAAATGGTTTGATAACTTTTTATTTTTGTTTGTAAAATTGTGTCAAGTAGTACCAATATTATACCACTGTCCACTGTCAACGAACACCAGCACCGGAAAAGCTTGTAAAAACAAATTAAATAAAAACAAAAAAATAACGCCGAGCGAAAAGCAGACATGAAATCTTTGAATCACGAACGCTCGCAGAGAAATTAAACCGAAACGTAAAACATAGAAAAAAAATAACTAAGTCAATCCAGGACCCGCGCGTTGGTCGAACTTGTAAAACAGAGAAAAATAGATGTGCTGCGACGGGCCAGTCAAACGGAAAAAAATATACTAAAAAAATGTTGAACCCCACACGCACGTTGCGGTGCATTAACTCATAAAATTTAGAAACGAAAAACCTGGAAAAGATGATAAGTATGGTGGACCAAAATTGAAAATAAAAAAAGAGTTGCGATTAAATTGCAAAAGTTGAAAAACTTTGGGTTAAAAGTAAAAAAAAACAAAGGGTCTAAATTGCAAAATTGAAGTTATTTATTAATATTATATAAAGATAAGGATAAAAATAAATAATATCTATATATTAGTTATTAATATTAAAATAAATTTATTAAATAATTATAAATAAAATTTATGAGGTTGAAGAAGAGAATGTCATGTGACATTATTTGGAGTCTTTATAAATAAAATTTATGAAGTTGAAGAAGAGAATGCCATGTGATATTATTTGGAGTCTTTTATTATAATTTAGATTAGATTATGTTTGTTTGTATATTCAATTCGAGAAACCATAAGTTTTTTTTACGAAAAATACTTTGAATATTAGTTTAAGGATTTTTTTTTTCTTGTATGTTTTATCCTTTAGAATTTTGAAATTTAAATCAGTAATGGTATATCATTCATATTTTTTTTCTTAAAAACATCTGTGTGTGATACACGAGACAATATAACTATAAAAATAAAAATATGTTTAATGAAAACAATTGAAATAATAAAAAAATATTTTTCTTAATGTTTGTAGTGACTTTAAATCCAAAATAATTGAAGAAAAAAGAGAAAAGGAAAAGCAAGAAAACTGGTCGCATTTAGTTTGGGCCTGTAATCAGTGGGCCAACACCCATTCTGAAATGTAATTTATCTGTGGGCCATTAATTCGTAACTGAATTTGTAGGTTTCTGACTACATGATCCCCCACATAATTTTCATTCTTAACTCACAACGTATCATAGGGATCCAGTGGCGTAGCTACATAAAAGGGTGCAGGTTCGGCCAAATCCGTACAAAAAAAATCTTCAGTGTTACGTATATGTGTATTTTGACTTCGCATCTGTAGAAATTTCAACATCGAGCCCGTAGAAAAAGCCGAAACTTAGTAATAGAAAACCTATCGCCCGTCCCTTGAAAATTTTTGAACCCGTAGGAAAATGGTCCTGGCTACGCCCCTGAGGGATCCCATTCCCACTTGTAAGGAGTTAAGGTAACTCTTTTGATAGTTCACAACAGAAGAAAACAAGTAACCTATAGTCATAAGTTGGACGGATAGACTGGTCCAAGACGATCCTTGAGGATGCCACGCATAATCTTAGAAGACAGCTCCGTGGCAAAGGTCTAAACAAGTAAAATTTCAAAGAAAACATGTTTTTAGAGGTTGTGCTAGTATGTATAACTTTTTTGTTTTTTTTTAATTCTTTTAATTAAATGAATTGGATAAAACAAAGACACTGAAGGTGTCACAAAAATGTTGGAAAAAAGACGAACATTATATGTGGTTTTAAAATAAAATTAAAAGAACATGATTGGTGACCTAAAATGTAACAAGTGGAGCCAATGAAATGAATGAATAAATAAACAAGCTTCCACTTGTAACCCAATTATTTTATCCTTCGTGTTCTTGTAATGAAAAATATTATATCTTCTCCATTTTGTATCTATTTATGCTTTTAAAAAATTAAATATTATAAATTGAAAAAAGTAAACGATAAAAGAGAGAAAATGTACGTGAACATATATGGATATAAAAGACATGTTTCATTGTCAACTTTATCTTCATTATCGACAATTATTTTTTTTTGTCATATATATTAACTTTAAACACATCTAAGTGAGTAAAATAGATCTAAAGCTAATTTTTGTCCTTCTAGTGAACCAAAATGTATTGTTACCTATTCAACACCATCAACCCATATTTCGTGTATCACGTTGAATATTTTTCAAGTCTAACTGGTTTTCAGTTTTCACTTTTAGTTTATAACACGAAATAAAATGTATAAATTACTCTTAAGAAAAAAAACATAATTAGTATTTTCTATGTTGTTTGTATTTAATTTTAGCGATATTACGTTATTAGATTTTTTGTTGGAAATTTATTAATTTGAATGGAAATTTTGTATTTTCATTCAATAAAAATAATTTAGAGAGAGCATTGAATTATTTGGAAAACTTGAATTTTAGTTTGCTCGCATCGCCGCGAGCCGCTTGAGAGGCGCCTTATGGTTTTTGGAGGTTCTGGAAGACGGCACCTACTTCTGCAGGTTTGTCGCTGCCGCCGTTGCCTTCTGCCGACCTGCCTGTTCACACGCGCATGCATGCACCCAGCCGCCGCCGCGTGTTGACCTTGCAGCTGCATCCTCACTAGCCAGCTGCTGCATGAGTCATATATAAGGACCTGAGTGCATGCAGAAGAAGATACACCGAGAACCTGCAACCTACACAGAACTTGCAAACCTGCATCTTCGATCCGCACCAGAAAACCACTCTCACGCTCTAGCTCTTACTGCTGCATGAGTTGCAGCACCAACGATCATTCATTTCCGACACAGAAAGAACTCCACGTCCTCGTTTCAGGTACGTCTTCAGGTGCTAGGCTAGTCCCGGCAGTACTAACTGCTTCGGCTGTTGTACCCTGGGAGACAGACGGGTTCACCTGGGTGGCCCGGAATCTGTTTTAAGGGACCGCTGTTGAACAGTAAGCCTCAGCCACTCCTTTTCTGTTTCGTTATCGTGTCAGGTGTTCTTATTCACGTTTGTTGTTTATAAGAAATATAAGAATTAGATTAGTGGATGAAAAGCTTAATTCACAAATAACAATATAAGGCATATTTAAGCTTATCACTATCATTCCTACATGTACCTACCTGTAACAACCCGCACTTTTGTGCGTTGTTACTACTCGTTATACTCGTTACGCCTAGCACCAGAGATTCGGATCATAATGTAACTATATCGTATATATCGCTATTCGAAGGATAATCGCATATTTTCAAGCTACAGTATCACTATACTACACTATTATCACACTAACACTCACGGAGACATTGAGTGAGGACCTACTCCACCCTCCTCAGTGGCCGTGATGTGTCGAACGTAAACAATTAACGCTAACAAGGACCCTCGGGTGAGTGCTATGGCTCCAGTCGTCATGACGATGACGACAATACGAGTAAACGGTACCCCGTCAGTCCTTGTGGCACTACATGAAATAACGTTCACGATGACATCAATAAAGGACCTATACTACCCTCATTGATGGCCGTGCAACGTCGTTAATAGTCGCATACTCGAATCGGAAACCGGTTGTTAATTATCGAAACTTTGGATTATGAATACGTAAATACGACCCCTAGAGATATATATATATATATATAATAATAACAATATAATAATAATATAAATTAATTATGAAAGGTACGCGCTTCGAAAACTACCCAAAACGATCAAAAACGGAGAAGTCCAAGCGTCAGGATAGCTATCCGGACGGATGGACCATCTGGACGGATGGGCATGCGCACGGATGGCCATCCGCACGCATGGGCCATCCGCACGGATGGGCTATCCGGGCCAAAAACCTTTTCCTCTTCTCTGTTGCCTATAAATACCATGTCACATCACTTGAATAGTGATGTGACAGCTCCTGTTCAACCAAACGCGCACCAAGACCCTTTTCTCTCGATTTCCTCGCGATTCCGGTAAGATTTCAACCTAAAACTTGTACTTCTACAATCTACACTCGATTCTACATCATTCTATCTTTTAAAACTCAAATTCTAACCGTGAAATCTGAGGATTTGAGGCGTTTTGAGGTGATGTCACCAAGGGTTCTTATGAACTTCAAGTTGGGGTCTCATTTCACTATAAACGACTCAGATCCGGGTGATTTCCGCATGTTTTAATGACAAATCTCACCTAAATCTGTGCGATTTCGAGTTAACCATGAAGAACCACCATGAACGGCCAGATCTGATGGAACGGGGTGATTCCCGGCCGTTAGAATGAGTCGGAATTGACGGAACTTCAAGTGTTAATGCGAAATTACACTACCCTAGTGAAAACGAACGTATTCCTCCCGTTAAACACTCGGAAACGGTGATCAGAGTGCGAACCAGACCTGTCAGTCCGCACGGATTACAAGTCAGTCCGCACGCACGACTGTCATCCGCACGGATCATGTCACCCGCACGCACCAGTCACCCGCACGGATGGGCTGTCACCCACGCGCACACTCATCCGCGCGCACAAGCAAGTCAGTCCGCACGCACCACCTTCATCCGCACGGATCATCTGTATCCGGACGGATGATATGCCATCCGGACGGATGACTTGTCACCCGGACGGATAACATGTCTAACCGCACGGATGAGGACCAATCAACCAAATGAGTAACTTTTCAAGGTAATCTCGCTTAACTGTATATCGTTTACTCTATCTCTTCAAGGATCATTACCGACGTACTCGCAACCGACTCAATCAAGTTGTAATCTCGCTAAATACGCACTGTGAGCATACTTGAACCCCTTTTTAATCGAATTTTGGGTGTAACATACGTTTCTAACAAATCGAACTTATCAATCGAAATATTCAATCAATCGAATTATCACTTGCGAATAACTGTTATGCATAGATATACGTGATGCTAGTTGCATATGTGCTAGGGCTTATACTCGCGACGTCCCACCACGACTAGTATAGTACTATTGCGCCCGACGGGGTCTAGTTATGCCATCATACATTTGAGCATCGAGGACTTAGTTGGTAGTATCAGTTTTGTGAGTATATATGTCGTGTATTACGTTTATGCATATGGAAATTCGCTACACTTTTTACCTACTATGCTATACTTATCAAACCTGTATACTCGCCAATACTTTTGTATTGACAATTATTTTAACGTATGTTGCAGGTTAGATCGCAGGCTATATCAAATCAAGCTAGGAAGTCTAGAAACTCAATTAAAATCTAGGTTGTCGGATTTGCATTGTTCGAGAGGACAATAAATCTGTGATAACTTATGTGATTGTATTATTTGTTAGTATGGGATAACGAATGTATTAAATACTATCGCAATATAGTTGTTATGTATTCTCTTGAGCAATCTGACTCGCCTAGGGCCGCGCCCCGATGATTCCGCCATCGGTTGGGGTGTGACAGATTGGTATCAGAGCCATAACTATAGGGAATTAGGTCAGACTCGACCTAGTCCGGGTCGAGGTCTTAGAAATTGACCTAGTCTACAGTCTAAGTACCAACAGGCCGACTCATACAAACCCAGTGGGGTTTGTATTGGGCTTACTCGATACTCTCGATCGAAATTTCTAAAAGCTACAACTTTGTGTGAACACCGCGTACTACAGTTTCACACGAAGAAGCCTTTCCTAAGGCTGGAATACTACTTAGCCTTTCCTAAGGCCGACACAATACACGTGTTTTCGAAATTACTCGCATAACGAAATCGAGCGATCCAGTCGAGATCAGGCGTGAAAACCAAGAACTCTCGATAGGATTGCTCACTCAGCGCATTTTTCTAGCACGAGAACCTTTCATCGAGTTAGGAGTGACATCCACATCTCGACGAAAAGTCTCCATTTCGGAATCTAGTGGAACTCACGAATTTATTCGAAGTGCATAACCACAATTAGGAACGAAACTGTTAAGTCAGGGGTGAAACCCGTACCTTAATGAGTCGTTCCATTCTCTGTAAACAGGTTTTCAAAAGCTCTCACCAAGGACACAACTATCACGATAACTCGAGCTACGCGATGACTAGGAAGACGAATGCCATGAGCTGCATCCCAGTGGAAGCATGAAGTCCTCTAGGTCAACGCGCATGCTCGAACTTGTTAGATATAGTTGGGTTACCTTGGGTAGTCGACGCCTAACCACCCAAGGCACTCTTATCATACGACCTGCCAATCTTACAACTGGTTGGAAACTTATTTACGCTTTAAAACTTTACGCTTTATCGATTCCTCGATGTAACGATTTTCACTCCCTACTTTATAAACGCACGATTCGCACAGCCATCGCAATCTAAAACGAAATCCGAATGTTCGCAACAAAACTAATGCATAATCTATCGCATTCGCTCTCGTTTTCTCACTTCAACGCAACCTCGCTTATTCTAAATCGACCTGTATGTGCATGATTACAAATTACATCTATATAAATATATATATATATATATACGTATAAACAAACAAGTCATTGTGAGAGAACTTAGGGATTTCGTGTTTCCTATTTGGCTCCTATGTGAATCGCATTACTATTATACTATCGCATAAAGTTTGAACGCGCTCAAATCGCAACGCAAACTCAAAAATCATTATGATCGAATCTCACTCCAAGTCTCCTTCTGTCTAGATGCCTTCCAACAACTCTACTTCGAGAATGATAGCAAAGAGACGAGCCAAACGAAGGAGCGAAAAGAGGATTGCTTCACTTGTGACCAGGGAAGTGGCCAAAGTCATTCCTCAGATTGCCACACGAGTTCACTCTCCCAACCATTCTCGAGCTTCGGAAGACGTTAAGACGGGAGAGCCGCAATCTACTTTTCTCTACAAGCACTTCAAAGCCTGTGACCCGATGGAATTCACGGGTGAAGGAGGTGCGACTCAACTACTCCAGTGGTTCGATTCTATCGAAGTTACCCTTCGTCAAAGCGGGTGTCCCGATAGTCTCCGTACTACTTGCGCCACCGGAGTATTTCAATCGCGAGCACTCGACTGGTGGACCACCGAACGTAACAAACGTGGGATCTCCGCAGCTTACGCTCTCTCTTGGAATGAGCTGAAAGAGCTCATGGAGAAAGAGTACTGTCCTCCTCACGAGATTCAGAAGCTGGAAAACGAATTTTGGGAAATCAAGCAAGCCAAAGGTGACAATGCTGGCTACACTGCAAGGTTCAAACAGCTTAGCATAATCTGCCCAAGTCAAGTCAACACTCCGGGAAAGGCCATCGCGAAGTACATTCGTGGCTTACCTGAGTGTGTGGGTGATTTTGTCGAAGCTGCAAGGCCGGTTACCATCGAAGAAACCTACCGCTTAGCCGCAGAAATCAACAACAAACGACTCATGGAAGGATTATTCTCAAAGAATCCTGTCAAGCAAGCTCGTCAAGCAATCGCCAGTAATCCTTCAGGCGAATATGTTGACGAATCTTCTGATGGATCTACTGACGAATCTACTGACAAATCTGCTGGCGATTCTTCTAAGGAATCAGCTAACAATTCTTCTGACGAATCTGCTAACGATTCCTCGGACGGATCTGCTGCCGATTCTTCTGACAAATCTGCCGACGGATCTTCCGACAAATCAGCCAAAGACTCCGCAAGCAAGTCTTCAGACGAATCCTCCAACGACGACACTTCTTCGCAAAACACCGACGAACCCAGCCGCAAACGAAAGACTCCAAGCCCAAACTCATCAACAACCGAACTGCTACAACCGGAACCTCTTCGAACAGTTCCGATGTTTCCAAAACGAGCCTACACTGGATTTCATCCTCAGTGTTACTCGTGTACCTATCATCATCCAGTTGGGGCTAACTGTCGCTATTGCAATAACTGCAACCGTTACGGTCACTTCACTCGCAACTGCCGCATCGAACCATGAACTTGAGTACAACAACGACAGCTCCAGCAAAAGTCTTCAGCGTCAGACATCTAGCAAGCGTAGGATAAAGTTGTAATGACACGATTTTCGACGTTTATTTCTAAGCTTTGAACCTACTCTATTACTCAATGTACCCCCGTATTCTCTTTCACTCTTTAATCGCCGCACTTAGACTAGATTCACACATATACTATATACTATATCACGAAATAATGTGTTTTACCCTCACTACACTTTTAGAACGAGGTACGATAAACGTGCAAGGAACGATTAATCGCGGGTGCACACGGGATTATTTGGGTCAGTGCACGGTGATCGTAGTGAATTCTAAAAGTGTCATAGCGTCTGACAAAAGGTGACACCAAAACACGGGATGAAAGTAGTAGGGGTCGGGCGAGGAATGCCTTACCATACTACCGAAGTTCCGTGAAGAAAGTGCCACGTGGAGTTGAACGTTATTAGACCTATTATACTATTGTGATTATTTTCAACACACTACACTCAATCGCAAGGCGTAACAAACCGTATCATCGCAAGACTTGTCGTAAGTCTACAAACGCAATGCAATCGCCTCATCGATGGACTCTGGGGAGTCTACCTCGCAGGAAAAATTGCATCGACGCAAGACTGGTCGTAAGTCTGTTGCAACAAATCTCAATCAAGCAAATAAACGCTCACGATATTGTTGAGTGAGGACCTATTCTACCCTCCTCGATAGCCGTGATGCGTCATAACGAAACATTGAGCTTATTCGAAACAAAAATCGAACTCGACTAATCGCAATCACTTACCTTGTGTATCTCGCAACCTCCATCGCTTATCATGTGAGCCTATATCATTTGCTGTGTATCAATCTATCGTTATCGCCTACCGTTATCTGTGATATTCGTGCTAAATTAGAACGCATGACCTCGCCTCATGAGAGGAAGCTCATATGGTTAAGGCAGGGTGTTTTAGCCATATCAGCGACCTTTCGTGGAAAAGGGCCATGTGGGGTCTAATGCTAGTCAAACTCTGTGGTGGTAATCAATCGAACCGAACCGCGTAGATCAAATCGCATACCTCCCTCGCTCGCAACGCAACTATCGACTATTGTAACTCGATGATCATCGCCGTCATCACAAGTGTTTTGTGTTTATTCGCTTAATCACTTAATCGCTTATCGCTTATCGTATATAGTCTACCGCTTATTCGCGTACCGCTTATCGCTCGCTTGGTGTTCATTGCAGTCTATGTGGAAGTAGTACACATGACACCGCTTCACGAGGCAAACTAACCTGGTTAAGCATGATGTTTCGCCATGTTAGCAAGCTCCCGTGAGAACGTGCCATGTGGTTGTAATGTGGAATCTAAACGAAAACGCGCTATTCGTTTCTCGCTTATCAACTCACTGGACTAACCTATTCGATCCTATCTTATGCTCGGACCGACTTTCTATCGATTGCGCCGAGTAAAACGCAATTCTATCCATGTCCTATCGGCACACCTGACACTGCCTCACGAAACGGGAATAGTATGGGCAAAGCATGGTGGATACGCCGCTGGTACTTCCTATATATAAGTGTTTTAAACATATTAATGAACTTCCGTGAGAAGGTGCCAAGTGGGGCTTGATGCTAAAACATCCTTTTCAAAAGACTAAAAAAAAAACAGATTTTATAAAAAAAAAACTTTTACTAAAACCCTAGAACAAGTGACATTCCTCACGATGTGGAGTTAACATCGAATCAGCTTAACTCCATATTCGAAGGGAGCTTCATAAGTTCAATTTTTCCTTAAAACTTTTTCAAGATCAAAAACAAGACTTTCTTGAGATGTGGGTTCCACATCGAGTTCAGCTGGAACCCATGTCCTAGGAGAGTTTTCGTAACCCTTGTTTTCATCTTCAAACTCCTTAACATGTTTAAAACCTAAAACTTCCTTGCGACATTAGTTAACATCGACTCAGTTAACCTTATCTTACAAGGAAAATTTTCAAAGATTTTCATCCTAAATCCCTTTTTAATATCTAAACGAACGCTTCTTGTAACGTTGGTTAACGATCGACTCAGTTAACTCTACGTCATGAGAAACCCTTCGAATTACAATCGCATCGAACTAACGAACTCTACACAAGACAAGGTACTTTGTAATGCCAACTCGTGGTATTATTACTTTCATCTTTACGTCACTTTCTCGCTATCGCAGTCGATCTCTCTTATTCGAAACGTTCTCGCTGTCAACTTACGGTCAAATCGCTCGCTGTATCACTACGTATACAAGATCAGCTCTTAGAAGTCTACCTATTGGATTAATTTCGGGACGAAATTTCCTAAAGTAGGGGAGACTGTAACAACCCGCACTTTTGTGCGTTGTTACTACTCGTTATACTCGTTACGCCTAGCACCAGAGATTCGGATCATAATGTAACTATATCGTATATATCGCTATTCGAAGGATAATCGCATATTTTCAAGCTACAGTATCACTATACTACACTATTATCACACTAACACTCACGGAGACATTGAGTGAGGACCTACTCCACCCTCCTCAGTGGCCGTGATGTGTCGAACGTAAACAATTAACGCTAACAAGGACCCTCGGGTGAGTGCTGTGGCTCCAGTCGTCATGACGATGACGACAATACGAGTAAACGGTACCCCGTCAGTCCTTGTGGCACTACATGAAATAACGTTCACGATGACATCAATAAAGGACCTATACTACCCTCATTGATGGCCGTGCAACGTCGTTAATAGTCGCATACTCGAATCGGAAACCGATTGTTAATTATCGAAACTTTGGATTATGAATACGTAAATACGACCCCTAGAGATATATATATATATAATAATAACAATATAATAATAATATAAATTAATTATGAAAGGTACGCGCTTCGAAAACTACCCAAAACGATCAAAAACGGAGAAGTCCAAGCGTCAGGATAGCTATCCGGACGGATGGACCATCCGGACGGATGGGCATGCGCACGGATGGCCATCCGCACGCATGGGCCATCCGCACGCATGGGCTATCCGGGCCAAAAACCTTTTCCTCTTCTCTGTTGCCTATAAATACCATGTCACATCACTTGAACAGTGATGTGACAACTCCTGTTCAACCAAACGCGCACCAAGACCCTTTTCTCTCGATTTCCTCGCGATTCCGGTAAGATTTCAACCTAAAACTTGTACTTCTACAATCTACACTCGATTCTACATCATTCTATCTTTCAAAACTCAAATTCTAACTGTGAAATCTGAGGATTTGAGGCGTTTTGAGGTGATGTCACCAAGGGTTCTTATGAACTTCAAGTTGGGGTCTCATTTCACTATAAACGACTCAGATCCGGGTGATTTCCGCATGTTTTAATGACAAATCTCACCTAAATCTGTGCGATTTCGAGTTAACCATGAAGAACCACCATGAACGGCCAGATCTGATAGAACAGGGTGATTCCCGGCCGTTAGAATGAGTCGGAATTGACGGAACTTCAAGTGTTAATGCGAAATTACACTACCCTAGTGAAAACGAACGTATTCCTCCCGTTAAACACTCGGAAACGGTGATCAGAGTGCGAACCAGACCTGTCAGTCCGCACGGATGACAAGTCAGTCCGCACGGATGACAAGTCAGTCCGCACGCACGACTGTCATCCGCACGGATCATGTCACCCGCACGCACCAGTCACCCGCACGGATGGGCTGTCACCCACGTGCACACTCATCCGCGCGCACAAGCAAGTCAGTCCGCACGCACCACCTTCATCCGCACGGATCATCTGTATCCGGACGGATGACATGCCATCCGGACGGATGACTTGTCATCCGGACGGATAACATGTCTAACCGCACGGATGAGGACCAATCAACCAAATGAGTAACTTTTCAAGGTAATCTCGCTTAACCGTATATCGTTTACTCTATCTCTTCAAGGATCATTACCGACGTACTCGCAACCGACTCAATCAAGTTGTAATCTCGCTAAATACGCACTGTGAGTATACTTGAACCCCTTTTTAATCGAATTTTGGGTGTAACATACGTTTCTAACAAATCGAACTTATCAATCGAAATATTCAATCAATCGAATTATCACTTGCGAATAACTGTTATGCATAGATATACGTGATGCTAGTTGCCTATGTGCTAGGGCTTATACTCGCGACGTCCCACCACGACTAGTATAGTACTATTGCGCCCGACGGGGTCTAGTTATGCCATCGTACATTCGAGCATCGAGGACTTAGTTGGTAGTATCAGTTTTGTGCGTATATATGTCGTGTATTACGTTTATGCATATGGAAATTCGCTACACTTTTTACCTACTATGCTATACTTATCAAACCTGTATACTCGCCAATACTTTTGTATTGACAATTATTTTAACGTATGTTGCAGGTTAGATCGCAGGCTATATCAAATCAAGCTAGGAAGTCTAGAAACTCAATTAAAATCTAGGTTGTCGGATTTGCATTGTTCGAGAGGACAATAAATCTGTGATAACTTATGTGATTGTAATATTTGTTAGTATGGGATAACGAATGTATTAAATACTATCGCAATATAGTTGTTATGGATTCTCTTGAGCAATCTGACTCGTCTAGTGTCGCGCCCCGATGATTCCGCCATCGGTTGGGGTGTGACACTACCTTTAACAATCATGGCTTAACTTTCGGTGGTAATTGTCTAAATCCTATTTAAATATTATTTACAATAATATTTCCTTATTAGTGTGTTTGTTTTGTTATGCTTTTTCTGTTATGCTTTGGACGTAAGTTCTATGGCATGAATATATGTATAGTATAAAGGATTATTATTTATTTATATAAATACTTGTGAACGGGTTTCCTACATACTTAAAACAGAAAAATTTTTAAACCCGTTAATTTAATTTTTTTTTCTTGCTTTGCTTACTTGACTCAATTTGGTATTGGTCAAGTTTATAGGTGTTTTAAAAATTTTACTTTGTTAACATTCAAACTTTTGTAAGTTTGATTCTATCTAACTCAATTAAAATCAAAGGAGTCCTTTGATTTAGTATTGCATTTGTTGCAATCTAAATGAAACTTTTTGTAAAGTTAGCATGTGGTTTATTGTAAATCATTGTTTCTGAAATTTTGATATCCACGTCCTCGTTTCAGAAATGGCCACTGAAGCTGCTACTAACAGTACCACCACAGGACCGTTGACTTCCTCGACTATGGGATCATCTGCTGTGGGACCATTAATTGGTACCCAGGTTGCCCACGCTGTGGCTAACCATGCTGAAAAACCTGAGAAGTTCTCGGGCTTGAACTTCAAGAGATGGCAACAAAAGATGTTGTTTTATCTCACTACCTTGAACCTTGCGAGGTTCCTAACTGAAACCCCACCAGCTCCCGAGGGAGAACCTGATGCCCAGACCCTGGTTGCTGTCCAAGCATGGAAGCATTCGGAGTACTTGTGCCGTAACTACGTGTTAAACGGACTTGCGGATTCGTTGTATAATGTATACTGCAAGATAGCAACTGCTAAAGAGCTTTGGGAATCTTTAGAGAAAAAGTACAAAACTGAGGATGCTGGCACGAAAAAGTTTGTGGTGGGAAAATTCTTGGATTACAAGATGGTTGATTCGAAGATGTTTCAAGTTCAAGAACTGCAGATTATTATCAGTGATCTTCTTTCTGAAGGAATGACTCTTAGTGAGACATTTCAAGTGGCTGCGATAATAGAAAAGTTGCCTCCAAGTTGGGCCGACTTCAAAAATTATCTAAAGCACAAACGAAAGGAGATGAAAATAGAAGACTTGGTGGTCCGTCTTCGAATCGAGGAAGACAATAGACTGGCTCAAAAAGGGAGTCAAGGGGATGTGGATGCCAAAGCCAATGTGGTAGAACATGGGCAATCTTCATCCAAAGGAAACAAGTTCAACAAAGGGAACAAAGGTTTCAAAGGCAAGGGCAAAGTGGATCTTGGACCCAAAAAGGGCGGTGTGAGGAAAAAGGTTAGCACTTTTAAGGGTAGGTGCTATAACTGTGGTGAAAATGGTCACCGTGCTGACCAGTGCAAAGCCCCTAAAAAGGCTAAAGCACACATGATGGAAGATGACATCCCGATGGTCGCGATGATCACCGATCTCACGGCTATGTCTAAGGATGTCGTGGAGATCAATGTGGTAGCAAGCAAGCCAGAAGCGGCTTGGTGGGTTGATACTGGAGCAACCCGACATGTTAGCCCGGTGAAGCATATCTTTAAAAATTTTAAAGAAATGTCGGGTGATGAAAAGCTGTACATGGGAAATGCTGCTACAGCAGACATCAAAGGGGAAGGTGAGGTGGTCCTCAAATGGACCTCGGGGAAGGAACTCACCTTGAAAAATGTGTTGTATGTTCCTGATCTGCGCAAGAGTCTTGTGTCAGGATGGCTTCTCAACAAATTTGGTTTTCGATTAGTGTTTGAGAGTGATACTTTTATTTTGAGTAAACGTGGTATGTTTGTTGGTAAAGGCTACGCCCAAAATGGTATGTTCAAACTTAATGTATTGGCTACTAGTAAGAACGTTAATGAAAATGCGTCTATTTCTACATACATGATTGAGCCTTTTAATGTTTGGCATGGTCGTTTGGGTCACGTTAATTATAATTCGTTGCGTCGTTTAATCAATTTAAAACACATACCAAAATTTTCAATTGATTCAAACTCTAAATGTGAAACATGTGTTGAGGCTAAACAAACAAGATCTTCGTTTAAATCGGTTGTAAGAACAACTGAGCCCCTTGATATGATTCACACTGATGTGTGTGATTTGAAAGCAATTCCCACTAGAGGTGGTAACAAATACTTCATCACTTTTATTGATGATAGTACGAGATATTGTTACGTTTACTTACTCAAGAGTAAGGATGAGGCTATTAACAAGTTTGCCTTGTACAAAGCCAAGGTTGAAAATCAGCTCAACCGGAAAATCAAAATCGTGAGGAGCGATAGAGGTGGTGAATATGTGTCACCATTTGCGGACATATGTGCAAAAGGTGGAATAATCCATGAACTAACAGCTCCTTATTCCCCACAATCAAATGGTATAGCAGAACGAAAGAACCGCACGTTAAAGGAAATGATGAATGCCATGTTGATAAGCTCTGGGATGAGTCAGGACATGTGGGGGGAAGCCATATTGTCGGCTAATTATGTCCTGAACATGACACCCTTAAAAGACAGAGATGTGACTCCATATGAGTTATGGACAAAGCTGAAACCTTCATATAAATACATGAAAGTGTGGGGGTGCCTAGCAAAAGTGGTCGTAACACCACCAAAACGCTTACAAATAGGACCTAAAACTGTGGATTGTGTGTTCATAGGTTATACGCCTCCTGGTGGCCCACTTCGGTTTCTGGTGCACGATTCAAAGAATCCTGGAATATGCAAGGATACTATCATAGAGGCAAAGAATGCGTCATGGTTTGAACACGTGTTTCCTTGTTTGGGAAAAGAACAAGCTGGTCTTTCAAAACCAATTGAGGAGTTCATTCAAGAGACCGAGATTGTTCCCCAAAATGACAATGAAATAGATGAACCTCAAGAACAATCTGAAAATGAGGAGGTTGTGGTAAGAAAAAGTAAAAGGCAAAGGATCGAGAAATCCTTTGGACCTGATTTTCTTACATATGTGGTTGAAAGTGAGCCTCAAACTTATCAAGCTGCGGTCACTTCTTCGGAAGGACCTCAATGGAAAGAAGCCATCAAAAGTGAAATTGATTCTATCTTGCAGAATCATACCTGGGAGTTGGTAGATCTTCCTTCTGGTTGTAAACCACTTGGGTATCGATGGATATTCAAAAGGAAGATGAAATCGGATGGCACCATTGACAAGTACAAGGCAAGATTAGTAATCAAAGGGTATAGACAACGGGAAGGTCTAGACTACTTTGATACCTATTCGCCTGTGACACGAATAACCTCGATAAGGTTGGTGATTGCAATTGCTGCTTTGAGAAATTTAGAAGTACATCAGATGGATGTAAAAACCGCGTTTCTAAATGGTGAGTTAGATGAAGAGATTTATATGGAGCAACCCGAAGGGTTCTCAGCTCCTGGCCAGGAGGGAAAAGTTTGCAAACTCGTGAAATCTCTATACGGTTTGAAACAGGCTCCGAAGCAGTGGCACCAAAAGTTTGATCAGGTGATGCTTGACAGTGGGTTCAAGATCAATGAATGTGATAAATGTGTATATGTTAAGAACACATCACGAGGTTATGTTATTTTGTGTTTATATGTGGATGACATGCTTATCATCGGTAGTGATGATAAGATGGTCAAGTCAACAAAAGATATGTTGAAAACAAGATTTGACATGAAAGACATGGGTTTAGCCGATGTGATACTGGGGGTCAAGATAGTAAGGACCCAAAATGGTTTAATACTAAGCCAATCACATTATGTTGACAGGATCCTTGAAAAATTCTGTGCTGAAGACACTAGTGTCTCCCAAACTCCTATTGATACCTCTCACCGTCTATCAAAGAATAGAGGTGAAGGTGTCAATCAGTTGGAATACTCAAGGGTCATTGGAAGTTTAATGTATCTCATGACATGTACGAGACCAGACCAGACTTGGCTTATGCTGTGAGCAGACTAAGCAGATACACAAGTAACCCAAGCTCTGAACATTGGAAGAGTATGACAAAGTTGCTAAGGTACTTGAGATACACAAGAAACTATGGTCTACACTATGGCCGTGATCCAGCTGTTATAGAAGGATACAGTGATGCCAACTGGATATCCGACTCAAAAGATTCCAAATCAACAAGTGGATATGTCTTCACTCTTGGTGGAGCAGCTATATCTTGGAAATCGTCCAAGCAGACTGTTATAGCCAGATCCACCATGGAATCTGAGTTCATTGTGTTGGACAAAGCTGGAGAAGAGGCCGAGTGGCTGCGTCAGTTTTTAGAATATGTTCCAGGATGGCCTAAACCTGTAACAGCTGTATGCATACACTGTGATTGCCAGTCGGCAATAGGAAGAGCTCAAAGTGTGATGTACAATGGTAAGTCAAGGCATATACGACGCAGACATAACACAATACGACAACTGCTCTTAACTGGGGTTATTACGATTGACTATGTAAAGTCAAAAGATAACATTGCGGATCCGCTTACGAAAGGCTTAAACAAAGAGGCAGTGCATAAGTCGTCACGAGGAATGGGACTAAAGCCCGTGGGGTAATTTGTTCGAAGGAAACCTAACCTAGAAGATTGGAGATCCCATGACCTAGGTTCAATAGGACAACCTAATTGAACAGATTGTGGTCACTGTGGGGGAGAACCCCAGAACACAAAAAGGATCTGCATGCTTCTTAGTCTATTCCTTTGCTAAATCAGTGACAAAGAAGGCTAAGCCTAAGGCTTTTAATGATTATAGAGAATCACCTATGTGAAGAGAGAAGTGGGGTCGCTTCGAGTGGAATTGTGGGGGGCGCAATTCCTAGAGCTCTCGCAGAACCAGGCAAGTGTCCATGACCACAACGGACACACCAATGAGGGTCTAGCCAGACCAGGGAGAGAATTGTGTGAAGGTGTAATAACGTCTACACAAATGGGGACTGGTTCAAGGACATCGCGACTACCAGTCGCTAGGAGGCTAAGTGCACTTCACAACGGAAAGTTCAAAGGAAACACCTACTTATCCGGCAATACTCAACTGTTGAAGTTGTATCGAGAAACCTGGAAGTGGATTGATTTCCATTCATGTGGGGGATTGTTGGAAATTTATTAATTTGAAAGGAAATTTTGTATTTTCATTCAATAAAAATAATCTAGAGAGATGTCACACCCCGACTTCCCATGTGTCACCGGTGGGCCCGGTGGGGAGTATCGTGACGTGGTTGGCAACATAATAGTCAAACAACACAATATATATGAATGCACAACGGAAGCAAAAGATAAATTATATATTACAAATCCGAATTTAAAGTAATATCCAGTATTACAATGGAAAGTAAAGGATTCACAGGCGGATCTTAAAACATATCATTTGTTCAACAGACTTTAGACGCCTAGAACTTGTAAGATTCCTTATTAACGCCCTGAGCTTCCAGCCAATTACGTTCAGTACCTGTCACTTAACCCTTTTGGAAAATACGTCAGTTTTCACTGGTAAATACACTCAACCGACTCATTTGAAAAGAGTTTAAGAAAATTGATTTGGATGCACGTGGCACAAAATATATTTCATAATTTGATTAAAATGCACAGAGGCAAAATTAACCTTTTTAACTTGGAACAATTATAGTTATAACCTTGTATACAGATTTACATGTTCGTTGTACGTTCAGGGCCCGATGTAGAAACCGAGTCAAGATTAACAGACACGCCACAAGTATAGGCCCACAAGAGAGTGAGATACCGTTATTACTTAGTAATTGTCAGGTGTATGCCTACACCCCGTACCTAAGACGTGGCCATTTTATAACACAATGATGTCAAGGATATCCGGGACATGGCCATTAACCCCTAAAGGCTTTTATTTCAAACAATACAGATTAAACCGGGTTACCTCAATAATTTAATCACAATCCGATTAAACATTCAATACCCGACCAAGCGGTATCATTATACCGTATTCCAAGCTCGTATAGGGAAAATAAGTTAAGAGTATTTACCTGAGCTAGCTCCTGTCTTAAATAGCAAGAATCTAATAACTCAGCCGTATTCACTTAAGTAAGCGTAGGTACCATTTACCGAAATGCTCTAGTCTGGAATGATGGTATAAATAACCAATTAGAATGCTAACGGGTCTTTAATTTAGCTTAAGCTTAGACCGGTTAGTCTTAAGGGAATATACGGTTCAGGCGCGTGATTAAGCGAAGACCGGAATAGAATGTGTTTTAGACCCGACAAGTTTGAAGACTTGTCTTAAATGGGTATTTCATACACATTCTGGATTTTGGGATAAAACCAATAAGGTTTGACCCGTTTCGGCTAATTTATGTAAACTAGTTACATAGGTCGAACCGTACGCGTAGGAGGCGTAACGGGTAATTATAAGAGCCATATACAGGTTTCCTAAGTTAATTATGCCTCAAATATGTTGTGACATCAGTAAGATGTCTTTCATTATGCCCGAAACAAGTTTAAACACAAACTATGCCCCGTAGGGGTAGTTTGGTCATTTTTAAAGTTTGTAAAAGAGTCTAGACGTTTAACTGAGTTATAGGTCTGATGTAAACAGCAAACATACTCAATTTGATAAGTTATATCAGTAGGCTAAAGCATATATGTGAAATTTATCATTTTTAACCAAGCTATGCCCCGTAGGGGTATTTTGGTAATTTCACATAAGCCGAGAAGCTCAAAAACGAAGTCTGAGTTTATCAACCTTTGCTTACTGCTAAAATATCATAATTTGCCTCATATATCAGTAGGTATCAACCCGGGTATGTATAATATAATTTTAATACATACTATGCGTTAAAAACGCTAAATAAGGCGATTAAAGGCCATTTCCGGGTTCGATACTTAAATCTGATATTTTTATATTTCTAGAAGGCTTAAAATAATTTATTTATCATATGTGATCAGTAGAAAAAGGTTTGGAGTTGTTTAGATAAGTAAAACTCATTTTATGGCCCGTAAGGGCAAAACCGACAATTACCGGGTTAAGCCTACGACTACTAGTTATGCTCAGCCTAAAATTAATTAAAAATCTTTAAAAATACCAAAATAATATATTACATTAGTGGGTATTAAGTTTGATACCGAAAAGTAGGCTTAACTAGGCTATACGCTAATTACGCCATTTTATTAACATAAAGCATTAAATTAGCGACATTGAGCATAACTCTTAATCTACAAGTCAAACTGATGTCAAACTTTGCATACAAGTTTATATATCAGTAACTAAGGTTTCTACACTTTTACATTTTCATAAATCACGTTTTAAGGTAATAAGGGCATAACGGTCAACATATGAGCAATTAACGGAAACATGCATATTAATTGGATAACTAGTGAACCAAGGTGTATAATCACAGAGGGTTGTTCTAACATGTATCCTAATCCAATTTAAGCTCTGAGGCATTTCTAAAACATGCCTAAACGGGTCAGAACTGAAAGTCAAAGTGAAAGTCAAACTATGTGACTTTCGGTTCCGAACCGGGTATTTACAGGAATTTGTCGGGTTGAACATGTTTAGACATGTTCTTACACTTATTACCAAGTCATAACAATGATCAAACATGTTGTATATATCCTAGATAACTAATTATGCATAAATAGCATTTTAGACTTCCTGTTGACTTTTTAATTGTATGTTTGACCCGACTTTTGACCTGGTTAGAGTGATGATCAGGGGAAACCCTTTTGAGGTTTTATTACCCACATAAATACCAACTCATAACTACTTTTAATTCGAGATATGACTGAGCCATTATTGACTAATCTCGAAGTCAAACCGTAATTACGACGGTTTGACTTTTAGCTAATTAACCAAGCTAAACTCAAATAAAGAAGGACTAGTAGACTTACAAGAGTCCTATGCACGACTTAAGATCAGTTGGACCTGCTTGAGAGCTCCAGAAATGATCCAAATATGCAGGAGAATGTGTGAAGAACAATTGTTGCAACCAATGCCTTATATAGTGGTTTAATCCACCATAACTTGTTGACAACAAGGTCTAGGACACACCACAACATTCCCACATGTGTCCTAGGGTCTAGGAACATTTTAGAGGTCGTTCAATAGTGAGGAAAACCTAAGAGATCGGTCAGAATCGCGAAAAACCGGCTGCAGGAGGTTTTCTGATGCTGGGTAGTTGCTTGCGCACCGTAGGGCTTTTATGCCTACGATGCGCAGGGGTTCATCAGATACAAAAAGTTGTTTGTTTGTTGGTGTTTCGAAAGGGCAAGCTCATAATTCGAATTTGGGACATTCTTTTACATTGAGGGGCCTCTAATAAGTGTCTAATACAGTATCATGCCCTATCACTTTGGTTTATTTCAATTGAATTCAAAATAAAGTATCGAAAACAAAGGTTATCCTTAGGAATTTCTTCGTAGGAGTTCACCACTTCAATTATAAATCATTCAATGCAATTATTCCCCGAACTTGAACATATACTAGATGTTTTTAATAAAATTTGGGCCTTGGGATTTGTAACGAGGTCGTTCAGAGGTAAAAATTAACATGACGCCACCTTTAAATCCTACCAAAACATCTTTATCAAATCCGGGCTCACAACGCGTTTTGTCGTACATGACACGTGTCGTTATCTTATTGAACACGAAATTTTTGAGGTGTGACATCCTCACCCCCTTAAAATAAATCTCGACCCGAGATTTACTGAAATAAGTAAGGGTACTTTTCTTTCATCGTGGATTCAACCTCCCACGTGAATTCGGGACCTCTACGGGCATCCCATTCGACCTTTACAAAAGGTATATGCTTCCTTCGAAGCTTCCTTACCTGTCGATCTTCAATCGACAAATGTTTTCCACAAATTTTAAGCTCTCATTTATATGCACATCTGTATGTGGTATTACCAGTGATTTATCAGCGAAACACTTCTTCAGATTGCAGATGTGGAACACATTGTGAATTCCACTGAGCTCTTCTGGTAAGTTTAGCTTATAGGCAACTGAACCGACACGTTCGATAATCTCGAAAGGTCCTATGTATCTCGGGCTTAGCTTGCCTTTCTTACTAAATCGCATCACTCCTTTCCAGGGTGATACCTATTGTTGAACCTTATTTCTTAACAAGAATTTAGGAGGTTTGCTATTTTCATTAATCCTTGATTTTCTGCCGAATATTGGCATCTTACAAATAATTAGGGATTTGTGTGATCTGCTTTGTTGTTTCCACTGTAACTTTCAGATCCTGATAATTGAACTTACTTATCTATTGTCCTAACAATAGTTGTTTAACATGCCATTTATACAAGGTCTCAAAGGAGCCACCTTGATACTTATATAGCAGTTATTATAGAAAAGCTTATCTTAAGGTGAGATGGTTATTCCAACCATTACTCAAAAATAAATTTTTAAGAATAGCTAATCTTTACAGTTAGTCGAACAAATCGATGATCCTGGGCAGCTGATGGCGATTCTTAATCGTTGCCTAATTAGGGTTGCGGTAAACAATGCCTTAGCAAAATGAACCGTCTTTCATAATTTACTACACCTAATTCTCAGGATAATGAGTTTGGCTTTATGAATCTATACCTTTAAAACTTACTTAACCAGGGTTTTCGATTCTGCCAATATGGTACTAGTTGTCTTGGGGATTTCATAATAATGCAGCCTTTAAATGAGATATAAATCTTAATCCTACCTGTCCCTCATGGTAAACAGGGTAATCTTAGGAGAAGATAGTTAAGATACGAGGAGACTACAGAGAGTTTCCATATCTCAGGCTCCAGTTCATCCATCATTGCTTGTGTCAAAGGAGTGACACATTTATGTTATAATTCCACGAATTCCTTATTCGGGGACATTTACTTGGACAATACCATTCTGGATATCTTCTTTGAATACTACTAGTCGACATTAGTACAATATGATGTAACACCCCAAAAATCTGAATGTTAATGTTTGTTGTATGTTATAATGTGACACGTCAGGAAATAAATAACTAGGTTATTTAACCTAGTTAAGGGTATGGTTGTGTCACACCCCTTTCTGCGGCGGAAGAACGAGGTGTGATCATGAAAGGTTCTCATTGCATACGAAGAGTAAACATGTACATGCTCGTAAAATAACATTCAAATACCATAATTTGAAAACATACGTTAGCGTTTACATCGCTAAGTCGCATAAAGCATTGTCTTAAAAGTTTACAACTTTATTTAAAGTTAAACACAAGCGACATCCACGAGCATAAGAAAGACCACGCGCACATCCATCCTAGTTACCTGAAATACATGTGAGTTTTTGGAAAAACGTCAACATAATGTTGGTGTGAATTCATGCGGTTTGTATTTCATGTTTGTATACTTTGTATGAAAACATAGTTTGTGAGTAAATCAAGTTTTCATATATAAATTCAGTTTCATGTGTACATCACGTACCCATGTATAATTCAATCTTTTCTTGAGTACCCCACGTACTTCAAGTTATATATCAATCCTCTTGAGTACCCCACATACTTCAAGTTATTTATCAATCCTCTTGAGTACCCCACGTACTTCAAGTTATTTATCAATTTTTGTATGGTATGAATTTTATGTAAATACAGTATTTCTGTACTTATCAGATTGTTAATGGGTTGCAAAGCCATTAACATGTGACACGTCATAGGAAGCCACCAAACCTAAGGCATTTAATTGGTATATTCTGAGACACAAAAGCACTTCCTCGGTTCTCGCCCCGACCGGGAGTGTGGCTGCCAGGCACCCGTTAGATCTAACCTTTTGTTCTGCGGTCTGAATGTATACGTTGATTAATGGTGCTTATGTACCCTATTCGTGACACTATTTCTCATAACGCATCCTACTTGGTTCTCGTCCTCACCAAGCGCGTTTCTTGTTATCATTTCTCATAACGCCTTATACTTGGTTCTCGTCTCACCAAATGCGCTTCTCATTTTCTTATATTTCGTCACACTTGGTTCTCGTTCTCACCAAGTGTACTTCTTGTATTTATATCATACCAATTATAAATTTTGTACATTTGTACATGTATTTCACCCCCGAAGTTATAAAACTGAAAACAGTTAAAGAGAAAAGGGGGAGCATGAACTCACAACTTTGCGTTCCTAGCGTCGTAAACTCCACCGGATTTGCTTAATTAACGTCGTAACCTATACGCGTTTTCTTAACGTTAGTCACTAGACTTGCGTCGCACAAGTACAGTCACTCTCTTTTGTGTATATTCTTGTGTTAAAAATATTCTATATTTTTAACTACGTATCTTACTTATATTATTTTCTCCAAAAATAAATATAAGTCTTTTGTGTTTTGCACTTTGCACCCGAATTATGTATCTTGTATGTTGTATGTGTATTTTTTATATTTCTACTCCTCATGAGTAATTAGTGTATTTTTAAGTCTTAATACACTAGCACATATAACACATACTATATACACTTAGCACAAATGTTGGTGATCAAATAATATATATATTTTTCTCTCAAAAATATACATATTTATATCCATTTTTATTCTTAAAGAAATCCTCATTTCTTATCACCAAAAATTAGGGAAACCTTAGTAATACTTTTTAAACACATTTTTAGGGAATAAGTTTCTCAAAAACTTATATTTTTCTAAGTGTCAAAATTTATAAAAATTTTGACAGAGTTTCCCCTAAAAATGGAGGTTTCCCACGTTTTCAAAACGTGTGTTTATTTTCTTTTAAATCATCATCAATCATCAACAACAATTATCAACAATAATCGTCAACAATAATCACCAATTTCATGCACTTGAATATTTACAAAAATGTGTAGTAACTTACTAGCACATTTAGTAAGTCTTGTTATCTTTAAAAATAAGTTTAATTTCTTAAAAACTTTATTTTTAAAGAATATGAAGTTTTACAACTTCTAGTCGGTTTTTACGAAAACTATTTCTTCGTTAACACTTTTGTTACACAAGTATCCACACACTTATTTGTTCACAAAAACCACTTTTGTTTGTGTAAGATCCGGTTTAGAACATGTGATTTCTTTTGATGCTTGGTCTTTTGAAAATACCACTTGTAGATACATAGATCTACTAGTTTTAAACACTTTTGTACAAGTTAAAACATTTTTACACAAGTTCATGGTTTATGTGTGGTAGGGTTTCACCTTTTAACCCTTGTTACTTCTAAAATAGCTTTATGTTAAGATCCATGATCTTACCAAACCGGGTTAAACGATGATCTGAGCTACCACATCATAGATCGGGTCTAGATAACCATATATTTCAAATACTACAACTTTTACACAACTTATGTGCTATTAACCACCATTTTTCATGTTTTTAGTAGACTTTTGTGCATCTTTTCGCATTTTAACGAGATTTAACCAACACAAATCCTTTTAACCACTCTAGATAAGTTCAAATATAAGTTTTAAGTGTTATACCTCTAGCTCGAGGCTAGGGAAGAATCTATGCGCAAAAGAGGTGGATAAAAGCTAGATAAAGAGGTCCTTCGCGTTCCGTTTGCTTCAAGACTCCTTGTATACGACCCTCGACACTTGTATGATGTTGGAACTTGCAAGATGGAACTCGAAATTGGATGGGTGCTTGTAGGGGGGTTCGGCCGAAAGCTTGCAAGGAGAGGGGGAGTGTGTGTGTTGTGAGTTGAGTGATGGAATGATCATGTGGGTTTAAGTTTGATCTTATAGGCAATGTTTAGGGTGATTAACCATTGGACACTATGTCCCATAGATATTAAGCAAGGATGATTAATTTAATCATCATAGTACAAGGTATGTCCCCTAGGGGACCGAATTCGGTCAAGAAGGGGGGGTCCTTGGTTCGATTTCAACTAGACACTAAGTATATAGTTAGCTTAAACCAAGTTAGTTAAGTGTTTAACTTAGTTACCAAAGTGTAGTGTGTTACAACGGGTGTTAGGGTAATCAGGGACCCTAACTGGCTCAGAAAAAGATAAATAATGAAAATAACAATATTTTCATGTTCCGGGTATAGTCCGGTTGTTCGGTTACATACCGATTCGTTAAAGTGCTAAATTACACTTTTTAGTGTCATTTAAGTACCCTTCTTGTACTCTTTCAATTCCCAACACTTAGGGAAATATTCTGGATAATAAAACGACATTTCTGCATAATATTTATGTGTCTAAATGCTGAATTATTGCTGAATTATGTAATTTCTGCACTTAAAGTGCGTTTCGGGTGCTTTTTAGTGCTTGTTTTTGCTTTCGCAATGTCTATAAATTAAACCCTTACATATACTCTAGGGTTTTAATGTATTTTTGTTGTCGGACCTACACCTAGGCTCCAATTTTATTGTCTGGCTGCTTTCTGCAGTTCCGTTGACACATGGTGTCTTACCGGTGAGTTTACTATTATTCTGACGCAACGCTCTCGTTTATGCATAAAGCAATATTTTGTAGTATACAACATGCATGAATTCACTTGTTTAATCATGTGTTCAGACATTGCTGACACTTAAACTCATAATTGCAGTCATTAAGCAATAATTAATGTGTACGGAAATTACCGGTTTGTGCCAGTTGTCACAGTCTCCCCCCGTTAAAAGAATTTCGTCCCGAAATTCAGACTGAACTAACTCTCGCTGGAGTTTTCTTGAATAGGTGGGGATACTTTTTCTTAAACTGGTCTTCACGTTCCCATGTGTACTCGGGTCCGTGTTTTGAGCTCCAACGTACTTTAACAAGTTTCACACTGCTCCTCCTGGTCTTGTTGACTTTCCAGTCAGTAACCTCAACGGGTTGTTCTGTAAATCGGAGGGCTTCATCAATATGTACTTCATCCATCGGGATGGTCACGTTTTCTTGCGTTGGACTCTTCTTCAGGTTGGATACATGAAACGTATCATGTACTCCATTAAGTTCTTCCGGTAACTCCAACTTGTATGCCACGGTACCAATTCTCTTCAAAATTCTGAATGGTCCGATGTATCGTGGATTCAGCTTTCCTCGCTTTCCAAACCTGACTACGCCCTTCCATGGTGAGACTTTTAACAACACTTTGTCTCCCACCTTGAAATCTACCGATTTTCTATTTGGATCCGCGTAGCTCTTTTGTCGCTCTCGAGCCGCCCTAATGCGCTCTCGGATCTGCGCAATCTTGTCGGTGGTCTCTTGTACAAGCTCAGGACCAACCATACGCTTATCTCCAGCGTCTGCCCAACATAAGGGCGATCGGCATTTGCGGCCATACAGAGCTTCGAACGGCGCGACTTTTATGCTCGTATGATAACTGTTATTGTAGGAAAACTCAACTAGAGGTAGATGAGTATCCCAGCTGCCGCCTAGGTCCATGACACATGCGCGAAGCATATCTTCTAACGTTTGTATTGTCCGTTCGCTCTGGCCGTCTGTTTGCGGGTGGAATGCCGTGCTCAGATCTAACTGAGATCCAAAGGCTTCCTGAAATGATTGCCAGATTCTTGAGACAAAGCGTCCATCTCTGTCTGAAATGATTGAGATTGGCACTCCATGACGTGCCACAATTTCTCTTAAGTATATCTCTGCCAGCTTTCCAGTGCTATCCTTCTCTCGGATTAGTAGGAAATGCGCAGACTTCGTTAATCGATCAACTATTACCCATATCATATCGTGCCCTCTCGAGGTCCTGGGTAATTTCGTTATGAAGTCCATCGAGATTTGTTCCCACTTCCACACGGGAATCTCTGGTTGTTGTAGTAGGCCGGACGGTTTCTGATATTCTGCCTTAACCTTGGCACAGGTTAGGCATTTTCCAACATATACAGCAACGTCGCTTTTGAGTCTCGGCCACCAATAGTACTCCTTCAAGTCTTGATACATTTTGTCCGATCCTGGATGGATCGAATATCTCGATTTGTGGGCTTCATTAAGGATGACTTCTCGTATGCCACCATAGAGTGGAACCCAAATACGCTTCTTAAAGTATAAGGCTCCCTCTTCGTTTGGCACCATGTGCTTCAATGCACCCCGGAGGTATTCAGCTTTACGATTCTCTTCTTTAAGAGCTTCTTGTTGTGCATCTCGAATGCGTGCAGTGAGGTTCGTTCGAATCGTCATTTCCAATGCTCGAACCCTTAGGGTCTTAACCCTTTCTTTTCGGCTCAACGCGTCTGCTACAACGTTTGCCTTTCCAGGATGGTACTTAATCTCACAGTCATAATCATTCAGCAGCTCGACCCAACGTCGCTGGCGCATATTCAATTCCTTCTGATCAAATATGTGTTGTAAGCTTTTGTGATCTGTGAAGATTGTACATCGAGTACCATATAAGTAATGTCGCCAAATCTTCAAGGCGAATACCACTGCACCCAGCTCCAGGTCGTGAGTGGTATAATTTCTCTCGTGAACCTTCAGTTGTCTTGAAGCATAAGCGATGACTTTTTGGCGTTGCATGAGCACGCAACCCAAGCCTTGTCGTGAGGCGTTGCAGTATACCACGAAGTCTTCAGTGCCTTCGGGTAACGATAGTATCGGTGCATCGCAGAGCTTGTTCTTAAGTAGCTGAAAGGCTTCTTCTTGTTTGTGACCCCAGTCGTACTTCTTGTCTTTCTGAGTAAGGGTCGTTAGCGGTTGAGCTATCTTCGAGAAATTCTCAATGAATCGCCGATAGTAGCCCGCTAAGCCCAAAAATTGACGAACTTCAGTCGGGGTCTTGGGAGCTTCCCAATTCTTTATTGCTTCAATCTTGGACGGGTCTACATGAATACCCTTCTCATTCACCACGTGGCCAAGAAATTGTACTTCGCGAATCCAGAATTCGCATTTCGAGAACTTTGCATAAAGTTTCTCTTTCTTCAGTAGCTCCAAGATGGTTCTGAGATGTTGCTCATGTTCTTCTTTCGTTCGCGAGTAAATCAGGATATCATCGATAAATACAATCACGAATTTATCGAGATATGGTTTGCATACGCGGTTCATTAGGTCCATAAAGACCGCTGGCGCGTTCGTCAATCCAAATGGCATCACAAGAAATTCGTAGTGCCCATAGCGTGTTCTGAATGCAGTCTTTGGCACGCTTTCATCTTGGATTCTCAGCTGATGGTATCCAGATCGAAGGTCGATCTTGGAATAGTAGCTTGATCCTTGCAATTGATCAAATAAGTCATCAATCCTTGGTAGTGGATACCGATTCTTGATTGTGAGCTTGTTCAGTTCCCTGTAATCGATACACATCCGCAGTGTTCCATCCTTCTTCTTCACGAATAATACCGGAGCTCCCCAGGGTGAGAAGCTTGGCCTTATGAATCCTTTATCCAACAACTCCTGGAGTTGTGTAGATAATTCTTGCATCTCGGATGGCGCAAGTCGATAGGGTGCCTTGGCTACAGGAGCAGCTCCTGGAACCAAGTCTATACGGAATTCGACTTGTCGTTGCGGAGCTAGTCCTGGCAGATCTTCAGGGAACACATCAGGAAATTCCTTCACCACAGGAATGTCTTTGAGTTTCGGCTCCTCAGCTTTCTTGTCTATAACGTGTGCTAGGAAGGCAACACATCCTTTCCTCAAGCACTTCTGTGCCTTCATACAACTGATGATTCGTAGAGGCGCGTTTCGTCTTTCTCCATGTACTATGAGGGTTTCATCATTCGCCAGAGGGATGCGAATGATTTTCTCATGACAAATGACTTCCGCTTTGTTCTTGGACAACCAATCCATTCCGACTACTACATCGAAGCTACCCAATTGAATAGGTAAGAGGTCGATGCTAAAATTTCGTTCACCAAGTTCTAGTGTGCAGCCTCTGACAACTTCGCCCGATTCAACAAGTTTACCATTGGCTAGTTCTATGGAATAAGGAATTTCTAATCTACTAGATTCTACTCCGAGTATGCGTTTAAATTCCACAGACATGAAGCTATAATCGGCGCCAGTGTCGAATAATATGGATGCAAAGTGATTGTTAATGAGAAACGTACCGGTGACCACGTTAGGGTCCTCGCGTGCGTCTCTTGCTCCAATCACAAATGCTCGAGCCGGAGCGTTGTTTCTCTCTGGGCAGTTCTTCATGAAATGATCATTGCTTCCACACTTGAAGCATCCTTGCCCTTTCCCGTTACCATTCTTGTTACCAGCACCGTTCCCATTTCGGTTCTTTCCTTTTCCCCAACAGTCTTCTGTTTGATGACCCAATTTACCACATTTGTCGCACCTTGGAATGCGACAAGCTCCATCATGATGATACTTACATTTTTGGCATCTAGGCATGGAGCCTTGGTATGCTTTGGTTGCATGGGTTTTCGTCTCCTGAGACGGGTTAGCTTCACGCTTCTTGCTGAAATCCTTGTTGTTACGAGTTGCTTGGTTCAAACTAGCATGCTTTCTCTTCTTGTCGCCGGACGACTCAGCATGCGTCTCGGTCTTCTCTGTTGGGTTTAATGACAACTTCTTCATACGAACACAATCTTCAGTAAGGCTGACAGCCAGAGTTACAGCCTCGGTGATTGTTTGTGGTTTGGCCGACGTCACCATGCCACGAAACTCTGAGGCCAGTCCCCAAATGTAACGTTCAACACGCTTGAATTCGGGAGTCACCATGTAGGGAAGCACTCTGGACAAATCGTGGAACCTTCGAGTGTAACCATTTATATCAGCACCTTCCATGGTCAGGTGCCAGAACTCCGTCTCCAGCCTTTGGAGTTCAGCACGAGAGCAGTACTTCTCTCTCATCCTTTCCTTCAGTTCCTCCCAAGTGAGGCCATAAGCGGCGTCATCACCCAAAGTTTGGGCTTGCAGGTTCCACCAAGTCAGAGCTTCATCGACGAATAACCCAGTAGCAAAAGTGACTTGTTGATCCGCGGTACACTTGCTCATGCGGAAAGTAGCTTCGGTCTTCTCCGTCCAGCGCACAAAAGCTACTGCACCTCCTGTGCCGTCATAGTTCATCGGCTTGCAGTCGAGGAACTGCTTGAAAGTGCAGCCTTGAGCTGCATTGCCTCCAGACGAATCTCCATTCCCATTACGCCTAGCGTTGCTTGGTCCTCCACTGTCCTGAGTACGGTTCGCCTCGTACTGGGCGATAGCAGCGGAGATCCTTTCCTCCAGTAGAGCGTTCAGCTCTTCAGCAGTTCTTGGCAGTGGGGGAAGGGGAGGTTGATCGTCATTGCGAGCATTCACAGCTTTCCTGGGTGCCATGTTCTGACAGAACATAACACAACAGGGTTACACATTTGTTTGATATCGTCACTCTAGACAGTAGTATCATATATTCACAGGTATATATACCACATAAGTGACATCAAACAATTATTACTCTAGCAGAGTACTTAGTAGGCTTGCACTGAGGGAATCTATACGTGACAAGACTTGCTGTGGTTTCTGTGCACTGAATTCCATAATTACGTATGCATCCATAATTACGTAACTCCTTGCACAGTTCGCACAGTTCGTTTCATCCTCGTATCTCTTCCTTCAGATGGCCATCGCTTTCAGGTAGAGTCACGTATACTTGTGACATTCTACTTCTAGTACATGCTAATTATCACACGTAATTGCAAGTAATTTCTCAATTAAAGACAAGTGCTACTCATGTGCACCCTAAGTCTCGTAGTGTCTTTTCTAGACTTATGTAGTCAGTTTCAGGTAGTGGATGTCGCGGGACGTTTTATGCAATGAAACTCTTTGAAAATTGTTTTCGTGAATGGATCCTAGAGATTGTAGACTAGACTCGAGAAGGAATCCTGGTTCACTACAATCGAAGCTCTGATACCAATCTGTCACACCCCTTTCTGCGGCGGAAGCACGAGGTGTGATCATGAAAGGTTCTCATTGCATACGAAGAGTAAACATGTACATGCTCGTAAAATAACATTCAAATACCATAATTTGAAAACATACGTTAGCGTTTACATCGCTAAGTCGCATAAAGCATTGTCTTAAAAGTTTACAACTTTATTTAAAGTTAAACACAAGCGACATCCACGAGCATAAGAAAGACCACGCGCACATCCATCCTAGTTACCTGAAATACATGTGAGTTTTTGGAAAAACGTCAACATAATGTTGGTGTGAATTCATGCGGTTTGTATTTCATGTTTGTATACTTTGTATGAAAACATAGTTTGTGAGTAAATCAAGTTTTCATATATAAATTCAGTTTCATGTGTACATCACGTACCCATGTATAATTCAATCTTTTCTTGAGTACCCCACGTACTTCAAGTTATATATCAATCCTCTTGAGTACCCCACGTACTTCAAGTTATTTATCAATCCTCTTGAGTACCCCACGTACTTCAAGTTATTTATCAATTTTTGTATGGTATGAATTTTATGTAAATACAGTATTTCTGTACTTATCAGATTGTTAATGGGTTGCAAAGCCATTAACATGTGACACGTCATAGGAAGCCACCAAACCTAAGGCATTTAATTGGTATATTCTGAGACACAAAAGCACTTCCTCGGTTCTCGCCCCGACCGGGAGTGTGGCTGCCAGGCACCCGTTAGATCTAACCTTTTGTTCTGCGGTCTGAATGTATACGTTGATTAATGGTGCTTCTGTACCCTATTCGTGACACTATTTCTCATAACGCATCCTACTTGGTTCTCGTCCTCACCAAGCGCGTTTCTTGTTATCATTTCTCATAGCGCCTTATACTTGGTTCTCGTCTCACCAAATGCGCTTCTCATTTTCTTATATTTCGTCACACTTGGTTCTCGTTCTCACCAAGTGTACTTCTTGTATTTATATCATACCAATTATAAATTTTGTACATTTGTACATGTATTTCACCCCCGAAGTTATAAAACTGAAAACAGTTAAAGAGAAAAGGGGGAGCATGAACTCACAACTTTGCGTTCCTAGCGTCGTAAACTCCACCGGATTTGCTTAATTAACGTCGTAACCTATACGCGTTTTCTTAACGTTAGTCACTAGACTTGCGTCGCACAAGTACAGTCACTCTCTTTTGTGTATATTCTTGTGTTAAAAATATTCTATATTTTTAACTACGTATCTTACTTATATTATTTTCTCCAAAAATAAATATAAGTCTTTTGTGTTTTGCACTTTGCACCCGAATTATGTATCTTGTATGTTGTATGTGTATTTTTTATATTTCTACTCCTCATGAGTAATTAGTGTATTTTTAAGTCTTAATACACTAGCACATATAACACATACTATATACACTTAGCACAAATGTTGGTGATCAAATAATATATATATTTTTCTCTCAAAAATATACATATTTATATCCATTTTTATTCTTAAAGAAATCCTCATTTCTTATCACCAAAAATTAGGGAAACCTTAGTAATACTTTTTAAACACATTTTTAGGGAATAAGTTTCTCAAAAACTTATATTTTTCTAAGTGTCAAAATTTATAAAAATTTTGACAGAGTTTCCCCTAAAAATGGAGGTTTCCCACGTTTTCAAAACGTGTGTTTATTTTCTTTTAAATCATCATCAATCATCAACAACAATTATCAACAATAATCGTCAACAATAATCACCAATTTCATGCACTTGAATATTTACAAAAATGTGTAGTAACTTACTAGCACATTTAGTAAGTCTTGTTATCTTTAAAAATAAGTTTAATTTCTTAAAAACTTTATTTTTAAAGAATATGAAGTTTTACAACTTCTAGTCGGTTTTTACGAAAACTATTTCTTCGTTAACACTTTTGTTACACAAGTATCCACACACTTATTTGTTCACAAAAACCACTTTTGTTTGTGTAAGATCCGGTTTAGAACATGTGATTTCTTTTGATGCTTGGTCTTTTGAAAATACCACTTGTAGATACATAGATCTACTAGTTTTAAACACTTTTGTACAAGTTAAAACATTTTTACACAAGTTCATGGTTTATGTGTGGTAGGGTTTCACCTTTTAACCCTTGTTACTTCTAAAATAGCTTTATGTTAAGATCCATGATCTTACCAAACCGGGTTAAACGATGATCTGAGCTACCACATCATAGATCGGGTCTAGATAACCATATATTTCAAATACTACAACTTTTACACAACTTATGTGCTATTAACCACCATTTTTCATGTTTTTAGTAGACTTTTGTGCATCTTTTCGCATTTTAACGAGATTTAACCAACACAAATCCTTTTAACCACTCTAGATAAGTTCAAATATAAGTTTTAAGTGTTATACCTCTAGCTCGAGGCTAGGGAAGAATCTATGCGCAAAAGAGGTGGATAAAAGCTAGATAAAGAGGTCCTTCGCGTTCCGTTTGCTTCAAGACTCCTTGTATACGACCCTCGACACTTGTATGATGTTGGAACTTGCAAGATGGAACTCGAAATTGGATGGGTGCTTGTAGGGGGGTTCGGCCGAAAGCTTGCAAGGAGAGGGGGAGTGTGTGTGTTGTGAGTTGAGTGATGGAATGATCATGTGGGTTTAAGTTTGATCTTATAGGCAATGTTTAGGGTGATTAACCATTGGACACTATGTCCCATAGATATTAAGCAAGGATGATTAATTTAATCATCATAGTACAAGGTATGTCCCCTAGGGGACCGAATTCGGTCAAGAAGGGGGGGTCCTTGGTTCGATTTCAACTAGACACTAAGTATATAGTTAGCTTAAACCAAGTTAGTTAAGTGTTTAACTTAGTTACCAAAGTGTAGTGTGTTACAACGGGTGTTAGGGTAATCAGGGACCCTAACTGGCTCAGAAAAAGATAAATAATGAAAATAACAATATTTTCATGTTCCGGGTATAGTCCGGTTGTTCGGTTACATACCGATTCGTTAAAGTGCTAAATTACACTTTTTAGTGTCATTTAAGTACCCTTCTTGTACTCTTTCAATTCCCAACACTTAGGGAAATATTCTGGATAATAAAACGACATTTCTGCATAATATTTATGTGTCTAAATGCTGAATTATTGCTGAATTATGTAATTTCTGCACTTAAAGTGCGTTTCGGGTGCTTTTTAGTGCTTGTTTTTGCTTTCGCAATGTCTATAAATTAAACCCTTACATATACTCTAGGGTTTTAATGTATTTTTGTTGTCGGACCTACACCTAGGCTCCAATTTTATTGTCTGGCTGCTTTCTGCAGTTCCGTTGACACATGGTGTCTTACCGGTGAGTTTACTATTATTCTGACGCAACGCTCTCGTTTATGCATAAAGCAATATTTTGTAGTATACAACATGCATGAATTCACTTGTTTAATCATGTGTTCAGACATTGCTGACACTTAAACTCATAATTGCAGTCATTAAGCAATAATTAATGTGTACGGAAATTACCGGTTTGTGCCAGTTGTCACAGGTTGAAAGTCTTAAATGATTAAGGTAGTGTCAGTTATGTTTTAAAAGTAAACCCGAGGGGCTAAAATGGAACAAGTGAAAGTTAAGTTATAAGATAACTAAACACACACATCGTGTGTGTTCGAGAAAGATCAGGAGGCTCCCATGGAGCCTCAAACCCTAAATCGCCTTTAAGCTCAAATTGGAAGGCAAGATGAAGTTGAAATCCATAACCGAGCATGAATTAATGATCACCAACACGAGGGGATCATAAGGTATGTCTTAAATCTAAGATTGGTGATCATGGGTGAAGTGGGTTATGTTCTAATCCGTAAGTTAACATGAAATTGATTATGTACGAGGGTTAGAATCCTCGTGTAGAACGTGGGTTATGAATGGTTTGCGTTAATTTGATGTTTAGAGGTGACACCCGTTAGTTAGGGTGAAGATTATGACAAGTAATCACCTCCTATGTTCAAGTCTTGTTGAATGATTGATGTATTATGTGGGTATGATGAATTATTGTCAAATGAAAGTATAGGAATATGATGATGTTATGTTTAATGTTCATTTGGAATGATACATGATGATTAGTAATATGTTTTGATGGGTTATGTATGAGTTTAGAAGATTTGAGTATGAAATAGTTGTACGTTATGCTTAAAAGGTAGTACCCGCATCAAGTGTATGATGAAATGTATATGGTGTCATCCGTATAAGCGAATATGATGTTACGAGTATATAATGATAAGTCGATAGTTAAGTATGGTTAATAGTTGACTTTTGAAAGTCAACTAAGTATAAGAAACATGACTTGACTCGTTGTCGTAAATGTATGTTGATGGAAAGTCGTATGGTACATATTATAGCAATCCGTGTTAAATGTAATGACATGAGGAGTTGCATGAGTTTAACGTATACGGATATGATGATATGAAGTCGATTATATGTTTTAATGCTTGTTAGTAATGACTAAGGAAAGTTAAGTGTGAGTTATGCGAATGATATGATGGTTACATGTACAAATGAGTATGCTAATAGGGGCGTGGTTTCGATGAAATGAAAGTATAGGAAACACGTCAAGACGGACTCACGCCTGAAAGGATAACGGGTCAAGAAAAGGCGAGGAATCGGATACGAGCACGGACGCATAAGGTAAGTGATTTCTGTAATCACTTCGTAGTACAAGTAAGTAATAAAGTGTTGTAATGAATTAAACATGATGTTTGAGGTCAAATATGTGTTTAAGGTCTCTCGTCGTAAATGATGGGTTAAGAATGACCAAAATGCCCTTGATGGGTATTTTGGGGTAAACGATCTTAAAAGTAGATTAGAAACAAGTCATTCGATTAGTGTTATGTTTTGGACAAGTATGAAAGTGGGGATGATGGTTTGGTTAGTCATAGACCAAACTAATGAGTGAATACCCTTAACGGGTCGAAATGAGCATATGAATGATAATGTGATAAAAGGATGCAAGACATCCAAGAGTTTAGTAATTTATGATAGACGTCATTGATATCATTATGTGTATAAGGGGTTATGGCAAAACGAACAAGTTACGTTGATGAATGCATGAATGGGTCAAGGTTGGGAAAAAGGGGAATAAGCCGAAGAGATAAAAGTCTGAAACTTTGTTAATCCGGATGTCGGATCTTAACTCCGAAAGATGGATAATTAAATTACGGACGTGTAGGAAAAAGAATCGGGTAAAACGGACCAATAACGAAGAAGTTATGACCGTTTCCGTGAAACGCGGACGTGCTGAAATCTGCAGCACAGCAGCAACAAACATTCTGTTTGTTTGATGGCGTCGCGCTACGCAACGGCCCGTCGCGCTACGCGACGGGGTGGCTGGTTGTCGAAAGTTGTTTGTTGGCTCCGTTTTGTATCGGGAACTCGTTTAAACGCGTTTTAAGTCGCGTATAACTAGTTTAACTCATGTTTTATGACCATTAGGGTAAGCGTAAGTGTGAATGTATAAAGGTGGGATGACATGATCGTGCGTGACGATATAGGTATGTTGGTTCCCCTTGGGATCCCATACCCCAGGCAAGAATCCCACCTTAGGTTCCTGAACCTTGAAGTGGGATCCCATACCCCAGGCAAGAATCCCACCTTAGGTTCCTGAACCTTAAAGTGGGATCCCATACCCCAGGAAAGAATCCCACCTTAGGTTCCTGAACCTTAAAGTGGGATCCCGTACCCCAAGTAAGAATTATTAATTTAATTCTCATTGGCAATCGCCCTTATGTGGATAAGCAAGTATGTATGTATGTATGAGTATATACGGGGATGTAATGATGTAGGAGATGAAAGTATGTATAAGTAGTCAAGGGAGTATGTACGAAGGTATGCACGTATGTAAGTTGTGAGAAGGTATGGAATAAGTATGTATGCATGTATGTAATTATGTATGTATGTTGGTATGCAAGTATGTATGTAGGTATGTATGTATGTATGTAGGCATGTAAGGATGTATGTATGTATGTATGAATGGATGTGTTTAGGTATGCACGAACGTATGTATGTAGGTACACAGGGATGTATGTTGCTATGTGTGACCGTAAGTTTACGTATAGGTTGTATGAAAGTACGTACGCATGTATTCAATGAAATTGAGCACTAACGATAATAACATCGTGCCTGGTGATGAAGTGTAACGCAGGAATGTCAAAGATGTCTCACTACGGATCTTATGATCAGAAGGAAAGACGGGATGTAAAGAGTTAATGAAACGAAAAGTAAACGTGAACAAGTCTTGTATGCTTATGATACGTACTAATGTATGAATTTTATGTGGTGAGCGCAGGTAGTACCAGTCATGAGGATAACCAAGGTTTGGAGATCGAGGATCGAGTCCCAAGACAGATTGTACGGGAATGCTTAAATATGTAATTTAGTGTTGATAAGGCATGTTCTTATATTCTAAAAATGAATTATTAGAATGTCAAGATGTATGTCATGAAAGAAATTTTCAAACTCGATTTTCCGCTGCGTTGTGTTAAGGTTAAATGAATTAGGGTCTTACATATGACCATTGGGATATCTCAGGGGTTCCATGTATTAAACCTCCATGTTGATCAGGCATGGAAGCAATCTATGAAATTTATTAAGATACACCAATCCTCATATAGCGCTTTTGTCATACCATTTGGTATTCGAAATCGATAAAGATTAAAGAGATATCAACTATATGTGCTTATATTTAATTAGAATGGAAATTTTCACAAACTAGGCACCTAGCTCAGTTGGCTAGGCGCGCGAAAGGGTGCGGCCTAGACCCAGGTTCGATTCCGGGGACGGCCAATTCCACCATTTTTTTATGTTTAATATTTATTAATCGCACGGATACGTGTAATTACGAGGGTTGTCTCATAAGGAGTCTTGATAATTAATTGCTCCTTATCACCCACAATATGGGCTTGATTTTTAAGACAACCAATCGATTTTTATCACTTTATTGAGTCCTTATATTTAACGGAACTAGGACATCGGAAAAATGATTCCTAATGGATATAAAACATCCATCTAATAATGCTGAAGCAGTTTCTGAGGTATACAGGCTTCTTACTGAACTTTCGTTGCTTTTTATTAAGCCTGCACTCGCTCTCTTTCTCAGATTTCTGGGAGTTATCCTCCTTCTTTGGTTCATCCTTCATATTTGAAGTGTGAACATAGCTCTCCTCATGAGCAATTTAACATGGTTTTGAATGAGATTTAGAGCGAGAAGTATTCAGCTCTTTGTATGCACCCAGCCGCCGCCGCCGCGTGTTGACCTTGCAGCTGCATCCTCACTAGCCAGCTGCTGCATGAGTCCTATATAAGGACCTGAGTGCATGCAGAAGAAGATACACCGAGAACCTGCAACCTACACAGAACTTGCAAACCTGCATCTTCGATCCGCACCAGAAAACCACTCTCACGCTCTAGCTCTTACTGCTGCATGAGTTGCAGCACCAACGATCATTCATTTCCGACACTGAAAGAACTCCACGTCCTCGTTTCAGGTACGTCTTCAGGTGCTAGGCTAGTCCCGGCAGTACTAACTGCTTCGGCTGTTGTACCCTGGGAGACAGACGGGTTCACCTGGGTGGCCCGGAATCTGTTTTAAGGGACCGTTGTTGAACAGCAAGCCTCAGCCACTCCTTTTCTGTTTCGTTATCGTGTCAGGTGTTCTTATTCACGTTTGTTGTTTATAAGAAATATAAGAATTAGATTAGTGGATGAAAAGCTTAATTCACAAATAACAATATAAGGCATATTTAAGCTTATCACTATCATTCCTACATGTACCTATCTTTAACAATCATGGCTTAACTTTCGGTGGTAATTGTCTAAATCCTATTTAAATATTATTTACAATAATATTTCCTTATTAGTGTGTTTGTTTTGTTATGCTTTTTCTGTTATGCTTTGGACGTAAGTTCTATGGCATGAATATATGTATAGTATAAAGGATTATTATTTATTTATATAAATACTTGTGAACGGGTTTCCTACAATTACGTTATTAGATTTTTTTGGTAATTATACTGGCCGGTTTTACAGTTTTATCGATATTGGCCTTGTCCCTCAGTCCGAACTCTGTGTCCAGCTATGACGCTTGATTTCGACCTTGTTTTTGTCTCGGTCTTCTAGTCTCACGCATGTCGACCATCCTTCTTTCTTTGTTGCCTGATTCATGATTACTTTCTCACTATGACCTACTTGTGAAAATTATCAAGAACAAACTACTCTCATATTTATCATTATATTTTAGTCCTATTGCAAGTCTTCAAGATCAAGAACCTCTTGCTTGAACCATGGTGGGTATGCTAAGAATATGAATATTTGTATTATTGCTTTTCTAGTTGTTGTTATTTGTATTTGTATGAGAATAGATTAAGATTATATTTTCTCAATTATATCATGGCATTTTATAAATAGTAGATAATTAATGCATTTTTCCTATGAAATTTCCACATAAAACAACAATAATGTTTTTGTAAATGTAATTGAACATTATAAAGGCAGCCATGAATCTGAATCATAAATCAGACAATCATGAATCAGAAGTTTACAAATGATAAGTTTATCATATATTAGAAATACCAATGTTTTATAATTAGTTAATCAAAATGAAGAACAACTTTAATATTGCTAAGTTGTTGTCTCAATTGTTTATATTTTGAGAGAGAAGACTCAAAGTAAATACTTTGTATGAATAATAGTAAAAAAAAAATACTATTCTCTGACATTGTTGTAGAACTACAATAAATAGGAGAACAAATATCTTGATGATATTTTTTTATATACTATATTTAAAACTTATTGTTTTTAAGAAAGTAAACTTTATGATTTTTTTTTCCTGCAAAATATATAAAAATATGTGGGTGGAGGTCATATATAGACGTTAAATTAATCTTTGTAAAGCAACAAGAAATCAGGAACTAGGAAAATATATAGACGTAATGGAAATTCCCATTACATATTTACATTGTAGTATTAATTTTGAACATCTGGAGACACAATATACTTTAGGTGTTTGCGTTTATAGTCCTTTAGGTTTTTATGTTGTTTTTTTTTTTACCTTGTAAACAATGGGTGGTTGCGTACAGACTCTTCAAAGTGTTACTTACTTACTTAGGTGGTGTTTGTTTTTCTAAAAAGATATGCGCAGATTCTTCTATCTGCACCGCGCAAACCACAAGCAAACATTGACATCTGCAGACTTTTGTTTTTTTGAAGACGATTCATTAAAAAACGTCTGCGCGAGCTCTTCTTGGTACATATTTCGCCAACCATTTTTTAGATCTTCTAAAGTATACAGAGGATATGAAAACGTTAAAGATTTAAAATAAATACCACTTAAGTGAAAAAATGTGAATAAACACTTGGAAATGATGATCCACACCCGTGAATGGCACAAAAACCATCTTGTACCTATTAATAAAAATGGATTTGAGGTTAACAAAATGTAACACTTTTTTGGTTTGGTTTGTATACTTGGATATCAGGCCTAACACATGTTAAAGGGGGAACTAACCTGCTAGTGCTGTAAGTCGCGTCAAAGGCGAGGACATCGCCAAAAGCTTTGTAGTTTAGCTTTGAAATCTCATCAGCCCAGAATACAGAAGACAGCTTTCCATTTGATACAGTGTAATCAAAATAGAAGTTGGGTAGGTTGTCAAAGCGCTCACGCAAGCGTTCAAGGAAAACTTGTGCGTCGCGTTCACCAATAAAAATTCGCAACTGGTGGCTAAAATTTTTAAAATCCACCGGAGTCCCATTGACATTGTGATGCCCCCCTTTTAAAGCTACAAGACATCTATAAGCTCTCATGGGTCCGATACGGTTTAGACTCATATTGTGAATGAATTGTTTGGTGGAGAATGACAGCTTCCGTGATATCTTGCTAAGATCACGGTTGTAATTCTCAACAAGTTCATGATTATGAATATCATTGAAACTCATAACTGTGTATGTATCATTAGAGATTGAGACTAGAATGCTTGCCTTACAGTCACACCATGTGAAGTTGGTTTTCCTAGACTTTACAGAAGATTCATCAAGTGTGTCAAAAGTCCTCTTGCGTTGTGGTTTCCCGTATTTTGAGCATCGAAGATACTTGTGTGTGGGAATTCCATTCCAGACTTTAGTTTGGCCTCTTTTAACAGAAAAACCAGCTTCAAACGCATAAAGTTCATACATGGAAAGAACAGCCTCAAATGTTGGATAAGATTTCCCACACACTGGTATGAACTTATCAGCGACGGTAGGAATCCAGTAACGGGTTCCCTGAGGGGTATCAAAAACGAAGTATGGATGCGCTGGCCCTGCATCAGAAAACGAAAAGGTTAGGAATCTGGTATATGGCAGGACAAAAGGTTAGAAGTTCGGTATATGAGTATAAAGTGTTCTCCCATGGAAAATAAACAACCGTCTAAATGGCCGCGAGATAATTCAGCAAACACAGAAGGGCCCTGAGATGGTCCAGAACCAGCAACCGGCATGTTAGCGTAGCCAGAATCTTGGTATGCTACATGTGAACATTATGCAATATGTTTGAACTATGCCATATCTGGGGAAGAAAAATCAAAACAAGTGTATAGAAAAACAAACCTTGATCATTATCCATAACCTCGTCAGAATGGAAATCGCTGTTCATGAAGTTGTTGGTATCAGAACATCCGGTGATCTAACAGGGTCTTCAGATGATCGAGAACCATCAACAGGCATGTAAGTATATACAGAAGCTTCGAATGGAACAGCTGAACATTGCCATGCAGTATATTTGGATTATTCCATTAAAAAAATGTCAAATAACAAAAAAAAACATAGATTCGAGATAGTTAAGTTAGATAAAGAGACAAACCTTGAGCATTTAATTCTTCATCAGTTTGAAAGTCACTGCTAAGGAACCTGTTGGGGAAACTATGGACCGGCGACATTAACTCGGAGGTTGGTGGATTTGTCTCCATGGACATTAATAGAGAAATCATAATTTGGAGGAGAAGATGATAATGGAGCTTCTTTTAATGAAGATATAAAATAAAATGAAATATTGTAAATGAAATATGGGGTGGCTGATTTTTTCAAATGAGTTGATGGGGCATTAAATGATCATGTCAGATCAAATTGGGAAAATAACTTGGGTTGGGAAATTACTGATATAACCTTGAAAGCAAAATGGATTAGGAAGTGACTATGGCCACGTGGATAAATATAGTCCATAAGTAGAGTTTGCTAAGTTTTTTACAAAAATATGGTTTTTTGTATAGCATTGCCCTATGGATATAAAAGACATGTTTCATAGTCAACTTTATCTTCATTATCGACAATTATTTTTTGTAATACATATTAACTTTAAACACATCTAAGTGAGTCAAAATAGATCTAAAGCTAATTTTTGTCCTTCTAGTGAACCAAAATGTATTGTTACCTATTCAACACCATCAACCCATATTTCGTGTATCACGTTGAATATTTTTCAAGTCTAACTGGTTTTCAGTTTTCACTTTTAGTTTATAACACGAAATAAAATGTATAAATTACTCTTAAGAAAAAAAACATAATTAGTGTTTTCTATGTTGTTTGTATTTAATTTTAGAGATATTACGTTATTAGATTTATTTGGTAATTATACTGGCCGGTTTTACAGTTTTATCGATATTGGCCTTGTCCCTCAGTCCGAACTCTGTGTCCAGCTATGACGCTTGATTTCGACCTTGTTTTTGTCTCGGTCTTCTAGTCTCACGCATGTCGACCATCCTTCTTTCTTTGTTGCCTGATTCATGATTACTTTCTCACTATGACCCACTTGTGAAAATTATCAAGAACAAACTACTCTCATATTTATCATTATATTTTAGTCCTATTGCAATTCTTCAAGATCAAGAACCTCTTGCTTGAACCATGGTGGGTATGCTAAGAATATGAATATTTGTATTATTGCTTTTCTTGTTGTTATTTGTATTTGTATGAGAATAGATTAAGATTATATTTTCTCAATTATATCATGGCATTTTATAAATAGTAGATAATTAATGCATTTTTCCTATGAAATTTCCACATAAAACAACAATAATGTTTTTGTAAATGTAATTGAACATTATAAAGGCAGCCATGAATCTGAATCATAAATCAGACAATCATGAATCAGAAGTTTACAAATGATAAGTTTATCATATATTAGAAATACCAATGTTTTATAATTAGTTAATAATCAAAATGAAGAACAACTTTAATAATGCTAAGTTGTTGTCTCAATTGGTTTATATTTTGAGAGAGAAGACTCAAAGTAAATACTTTGTATGAATAATAGTAAAAAAAAAACATACTATTCTCTGACATAGAACTACAATAAATAGGAGAACAAATATCTTGACGATATTTTTTTATATACTATATTTAAAACTTATTGTTTTTAAGAAAGTAAACTTTATGATTTTTTTTTCCTGGAAAATACATAAAAATATGTGGGTGGAGGTCACATACCTTATCCCACCAAAGTCTACGGAGACTGACTGACCTTTATGCTTTTTTTCCTCTCTAAACTAATCTTTGTAAAGCAACAAGAAATCAGGAACTAGGAAAATATATAGACGTAATGGAAATTCCCATTACATATTTACATTGTAGTATTAATTTTGAACATCTGGAGACACAATATACTTTAGGTGTTTGCGTTTATAGTCCTTTAGGTTTTTATGTTGTTTTTTTTACCTTGTAAACAATGGGTGGTTGCGTACAGACTCTTCAAAGTGTTACTTACTTAGGTGGTGTTTGTTTTTCTAAAAAAGATATGCGCAGGTTCTTCTATCTGCGCCGCTCAGGTCACGCGCAAACATTGACATCCACATACTTTTGTTTTTTCCAAAGACGTTTATTAAAAAAACGTCTGTGCGAGCTCTTCTTAACGCAGACTTGGCCAACCACTTTTTAGATCTTCTAAAGTCTACAAGGATATTAAAACATTAAAGATTTAAAATAAATATCACTTAAGTGAAAAAAATGTGAATAAATACTTGGAAGGGTCACAAAATTGTTTTGGAAAAAGGAAACTCATAGGGTGTCTTTTTATTAAGATAATAATAGGATAAAAGGAGAATGATTGGAACATAAAATGATACAAGTGGACCATGTGAATTGAATAAATAGACCAGCGACCACTTGTAACCCAATTATTTTATTCCTTCTGTCTTTAAATCTTTTTAAGAATCCATAGGATCAAGATTGAAAGACATGTTATCAAATCATTATCATTTTATGACATTATCACTAAATACAAGTAAGTTTATATCGTAATATACCTATATATCTAAAATTAGTAACCAATGGTATTATCGATGATGAATCAGAACCACTCTTCATATATTGCATGTAAAAAACGAGTATCAGATACTAGACAATACGTGTGTGTCAATCATTTTTTGATAGTGTACCTGAAATTTTATATTTCTATATGATTTTGTAGTAATATTATTTTTTCCCATAACTTTTATATGTTCATCGGTTTCACATTGCCACCGGTGTTATGTGAATTAAGAAATGAAAATAAATATTCTACAACTTTTATAAGTTCGATATATGGTTGACTATTGTTAACAACTACTTTAACTGCTATTTTAATTATATGTACACAATTATTAAAAATTAACCATCAACGATCACTAACCAAACGGCCCATTTCCTCACACACGTAAAGTTGTATCTTAATATTAGTATCTTTTTGTAATAGTTTTTTTTTAATATAATTATAATATCTTTTGCTCACTAATGATGGCATTTTGTGTCATTCGGGATAAAACATGAAATACATTCTTTTCATGATAACTGACTGCTAGTTCTACATAATCCAATACGATAAAGATGTGACTGATAATTCTACAATATAAGACTATCCGCATCAGTGAAAGGCTATCCTTTCTACAAACAGCCTAATCAGCATGCCACATCAGCTTTTCACTTATTCCTCCCACAAACACTTTTTACCCACAACAATAACATATATATCCTTCTCACAAACAACCTTATATAAAAAAAAAAAAAAAGGACCCACCATTAGCCCATTCTTCACCATTCTTCCCCAAGAATTGTTAAGAATGAACACCCTCCATGTCATCCTCTACAACACCCACTAATCCATCCCTCTCACAAATGCCCTCCACATAGGAATGAACACCCTCCATGTCACCTACAAACATCCTTGATGTGGATAGTCTAAGGGGAGGAGGGATGGTTCACTAGTGATAGATTTCTATCACTACCAAGCTCCAATCAAATTATGTCATGTCATCACCCAATATTCTATCACTAGTGATAGAAATGTGGGCAGGGGCGGACTGAAGACATGCCCAGGGTGGGCGGGCGCACCCCCGGGAAAAAAAAAATTTAGTGCTAAGTTCCGTCGAAAATCTCGTCCGCACCCCTTGGAATTTTTCGTCCGCACCCCTTGGATTTCTTCGTCCGCACCCCTTGGATATATTCGTCCGCACCCCTTCGAATTTTTCGTCCGCACACCTTAGGTAAAAAATATTATGGATTTATATTATAATTTTTTTTAGTAAAGTCTGATTTTTTATAAAAAAAAACTATCTATATTAATAGATTATACTACTTCAATTAAGATTTAGCCCATTAGTCTGATTTATACAAAGTCTGATTTATACAAAAAGCCCATTAGGCATTAGTCCATTAGTCTATTACCCATTCGCCCATTTAAACCCAATACCCAACAATACAAAGTCTGATTTCCACCTCCCGCCCTTCTGTTCTAATTCTGCCCAGTGACCTCCTGGCTCCTGCCCAGCGACTTCTTCAACAAGCCAGCAGCAACAACAGCCATCGACTTCCATAATTCCGGCCAGAAACTGACCGGAATTCAGCAGGCAGCAACAACACAGCAGCGACATCATCTAAGGGTTAGTTTTTTGTTTTTTTTTATGATTTTACTTGATGATTTACTATTATTTATATGTTTTGAGCTAATTTGGGGTTGTTCTAGTTTTTATAGAATGGGTTTGTTGTCTCTTAATCTCTTATTGATTATATGATTCTAGTATAGGGTTTGAAAAGATGAAATTCTAGGGCTTGAAATTCAAAATTTTAAATTGAAAATTAGAGAATATGGGCTATGGTTAAACACTTGAAGATCCTTGTTTATTTTGTATGTGATAGGATTAGGAGGAACCGTGATTAGGGAAGTTATGACGCGATTTCTCAAGAGAAAAGGGGATGAACCACTTTTTTCGTCGGATTCTTCTAACTGAAGACTAAGGTATGTTTTTTTGAACTTTGATGCCTTTTTGTTTACTTACTTATGATGTTCTTTTATGATGTTTACTTGTTTTACTTGAAATTGAAACTTTGTTTGTTTATATGATAGGAAGTTAGGAACTAGGGTTTGATTCTTTGAAAATTGAAATTGAACCGACCTGACCCGCTATGAAACTTTGTTTGTTTATGTTTACTTGTTTTACATGACCCGACCCGATCCGACCCCTATGAAACTTTGTTTGTTTATGTTTACTTGTTTTACATGACCCGACCCGATCCGACCCGCTATGAACCGAAGTTTTTTTATATAGCTACGGGTCTAAAATCTTTAAAAAATTTCCGCACCCCCAGGAAAAAAATCCTGGGTCCGCCACTGAATGTGGGGGGTGGTATCACTAGTGATAGAATTCTATCACTCCCAAATTTTAAAAATATTTACTCTCACAAACATGCAAACAATTGAAACAATTGCAGTGGGTCAACACGTGTCAATTGAAGCCAACTTCAATCCTGCAAAACCATTGGTGAAGTTGGTCAACAGGACATGCAATGGGTCCAGAGCATCATCATGCAACAGGTGTCAAACATGCAAACAATTGAAACATTCAAGTTTCACGCGTTATGTTTTCAACTCGTTATTTTTTTAACGAGTGATAGAAGGAGTGGCGGCGGTGTTCCGTTGTGGTTTCACGCGTGATGGGGTGGTATCACGGACCACCCCGCCTGCCCTAATAGTTTGGGTAGCTTCTTGGCTACAACAGTCAAAGAAGCCCGCCGATCTTAAAAATATTTACATCAGGTTTGGCCTCTCAACTTTTTTTGTCTTTTAATGTAAGCTTTTACTATCTTCCTTTCACGTTTAAAATTTGATATCCCCGACTTTGAGTTACTTAGTGTTATAAACTTTCTCTCATTTTTTGTCATTGTAGGCTTTACAGTTTTTGTTGAACATCGATACGGTTTGCAGCGGAAGCATCATGAATTATCGGTTTCATGATGGAATCTTAGTTTGATCAATGTGTGCAGTGTTGAAGTATCGACAATTTGGAAGTTGTAAGTTGTCTTGGTACCGGTTATGGTTCCCGCCAAGAACTATATATTTGTTCATATAAATAACAGTTATAGGCGGTTAGAATTTGAGGGAATAACCACCCTTTGAATCGGTGCCTCCCAACCATCATAACCGCTCAAAGATCTCGAATATACATACATATAAGTATAAGTAATATAAACTAAGTTAAGTACATGTAATAATATAAATAATTATGTTTATATTGTCTAATACACTCCCCTAAACATAATTATGTTTGCAAGAGTGCATTAAAACGCTTTTGTTTGCATCATCTACGGCTGCTTTTGCCCGATTGAAGTTGAACCTCCTCCTAATTTGCAGCCTCTTGATTCCTTCCCAATCGTTACCGGCGAAAAACGCATAATGTTCAGTCTCCTTTCCTGCAGTATCTTCATTCTTTGAGTTGCCCTCCGATTGATCTGCTTCATTCACTAACATTTTGTCTCCATCACTCCTGCTTCGTCTTGGATCAACCACCGTTTTGACTTCCTCTTTCTCGTGCACCTTCTCTTGAGTTGACTTGTACTTATAATAGTAGATAAGCACGTCCAAATACATGGCATATAACAGTCTCATATACTCACCTTCATTATAATCAAAACCTATCTCTTTGGCAATCATTGCCCACATATTGTTTTCAGTGATCCTTCGGTGTCCACCCTCTCTTTTAACAGCCATGTACAGATCCAACAAACACATGCACCTTTCTGTTGTCCGATGCATATGCAGGTAGGGGGTCTTATGTTAATTTCTAACTTCTCCTTGAGAAACCAATCAACCATATCATTGAACTTGGTTTCGAGATGATACTTGTATTTCATAACATACTCTTCATCATCCAGCATATCAAGGAGTGCCTTACAGTCTTGAAACTCCTTGAATGTTATTGCTTGAAGTATTAAAACATTCCAGTCTGGTTCGTTTGTCGATATATTGCAGACTTTCAAAATAATCGTTCAAAAAATCTGTTTTGAACTTTTCATGTTCCGATTCTTTACTAATCATATAATGTTTTTCTAAGACATCGATTTCTTCTTCCTTAGTCATTCCGGTTTGATCACTTTTCTTATTAATCAAAGGAATACTAAACGTGGGAAATAACTTGCACTTATCTCCGATTGTAACACCTCGGAAATTTACGTCCTATAATGTGTTGACACGTGTCATAGGTTTGAACGTGTGAAAGAATGTTCTTGAAGGACTAAAGTTGACAAACATTGAAACTGTGTAAATAAACGGGTTCAAAGTGTCAACAATGAATAAATATACTTTGCAATAACCCTACATGATGTTTATAACCTTAAACGAATAGATCATGGATCATACGAAGCGAATTGTGAAAGAAAGTGAGAGATTACAAACTACAGGGGTTAAATGTGCCAACATGTTTAAGTTATACCTCTGAGTGACCTTTTGACAAACCCGAAGCTTTGTAACGATAAATTATGCTCACTAGAAAGTACCACAAAAATTTCATGAAGTTTCGTTATCGTATGAGCAAGTTGTGATAAAATTCGTGTGTGAGGGTTAGAATCGTCAACGTTGAAATTTAGGGCTTTTCGGGTGATCACAAAGTTACCCGAGGACTTAACAAAGTGGGTATAAGTCTTAAAGCCCCATATATTAAATAACAAAGCTTCATATGCAAGTAGGATGGTGAAAACGACCTTTCGGGGGACCAAGGACCAAAATGCAATAAAAGAAAAACAAAAATCAGGTTTCCAGGTCCCAGGCGGCCCGCTTTAGATATGCTGAAATGGGACGCGGGCCGCGTCAGGCCTGCAGATGCAGAAAAAACAGACAGCTGCCTGTTGATGCTTGTAACCGACTCAAATGCAATTGTTTCGATACTTTGGGCTGCCTAAAATGTTTTTTAGCTAGTAGGGGACTTGTGGATGATAATGCAACACTCCTAGACTTAGTTGTCAATGATCTAAGCATGTTTGAAGTTGTTTATAAGACCCACATTATGCAACATTGATCATTCATCACTCCTGAGCATTTCCAGAGCATACAAGCAGGTCACAAGCTTTCCAAAACATCCCTTAGACGTGTGTAAGTGCCTTTGATCCTTCTAAATTCATTTATGCTTAGCTTATGGCCTAGAAATCAAACCGTCGTAACTACGGTTTGACTTTTAGATAAAACACAATCGGTCCAGAGTTTTGTCGAATCAAAAGTTGTTATAAGTTGGTATTTATATGGTTATTAAACCCCTAAAAGGTCACTCACTGATTTGAATCCTAACCATGTCGTTTGTCGAGTCAAAGGCTTTCCGAAAAAGTCAACAGAAACCTTAATCGCATATTTAATGATACGGAAGGCGTGTAACCTGTTTTATCAGTCATATAACTTGAAAATAAGTATAATAACTTGTCTACGCTTGTTTGATTCGACAACTTTCTATTTAGAACCGATTCGGAGCCGAAAGACGCAAAAGTTTGACTTTTGCGTTGACCTCAGTTCTGACCCGATTTATATAGGTTTAGACATGCCTTAAGGTTCCATTAGGACCTAGATACATGTGTGTATAAGCCTCTGTGTTTATACCACTCGAATCCCTAATCGTCCGATGTTTCCGTTAATCGCCTAAAAATTGACCGTAATGCCCTCATGACCATAAAACGAGATTTTTAGAAATGTGAAATTGCCATAACCTTAGTTACTGATTATTATGCATGTCCCGAAAATTTCACGTTAATCGGAGGTCTAGATTAGGAGTTATGCTTAATGACGTAATTAAGAACGCTTTTATTAATTAAACGGCGTCATTAGCATAAAACCTATCTAAACCCAAATTTGGACACCAAACCTTTTACCCACTGATGTAATATAATATTTTAGGATTTTTGAAGATTTTTAATTATTTTTAAACTGATCATAAGCTTGGATTAGCGCCTTAATTCGGTAAATACCGAATATGCCCTTTTCGGCCATAAAATGAGTTTTGCAAATCCTTTTAACGCCAACCCAATTGCTATTGATTTTAAATAATAAATGGAGTATTTTGAGCCTGTTTATTTGATCAGAAAACTCAGAATCGTATTTTAACCCATACATCGCTTAAAACGACTTTATACGCGTAATTAACGCATAGTTTGGGTTTAAAACTATTTTAATACATAAGACTTATTACCAAAGGTTATAACCTGTTAAAATAAGCTATTTTACTGATCAACTCAGACCCGGATCACAGGTGTCTAATTAAACCCCTTTATAATCTTTAAAATGACCAAAATACCCCTACGGGGCTTATATTGAGATTAAACTCGTTTTGGGCATCATGGGTGATATCCTACTGATATCACAACTTATTTAAGGTGTGTTAACTTAGGAAACCTGTTTAGGACTCTTACGGATACCCGTTACGCTTCATGCGCGTTCGGTTCGGTTTATGTAACTAGTTTACATAAATTAGCCGAAACGGGTCAAACCTTATCGGTTTTATCTCAGAATCCAGAATGTGTATCATATACCCATATTAAGCAAGTCTTCAAACTTGTCGGCTCTAAATCACATTTTATCCGGTCTTCGCTTAATCGTGCGTACGAACCGTATCTTTAAAACTAACCGGTCTAAGCGTAAGCTTAACTAAAGACCCGTTAGGATTCTAATAGGTTATTATAAACCTTCGTTCCAGATTAGGAGAACCAGTAAAAGATACTTGCACTCGCTGATTTTGAACTATACTTACTCAGGTAAATACTTTTAACTTATTTTCCCTATACGGGCTTGGGGTACGGTATATAAAATACCGCTTGGTCCAGCATTGAATCTTTAATCGAATAGAGGTTAAATCATTGATATGCTCTGTTTTGAAATGTTTTGTTTGCTTAAAGCCTTTGGGGGGTTAATGACCATGTCCCGGATATCCCTGGCATCATTTTACGAAATGGCCACGACCTTAGCACTCAGGTGTAGGCGTACACCTGTCAGTGTCTCATTATATAAAGTGGTGTGTCCATTGATCTTTAACCCGGTCTACGGATTGGGCTACTGAACGCATAAGAAACATGTAATTCGTTTACAAGTATTATATATTTACATAATTATCCCAAGTTATAAAATATTATTTGTGCCTTGTGCCTTAAATGCATTTTCTTAAACTCTTTTCAAAATGAGTCGGTTGATTGTATTTACCAGTGTAAACTGACGTATTTTCTTAAAAAGGTTAAGTGCAGGTACTACGCGAAATAGGCTGGCTTGTCTCCTAGCATCCACATTAAGTCTCGCCAGCTTGGATGTCATAAACTGTTGAACATTTGTTTCCTTTTATTTTGATCTACCTGTGGATTTATATTCGACTATTTGTGATACTTAATATTACAATATCGTTTGGTTGAATTAAATCTATACTTTGCTTCCGCTGTGCATTTAAATATTGTGTTGTTTGACTATTATGTTGCCAACCACGTCACGATACTCCCCTACCGGGCCCACCGGTGACACGTGGAAATTTGGGGTGTGACAGGTTGGTATCAGAGCCAACACTGAGTGAATTAAACACTAACCTTTTGTGTTTAATCTCAGTTACACAATTGCACATTCCTAAATCTTCGAGTCTAGACAAAGAACTTAGGAATAATCCAAAATTTTTTTATTTAATTTAAATTTTGTCCTTTATTTTTTCCTTGTCATTACCTTTGTTATATTAACAGGTTAAGCAATGCCGCCAAGATTTAGACGAGGAGGAGATCGAGGAAAGGCGCCGATCAGCGCCCCTAACGACCATGAGGCCGGGCCTTCTGGCCGGCGAACTCCTTCTGTTACAAGGAGTATAGATCCGCGTGAACCTTGGAGGGTTTACGAGGAGCCTGCCAGACAGTCCACATCACATATTTCGACGCCTCCATATCATCACTCCTATGGGCCTCTGTCAGAGAATGAGCCCAACAACCCGCAACCATCACACATACCGTTTCAGCGATCCTCATCGCAAGATTCCTTTCGCGACCCTACTCCTGTTTTTCGGGGTCAGTTTAACCCAGCAGAGTACCTGCCAGAGCACGTGGGTTTTAACCCACTAGGACCGGAGGATCACTTTTCTGGTGATCAAGATATGGACGAGGACACAGATCCCGTCGAGGCTTCAACCGGATCCTTTAACCATCCTTTCGTGATATCAGATGGTTCATCTTTTCACGGAACACCATACCAGGGACCGGATAGTCACATGGCACGGTTCGAACGGTGTGAGTGGTACTATACACCATCTGAACACTCATCACCTCACCAGCAGCCGCCACAGCAGCAGCAAGATCCCTCTGGGGATCCACGTTATGAGGCAGTCACGCCACCGCCTCCACCGCCGCCAGTTCATCTAGAGCCTCCAGAACCACCAAGACGTAGGAGGACTGGTGCACGGATCTCAGCACGAGAAGTTGACTTTCGTCTCAACACCCCTCAACACTCTAGCAGTAGCCATTACCCGCCTACTCATGAAGTCCCACAGATGGGTGGACCTTCTGTCCCAGTTTCGGAGGTGAATTCAGCACCTATTGTACCGCCATCACCGGGTTTTGGCCACCCAATACCTGCTTATACTGCTCCGGCAGCTTACAACCCATATGGACCACCAGCATACCATGGCTATAACTATGCTGATGACCCTTACAACGTAGCATCAAGCTACCAAGCCCATAATAATCCTGAAGGACCATACGGACCCCCTTGGGGAATGGGATACCCAGCTCGGGGGTATCAAGCACCTGTTCAGCCGCCACCACAGTACCAGCCACCACGGGCACCTCCTCCTGAGCAGGAGGAACTCCGCCGAAGACTGGCCAAAGTGGAGCGAGACTTCCAGAAGGAACGTAGGAAGAACGAGGGATTTATGAGTGGTTTGGCAAACCTGCTTAAGGGAAAAAAGAAACGGGATCGTTAAATCCCCATATATATATTGTTGTATTTCCTTGTTTAAATCAAGTCCCTACGTGGACATTTATTTACGTGTGTATGTAGTCCCTGCGTGGACATTTACCTTGTACTTAGTCCCTACGTGGACTTGTCTCTAGTAGTCCCTGCGAGGACATTTACTTTTGTAGACCGTCCCTGTGAGGACATGTATTAAATGTATCACTCCTGCGTGGGCATCTGTTCCTGTGAAAAGTCCCGTTTAGGGCAAAAATGTACTAACTTTTAGTTTAATGGAATGTAAGTTATTAAATTTCATCTTTGCTATGTTACGCATAATTAAATTATATATGAAATAAATAAATCAAAATCATTCCTTTTAAAAATCTATATGCCTATGTTATATTATTAAGGATCTTAAAAAGTAAAACCTAGCCTGCATGTCATTTTAAGACCTGGCCCAGATGGTAAAACTTGTTAAAAGATTCAAATCCCTGTTAACATCTGAAAAAACATGTTAACACTCCTGGCAGACTTGATTCATTAAAAACACACGTGTTATTATTATATATGGATCTTTTCAAAGATTCTAAACCCACATAAAGGATCTCT